>JAVIAB010000046.1:5341040-5953540 GCA_032433765.1 Megaustenia siamemsis
CACTTCTGGTGGGCTTTGTAACGAATCAATTCAGAGGAAGAACTATGTTTACAGCACTCGGAAAAAAATGACAAATAATCAACAACAGAAAACCAAAAAAAAACAATATATGGACCAGAGCAGGATCGAACCCGTACTTAGTGGCACAACGCCCTGCTACGAAAAGGCAAACGCTAGGGAACACTGCCACTCAGCTAACTATTTATAACTACTGGGCTTTGTACCGGGCTCCTTCCTGTACTGAAGCCGACGTCACACCACTGAACCACCCAGTCCCCCTTTATACGTTACCAAACAATACAAACAAAGATTATTGGAAAGGAAGCATATCTAAAAAAAAAAATAATCATTAATAGTCATTAACATGCAAACAAATAACATATGAAAACAACAACATACAATATTAACATACGGGTTCGAGAGATGGGAAACTCAAAGGCTCTAGATCAAAGATTAAACGCTTTGGATAACAAATGTCTTCGAAAACTGATGAACATCCGTTGGTCAGACTTCAGACCAAGACCTTAACGGATAAAGGACTATATTTTCAACTACGTTAAAAGCGACGCTGGAAATACTTTGTCCATGTTCTCAGAATGGACGTTAGTAGGGTACCCCACCAGGCCCTTATATGGAAACCACAAGGTAAAAGAAAACGAGGAGGACCGAAAGAGACTACGTAGAATCATCATCAATGAGAGAGCAGCTATGGATCTCAGAAACAACCAAGAACTACAACAGGAGCGTCTGACCATCAAAAGTGGAAAACTATGGCTTCTGTCCTATATTTTGCCCAAAAGGATAATCAATCAATCTATCGATCAATCAATCAATCAATCAAACGATCACATTCTACACATACCCCGTTTTGCTTCCCCGATTTCCGTTGCCTCATATCTAAACAAAGCTATACCTTTATAAGTGACCATGCCATTCTTCAACAAGCAATCACTGGGAGTCTTCTATCAACCTTACTGTTTGATCTACAAAAATTCAATAACTGATGAGCCAAGCCTATCATTTCGTTCATTCCACCGACCACGAAAAAGATGGATTGACGGAATATTAGAAACACTAGGAAACATAACAACAGCAGAGGCGAACAGAAGAGCAAAGGACTGCAAATTATATCTCCCCCGGCACTGAAAGACAAATGTGGAAGGAAAGAAGAAGATATTATATAACATATTATATATTTTTATCTACCGATATGTAACACATCTCTGTTTCGTTTTATCATTTCATCTCTTATCCCTCTTTTATTTCTCCTTAATTTATCAATCCCGCTCATCCTAGATGTAGTAAAGTTTACTTTATTTTGTTATTCGTTTGTGTTGTTCTTGCTTTCTGAAGAAGGCCGCATGTGGGCCGAAACGTCAGTTTTTGTTGTGTTCATTTTTTTTTGGTATAGCTGTCACTTTACCTTGTAGGAGTGTACGTGACACTTCAATACTTTTTCAAACTATAGTTTTGATAAGGCCCACGAGCAGAAATAGATCACACAAAGCTTGTGACGTTTTCAGCGTTGCAAGCAAAATGGTAGTTTGTGGGTGAAATTACGCTCGCCGTCAGTAGCTCCCGAAGCTGAAGACGTCACAAGCTGTTAGTGATTCTGGGTATTTTCCAGCTTAAAGTCCGCAGGCCTTAGTAAAACTATAGATGTCTGTGGTTCAATCCAATCATTTAAAAGGGCAGAACGCTCCGTTCTGACATCACGAACCTTGGGCTAGGGGTCGGATACAGCAATAGCTTTTGCTGAAAAATTTCTTAGAAAGTGAAAGTAGCAGTAAATGTTTCCTAGAAAGTGAAAGAGAAAGTAGCAATAAATGTTTCATAGAAAGTAAAAGAGAAAGTTGCAGTAAATGTTTCCTAGAAAGTGAATGTAGCAGTAAATGTTTCTCTCTCTCTGCGATCAAGTCTCAATCAGAGTAGGATTCCATGCTCTCTTATGAAATCAGTTGTCAGTGTAAGTGACTCGATTGCTCCATATAGTTTCTCTTCCAGGGAGGTGGGTGTGGGCCACATCATCCTTCTCAGGTCTGTGTACTGGGGGCAATCCTGTAGAACATGTTTTGTAGTCATATTGTCCAGTGTACAGTGGTATTGGCTGGTTGTACCTATTTTGAATTTTGTGAACATGTGATTTCTCATTCTATTGTGGCCAGTGCGTAGGCGAAGTATGATGACTTGATCCCTTCTTAATAGTTCGCGATATCCGTCACTCTCGTTACGCTTTGGGTGTTCTCGTTTCCATTTTTCATGGTACTGACCTTTGATGATGGATTTGGCTTCATCATAACTGATCGGATGGTTCTCCTGTGGTAATCCCCCTCCTTCTTTAGCTAATTTGTCTGCGCGTTGAATTCCGTTATTATTATAATGTGATGGTATCCACTGAATGACTACTCTCTGGAAGTTATTGCATAGTTGGTCTAAATGTTTCTTAGAAAGTGAAAGTAGCAGTAAATGTTTCTTAGAAAGTGAAAGAGAAATTAACTAGTAGAATGTGTATCAGGACAGTGATTTGACTCACATGAGACGTTTTTGAATTAGTATGAAGTATTAGGAATTATTCTCACGAGAACTGTATTAGGAGGAAGTATGCGTTGATGTTACTTCGACACGGACAGCTGGTGAATGAGCTGTTATAATCAGCTGCTCGCTGCCCTGATCTCTGGCCGTGCGATATGACCGGCGACACACTTGCTCCGTGGCCCTGACCCCATTTGACACCTGGAGTTGGTCAAGCACGAGATTCGCTTGCCTGGGAAACCCCGACACGTTACAACGTGTCCCGTGTTATCCGAGTATAGTGGTTTGTACTTCGACTTGTGTTGTGGTCGCGACTTTTTTGTTTCTTTCCTTTAACGTCCCCAAGTCTTTCTTCGCCAGGAGTGATCTGCTAACTGTTGAACACACCAAAATATAACACTTTTAAGCGAACAGTCTTTATTTCACAGCCCAATCCATGGGCGACGCGTTTAACATGTTTACATGACCATTGTTTGGTAATAAGGTCATTCACACGCTGCCCTACTTCTCTACTAACATGTAAGCGGAAACCGTTCCCAATTGAACGGTCTCCTCAGGTCTAAGTCTAACATACTTATTCTACCAGTTTAGTGTACTTCTATAGAGACTGTTCTCCATTGAACAGCCCCCTCCGATCTAATACTAACCTACTTATTCTATTCGTCTTGTGGACTTTAATTCTCTGGAAACTCCTAGCCTAATCCTCGAGGTTTCGTCTATGACTGTTCAGAACTCTTTACATCTAACGGTACTTAGTCTACACTTAGTTAATCACTGCTTACTAAGTTGGCTATGGTTAGCCCCTAAGGCGGACCACATATGTGGCCGTTCTCTCTACAACTATGCGTGTGTCATCTCTTATGTTCTCCTGGACAATCCTCCCGTTTCTTTGTGTTTCCTCTTTAAATATTTGTCGGCTTCGCCAATCAAATCGATCCACGTGTTTAATTTCTCGACTAATACACCCCAATAATAAGGTCATAATATAAATAATCTAAGGTATGCTGATGATACAGTCTTAACCGCTAAGAGTGAAAATGAGTTACAAGAAATGTTGGACATTATAGTGAAAGAAAGCAAAAATAAAGGACTCAGCCTTAATAGCAAAAAGACAGAGGCAATGGTAACAACAAAGAAAAAGACATCACCTCAGTGCAGAATAAAGACAAGTGGAGCAATATTAAAACAGGTAAATGAATTTAAATATTTGGGAACTTTGTTAACCTCAGACGGAAGATGTACAAAAGAGGTGAGATGCAGAATGGCTCAGGCAAAAGCAGCTTCCAAAAAATGAGGAAGATACTATGCAATTCATTTTTGACAATAGAAACAAGAAAAACAGTTCTTAAATGTTACGTAGAGTCAGTCTTAACATATGGATGCGAATCATGGACAATAGGACAAGAGACAAGAAAATCACTGGAGTCTGTAGAAATGTGGTTTTACAGAATAATATTGAGAGTACCATGGGCAGCTAAGAAGAGTAATGAAGATGTTCTGAGAGAGGTCAAAGCAAAAAGAGAGCTAATTTCCAATATTTGGAAGAAACAATCATCATTTTTGGCCATGTAATGAGAAGAGAACAACTGGAATATATTGTAACAACTGGAAAAATTGAGGGACAAAGAGATAGAGGGAAGCAAAGAGAAAAAAATAACAGACAGCTTAAGAGAATGACTTGGCAAAAGGTCAACAACAGAAATGATAAATAGCTGCCGAGATCGAAAGTTATGGAGAGACATGATCACCTATGCCAGCAGGCCCGGTACTTGATGATGATGAATACACCCCCGCAAATCTCGAGATAGTCTGTTTCATATTTTTCTCTTTACTTTCTCGTGGACTCTATCGTTTTCGGTTGCTTGTCATTATTTCGGAACCCACGCTTTACACCCACGCACTTTGAGATGTTTGTTTCATATTTTTCTTCAATTTCACGTTGGTTATCACTTCCGGTTGGCTTGTCACTTATTTCGTGCAATCCCGCTTTCTCCCTTCCTCTCCTTCTTTCTCGTGTTATTTCTCTCTTCCCCCCCCCCCTCCCTCCCCCCTTTTCCACGTCTACAAATGTTTCTTAGAAAGTCAAAGTTGCAGTAAATGTATCTAGATGTAAATCTTTTAATCACTCTATAAGTTGTTCGTGGTGTTTTCTATCAAAAGCTTTGGTGTAGTCTATGAAGCTGGCATATATTGGTTTGTTTACTTATGTGTACTTGTCGATTAATGTTCTCATGCAAAATATGGCTTTTTTTGTCCCACTGTTTTCCTTAAATCCAAATTGTTGTTCTAATTCAGTATTGATTTTTTTCTGAATCCTTCCCTGCATAACTTTTAGCAAGATTTGTGTTACATGGCTCATTATGCTTATTGTTCTAAAATCACTGCATTCAACTGCACCGCTCTATTTAGGCAATGCAATGAATGTTGATGTTTATAGTTCTTTTGGTATGTATCCTGTATGGTATATGTTGTTGTATATGTCTGTGACCACTTCAATGCCAAAATCTTCTGGTGCCTTTATCATCTCTATCTGTGTGTTGCCTGGTCCTGCTGCTTTTCCCTTTTTCATTGTTGAAAACTCACATGCTAAGATGCCGATTCAAGTCTCGTACTTAACCTTTAGTTCTATGCCAAATTCATTGCCAAATTTCTTTTACATTATAACTCAAACATTTCAATGTTCAGATCTTTGAAAACTATAAAGTAAACAAAGATAGAAATATGTACACAAAACAAATGAAATCTATCTATCTATCGACCTTTCGAGCCGTGGCCGACCCATAGGGCATAGACTCAGATAATCTTTCTCTGTTTCATAATTGTCTTTCTAGCAGTCTCAATCCTTGCAAAGATCTTTTATCAAATCTTTCCATTTGTCTCTGTTCTGTGCAAGCATCTCGATCTCATTGAGGGAGCCGATTCCTGCTGCCTTTGCCTCTCTGATCAATGTTCTTCTTAATGTCTCTCTGGGTCGGCCTCTTTTCCTCCTACCTGTTGTTTCCCACTAGAGGGCTTGCTTTGCTATTTGGTTATTATCTCTTCTCATCACATGTCCATCTTCTTTTCTTGATTACTGAACATATTAGTGGTTGATTGGCGATTTATCTAACTTCCGCTGTTTTGTATTCATACTGTGCTATACCAAATATTTTCCTTAGAAATTTATTTTAAAATGCGTTAAACTTTGTTTCTGTGTCTCTTGTAAAAACATAAAACAAACAAAATAAGAAATAAAAAAGACCTGAAGTTTACTGTCATAAAAATATATTTATTTGGTCGGCTTCTGCATCGTGCAAATATTTTCAGTTGACAGGAAAATTAACCTGGAAGGTAATTTGTTCTACCGAAAAATAATAATGTTGATAAACTTCACAAATGTTCATAAAAAATAATTGAAACTAACAGAACGAATGAAGCAATTGGAGGTTTGAGTCACAGCCATCTGTAGTGTTAATAAGGCCTGCAGTGAAAGGAACCACTCAAAGTTTGTGACGTTTTCAGCTTTGCAAAAAGCATGGGCGGTTATAGGTAAAATTACATTAGCCGTCTATAGCTTGTGTTAGACATCATGAAATTTGGGTGATTCTGGGATTTTCCCTCTCAGCTCACAGGCCTTAGTAAAACTATAGATGTCTGTGGTTTAAGTATAGTGGTGGTGTGGATTGACAACAACATTTGGTTAAATAAAATTGTTAAATAAAAACAAAGGTTTCTTTAGTACTGTCTTCTAGGAGGATCTGGAAGTCATATTGTTGGATGCTGAGGTGCCATTCAGCAACAGGGCTGAAAGCTGTCAGCGAATCATAGCTGACGGCATGCGCCAGTATCAGTGAAGTAGCACTATTGAGACCCTAATTTACTTCTTCACAATGTCCCTAAAAACAGACTAACCAATCTAGTTTGGCCTAGCGACTAGGGATCAAGAGGGAAGGCAAGCTGGTACTCGAAACTGTCATGTTAAAGTCGGAAATGTTGGGCCAAAAGATGGAAATATCAGAGTTCTACTGCAAACTACAACAGAACACATTCACGCCCATTTAAGGTCCTTATAAGGGTAGATAACAAAGATTTGTAACTATTCCTTTAGTCATTGGGTGAACACGAATAATGTTATTAAGGAGTTCAATTATGGAGTTATGAAAATCAATATCAACTGAGGGAGGCTACTTCTACGGCTGCTAATAAGAAATGAATGCATCACAAAAGAATCATGTACAGGTCATTTATCTAAAAGGAAAATGAAAACTAAAATATTAATGACAATCCACCATTTGATGGGTCCTCCATGAGTGTGGTTAGGTCAATTCTATTAATTAGTAAGAGTACATGCCACATTATATGACATTATTATGTAAGGTTAACAAGTAATGATAAATTAGTTTACAATTATGGCTTTTATAACAGATATATGTACACTTTTAGCACAAATATGTACACTTTTATCACAAACATTTACTTTTTGATCACTAACATCCACACAAACACACTTCAAGTACAAACATCTGCATGTTTTGAATGTCTCTGTATCTCCAGGCAGGGAAGAGCTCCAAGACAATATGTTAGTTGTCTCCCATCTAGCTTGATGTCAAACCATTCCGTGATCATCCAAACTGTCTAATATTATCTTCCCATTTAATTTTGAGTCTTCCTGAGAGTGAAATTATTTCAAATCAAATTACAAATAATAAATACAATGATAAATTATTTGTTGTAAAGCAAAACACAAGTCACTGATGTAAAGGGAATACAAAGTAAAAAGTAAAGAGCCACATCACACTATGTGGCGTATAGGGAATAAAGTGCTAGTGATCATATTTTTGACAGATCTTCGGAGCACAATGTTTGGGATAATGTGATCAGTATTACACCCATGCCGCTTTACTTTCCCTGAAAAAAATCCAGCACCCATTTAAGGCTGGGTGAACCCGGAAGCTGTTGATCAAGATCAAACCGAAACTTGTGTTCTTAGTAGTCCAGTTCACTAACCACTGAGTTATCATGGCTCCCAGTAAAGGGAATATAGTGTTCACTTTTTTTCTCACAAAATATAAGGTGTTCAGCAACACACCAAGCCACCATAACTTCCCAGATGAAATCTTTAGTATCAATTTTCAAGTCAAAGCCCCAGACCATACGATATCTGACCAACAGATAAGTGCATTAGCCACTTTAACCTTCGTGGCTTTTTTATCCTCTTGTAGCTGATATCATGTCAACATCATTAACTCTTTACGTCCGTGTGAGCTCTGTCATCGACGCTTGCTTAATCACATTTCTGCCAAAAGAACTCTGACAAAGTCGCTTTCATTTTGTTTCGTTACTATGAAAATTAAACATTTTAAACTGCTGCATCCGGAAGGAATATCGCTCTAATCGAATTTCCTGTCTTTTGAAAAGCTTAGATTAATCCAGCGTGTTGTTTTGTTCACAATATCGTCAAAATTTGAGTTGTTTTTTTTTAAGTATTCAATCAGCTGATTTGTATTTACAAGTTAAAAATGGCTAGCAGCAGTGAAGTATCGTTTGCTCCTAAACGCAACTTATTATTAACAGCAGATAAAGCTAGAGAATTATGTTATGCGGACTTTGAATGTGATAGTGATCTCAATGATGTTAGTTTTAGTACCTCTGACGAAGAAGCAAATATTCTTAGTAGTTCCAGCAGTTCTGAAGGGGAGCTACAGAAACCTGGACCCAGTGCCAAGCGTAGAAAAATATTGCCTAAAGTGTCTTCTAGTGGTACTAGGGGCAGCTCTTGTGAGTGGAATTTAGTACCAAACAGTAACACCACCAACAATAGCAATGATGAAACTGTTACTTTCAACAATTTTAGATTTCATCCTAAAGAAGGGTGCAGTCCTGGAGTCAATGAAAAGTCTGGCCTCAGTGAACAGTCCTCACCCTTTGACTGTTACAAGGTATTGCTTACTGACAATATTGTTGATTTTATTGTCAATTCCATAAATGAATATGCTGCACATAAAATAAGTACAAATACACCAGCGTTAAAGAGGTCTTGTTTCAACAATTGGAAGGAGTTTTCACGGTATGAATTTTTTAAATTTTTGGCAACGACCATTGCCATCGAAACATGAATGGTTGTGACCGCGCCGACCAAATGATTGGCTACTACGGTGTTCATAAGCGACGGAGCAAGAAGTGGTGGAAGAAGATATTTCATTGGGTGATGGAGATAGTTTGCACCAATGCTTTTATTTTATATAAATTGGTGAGTGCCAAGAAAATTAATCTCAAGCAGTTCAAGTTATCTCTAATTGATTTCCTGCTTCGGCTGGCTGCTGATATCATGCCTGAACCTGAGAGGGCCATCAGAGTCTCAACAGGCAGACCAAAGATATCTAACCCCATACAGCGGTTAGCGGGGACAAAACATATGATTTCCTACAGCGACAAGGAACGCAGGTGTAAGGTTTGTAGCAAACCTAGTGCCCCAAGACGGACTAATTTTTTGTGTGAAGGATGTGATGGTATGCCGCATCTGCATCCAAAACACTGTTTCAAACTGTGGCACACAAAGGCCACATTTGATTCAGACTTGTAAATAAATTAATTAAAATGTTGCGGCTATGTAAATATTGTACATAAACTTTAAATTTAATCAATCTACCCGTGTAATATATTTAGTTGACTGCCACACCTCCCTTCTTAAGTACATAAAAATTTCACATAAAAATGACATACCATGAAGAATTGTGTGTATAGTGCAAACTAGTTTCCGTAGGATAGTGAAACTTTCCTAATTTGTTCAGAAGTGGATATATTTACTTGGAAACACATTTCCAGCACTGTTGGATTAACCATCACACCCATTTTGGGTAGGTGAGTACCAATTTTTATATTAAAAAATTTTTTTTTCAACAAATTTTAAATATTAATTGCTTAAATTCTTATCCTTCAATTTTTTTTTCAAAAATATTGTTTCTGATTATGAATCTGTGTCCTTTGCCCTTCAATTTGATGCCTAATTTATATGTCTATGACTTGTTATAGTGAAAATATGAAAGATTTAGTGAAAGAAGTATTTTTCAGGAAAAATAACTGTGGAGTAAAAATTTCACATAAAAATTACATGCCATGAAGAATTGTGTGTATAGTGCAAACTAGTTTCCGTAGGATAGTGAAACTTTCCTAATTTGATCAGAAGTGGATATATTTACTTGGAAACACATTTCCAGCACCGTTGGATTAAAAACCACACCCATTTTGGGTAGTTGAGTACCAATTTTTATATTAATTTTTTTTTTTTTAATTTTAATTATTAATTGCTTAAATTCTTATCCTTCAATTTTTTTTCCAACATATTGTTTCTGATTATGAATCTGTGTCCTTTGCCCTTCAATTTGATGCCTAATTTATATGTCTATGACTTTTTATAGTGAAAATATGAAAGATTTAGTGAAAGAAGTATTTTTCAGGAAAAATAACTGTGGCAAAACAGTAGTGACTGGGTAGAAAAACTACGGTCATTAAGAGTTAACATTTGACAAGTAAGGCCCAAGATGCTCTGTGACATGTAGGCTGAAGGTAATCAACAACTCATAGCTGACTGCTTCCAGTAACTCATAGCTGACTGCTTCCAGTAACTCATAGATAACTGCTTCCAGCAACTCATAGCTGACTGCTTCCAGTAACTCAGAGCTGACAGCAACTCAAAGCTGACTACTTCCAGCATCTCATAGCTGACTGGTTCCAGCAACTCATAGCTGATTGTTTCCATCAGGATCAGTAAATCACAACTGTCCACGACTTTCCATCACACAGCTGGTTATTTTCAACCCAAAGCGACATTTTAGTTCTAATCTTGAAGAATTGTCATCATTTATGATTGAAAATGTCCTGAGCATAGAACATTCATAGATTTTAGAAGCAGCGATCTCTACAATATGTGCCATTTTGGCACGCAAGGTTTCTGTTTTTGAGATTGTGGTTCTGCCCTTTGTGCCATCTTCAGCTCGAAAGGATGATAGATAGTTAGATAGTTAGATAGATAGATAGATAGATAGATAGATAGATAGATAGATAGATAGATAGATAGATAGATAGATAGATAGATAGATAGATAAATAGATAGATAGCACATTCCCCTCTTTCATAAATTTGGTAATTCATGGAGGTGGTTTCAATTTGCGACAGCAGACTCAACACTTTACAAGCTTTAGCTAAATCCAATAATTATCTATGAATGATATTTGAGTTGTTAATGCTCATCATAAAAAAAGATCATCAAAGATTGACAGATCGGAGAGCTTCAGGGGCGCAGTATTCAAAATTATATCCACAAAAATTTTTTTAATGTTAAGACACAGCTTCTTCTAGTCAACTGGAATGTATAAAAGAAGAAGCCATTGGTTTTATACAAAATAGCAAACTAACTAAAATATCAGTGGTAAACAGCAGTGTATTAGGTCTTGATGGGATTGGAAATGAACTAACTTATCTGACACAAAAAAAAAAAAACCAATAAGGAAGGCAGCCCCTGACACACAAAAATCCATGATGAAATCAGATGTCCTAGGCCAAAAGGCTCTGGTAAACCACAACACATCTATTTCAGTGATGGCCAAATGGCGGCCCGCCAGTCTATTTTTCTTGGCCCTTGAAACGTCCACAGAAACTACCATATTTTCTAGATATTTAAACTATTTAAAAAAAAAAAACGAAGCTCCAGTCGATTGAAAAAAAAAGTAATAAAAAGGTAATTTTGAAATAAATAATGATTGTCTTGTTACAAATGATAAAATATGCCATCAAAGTGCAACCATTACTTATATATAACTAAATCACATTCTGTAATTTTTTGATGATACTGGCTATAGCTATAAACCAGGCCTTGGTCAACCTTAAGTCAGCCACCATTGATTTATTTGATGGACAGACACTGAGGAGGAGCATCAGTCATAGAAAAAAGTAGATATTTTTGATATAATTTCATTGATATTCCAATTTAAATCTTGAAAAAAAAAACACACTTACAGCACGCAAACACACTGGTAGAGCAACCAAACACACGTGCAGAGTAACCAAACACACGTGTTGAGCAACCAAACATATGTATAGAGCAACCAAACACACGTGTAGAGCAACCAAACACACGTGTAGAGCAACCTAAACACACGTACAGAGTAACCAAACACAAGTGTAGAGCAACCAAACACATGTATAAAGCAACCAAACACACGTGTAAAGCAACCAAACACATGTGTAGAGCAACCAATCACACGTGTAAAGCAACCAAACACACATATAGAGCAACTAATCACACATGTAGAGCAACCAATCACATGTGTAGAACAACCAAACACACATGTAGAGCAACCAGTCACACGTGTAGAGCAACCAAGTATCCAATATACCATATCTACAATTATCTCCCTACACCAAGAATACGCAGCACCTAACAGCAAACACATCTTTTACAAAACAGATCTTTTCCAAAACAGATCTTTTACAAAAGTGATCTTTTAGGAAACAAATTGTTCTCCATTCAATGTTCTAGTGCTCAGAAGTCAACACCAAGATGACATACGTTGTGCGTAATACGTCACGGTGTAATATATGGCCTTGCAACGGACAGATCATTTATTCCAGATGCTTTAAAATAAGGAGTTTTGGCGCCATGAAAATCCTGATGATGTGATTAATCTGCAGCCTTGGTGCGAATGCTGGATTTTCAAATCAAGAGGGATGTTGTCTAAGTTCGAGAGAGCTACAGTGAGAACATGTATTTCTCAGTCGTTTAACTTTTACCGGAACACTAACTGACACATTAGCTCCACTTATGAAGGTACTACCGGACCAAAACCGACACATAGGCTCAGACAGAGTATGGTTGAATATTTTAAATTGAAGGAATGATTTTGTATAAAGATCCACCAATACTTGTATTCGATATCTAGAAAATGCTTCATAATTACTTCCTTCAATTACCACATGGTAGTTTCTTTGTTATTTGGATATAGTGGTTGACTTTTCGATCCAAACGTATGTGTTTTTTTCTGACAAATAGTGGCCACACCATTTTTTATACCTAATTTCATTATTTGTGAATATAAATGCATCCAGTAAAGTTCATTTTGAAGAACTTTGGATTAGTTTGTGTAAAATTTCTTGAAGAATGTAATAGCAACACACTTCTAGTCAGGGAAATTAAGGTACGTGAAATATGATATCTTGAATTGAAAATTATCAGAATTTAAATATTTGTACACTATTTATAATAAATAATATATTTTTTCCTTCAGATATCATCAATTGATTGCTATTTTAATTTTCTTCAACCATTTTCCTTTCCAGTGATGGGTCACATGTACCACATTTAATTTTATTATTGTGTGAAATTGTAAAATGAAAAAGACTCGTGATGGAATATTTTCTAAATTGAAAATTGATCTAGTCCAAGCCTAAAGTAGACCTAAAAGTCCATCAAAGTCCAGAAAGAACTAATACTGTGGGATTTGCTGAGTATGTTTTCTGAGCACTTGTTTTATGTGTGACGAGGAACTAAAGTGAACTGAGACGAGTAGTTCCCTATAAATCTTTCGTGCCTTTCTCATGAAGTCATATTCTGAATCTGATATCCATAACACCTCACAAGTGAAACAAATAAAACTACCTGGAAACTAATGTGACATCTACCTAAAACAACCCAGTGCAATGTTAGGTAAACACAGCAACATACACTCAAATACAAAATGATAGGAAAGTATCATTATCTATCAATATTATACGTGTGAATACATTTCAAAATAACATAATAAAAATAGAAATTTGTATGTTATTATCTATTACATATAAAATGCATGGACAGATAAATAAGTAGTCAGCAAGATCACTTAACTCTTTCCGTACAGAAACTTTTTATCAATGCAACAGAAGAGATTTCAGATACAACATTTTTCATGGTTTTAAGAATCAATCAACATATTTATATTTATCTAACATATAACATATTATATATGAATCTTTAGATATTTGAACAAAGTATTAGAATGCACCAATACAAAGTTGATAGAAGATATGTAAAAATAATATGGTTTGACGGCGGTTCACACTAATCAAATTGAGAGTGATGTATTTGGCAGGACTGAAATCAGCATGGTACATAATGCATCGAAACGTACGGAAAGAGTTAAAGCATGACAGATTTTTGTTAGAGTAGAATGTTCTATACATATCACAAATGTTGAGTAAATCACACAGAGGAGAAAGAAGTTGTTTCCAAGAATGGTCTGTTTACTTTGAACATCAAAGGAATATAACGGAGAAAGTAGAATGTTCTATGTAGCAGGGAGGTGCAGAAATCACATGGAGGAAAGAAATAACATTTCTTAATAGAATGTTCTATATAGCATGAAAGTTGAAGAAATCACATAGAGGAAAGAGATAAGATTTCTGAGTAGAATTTTCCATATAGCATGAATTTTGAAGAAATCACACAGAGGAAAGAGATAAGATTTCTGAGTAGAATGTTCCATATAGCATGAAAGTTGAAGAAATCACATAGAGGAAAGAGATAAGATTTCTGAGTAGAATGTTCCATATAGCATGAATTTTGAAGAAATCACACAGAGGAAAGAGATAAGATTTCTGAGTAGAATGTTCCATATAGCATGAAAGTTGAAGAAATCACATAGAGGAAAGAGATAAGATTTCTGAGTAGAATGTTCCATATAGCATGAATTTTGAAGAAATCACACAGAGGAAAGAGATAAGATTTCTGAGTAGAATGTTCCATATAGCATGAATTTTGAAGAAATCACACAGAGGAAAGAGATAAGATTTCTGAGTAGAATGTTCCATATAGCATGAATTTTGAAGAAATCACACAGAGGAAAGAGATAAGATTTCTGAGTAGAATGTTTCATATAGCATGAAAGTTGAAGAAATCACATAGAGGAAAGAGATAAGATTTCTGAGTAGAATGTTCCATATAGCATGAAAGTTGAAGAAATCACACAGAGGAAAGAGATAAGATTTCTGAGTAGAATGTTCCATATAGCATGAATTTTGAAGAAATCACAGAGGAAAGAGATAAGATTTCTGAGTAGAATGTTCCATATAGCATGAAAGTTGAAGAAATCACATGGAGGAGGAATATGACAATATCACAGGATTAAGGGGCCCAAAAAGGACTAAAAAAATGAAAGTGAACATAGACATATGAAGTAAGGTACCAAAGCTCTAGGAACAGCAGGAAATATTGAGGGTATGAGAAACATAGATGTTTGATGTCATCTCAAATTGACATTTTTGTAGTATATGTGGATGAAGATGTTCTGAGCATAGCACATTCCGATGATTTTAAAAACTGATATTTTATGGGAGTGGTTTCAATTTGTGACACCAGACAAAAAAACGTACAATTTGTACTTAAAATCAATATTAACGTTTGAATGATACTTTAGTAGTTAATGCTCAAAACTAAAAGATCAAAGAAAACTGTTAACATTCTTCTACTTTATTTTCATGATAAACTGTTAACATTCTTCCAATCTATTTTCATGATAAACTATAAAACATTATTCTACTTTATTCAAGATAAACTGTTAACATTCTTCTACTCTATTTTCATGATAAACTGTTAACATTCTTCTACTCTATTTTCATGATAAACCGTTAACATTCTTCTACTTTATTCATGATAAACTGTTAACATTCTTCTACTTTATTTTCATGATAAACTGTTAACATTCTTCTACTCTATTTTCATGATAAACTGTTAACATTATTCTACTTTATTCATGATAAACTGTTAACATTCTTCTACTTTATTTTCATGATAAACTGTTAACATTCTTCTACTCTATTTTCATGATAAACTGTTAACATTCTTCTACTTTATTTTCATGATAAACTGTTAACATTCTTCTACTTTATTTTCCTGATAAATTGTTAACATTCTTCTACATTATTCATGATAAACTGTTAACATTCTTCTACTTTATTTTCATGATAAACTGTTAACATTCTTCTACTTTATTCATGATAAACTGTTAACATTCTTCTACTTTATTCATGATAAACTGTTACCATTCTTCTATTTTATTTCATGATAAACTGTTAACATTCTTCTACTTTATTTTCATGATAAACTGTTAATATTCTTCTACTTTATTCATGATAAACTGTTAACATTCTTCTACTTTATTCATGATAAACTGTTAACATTCTTCTACTTTATTCATGATAAACTGTTACCATTCTTCTACTTTATTTCATGATAAACTGTTAACACTCTTGTGCTTTTTCAATACAAAATGTTAACATGCCTCCACCATTTCATGATAACAAATTTCAATGTTAATACTCTTCATGATAAAAGGTTAAATTCTTCTACATTTTCACGACAAACTGTTAACACTTTACCTTTCAAGAACAAAATATTAACATTGTCCATCTTGTCAATGAATTGTCAGTGTTACTCTTTTCTTCCATGACAAAAACATTAATTAAGTCCCCTTTTTCATGATAAAATATGAATAATTACCTCCCTTTGTAATGAATAACATGGCAGCCAAAACGTACATACAAGACCATAATGACATGTAAAATAAAGTATTAAAGTCTATGGCCCTACACACATAATCATGTGTCCAACTTTGTTTATTTGAACGACAAATTAAACCCATAATGAAACGAG
Source organism: Megaustenia siamemsis (assembly GCA_032433765.1). NCBI lineage: Eukaryota > Metazoa > Mollusca > Gastropoda > Stylommatophora > Ariophantidae > Megaustenia > Megaustenia siamemsis. The sequence continues at coordinate 5,357,233 of JAVIAB010000046.1, forward strand.
ATCTTTAAAGGCCTTGATAGGAAGTTAATATCTCAGGAGGAGCTTGAGATGCCTCGCAACATTTTCTGTATCTTCTGGTCATTCCTGATAATATTAGATTTGGTAGCTGCGATCCGATCCAGCTGGTCACTGATAGCACGATCTAGTTCCGCTAGCTGTTGCCTGAGAGGATCAATAGCTCGATCTGTTACACTAGAACAGAAATAGAACAAAAAGAAATGTTATTTGAGTAAAGCTTAAGATACAGAACATTTTGTCCAACCCAGTGGCGCCCTCATGGCAGTTACAATTGTATAAGTCAGGCAAATTCCCTGGTAGGATATATAAGAGGATAAATGAGGACAGAATTAACACTCTCCTGTAGAAACTGGTTTATGTAGAGAGAGCCCCGTCACACCAACTGGCATATAGGGAATATGGTGTTAGTGACCATAATTTTTATAAACCTTTGGCACATGTTTTTTGGGGTAATATGGTCGGTATTACACCTGTGCCACTTTACTTTTCCAGAAAAAAATTGGTACCCATTTAAGGCTGGGTGAACTCGGAAGCCATCAATCAGGATCGAACCCGATCTCTTGTCCTATGTAATCCAGATCACTAAACACTGAGTTATCATGACTCCCAGTAAAGGGAATATAGTGTTCACTTTTTTTTTCCACAAAATATAAGGTGTTCAGCAACTATATACTAACAAATATGAGGCCAATGTGGATGTTGTCACTTTATGATTTCTAACCACTGGGTCGGTGGTACACGACAATGTCCTCAGTGCAATGTCATTGACAAAGTTTGGTGGTGCCCCTGGGAGCCTGTAGTGCACACTTTGAGAACCCCTGGTCTCAGCTGTTACAGAATGTCACAAATGTCCCTTCACTTGCCAGAACAGAGAAAGATAATCCAGCGATGAATGAGTTAAAGTTGGGTCAAATGCTGACAATTTGAGACTCCCTGTTTTATAGTATCATTAGTAGAAGGACAAATGCCAGACAGAACCTGGGCTGTTGCATGTTAACAGCTGACAGTTTGCATCGGAATAACCAAACAATAGTTGACCAAGATCCTGCTTCATTTATCAGTAGTGGGACTGGAAAAAGAAAAGAATAACTAATTTTTTTTCTTCTATGAACATCTCTAGACATCAATGTTCATAACTTTGAAGGTGTTCACCAGCTCAAGGTTGGTGACATCTCCATACAGTTATACCTCTAGATGTTAATGTTAATAAGTTTGAAGAAGGTGTTCACCAGCTGAAGGTTGGTGACATCTCCATACAGCTATACCTCTAGATAAAATCCAGAACATATCCTACAGGACTGCAGCACTCTCCACACAGGAACATCCAGACAAACTCCAGAACATATCCTAAAGGACTGCAGCACTATCAACACAGGAGCATCCAGACAAACTCCAGAACATATCCTACAGGACTGCAGCACTCTCAACACAGGAGCATCCAGACAAACTCCAGAACATATCCTACAGGACAACAGCACTCTCCACACAGGAACATCCAGACAAACTCCAGAACATATCCTACAGGACTGCAGCACTCTCCACACAGGAACATCCAGACAAACTCCAGAACATATCCTACAGGACTGCAGCACTATCAACACAGGAACATCCAGACAAACTCCAGAACATATCCTACAGGACTGCGGCACTCTCCACACAGGAGCATCCAGACAAACTCCAGAACATATCCTACAGGACAACAGCACTCTCCACACAGGAACATCCAGACAAACTCCAGAACATATCCTACAGGACTGCAGCACTATCAACACAGGAGCATCCAGACAAACTCCAGAACATATCCTACAGGACTGCAGCACTATCAACACAGGAGCATCCAGACAAACTCCAGAACATATCCTACAGGACTGCAGCACTCTCCACACAGGAACATCCAGACAAACTCCAGAACATATCCTACAGGACAACAGCACTCTCCACACAGGAGCATCCAGACAAACTCCAGAACATATCCTACAGGACTGCAGCACTATCAACACAGGAGCATCCAGACAAACTCCAGAACATATCCTACAGGACTGCAGCACTATCAACACAGGAGCATCCAGACAAACTCCAGAACATATCCTACAGGACTGCAGCACTCTCCACACAGGAGCATCCAGACAAACTCCAGAACATATCCTACAGGACTGCGGCACTCTCCACACAGGAACATCCAGACAAACTCCAGAACATATCCTACAGGACTGCAGCACTCTCCACACAGGAACATCCAGACAAACTCCAGAACATATCCTACAGGACTGCAGCACTATCAACACAGGAACATCCAGACAAACTCCAGAACATATCCTACAGGACTGCGGCACTCTCCACACAGGAGCATCCAGACAAACTCCAGAACATATCCTACAGGACAACAGCACTCTCCACACAGGAACATCCAGACAAACTCCAGAACATATCCTACAGGACTGCAGCACTATCAACACAGGAGCATCCAGACAAACTCCAGAACATATCCTACAGGACTGCAGCACTATCAACACAGGAACATCCAGACAAACTCCAGAACATATCCTACAGGACTGCAGCACTATCAACACAGGAGCATCCAGACAAACTCCAGAACATATCCTACAGGACTGCAGCACTATCAACACAGGAACATCCAGACAAACTCCAGAACATATCCTACAGGACTGCGGCACTCTCCACACAGGAGCATCCAGACAAACTCCAGAACATATCCTACAGGACAACAGCACTCTCCACACAGGAACATCCAGACAAACTCCAGAACATATCCTACAGGACTGCAGCACTATCAACACAGGAGCATCCAGACAAACTCCAGAACATATCCTACAGGACTGCAGCACTATCAACACAGGAGCATCCAGACAAACTCCAGAACATATCCTACAGGACTGCAGCACTCTCCACACAGGAACATCCAGACAAACTCCAGAACATATCCTACAGGACAACAGCACTCTCCACACAGGAGCATCCAGACAAACTCCAGAACATATCCTACAGGACTGCAGCACTATCAACACAGGAGCATCCAGACAAACTCCAGAACATATCCTACAGGACTGCAGCACTATCAACACAGGAGCATCCAGACAAACTCCAGAACATATCCTACAGGACTGCAGCACTCTCCACACAGGAGCATCCAGACAAACTCCAGAACATATCCTACAGGACTGCGGCACTCTCCACACAGGAACATCCAGACAAACTCCAGAACATATCCTACAGGACTGCAGCACTCTCCACACAGGAACATCCAGACAAACTCCAGAACATATCCTACAGGACTGCGGCACTCTCCACACAGGAGCATCCAGACAAACTCCAGAACATATCCTACAGGACAACAGCACTCTCCACACAGGAACATCCAGACAAACTCCAGAACATATCCTACAGGACTGCGGCACTCTCCACACAGGAGCATCCAGACAAACTCCAGAACATATCCTACAGGACAACAGCACTCTCCACACAGGAACATCCAGACAAACTCCAGAACATATCCTACACAGAAACACCCTTAAATAACAAGTAATGTGGAACCGGTGAGGACCCCAAATGCAGTCTTGTTTGTGACCCATGCTGGTCAAAATTTCTAAATGCAAAGAAGTAACGGACCAGTGAAGAAGAAGAAGAATAGCTATTAATTTTTGTTATTGGTCTTACCTCATCTCCCTCTTTAGATCCAGGGCATGCTGACCATTCTCTGACCTCCACTTATCCAGTTCTTGTTGCATAGAGTCCATATCTTCCTGAACATAGTCCATCACCTGTCAAGCATACAACAGGATAAAAAAACAGAATCCACAAACTGTCAGGTTCAAAGGCAAAAACATTATCCATCAATTGTCAAATTCACAGATTTCACTAATTGTTAAATTCACAGATAAAATAGTGTTCTTCTATCACTTGTCAAGTTCACAGATAAAATAGTTTTCTTCTATCACTTGTCAAGTTCACAGATAAAATAGTGTTCTTCTATCACTTGTCAAGTTCACAGATAAAATAGTGTTCTTCTATCACTTGTCAAGTTCACAGATAAAATATTGTTCTTCTATCACTTGTCAAGTTCACAGATAAATTAATTCAATCAATAATCTGTGTGTAATGTGATGTGTTAGATGAAATGTGTTAGATGAAATGTGTTAGATGAAATGTGTTAGATGAAATGTGTCAGATGAAATGTGTCAGATGAAATGTGTCAGTTGAAATGTGTTAGTTGAAATGTGTTAGTTGAAATGTGTTAGATGAAATGTGTTAGATGAAATGTGTTAGATGAAATGTGTTAGATGAAATGTGTCAGATGAAATGTGTTAGATGAAATGTGTTAGATGAAATGTGTTAGTTGAAATGTGTTAGTTGAAATGTGTTAGATGAAATGTGTTAGATGAAATGTGTTAGATGAAATGTGTAATGAAATGTGTTAGATGAAATGTGTTAGATGAAATATGTCAGATGAATGACAAGAAACAAACAGCCTACAAGATACAATCAGAAATGAAGAACTGAGAAAAAAGCTAGGAAGAATTCCTGCCATAGAATATATAAAGAAATAACAGATAAAATGGTTTGGCCACGTGATGGGGCAGAAAGATCAATGAGCCTTCAATAAACATTGCGAGAACACCAGACCCAAGGGTCGACCACGAAAAAGATGGACCGACGGGATACTGGAAACACTAGGAAACATAACAGCAGCAGAGGCCAACAGAAGAGCAAAAGACTACAAATTATATCTCCCCTCGACACTGAAAGGCAAATGAGGAAAAAAAGAAGAAGAAGAAAAAAAGAATATTTTTATTAAATTCAGTATATTATTTTTCTGCCATTTCTGGCGCTGTCTATGATTCTTAACTATAGAACAGCACTGGTCTGAACATTATGAAAAGAGCAATAACTCACTTTCCCAAGAGGATTAGCACTTCTAGTCAGACTCTGAATACTGCCACGAAGTTTGTCGACCTCTTTCTGGACAGCTTCCCGTTGCTTTCTTCGCTGAGCATCGGAAATTAGAGGTCGTTCCTGCAGGATGAAATAACAAATATTTTAGAAGTAACAATAATGATGACAAATTTCTTGCCCTTTTTTTCACTGTAACGACTGAGCTGTCACTTTTTTTTTTATATTGTTATTTGTGTAAACTTTTAACATAAACACAAACCTCAAGTATAAGTCAGTGAAGTAAGATAAGATGCACTTTTGTGACTGTGTTCGGACTATCTATCTATCTAATCAATCTATCTAATCTATCTATCTATCTAATCAATCTATCTAATCAATCAATCTAATCTATCTATCTAATCAATCAATCTAATCAATCAATCTAATCTATCTATCTATCTAATCAATCAATCTAATCAATCAATCAGTCAGTCTGCCTGCTGTCTGTCTGTCTATTGTCCTGACAAAATGAAGATAGAACACAGGGCAGAACCACAACCTAAAAAACAGAGACCCTGCATGCCAGAAATGGCACACATTGCAGAAATCACTGCCTCAAAAAGCCATATGATATGACAACCATTACAATATTTGGTCAATGGTCATTAACATTGTGATGTCTTTTTTTGAACCACAGAAATATGAATTCCATATCCCTAGTGAAGGTTTCTGGGTAATTTCAGAAAGCCTGTTAATTTTTATGAAAGATGGTACAGAGATTTTACTTTAACAATTAATTTTTGATTCGGCTCAGGCAACAGTTTACAACTTCTATTTCCTTTCAACTGCCTGTACAGCATAGGTCTTCAATAAGCACTTTAAACTCTCTGTGAAGCATAGGCCTTCAACAAACACTTTCAGTTTCCTTTGGAGAATTAGCTCTTCAACAAACACTTTCAGTTTCCTTTGGAGAATTAGCTCTTCAACAAACATTTGGAGAATTAGCTCTTCAACAAACACTTTCAGTTCCCTTTGGAGATTTAGCTCTTCAACAAACACTTTCAGTTCCCTTTGGAGAATTAGCTCTTCAACAAACACTTTCAGCTCCCTATGGAGCATAAGTCTTCAGTAAACACTTTCAGCTCCCTGTGGAGCAATAGGTTTTCAACAAATACTTTCAGCTCCCTGTGGAGCATAAGTCTTCAGTAAACACTTTCAGCTCCTTGTGGAGCAACAGGTTTCCAACAAACACTTTCAGCTCCCTGTGGAGCATAAATCTTCAGTAAACACTTTCAGCTCCCTGTGCAGCATTAGGTCTCCAACAAACACTTTCAAAGCTGTCCTATTTCTTGCCACTCTCTTATGATTGTTCTAAGTCTTCCCCATTCTCTTCATCTCTGCTTCCACCTGTCTTCTGCAAATATTTTTTGGCCTTCCCCTTTGTCACCTCCCCTGTGGATTCCAATAAAAGGACCTGTCATGTAATACTCTCAGTTAGTTTCCGCAGTGTGTGCATAACCCAGCACCATTATCTTTGTCTACTGGTATTTGTCTGGTGCTTTCCCATAGTTCTAAGTTGGTGATTTTGTCCACCTATTCCCATCCTTTATTGACTGGTCCATGTTTGTGAAGTTTTTGCGGCTTAATTTTTTTACGGTATGGAATAGCCAGTCCCTTGTCCAATCCTCCTTAGTTGTCTCTTATGAACATGTCTGGTAGGGAACAGTGCCACTATACTATACTTCTCTTTAGTGTCCTAAAATTTGTGTTCAGTTTAACAACAATTTTCTAACTCCCTCCCTCCCTCCGTTGTAGCATTTCTTTCGGGTTGTAGCTGGTAGATGACCTTGGCATCACTACAACAAATTAAAATCCATAATTGCTCAACTTCTCGTGCAAGTGGAATCATTCGAATTAACATCTCATCTCATTGAAGGATCCAAACAAAGTAAGGCAGCTGCAGTCTCCATCATAGCAGCCACAGAACAAGCCAAAAGACATAAGGCGAAGCCACACTGAAAGTGAACGCAACTATCGGTCCTTCATCATACGATATTATCATTCATCGCAAGCAATTGGAATATCAAAACACAATCTGGATGAAACACACAGCTCACGGTGTGCACAGAGCACTAAACTCAGTAGCTCTGGCAGCAATCTGGACTCGGAATTTAAGAAAACTGCAACAAGGAAGACTTTTCAGACAGCCTCAACGGTTCCTGTTGCTTATCTGCCATATTGACCGGAAGTCCTTTCAGGTTGTCTGTCCATCTTACTCAAGGTCTGCCTCTTGTATTTTCTCCTTTAATATATGCTTTGTATGTAAGGAATAAACTTAGACTATTCAAATCAAATGTACTATCAACCCTTACAAAGCTGGAAAACAACAAGAGATATAGAAACAAAGTTGAACGCATTCGAAAATAAATGTCTAAGGAAAATACTTGGTATAGCGTGGAACGAATTCAAAACAAACGAGGAAATTAGAGAAATCGTCAATCAACCACTAATATCTTCAGTAATAAAGAAAAGACGATGGTCATATGTTGGACATGTGATGAGAAGAGATAACAACCGAATAGCAAAGCAAGCCCTCATATGGGAAACAACAGGTAATAGAAAAAGAGGAAGACCCAGGGAGACACTGAGAAGAACATTGATGAGAGAGGCAAGAGCAGCAGGATTCGGCTCCCTCAATGAGATAGAGCTGCTTGCACAGAACAGAGACAAATGGCGAGATTTGATAAAATATCTTTAAAAGAATTGAAAAACTGGTAGAACAAAAATTCAGACAGGAGAAGGTGTATCTTGGTCTACGCCCTATGGGCCGGCTACGGCTCGAAAGGTCAATAGATAGATAGATGTAAGGAATAGCACAGCATTCTTTCTGGATGGGCACAGCAGTTTATTTGTTGCTTCTGGACATGGCTTACAATAATACAATCATTACAAACATTAAAATAACAGCAATCATGCTACAATTACTGTAAACATTTCTGAAAACATCACTTTAAAATTTGACAGAGCAGAATTAACAATAATTTCAATTCAGAACTTGTGAAAAGAATATAAGTCTTACAATTTCTGTCTTTTTGGAAATGTTTCCTCTCTCCACTTCCTTCTTGGACTCCAGCATCTTCTGCACCAAAGCGCCTGGTAAGTTAAATGAAAATCCCACAAAATTATTGGGATATGCATTTGACTTGTTGCAAATAGAGGTCTAGAGTTGGTCTAGAGCTGCTCTAGAGTTGGTCTAGAGTTGGTCTAGAGCTGGTCTAAAGTTTTGTTTTGTAATTGTTACACGACAGCAGTCAATGGGAAGCTAAAATCTATTTGGGAAAGATAAGGATGTTAGGACATTTTTGGGCCATGTTAAAAGACACAGCAGCCTACTACAAGTAATCTTGGAAGGGAAAATACAAGGTAAAAGAGGCAGAGGCAGACCAAGACTAACATGGACGAGTAACATCAAAAGATGGACAAGTCAGCTTATGACAATCTGCACCATCAAAGCAAGAGACAGCGGAATGCCACTCCATGGTAGTTAACCTTCGATGCGGAGACAGCACTCAATGATGATGATGATGAAGGACATCAATCTTGGTTATAAAACCGGGCTGATGAACAGCGTGGTTATATCAATTCCTCTATTTGCTTGTGAAACATGGACACTTACATCAGAGCTACAGAAGAAAATAAAAGCTATGGAGATGAAATGTTATCATAAGGTTTTTGGCATCTCTTACTTTGATCGTATCATGAATGGAAATGTTTGCAAGAAGATACACAAACAACCGGAGTATATGAAGATCTTTTGACTTTTGTGAAGAAATACAAAATGAAATATCTTAATCATCTGGTTGGCAAAGACCATTTTGCAATTATCTATGAAAGGAAGGATATATGAAGATCTTTTGACTTTTGTGAAGAAATACAAAATGAAATATCTTAATCATCTGGTTGGCAAAGACCATTTTGCAATTATCTATGAAAGGAAGGACAAGAGCAGGTAGATAGAAACATAGATGGGAAGATAACATAAAAAAAGTGGACAGTCCTTGACTTTGTATTACATGAAGGTTGTGAAAGTCTCAATGGTGCTCCAATGTCCGTCAATGGCGCCGCAATGTATGTCAGTGGTGCTTCGAAGTCTGCCAGTGGTGCCCTGATGTCTGACAGTAGTGCCCCAAATGTCTGTCAGTGGTGCCCAAATGTCTGTCAGTGGTGTCCCAAATGTCTGTCAGCAGTGCCCCAATGTCTGCCAGTAGTGTCCCAAATGTCTGTTAGTGGTGTCCCAAATGTCTGTCAGCAGTGCCCCAATGTCTGTCAGTGGTGTCCCAAATGTCTGTCAGCGGTGCTCCAATGTCTGTCAGTGGTGTCCCAAATGTCTGCCAGTGGCACCCCAGTGACTCCCAGGTTTATAGGAAGAAAAACTAGATTTAGGTCATGTGGTCTTCAGCTTAAGGTACTCGTGCAGCAGTTTCAAGACAGACTGCCAACGTTAAGAGAGAAATTACTGCGTCTCATGAAAAAAAGACTGTGACAGAATCAGTATAAGGAAGAATACAAAATACACAGACTTCAGGAGAGTGAGACCAGGTCACCAACAGAAAATGATAGCATTTATTTTCAACTGCTTGAGGTAAATCAGTTCATTTTTAAATACTAAAAATACAAATATTTCATAAAACATGTTAAAAATTGTTAAAATGACACCAGGTATTAATATTTATTAACTCTTTTCATACGTTTTGCCGCACTATGCATCATGCTGATTTCGGCCGCATATGTTTTGCCGCATAGTGAGCCACCCTCAATTTGATTATTGTGAACCATCATCACAAATGATCATAAACAAAGAAAATTCTCAAGACCTACAATTAAATATTTCACAGTTGAAGGAATACATCTGGAGACAGTCCAGAGCTACAACTACCTGGGACATACTATAACCAATGATGGAAAATGTAAAATTGAAAAAAAAAAAAAGAATAGGAATGGCAAAAAAAGAGAACTACTCAATACAATTAAGACAAGACAAATGAAATTTTTGAAGCACGTTAAAAGACACAAGATCATACTAAAAGTAATATTGGAAGGAAAAATACAAGGTAAAAGAGGCAGAGGCAGACCAAGACTAACATGGACGAGTAACATTAAAAGATGGACAAGTCAATCTATGTCAGCCTGCACTATCAAAGCAAGAAACAGGGTAGAATGGCGATCCATGGTAGCCAACCTTCGTTGCGGAGAAGGCACTCGATGATGATGAACCATCATCAAATTATAATCTTTTGTACATGTCTTGTATCATCTTGGTGTTGGTAAAATCTAATTATTTGTTTAATTATCTAAAAATTCATACATAATATGTTAAGTGTTAGATAAATATAAACACGTAGATTGCTATTTGAAACCTTGAACAATTTTATCTATGAAATATCTTCTGTTGCATCGATTAAAAAACTTTCATATGGAAAGAGGTAACAAAAGCAAGGAAATGAAACAATTTTTATAACTAAAATAAAGATTTAAAAAAAATGACAAAAAAACAACTAGACAATAATTTGTCATCTGCTTGCATATGAATGAATGAGGTTTACGGTTGTTTCCAAAATGGAGGAATTATTTTTCTCCGGCTTGGTATAGAACCGTTGATCAGAGGTTTAACAAGCCGCTATCGTAAAAACGATGTTGTTAATGAAACGTAGACCTGATACAGAATGTGTAAATTAGCAGTAGATAGTAGTGATAGTTTTTTCGGCCCTAAAACAACAACAAAAATAGGATTCTGGAATGTGCGAACAATGGCCGCTCCGACGAAACATGCACAGGTCGCGAGCGAGATGGACAGATACGATCTAGATATTTTAGGATTAAGCGAAATGCGCTGGCCTGGAACAGGTAGGAGATCTATTGATAATAAAATAGTAGTTTTTTCTGGAAGGGAAGATGGAAAACACCGTGAAGGAGTAGGCATAATGATGACAGACAAAGCTGCAAGAAGTTTATTAGAATGGGAACCGGTAAATAGCCGTCTGATACGAACACGATACAAAACAAAACATGGAAGACTTTCAATTATTCAATGTTATGCACCTACTAACGAAGCTGATGATGAAGTTAAGGATGATTTTTATAACCAACTGCAACAACTTATAAACAAAATACCAAAACACGATCTTTTAATTGTAATGGGAGACTTCAACGCCAAAGTAGGACAAGATAACGCAGGAGTGGAACATGTGATGGGGAGAGAAGGCTGTAATACAACAAGTCAGAATGGAGAAAGATTAATAGAATTATGTTTAATAGAAAATTTAGTTATAGGTGGGACATTATTTCCACATAAAAATATCCACAAAACAACATGGATATCTCCTGATGATAGAACATCAAATCAAATTGACCACCTATGTATTAAACAACAATTCAGATCATCATTAATAGATGTAAGAGCATACAGAGGTGCTGATGTTAATAGTGACCACAACCTGTGCATTGGGAAAATAAGATTAAAATTTAGAAACCAACAGAAGAGGTCAATTACACATAAAATTGATAGTCATAAACTGAAAGATGAAGCAAAAAAGGAAAAGTTTAACATAGAGCTAAGTAATTGTTATTCAGCACTTGGTGAAATAGACTTAGATATCAATGAAATGTGGGACTCACAGAGCAAAATACTAATGACAGCAGCAGAAGCAAGTGCTGGACTGAAGAAAATGGAAAAACGAGCTTGGATCTCAGACACCACATGGAAATACATCAAAGAAAGAAGAGAAGCGAAGAGAGCCATGACTAATGTAAAGACAGATCTTGGAAAGGTTCTGGCAAAAGCAACATACAAAGAATTAGACAACAAAGTGAAAAGTTCGGCAAGAAGAGATACAAGAGCTTATATAGACAACTTGGCAGAGAAAGCAGAGACAGCTGCAATTACAGGAGACAGCAGAACTCTTTATACTGTACAAAAGATGCTGACAAACACCTATACATCCAGTGGAACACCAATTCTAGACAAATCTGGATTAATGCTAACAACAAGCGCAGACATAAAAGCCCGTTGGGCGGAACACTTCAAAGAAATTCTTAACCGTCCACTACCTCACAGTTTAATAGATTTTGAAGCTGAAACACCAGCAGCAGAATTAGATGTAAATTTAGATGACTTCACCTTGAGTGAAATAGAAACCACCTTAAAGCTAATGACCAATAACAAGGCTGCTGGAGAGGATAAGTTAACAGCTGAGATCCTCAAGGCAATTGATAGCCATAATTTAATACATCTCCAAAAAATGTTCAACATCATTTGGAAAACAGAGAAGACGCCTCATAAATGGAAAAAAGGAATCATTGTTAAGATCCCAAAAAAGGGCAATCTTAGAGATTGTAACAATTGGAGAGGCGTGACACTTTTGTCAGTTGCCTCAAAATTATTCTGTAAAATCATCCTAAATACCATAGCTTACCATCAAAAATCATAAATATTATCAAAGACATGTATGATGGTTACACATGTGCAGTTCGAACAGAGGAAGGACTGAGCGAATGTTTCCCAATAGAAACTGGGGTTAAACAAGGATGTATTTTATCGCCCTTGTTATTTGGAATTGTTATGGACTTCATAATGAAGAAATGCTGCACTGGTAATAAAGGCATCGAATGGATACAAGGAGACCATTTGGAGGACCTGGACTTTGCTGATGACATAGTTCTCATCAGCAATCAGATAAAAACGATGCAGGAAAACACAAATGAACTATCATCAATAGCCAGCAAAATTGGGCTTGAGGTCAATCATGAAAAGACTAAAGTCATGAAAAGTTTAATTCCAACAAGTGACAAAATATACATGGAAAACAAACCAGTAGAAGAGATCGATCACTTCATCTATCTTGGAAGTCACATTGATCGAGAAGGGGATACGAGCAAAGAAATTAGAATCAGACTGGCTAAAGCAGCAATGTCTTTCAGAAGCCTTGAAAAGTTGTGGAAATCAAAACTCATTAGCACAAACACAAAACTTAGGCTATTCAAATCAAATGTACTATCAACCCTTACGTATGCGTGTGAAAGCTGGAAAACAACAAGAGATATAGAAACAAAGTTGAACGCATTCGAAAATAAATGTCTAAGGAAAATACTTGGTATAGAATGGAACGAATTCAAAACAAACGAGGAAATTAGAGAAATCGCCAATCAACCACTAATATCTTCAGTAATAAAGAAAAGACGATGGTCATACGTTGGACATGTGATGAGAAGAGATAATAATCGAATAGCAAAGCAAGCCCTCATATGGGAAACAACAGGTAAAAGAAAAAGAGGAAGACCCAGGGAGACACTGAGAAGAACATTGATGAGAGAGGCAAGAGCAGCAGGAATCGGCTCCCTCAATGAGATAGAACTGCTTGCACAGAACAGAGACAGATGGCGAGATTTGATAAAATATCTTTAAAAGAAAACTGCTAGAACAAAAATTCATATAGGAGAAGGTGTATCTTGGTCTACGCCCTATGGGCCGGTTACGGCTCGAAAGGTCAATAGATTGCATATGAATGAATCAACTTTCCTTATTAAATATTGAATGACCTCCCCTGACAAGTTTCTAACTTACCATGCATCGTGTCCTGATCTTCTAGCGGTTTCAGTGGAGTCTGAAAAGTAAGAAATTTTCTATAAATTTCTTTGGCTCTCAGGTGAAGTAAAATATATATATTTTCTGGTCCATATACCTACAGCTGGCAGGACCAAGTAGACAATACCAACAGTGTCAATCAACAATTATTCTTTATAACCCTTAATGGAGCATAGACCTTGATCAAGGTGTCTCCATCCATCCCTATTCTTGGACGTTTTCTCTCCTTCTCTCCAGTCTAGGCCATAGACAAGGTGTCTCCATCCATCCCTATTCTTGGACGTTTTCTCTCCTTCTCTCCAGTCTAGGCCATAGACAAGGTGTCTCCATCCATCCCTATTCTTGGACGTTTTCTCTCCTTCTCTCCAGTCTAGGCCATAGACAAGGTGTCTCCATCCATCCCTATTCTTGGACGTTTTCTCTCCTTCTCTCCAGTCTAGGCCATAGACAAGGTGTCTCCATCCATCCCTATTCTTGGACATTTTCTCTCCTTCTCTCCAGTCTAGTTAGCGCAATCGATAGGCGGTTGGCTTACCACGGCAACAGCCGGGGTTCGTACCCTGGCGAGGACACCTGGGTTTTACTAATTCCCTAAAAATTAGTGGGAGCCGCGATAGCTCAGTGGCTAGTGAACTGGACTACTACGGACAAGAGGTAGGGTTCGATCCCAACCGACGGCTCCGGGTTCACCCAGCCTTAAATGGGTACCGGATTTTTTCTGGGAAAGTAAAGCAGCACGGGCGTAATACCGACCACATTACCCCAAAAATCATGTGCTGAAGGTCTGTAAAATATAGGGTCACTAACACCATATTTCCCTATACGCCGCCACTTGGCGTGACGGGGGGGTACTTTACTTACTTTTTTTTACTCTCCAGTCTAGGCCATAGACAAGGTGTCTCCATCCATCCCTATTCTTGGACATTTTCTCTCCTTCTCTCCAGTCTAGGCCATAGACAAGGTGTCTCCATCCATCCCTATTCTTGGACGTTTTCTCTCCTTCTCTCCATTCTAGGCCATAGACAAGGTGTCTCCATTCATCCCTATTCTTGGATGTTTTCTCTCCTTCTCTCTATTCTAGGCCATAGACAAGGTGTCTCCATCCATCCCTATTCTTGGACGTTTTCTCTCCTTCTCTCCAGTCTAGGCCATAGACAAGGTGTCTCCATCCATCCCTATTCTTGGACGTTTTCTCTCCTTCTCTCCATTCTAGGCCATAGACAAGGTGTCTCCATACATCCCTATTCTTGGACGTTTTCTCTCCTTCTCTCCAGTCTAGGCCATAGACAAGGTGTCTCCATCCATCCCTATTCTTGGACATTTTCTCTCCTTCTCTCCAGTCTAGTTAGCGCAATCGATAGGCGGTTGGCTTACCACGGCAACAGCCGGGGTTCGTACCCTGGCGAGGACACCTGGGTTTTACTAATTCCCTAAAAATTAGTGGGAGCCGCGATAGCTCAGTGGTTAGTGAACTGGACTACTACGGACAAGAGGTAGGGTTCGATCCCAACCGACGGCTCCGGGTTCACCCAGCCTTAAATGGGTACCGGATTTTTTCTGGGAAAGTAAAGCAGCACGGGCGTAATACCGACCACATTACCCCAAAAATCATGTGCTGAAGGTCTGTAAAATATAGGGTCACTAACACCATATTTCCCTATACGCCGCCACTTGGCGTGACGGGGGGGTACTTTACTTACTTTTTTTTACTCTCCAGTCTAGGCCATAGACAAGGTGTCTCCATCCATCCCTATTCTTGGACGTTTTCTCTCCTTCTCTCCATTCTAGGCCATAGACAAGGTGTCTCCATCCATCCCTATTCTTGGACGTTTTCTCTCCTTCTCTCCATTCTAGGCCATAGACAAGGTGTCTCCATACATCCCTATTCTTGGACGTTTTCTCTCCTTCTCTCCATTCTAGGCCATAGACAAGGTCTCTCCATACATCCTTATTCTTGGACATTTTCTCTCCTTCTCTCCAGTCTAGGCCATAGACAAGGTCTCTCCATCCATCCCTATTCTTGGACATTTTCTCTCCTTCTCTCCAGTCTAGGCCATAGACAAGGTCTCTCCATACATCCATCCATCCCCATTCTTGGACATTTTCTTTATTTCTCTCCAGTCTAGGCCATAGGCAAGGTCTCTCCATCCATCCATCCCTGTTCTTGGACATTTTCTCTATTTCTCTCTTTTCTAGGCCATAGACAAAGTCTCGCCATCCATCTCTATTCTTGGACATTTTCACTACTTCTCTCCATCCATCCCTATTCTTTGACACTTGCTCTATTTCTCTCTAGTCTAGGCCATAGACAAGGTCTCTCCATCCATCTCTATTCTTGGACATTTTCTCTCCAGTCTAGACCACAGACAAGGTCTCTCCATCCATCCCTATTCTTGGACATTCTTCCAGTTTCTTCCTCATTTTTTTAGAAAGCTGCTTTTGCCTGAGCCATTCTGCATCTCACCTCTGTTGTACATCTACCATCTGAGGTTAACAATGTTCCTAGATATTTAAATTCATTTACCTGTTTTTATATTGTTCGACTTGTCTTTATTTCAGATAGGTATCATAATTAGGGTTGAATATTCATTTCCTTTTTTTGTCACTAAATATTCTTCATTTCTTTTCCTTTTTTTTTGCCACACTAAGTATTTATTCTTCATTTCTGTTTTTTTTTGTATCTCTTATTGTCACATGAATCATTTCTTCAAAGACATCTCACCTCAGTATCAAGTATTAACAATCTTGACAAATATACAGCAACTACCATCACAACAACCTCACAAAATAGAACATCACAACAACCTCACAAAATAGAACATCACAACAACCTCACAAAATAGAACATCACAACAAATAAAAAAAACACATCCCTGCAAATGTAAAAGCATCACTATAAATTAACACCACTACATATTCACAACTTTAATATAAATGTAAAAGCATGACACAAACCAACATCACTACATATATAAAAGTACTACTCTAACTTCACTAGACACTGCCAACATCACCACAAATGTAATAGTACAACTCTAATATCACTACACACTGCTAACATCAACACAAATGTAAAAATACTACTCTAACATCACTATACATTGCTAACATCACCACAAATGTAAAAGTACTACTCTTACATCTTACATCACTACACATTGCTAACATCACCACAAATGTAAAAGTACTACTATAACATTAATACACATTGCTAACATCACCACAAATGTAAAAGTACTACTCTAACATCACTACACATAGGCAACATCACTACAAATGTAAAAGTTTTACTCCAGCTAACACCACTACACACTGCTAACATCACTACAAATATAAAAAGTACTACCCTAACATCACTACAAATTACTACTTACAAGGTCTGTATCTGGTGGAGGCAGCGCTGTCTCTTGCACTAAAAAGTTATCATCATCATCATCACCATCGGCATCATCATTATCTGTTATAACATTTGTTGGATGGCCAGAACCTAGCCTAAATATAACCAAAAAAATGTATTTTATCACCCCCAACATCTATAAATCCACAACATTTACAACTGACTTAATTTGACAACATCCATCATAATCTATGTATTTAACTATTTCCGCGGACTTTTGGTCAATATGGCGAATGGGCAGCAGGAACCGTTAAAGGCTGTGTCTGAAAAGTGTTCCTTATTGCAGTTTCTTCATATTCCAAGTCCAGCTTGCTGCCAGCGCTACTGAGCTAAATGCTCTGTGTACACTGTGAGCTGTGTTTTCCATCAGGATCATCTTTCAATATTCCGATTGCTTAAGATGAATGATGAAATCTAATTTAGGGGAAAAGAAGGCTGTGTTCACTTTCAGTGCAGTTTCGGCTATGTCTTTTGGCATTTGCTTACACTGCTATGATGGGGACTGCAACTGCCTTTCTTTGTTTGGATCCTTCAATGAGATGAGATGTTAATTTGGATGATTCCACTGGCATGGGCTGTTGAGCAATCATGGATTTTAATTCGTTTGCAGTGATACAGGGGCTCTCAATAACTATAACCATAACTTAACTATTTCTCATGTTAAAACACCCATGCTGATCTTTAGTTTATAACATTCACCACCAATTATAAATTTAATTCACAACATCAATCATCAGCTCTAGCTGATAATGTATAAATCTATAAATATCCATCACTCAGTTCAATCTATAACACCAACCACTCAGGTAAATCTACAACATCCATTACTCATAAAAATCAGCAACACCCACCACTCGTAAAAATTGACAACCCCCGCAACTCATAAAAATCTACAATACCCACCACTCATAAAAATCTACAATACCCACCACTCATAAAAATCTACAACACCCACCACTCATAAAAATCTACAACACCCACCACTCATAAAAATCTACAATACCCACCACTCATAAAAATCTACAACACCCACCACTCATAAAAATCTACAACACCCACCACTCATAAAAATCTACAACACCCACCACTCATAAAAATCTACAACACCCACCACTCATAAAAATATATAATACCCACCACTCATAAAAATATACAATATCCACCACTCATAAAAATCGACAATACCCACCACTCATAAAAATCTAGAATACCCACCACTCATAAAAATATACAATACCCACCACTCATAAAAATCTATAACACCCACCACTCATAAAAATATACAATACCCACCACTCATAAAAATCTACAACACCCACCACACATAAAAATCTACAACACCCACCACTCATAAAAATATACAACACCCACCACACATAAAAATCTACAACACCCACCACTCATAAAAATCTACAACACCCACCATTGTTTTTTAAAATCAAAACACTTGTAAAATAAAACAATTTTTGCTGCCATGCTGTGTTGGACTTATCCAGGTTTGATAATATTAACTAAATTTAAAAAAAAAAAGTTACCCACACATCAATTAGAGCTGGATTAACTTGAATGATAAATCCCTATCCACAAGAAATACAAAAACGACAAGCAGGGTGCCCTTACCTCATGGCAGGCTCTGACTCAAGAGTCTCTTGTTTCGGTCTGGGTGGGGCTGGTCTTGCGCTGGATGGCCTGGCCAACTGACGTCTGCAAGATTTAAGTGACATGTTATGCGTACAGTGGTTTATTTTTAAAATGATCACATGACCAGATCAGTTAAAGTAATGAGATAATAAAGAGACATGAAAATGAAGTGTTTCAGCATTTAACCCCCTTCACTTCCACAGACAAATATTTGTGTCAATAGAGAGACTTAAAAAATCATAGAATTGATTTTGTAAGGGATATAACCAATATGTGGTTCATAGGGTAGAGTTATTCCCTACAAAAGGGGGAGTAAGACGTCTCCTTTCCTCCGCTAGTCTTCGGGACACCCTTGGGCAAGGTGGAGCTTCCTTTAGCCTCCCTATCAGTGTTATGTGAATCCATTGGAGTAGATGGCAGATGTGTTGTGGGAGCAGCCAACAAGTAGTGCTGGTTATGGTCCCCACTCCATGATGGCAGGTAGAGGATCTCAGTTGTAGTGACAATGGCTGTGATCTCCGACTAGTACAGTCACTGCCAAGAAGGAAAGGAATGGCAAACTACCTTCTTTTATTGCCTAGAAAAATTATGTCCAAATACAACTTAATATCTACAGAATCTGAAACAAGTGCAAAGTGTCAAATACTTGGGCACATTATAACATCAGATGGAAGATGCACCACAGAAATAAAAAGCGGAATAGCTCAGGCCAAAATAGCAATTCAGAAAATGAAAAATATCTTATGCAACACAAATATGTTAATAGAAGCGAGAAAGAGAGTTCATCGGTGCTATATAGAACCATTTCTGACCTATGAAAGTGAATCATGGACAGTAAACAAACAAATGAAAAACAACAAACAAGAGGTTAGAGATTTGTGGTTTATAATATAGGAGGTTAGATATGTGTGGTTTATAATATAGGAGGTTAGATATGTGTGGTTTATAATACAGGAGGTTAGAGATTTGTGGTTTATAATATAGGAGGTTAGATGTGTGCGGTTTATAATACAGGAGGTTAGAGATGTGTGGTTTATAATACAGGAGGTTAGAGATTTGTGGTTTATAATATAGGAGGTTAGATATGTGTGGTTTATAATACAGGAGGTTAGATATGTGTGGTTTATAATATAGGAGGTTAGATGTGTGTGGTTTATAATACAGGTTAGATATGTGTGGTTTATAATACAGGAGGTTAGATATGTGTGGTTTATAATATAGGAGGTTAGAGATGTGAGGTTTATAATACAGGATGTTAGATATGTGTGGTTTATAATACAGGAGGTTAGATATGTGTGGTTTATAATACAGGAGGTTAGAGATGTGAGGTTTATAATATAGGAGGTTAGAGATGTGTGGTTTATAATACAGGAGGTTAGATATGTGTGGTTTATAAAACAGGAGGTTAGAGATGTGAGGTTTATAATACAGGAGGTTAGAGATGTGAGGTTTATAATACAGGAGGTTAGATATGTGTGGTTTATAATACAGGAGGTTAGATATGTGTGGTTTATAATACAGGAGGTTAGAGATGTGAGGTTTATAATAAAGGAGGTTAGATATGTGTGGTTTATAATATAGGAGGTTAGATATGTGTGGTTTATAATACAGGAGGTTAGAGATGTGTGGTTTATAAAACAGGAGGTTAGATATGTGTGGTTTATAATACAGGAGGTTAGAGATGTGTGGTTTATAAAACAGGAGGTTAGATATGTGTGGTTTATAAAACAGGAGGTTAGAGAAGTGAGGTTTATAATACAGGAGGTTAGAGATGTGAGGTTTATAATACAGGAGGTTAGAGATGTGAGGTTTATAATACAGGAGGTTAGAGATGTGAGGTTTATAATACAGGAGGTTAGAGATGTGAGGTTTATAATATAGGAGGTTAGATATGTGTGGTTTATAATACAGGAGGTTAGAGATGTGAGGTTTATAATACAGGAGGTTAGAGATGTGAGGTTTATAAAACAGGAGGTTAGAGATGTGAGGTTTATAAAACAGGAGGTTAGAGAAGTGAGGTTTATAAAACAGGAGGTTAGAGATGTGAGGTTTATAATACAGGAGGTTAGAGATGTGAGGTTTATAATATAGGAGGTTAGATATGTGTGGTTTATAATACAGGAGGTTAGAGATGTGAGGTTTATAATACAGGAGGTTAGAGATGTGAGGTTTATAAAACAGGAGGTTAGAGATGTGAGGTTTATAAAACAGGAGGTTAGAGAAGTGAGGTTTATAAAACAGGAGGTTAGAGATGTGAGGTTTATAAAACAGGAGGTTAGAGAAGTGAGGTTTATAAAACAGGAGGCCAGCAATGTGTGATATTGAAAAAAGAATAATAACTTACGCAGCAACAACCTGGGGAGGGAGATCCCCTTCTCCGAGCATGGTTTCTCGTTGGTTTGTGAGCTCTTCATCATCTGGAGAGAAGTAAAAGTCTAATAATAACTGTTTCACTGATGACAGCTTGCGTGTATATTAATATTCTACATAAAAGCAATGTTGAATTGAAATGCAAAAATAAGAATCGCCAAATCTATAATGTTAATACTATTATTTGGTTAGGGGAAGTAAGCAAGCAGCTAACAATCATGAAAACACAGCAATTCATCAACTGATGATTGTTTATAAGAGAGGGAATAAAATTATATTAGGGAAGATTAAAGATGATTGAAATTGTGTAGGAAAGATTGAAGATGATTGAAATGGTGTAGGGAAGATTGAAGATGATTGAAATGATATATAGAAAAAGAAGACGATTGAAATGATATACAGAAAAAGAAAATGATTGAAATGATATTAGGAAAGAGAAGATTATTGAAATATTAGGAAAGATTGAAGATGACTGAAATGATATAAGGGAGATTTAGGATGATATAAGGAAGACTGAAGATGATTGAAAAATTAGGGAAGATTAAAGATAATTGATATATTTGGGAAGAATGAAGATAACTGACATGGTATTATGAAGGACTAAATGATTGAAATGATATTAAGAAAGAGAAAATGATTGAAATGATATTAGCTGTTAGGAAGGTTGATACCAGGGACATAATTGTTATGTTAGAAGACACAACCTGACATATCAGCCGCTAGGGGGCTCTGTGTGCTCTTAAGGTAAGATGGAAACCCATGAACAAGAAGGCTATGGGATTTAAATCTGGCCACATGTGTTGGAAATTGGGCTTGAGATCAATCATGAAAAGACTAAAGTCATGAAAAGCTTAATTCCAACAGATGACAAAATATACATGGAAAACAAACCAGTGGAAGAGATTGATCACTTTATTTATCTTGGAAGTCACATTGATCGGGAAGAGGATACAAGTAAAGAAATTAGAATCAGAATAGCTAAAGCAGCAATGTCTTTCAGAAGCCTTGAAAAGTTGTGGAAATCAAAACTCATCAGCACAAACACAAAACTTAGACTATTCAAATCAAACCTACTATCTAACCTTACGTATGCATGAAAAAAACTGGGAAACAAGAGACGTAGAAACAAAGTTGAACGTATTCAAAAATAAATGTCTAAGGAAAATACTTGGTATAGCGTGGAACGAATTCAAAACAAATGAGGAAATTAGAGAAATTGCCAATCAACCACTAATATTTTCAGTAATAAAGAAAAGACGATGGTCATTTGTTGGACATGTGATGAGAAGAGATAATAACCGAATAGCAAAGCAAGCCCTCATGTGGGAAACAACAAGTAAGAAGAAAAGAGGAAGACCCAGAGAGACACTGAGAACAACATTGATGAGAGAGGCAAAAGCAGCAGGAGTCGGCTCCCTCAATGAGATTGAGATCAATTCTGCTTGCACAGAACAGAGACAAATGGCGAGATTCGATAAAATATCTTTAAAAGAATTGAAAACTGCTAGAACAAAAATTCAGATAAGAGAAGGAGTATCTTGGTCTACGCCCTATGGGCCGGCTACGGCTCGAAAGGTCAATAGATAGATGTTGGAAATTGTTCACTTTGAATATGTGGTTGTTTCATGGCTTTACCCTCTCCAAGTTTCAGGGTTGTGAGATCCAATGTCTCGTCCTCTTGGATAATGGTGATAAACAGGAAGTCCCGTGTGCACTCTGTGCATGTTAAAGAACTCTTGGCAGTTGGAAATTGAAAAGATTAGGTAAAAAATGGCTGCTGTCTGGGCAAAATCGATAGAAAAAAAATCTTACCAAAAGCATCAAAACTCGATGATAAAATATGAGAGTACCCCTGAAATAGGAGGATATCTGCCTGTATGGTGAGAGACACATGAGCACAAAGCTGCCAGTGTAAAAAATGGGAAAAGTGATATTCACGCAAAATTAAATCTTTGGGATCTTGCTAACAATATAAAGCTGGGATACGCAAACAAACAAATTAAAATCAGTCACTGATTGTTTTGTAAATATGAAACCAAGAGAAAGAAAATGGAAATTTTAGATGATCTCCTTAAAGACAAAGATAAAAGGGTAATATGGTTGATTTTAGAAACAGAAAGTTGATCTTAAAGGGTTCAATAATTGATAACCAGAATTGTTGATAAAAGATAATTATCTAAATTCGAGATAAAAAATAAACACATTTTACTACCTATCTATTCTATTATATCGATTGTCCTGAATAGCTCATGCTGAAGCAGCTTTCCAAAAAAATGAGGAACATACAGTGTAATTCATTTTTGACAATAGAAACAATAGAAAAAGAATTCATAAATGTTACGTAGAACTTAACATATGGATGTGGAAAGTTGGAATATTTGGTTACAGCTGGCAAAATACAGGGAAAGAGAAATCACAGATAACAAAGAGAGAAGATACTAGATAGCTTGGTGTTGTTGCATGGAAAAAAGAAACAACAGAACTGATACGGCGGACATAAAATTGTGGAAGGACATGATTGCCTACGCCAACTGGCATGGCACATGATGATTATAAGCTGTAAATACGTATTAAAAAAAAAAAATGCATTAGTAATTTCTATACTTTATTTAGTAAGATAAATGTCTACACATACACATAAAGTGAATAAATCTGTGGTTTGATGTGAATAAATAATTTATAGGAATTTCAAGCAGGCAATATTTATAAGCATTTAAAAAAAAAAACAATAAATTGCAATGAAAGGATATTTTAAAAACAAAACACATGAAATTCAACAAAATATATTCATTTTTTCATGAAAAAATAAAGGATGAATCTTCTTAAAATGCAAAGTGAAGAAACATAAATAAGGTTTTTCATAAGAAAACTCTTCACGTTCTTAAATGTTTACCACCTAAAGTTGGCGTGAATGGATTGTGTCATTAGTTTACAGCAAACAGCGATATCTCGGGTTTTTGGCCAAAAACATCCATCTTCTGCATGGATATATATTTTAAATTGCTTAACGATCTTGCACAGCAGCGGCCCTCTTGGCTTACTTTTTTTAATTTTTAACTGCCAAAGGTTTTTTATGTGGGCAGAGACATAGGAAATTATATCTATCTATTGACCTTTCGAACCGTAGTTGGCCCATAGGGTATAGACTCAGTTACTGTTTCCCTGTTTTGAAATTTTCTTTCAAGCAGTTTCAATCCTTGCAAAGATCTTTTATCAAATCTCGCGATTTGTCTCTGTTCTGTGCAAGCATCTTGATCTCATTGAGGGAGCTGATTCCTGTTGCCTTTGCGTCTCTGATCAATGTTCTTCTCAGTGTTTTTCTGGGTAGACTTCTTTTCCTCCTACCTGTTGTTTCCCACTTAAGGACTTGCTTTGCTATTCAGTCATTATCTCTTTTCATCGCATGTTCATTATCTCTTCTCATCGCATGTTCATTATCTCTTCTCATCGCATGTTCATTATCTCTTCTCATCGCATGTTCATTATCTCTTCTCATCACATGTTCATTATCTCTTCTCATCGCATGTTCATTATCTCTTCTCATCGCATGTTCATTATCTCTTCTCATCGCATGTTCATTATCTCTTCTCATCACATGTTCATTATCTCTTCTCATCACATGTTCATTATCTCTTCTTGATGATATTAGTGGTTGAATGGCGATTTCTCTCATTTCCTCGTTTGTTTTGAATTCGCTGTATTGGGTCCGTGTTTCATTAACAAAAGCGTTTTTACATTGGTGGCTTGTTAAACCTTTGCTCAACAGTTCTTTGCCAAGCAGAAGAAAAACAATCCTCCATCTTGGGTCGACACCGGAAATTATTACCAAGAAAATGAGGGAGTCACGAAGAAATTATCATTGATTCCAAGATTTTAAAAATTCCATTGTCTGTGAGCAGATTTGAACCCAAGGTCTTACTGTCCAGAAACTGATGCCATACCTCTAAACTACCCAGTTTCCATGAAGCTGTTGAATTATTGTCCAGTCATCAGTGAAGATGTCAGTTTTTTCTTATTCTACTGAGGATATCATTGCTAAAGCAGATTAGCCAGTTTATGAGCTTGTGCTGAATCCAAATTATTGTGTTCCTCCACTCTTCCATAAGGGAGCAGTGGTGGTTGATTGGTCAGTGCGCTTGCTGCCTGATAACAAGGACCTGGGTTAGATTCACAGAAAACGATGATTTCTTTTGTGCCTACAAGGCTGCAGGGTTCACTCATACTTTAAAAATGGGTACCAGAGATTTTTTTCTGGTAAGTAAAGGCGGCCTGGCGTGACGCTGACCACATCACACAAAAATGTGCCGTGGTCATAGAAAAATATGGTCACTAACTCCATATTCCCCATATGCCTTGCAATGCAAGGGAAGGGAAGCTTGACTTTCTGTTTTGATCCCATGCACAATCTGTCCACGTCTAGTCCAAATAATGTTTCTTCTTCTACCTTTCAGCTAGCTCCCTGTGAAGCATAGGTCTTTAATAAACACTCTCAACTCCCATTGTAGTATAGGTCTTCAACAAATACTTTCAGCTCCCAGTGGAGCATAGGTCTTTAATAAACACTCTCAACTCCCATTGTAGTATAGGTCTTCAACAAACACTTTCAGCTCCCAGTGGAGCATAGGTCTTCAAACAAACACTTTCAGCTCCCAGTGGAGCATAGGTCTTCAACAAAAACTTTCCAAGCTGTTTTGTTTCTTGCCATTCTCTTAAGATCAACCTATGTCTTCCCCATCCTCTTCATCTCTGCATCCTCTCATTTCACCTGTCCTATCCAAGTATATTCTGGCTTTCCTCTTTGTACATTCAATCACGGTACAGACTCTGGAGGATTTCCTGGTAGACAAAAGGTGAGTTAGCAACCTGGATTCCTTCTGGCTTTCTCCCGGTTGTGACATACATCTCTTAGACAGAAAGCCCTTATTCTTCCTGGATGATGGATTTACTTTTCATTTCTTCGACCTGTCCATGTTTGTGAAGTTTTTGCGACTTATATTTTTTTGGGGTACCATGTAGCCAGTCCCATGCCCAACCCTACTTAGTCGCCTCTTATGAAACTTGCCTAGTAGGGAAAAGTACTACAATTCTTTACTACTCTTTTGGGCCCTTGCAGATCAGAAGTGGGTCACATAAATATGCTCATGAAATGTAAGCGTAAATAATATTCCTTATTTCCGTGCTCATGATGCGACAGGATCCTTGAATTTTGTTTTCACATAATTTACAATAACAACGGTCAAAAATAATGATGACAATTATAACAAAAGTATTAGTAATTTATATCACAGCTGTTGACACTGAAACTTTAGTTCATTTGCTCATTTGTGTCCTCCCAGAAACATAAGGTACATATGCTTCCTCTTTTTCCATACAAAGTGATTACAAGAAAGCGTATTTTAAAAATCTTGCTAGCAGCCACCAACTGACCAAGAAAAATCAAAATGGCAGTATGTTGCCCTGTTTTTGCAGAGACTAACGCAATCACTTAAACCATTTTGTTTGCTTTATTTATTTTAAATCATTTTTTGGCCATGTAATGAGAAGAGAACAGCTGGAATGTATTGTAACAACTGGGAAAATTGAAAGACGAAGAGATAGAGGGAAGCAAAGAGAAAAGATACCAGGCAGCTTAAGAGAATGGCTTGGCAGAGGGTCAACAACAGAAATGATAAATAACTGTCGTGATCAAAAGTTGTGGAGAAACATGATCACCTACGCCAGCAGGCCAGTCACTTGATCATGACGATGATTTATTTTAAACATGTGTTTTCGAAGAAACTTGAGTAAGAAAGTGACTGTGCACTCTCTACTCTATGGAAGCCATTTAGATTCACTGCCTGCGTCGAGATTAGGGCGGCACGATAGTCAACCATGCCAATAGAATTTGCCACCATGCATTGGCGGGAGCTGTGTTATGAGTGGAGCGGATATGGGGAATTCCCAACTGCAGTGATACTGATTCTATGAACAGAACAGATCAGTATCTTAAAAATTAAAAAAATTTGTGGTTAAAACACTGCATCCCCCCAGAAACTTTCAGATATGCAAATTTCTAATCTTTTTGTAAAGTGCAAAAACTACTAAAGTATAAAAATATTCACCATAGCTAAAAATGTTATTTTTTTTGCGTTTGGTGTCACAGTCTAAATAGCAGAGAAAGAATGAACTACAAGAAATGATAGATGTAATAGTAATAGACAGCATCAAGAAAGGTTTCAGTTTGAATAGTAAAAAAACAGAAGAATGGTTATATCAAAGAAACAATCATTACCATCATGCAGCATAAAAATAAACAGGATAAATCTGAAACAAGTGCAACATGTCAAATACTTGGGCACAATAATAACACCAGATGGAAGATGCACCACAGAAATAAAAAGCAGAAGAGCTCAGGCCAAAACAGCATTTCAGAAAATGAAAAATATCTTATACAACAAATCTATGTCAATAGAAGTGAGAAAGAGAGTTCATCAGTGCTATATAGAACCAATTCTGACCTATGGAAGTGAATCATAAACAGAAGATAAACAAATGAAAAGATGGTTAGAGGCCACCACAGAGATTGAATTTCTCAGAAGAATGTTGAAAGTTCCCAGGACAGCTAAAAAAGACCATTGAAGAAATTCTCAAAGAGGCCAACACAAAAAGGGAACTCCTAAAAAGCATCAGAAAGAAACAATCAACATTTTTTGGGCACATCATGAGAAGAGGAAAGTTGGAATACTTGGTTACAACTGGCAAAATAAAAGGAAAGAGAGATCGTGGACGACAAAAAGAGAAAATACTGGATAGTTTGGTGTCATGGCATGGAAAACAGTCAACAACAGATCAACAACAGAACTGATACGATGCACTGTAGATAGAAGATTGTGGAAGGACATGATCGCCTACGTCAACCGGTATGGCACATGATGATGATGGTGTCACAAATTAAAACCACTCCCATAAAATATCAATTTTCAGAGTGAGTGACATGTTTTAGACTCAGGATATCGTCATCCATAATTGCTGCAAATCTCCAAGGCTCAAACTAAAATGCATGTCTGTGATGAAAATGAACGGCTGTAATAATAAAAACTATAAATAGAAATAAAGTTACAGATATAAAAAAAAAAAATGCAAATGACAAACTGACATCAAGTATGCCTGACATTTGATAAGGTGATGACATAAATACCTTCATTTAGTCCACTCTGATCATCACCATTCAGCTGGCCTGATGAAATGACATGAATGAATGACATAAATGACAACTGTGATTGACAAACACCATCTTACATGGATGACGTTCACACATATGACACTTCCTCGACAATTAAAAACTTATAAGACAGCGTGGCAGATATATTTAATTCGACAGTGACATCGCTGACAGAGGTAACAACAGGTGAGTGACATGTGACAAAGCAGTGACATGACTTTCAAATGTGACAACACAATTTCCATATCAGTCTTTATGTTAGGTTCACCATCATTATACTCAGTCAACAGACATTAACATATCATCATCATCATCATGTGCCATACTGGTTGGCGTAGGTGATCATTTCCTTCCACAATCTTCTATCTACAGTGCATCGTATCAGTTCTGTTGTTGACTGTTTTCCATGACATGACACCAAGCTATCCAGTATTTTCTCTCTTTGTCGTCCGCGATCTCTCTTTCCTTTTATTTTGCCAGTTGTAACTGTATCAGGAGAATGGTTTTTGTGTCAGGAGGAGAAAGTATTTGTCTGTAACTATAGGAAGCTTCTTGATGTTATATATCAGACAATGAAATGTGACAGACGAGATGCTCTTTACGCATCTCTATCAGCTGGTGAATCATCAGTTGTTCGCTGCCCTGGTCTCTGGCCGTGGAATATGACAGGCGACACACTTGCACTGTGGCCTTGACCTTACTTGACGCCTGGAGCTGGTCAAGCACGAGATCGCTCTTTCTTGAGAAAACTCGACACGTTATATCGTATCCTGTGTTAGAGTATAGTGGTTTGTACTTCGACTTGTGTTGTGCCCGCGACTTTTTGTTTCCTTCCTTTAACGTCCCCAAGTCTTTCTTCGCCAGGCGTGATCTGCTAACTGTTGGACACACCAAATTAGAAAACTTTTATGCAAACAGTCTTTATTTCACAGCCCAATCCATGGGCGATGCGTTTAACATGACATTACATGACCAATGTTTGGTAATAAGGTCATTCACACGCTGCCCAGTAGCAATGTTACTCGCCACTGGGCTCTAGGCTTCTACACACTTCTCTACTTACCTACTCACATGTAAGCAGAAACCGTTCCCCATTGAATGGCCTCCTCAGGTCTAAGTCTAATATACTTATTCTATCAGTTTAGTGTACTTATATAGAGACCGTTCCCCATTGAACAGCCTCCTCCAGTCTATTACTAACATGTATTTTATTTGTCTCGTGGACTTTAATTCTCTGGACACTCCTAACCTTATCCTCAAGGTTTCATCTATGAATGTTCAGAACTCTCTACACCAATGTGTGTGTCCTCTCTAATGTTCTCCTAGAAAAATCCTTTCATTTCATTGTGTGTCCCTTTAAATATTTGCTGGCTCCTCCAATCAAATCGATCCATGTGTTTAATTTCTCGACTAATACACCCCCGCAAACCTCGAGATAGTCTGTTTCATATTTTTTTCTTCTCTTTCTCGTGGACTCTCATATCGTTTCCGGTTGCTTGTCAACTATTTCGGAACTCACGCTTTTACACTCCCGCACTTTGAGATGTGTTTCACCTATTTCTTTAATTTCACATGGGTTATCACTTCCGGTTGGCTTGTTATTTATTTCGAACAATCACGCTTTCTCCCTTCCTCTCCTTCTTTCTCATGGTAATCCCCCCCCCCCACCCCCATGTCTACATAACCAAGTATTCCAACTTTCCTCTTCTCATTATGTGCCCGGAAAATGTTGATTGCTTCTTTCTGATGTTTTTAAAGAGCTCCCTTTTTGTGTTGGCCTCTTTGAGAACTTCCTCATTGGTATTTTTAGCTGTCCAGGGAACTTTTAACATTCTTCTGAGAAATCCCATCTCTGTAGCCTCTAATCGTCTTTTCATTTGTTTGTCTACTGTCCATGATTCGCTTCCATAGGTCAGAATTGGTTCTATATAGCACTGATGAACTCTCTCATTTCTATTGACAAAGATTTGTTGCATAAGATATTTTTCATTTTCTGAAATGCTATTTTGTCCTGAGCTATTTTATAGTTTTTTTATTTAGTACAAGACGTATCAAGTAACATATCATGCTCTTTCTATTAACACAAGAAAGGTTGAGTGCCATGCACAAACTCTGTAGCACCATAAGATTCATGCTGGTAGAATATAGTTCATGTACTATTTTGTAGGTGTTATACTTTGCTACGCCCATGTGTTAACGGGGCCACGTTATGAGGGAAGTAAAGAATAGTGACACTGACCTTCCAGGCATGTTGTAAGAGGTGACTAAGGAGGTTGATCGATGGCTTGACAAGCTGTCATTGTAAAAAAGTATTGTTATGGAAACAGAGCCATAGATTTTAGAAGCAGCGATCTCTGCAATATGTGCCATTCTGGCGCGTAAGGTTTCCGTTATTGAGATTGTGGTTCTGCCCTATGTGCTGTCTTTGGCTCAAAAGGACAATAGATAGATACTTTGCTAAGATTCTTCTTCTTCTTCTTTCCTTCCTCATTTGCCTTTCTGCGTCAAGGGGAGATATAATTTGCGGTCTTTTGCTCTTCTGTTCGCCTCTGCTGCTGTTATGTTTCCTAGTGCTTCTAATATTTCATCCATCCATCTTTTTCGTGGTCGACCATTGGGTCTGGTATTCTAACGTTTGCTGAAGGCTCGTTTTGTTGTGTTTTGATCTTTCTGCCTTGTCACGTGGCCAAACCATTTTATCTTTCGTTTCTTTATATATTCTATGGTGGGGGCTATGCCTAGCTTTTTTCTCAGTTCTTCATTTCTGATATTATCTCTCAGACTGTTTCCTGTCATTCGTCTAACACATTTCATCTCTGTAGAGGTTATTTTTATTATTTTACTTGCATCTAGGGTCCAGGTCTAGCATTGGTAGCACAACGTTGGGATGAAGATTGTATTGTATAGTGCTCGTTTTGCCTCTAGAGATATTTCCTTGTTGGACAATAGTGGTGATAACTGTCCAATGATTTGACAAACTTTGTTGCATCTTGATTCTATTTCTGCTGTTTGTGAATTATCGTTTGTCACTAAACTTCCTTGGTATTTGAATTCCTCTATTGTTTTAGTTGTCTGCCTTCTATAGTTATGTTGATGTTCTGTTTATTTTTGGCGACATTCATGACTTCTGTTCTGTTGATTTTCATGATGTATTTTGTGCCTGAGATGTTGAGTTTGTTTAACTGTTCTTGTAGATCTTCTATTGTTTCATGTATTAGTGCATGATCGTCTGCAAATAAAAGCTCATTGATCTCCTCTGTCTCTGATGGGTTGGCTAACTTGCATATATACACCATGTATGTAATAAACAGTAGGGGGGATAGTACGCACCCCTGTCTTACACCTGATCTAACTTCGAAGTGATCTGTGTAGCCTGCTGCTGTTCTGACCCTGCAGCTGCTGTTGATGTAGAGACTTTTAATTAGGTTGGTTAGATGTTGGCTTAGTCTGTATGTTGCTAGTATCTCCCACAG
The DNA here is from genome assembly GCA_032433765.1 of Megaustenia siamemsis. Lineage (NCBI taxonomy): Eukaryota > Metazoa > Mollusca > Gastropoda > Stylommatophora > Ariophantidae > Megaustenia > Megaustenia siamemsis. The sequence goes on from JAVIAB010000046.1 coordinate 5,388,864, forward strand.
TTGTTCTCTGTTTACTCTGTCAAATGCTTTTTCCTGGTCAATGAAAGCTGTGTAGAAATTTTGATTGTATTCTTGTTGGTGCAACATAGTTCTTGTACTTTGCTAAGATTCTTGTTGGTACAACATAGTTCTTGTACTTTGCTAAGATTCTTGTTAGTGCACAAACTCATTGACACAAAAATATGTGATGATCATCATCATCAAGTACCATGCCTGCTGGCATAGGTGATCATGGCTCTCCACAATTTTCGATCTAGACAGTTATTTATCATTTCTGTTGTTGATCTTCTGCCAAACCATTTTCTTCATCTGTCTGGTATCTTTTCTCTTTGCCTCCCTTTACCTCTTCATCCCTCAATTTTCCCAGTTTTTACAATATATTCCAGCTGTTCCCTTTTCATTACATGGCCAAAAATTTTATATATTTTTTATTTAATATTATTTTTAATTTAATAATATATTATATTAAATTGTATATATTTATTTATTTTATATAACAAATGTTCATATTAGCTCTCTTTTTCTTTGACCTCTTTCAGAACGTTTTCATTACTCTTCTTAGTTGTCCATGGTATTCTCAACATTCTGCTGTAAAATCATATTTCTACAACCTCTAATGATTTTTTGGTCTGTTCTACATCTACTATCAGAGGTTGACATTATACCCAGATGTTTAAATTTATTTACATGTTATATTATTGTTCCACTTGTCTTTATTGTGCATTGCGGTGAAGTTTTTTTTGTTGTTAATGTTTAAAAAATAATTAAATTATGTAATATTGTATGAGGATGAACCTAACACAAAGACATGACAACACACCAGCAAGCAAAGACATCGTTCATTAGTTCTGTTAGTGTAGCACATTATGCCACTTCTAAAACTGTTATACTTAAATCAAAACAGCAGAAACATTACTGGGTAAAGTCCTAGTTTAAGCACATAAATTATTTAAGTTTAGAAGAGTAATGCCCCTTTGAGTAACACTGCACTTTATTCTGTGGTTTCCTAATCTGACATTAGAAGGTCCTAAGTGAAGAGAAAAGAAAAATAACTCGAGGGTAAAGTTATAACCCTAACCGTAACATCATCTTTAGTATTGGATAGCCACTGTAGTTTTGTTGTGATGTTAACTAAGGGGAGGTCGCTCATTTCGCTGAAACAAAAAATAATTTATGTGCTTAAACTAAGAAATTACCCATTACAGGTAATGTGGGTAATTACGCAAGCATTCAATAAATAAGCAATTGTTATAATTATTCATAACTGTTGGTCATGTTCATGTTATATTTCATAGTAATATATTTATTGTTTTTCAAAGTTTGCAGTTGCAATACAACTTTATTTTTTTAAACAATTTCCTTATTATATCAATTATTGCATAATTATTTCAGAAAAAGAACTCCCAGTGTGCACATTTGATATCTTGGTGATTGCCCAAAACTGTATAAGTGATACTTCACATCGTGCAGTCAGTATTTCTTTTCCTGTGCCACAGCTATGTTAATGTAATTTAAGCATTATGGTTGGGAACCAAAGCATTTAATATTGATATGCTAATTTGAAATAAAAATATTTAATATTGATATGCTAATTTGGAACCTAAGTATTTAGTATGTGATATGCCAATTTGGAATCAACGTATTTAATATTGATATGCTAATTTGGAACCAAAGTATTTAATATGAGATGCCAATTTGGAACCATTGTATTTAATATTTATATGCTAATTTGGAACCTAAGTTTTAATATGTGATATGCCAATTTGGAACCAAAGTATTTAATACTGATATGCCAGTTTGGAAACGAAACATTTAGTTCTAAAATGCCAGGTTGTAAAATAAGATGCCAAATATTTACATTCCTAAGTTAACACTTAAATTCATATAATTTTAATTGTGTCATCGTAAACAGCAAGCTACGATATCTTGCACTTTTAGACACAGAACTGTGATGACAGTATTTTTGGTTACCAGGTTGCCTTCCATCTCCAGTTTTACTTAACTCTAGCTTACAATAGCGTCGTAAAATTTACCGCATCGAAACACAAATTCCTCAAAATTTGACATTTTCCATGTTCAAACATTACCCCGTCCATGTACCTGCCTAATTACCACTTCCGGCGACCCCTGAGTGTTTAATTTGCTTCCATTGTTGCTGGATTAAAAAAAAATAATAAAATGAGATACGTTGATTAATGCAAATAAAATATCGCCAAGTCAAGAAATTGGTCCATTTTCATTTTCTTCTTTTTTTTTGGCTGTGAACAGAGAAATTTTCTCAGTCGTCTGTAGACATCAAACAACCCTTTGTGTCTTGAAATACAGCAAATAACGCTATAAGGTTGCCGATCATACTGACAGACTTAGAGCAACCAAACTGACAGACATTGTAACATGTCCGGTCCATGAGATGAAACTCAGGTCATAACTCAGTGTGAGCCAGGAATTTCGAGTCCCCATGTTTCGCCTGGTGTGAATACACACAGGACTGTGTCAAAAGTTGAGAGAAATTACTAATTTTTAGAGCACCTAATGTTACAGTTTATTGTTTTTGGGAGTTAATGTTTAAGTGGTAGTAATTTTTACTATGGTATCGTAACTGGGAGAGTTACACAAAGAGGTATCGTAATCTAGGGTTAATAGGGTCCATGAATACTTGTATAACATCAAGCACGGTCCCTGGTCTCCTCCCATTTAAAATCTTCAGGCCATCATACCTCTGAGGACTTCCAGATTACTGGTATCATCGATTGCTCCTCTGATACTCACAGTCAGTTCGCATTGAAGAACTGACTCAAAGCCCATTTTGACACCCTCCAATCAGGAGGGTTGAACCCTTTTCTTTAATCACTGTCCTTCTCATCTACACCCCCCCTTTCATCCATCCTAATGAGATTCTTTCTAAATTTTCAATATACTTGGCTCCTTTTCAGCCTTCGAGATCTCACCTGGCCTATTGACTATATATCTTGTGATCAACAAGATTGTCAAATCCTGGCCATTGTTCCTTTTCTCTACTATTTTCAATTTTGAGATCAGTGTTGACTTTTGTGTTTATATTTGATTCAGAGTTGCACTTTCCCTATTGTGTTGGCTCTTGTATAAATATTTGTTGTCATGTACCTGATGAAAGCTTTTGCTGAAATATAGTTTGTCTCGTCTCTCTATAGGTTTAGCTGCTTAATATCATTTGATGTTTTCATATTTAACACTAGATTATGAAACCATAGTTAAAAATTACAGCATCAAAACACAAATTCTTCAAAATTTGACATTTTGCTGCGTTCAAACATTCCCCCCTCATCTATACCTTCCTAATTATCACTTCTGGTGACCCTTGGGTGTTTATTTCCATTATTGGATTTTTATTTTTTGATTTAATGAAATATAATCTCATATAATGCGAAAAAAAAAATTGACACATTTTCAAGAAATTGATCGCTTGTCCTTTCTTTTTTTTTTTGCCTCAGAAAAATTTCCTTAGCTGTTGGCTGACATCAGACAACCCTTTGTAATTCAGGAAACGCAGCGAATAACACTATGAGATAGCCGAATATACTGATGGACTTACGTTTGTCCTGATAGACATTGAAACATGTTCTACCTTTGAGGTCAAATTCAGGTCATAAATCAACCTGAGACAGGATATCCAAGTTCTCCAAGTCTCTCCTAGTGTAAACACACAGCTGTGTGTCAAAAAGTTCAAAGAAAACACAATTTTTAGAGCTCCTAATATTACATCTAAGTGGTAGTAATTTTTACTACAGTATCGTAAACACGTTGGGCACAGATAGGTATCGTAATTATCGTAAGATTAAACTGCTGCAAAAGGGAAATGATTGTTCTTTCCTCTGGCCATTGTATTCATATCATTCTTAAAATTTGAACAGTTTTTAATAGAGTGTGCACCATTTAACTCCCAGAAAGGAAGAAATCTACGATGCTGATGCCAAATAAACTAAAGACCATCAGATTGGCAAACAACGTAGACACTCCTGTTAGTTTTAGCCTCCCTAAATAAATATTTATAAAGTTCATAACTATATCCATTAAAAAGGATTGTTCACATGAACAAATTTTCATCACCATCATGTGCCATACCAGTCGGCATAAGTGATCATGTCCTCTCACAATCTTCTATCCACTGTGCATCATATCAGTTCTGTTGGTGACTGTTTTCTATGCCATGACACTAAGCTATCTAGTATTTTCTCTCTTTGTCGCCCATGATCTCTCTTTCCCTGTATTTTGCCAGTTGTAACCAAGTATTTGAATTCTCCTCTTCTTATGATGTGCCCAAAGAATATTGATTGTTTTTTTTCTGTTTTTTAGGAGCTGCCTTTTTGTGTTGGCCACTTTGAGAATGTCCTCCCTAATCTTTTTAGCTGTCCAGGGAACTTTCAACATTGTTCTGAGAAATCCCATCTCTGTGGACTCTAAACGTCTTTTCATTTGTTTGTCTACTGTACATGATTTGTTTCCATATGTCGGAATTGGCACTAAATACCACTGATTAACTCTCTTTCTCCCTTCTATTGACAAAGTGACACAATTATGAACAAATTTTACTTATAATTAATACTTTATTTTCAGAATTATTCACAACTGTAACCAAATTAATAAATTATTTCGCATGAAGAAATTTTTCAAATATTTTTTTATTAAGACTAAGTTTCCCAACCATAACGTTTGATATCATCACAAAGAAAACATGAAGTTACCACGTTGTGCGTAGCTCTGAACTGTTAAAACAGCGATGCAAAATAAAAAATAAATTTATTATAATTTCACACGTATGAAAAAAATATAAAAAAATGATGTTTCAGTTTAGTAATAGATGACGGGACAGAACTAAACTGATATTTCGTACCCAGACATATTCTTGGTAAAAACATCAATATTATCATGGACAAACTCACATATGACTGTTTCCTCTTCTGAAGGTCAGAGGTCACTACAGTAAAACCTGTCTGATTTATTCCGTCATGGCCATTATACATAGGTAATTTAACCAGTTGCTTCCTAATGCACCATATTCCACCATTTCAAATTGTGTCTTGGAGACAATTTAGACATATTATTACATGAGAAAGAATACTAAATTTGCTTCTTTTATTCTCCATTTCATTCATGGGTTATTGTGGAATGAGGAAGATACTGTACAATTCATTTTTGACAACAGAAACAAGAAAAAAAGTTCTTAAATGTTATGCAGAATCTGTCTTAACATATGGATTACACATGGAAGGGAAAATACAAGATTAAAGAGGCAGACTGAGACCAACATGAACGAGTAACATCAAAAGATGGACAAATCAGTCTATGACAATCTGCACCATCAAAGCAAGAGACAGAGTGGAATGGCGTTCCATGGTAGTCAACCTTCGATGCGGAGACGGCACTCGATGATGATGATGAATCATTTGGTTTGCTATTTCAATATTTTTCAAAAATTGGAAAAGTATAATGGATTGTAAATTACATGTAAGTACCCACATTTTTTGTTTTGTTTTGAATAAATGTGTGTTTTTTTTATTCTACTAACTGTATACTTAATTGTAAACATCTTCTTCTTCTTCTGTTACCTTTCAGCTCCCTGTGGAGCAGAGGTCTTCAACTAACACTTTTGAAGCCGTTCTGTTTCTTGCCATTCCTTTGAGATCATTCTATGCCTTCCCCATCCCCTTCATCTCTACTTCCACCTGTCTTCTCCAAGAATATTTTGGTCTTCCTCCTTGTCGCTTCCTAAAAAAGGGCTTGTCATGTAATACATTCAGTTGGTTTCCGTAAATTATGAACATATTAACACTTATGTAACAATGAGAAAAATCAGGACATACGTGTATATATGAGTAGTGACCATGTGATCAGTTCATCGTGTGTCATGATGTTGTTCTCACCCCTCCATCAAGAAACAAGACAAGAGTCAAGTTTGCATGATCACAAGACTTGAACAATGAAGAAGAAGACAAATCTCTATTCTAATCTTCTTCCTCTTTCCTTCCTCATCTGCCTTTCAGCGCTGTGGGGAGATATAATTTGCGGTTTTTTGTTCTTCTGTTCACCTCTGCTGCTGTTATGTTTCCTAGTGCTTCTAATATTCTATCGACCCATCTTTTTCGTGGTCGACCCTTGGGTCTGGTGTTCTCACAACGTTTGTTGAAAGCTCGTTGTGCTGTGTTTTGTTCTTTCTGCCTTGTCACGTGGCCAAACCATTTTATCTGTTGTTTCCTTATATATTCTATGGCGGGGGCTATTCCTAGCTTTTTCCTCAGTTCTTCATTTCTGATCTTACCTCTCAGACTGTTTCCTGTCATTCCTCTAACACATTTTATCTCAGTAGATGTTATTTTTCTTATTGTTCTTGTATCTAGGGTCCAGGTCTGACATTGGTAGCACAACGTCGGGATGAAGATTCTTTTCTATTTGTGTCATTAAAAAAACAAAACCTCAATATGAGTATTACATGACAAGCCCTTTCTCAGGCCTGTCTAACCATCTGCAGGTGTAATCAATTTTTGTGATCTTGCTTTCAATGTTGATCTCTATGTGTTTCTAGATATTCCCCGGTTCATCTTTCTCTGTGGGTTTCACATAGAAATCTTATGTTTCTTTTGCAACAAAATTAGTAAAGAAACACTCAAAATAAGATTGAATAAAAATTGTAAAGCCCCAAACAAAGTAATCAGTGATGCCTAAAGTCATGTTACTTGCCTTCTCTTCTACGCCGGGCTCCCTTGGCAGATGCGGGTCGTTGCATTCTGGTGAGTGGTTCCTGTATTGAGAAAACATTGTATAGTTTAGTTTAATTAACAGATCATCCTCATTGGACGTTGAACACATCAATAAGAAGGGCTGCTGACTCCAGTTCTGTGTTGATTTGTTATTTTTTATTGTCTCCCCGTGTAGCGCTACTTTCTGGCATCTCCAGTTTTGATCTGATGTTAAGGCAGTCTGGACATGGTTGTAGATTTATGATCATGACTGAATCATTAGTTCATCCTACCTCCCTCAGGGCATTCAGAATGTCAGCCTGGTCCATCATCCATGGCAGTTGTTTAGCCAGGCTGTTAATTTGTTTATTTCGTTTCAAGCCCAAGTGTCCAGGGACGAATATGACACCGATCCCAGCCAGTCCTGAGTTCTTTAGTAACACCAACCATTGTCTTCAAACCCAGATATGAATCCTGCCTGGCTCCACGGCCGGAAGGAATGAACACATGGAGGCTGACAAGTCGGCAGAGCCACGTGTGTCATGGAGGAAAGTTGCAAGACGATGAAGTGGGTGCAAATATCATCCTGGGGTGGGAAGATAGTTCACACAGCCCCTATATATAGGGTAAATGAATTGTTCTAAAAAAGGTAACACAATAAAGGCAAAAATAATTCCCTTACTCAGACAAACAAAATGCAAGATAAAAAGACATTATTTTTCATAGACAAGCAAGATATAAGTTTTTAAGTAAATTGTTTTACTTAGGACTTCTGGTCCATATGTCAGCAGGAACCATTGAGGCTTTGTCTTAAAAGTGTTCCTTGTTGCAGTTTCCTCATATTCCAAGTCCGGCTTGGTGTTGGAGCTACTGAGTTTAGTGCTCTGTGCACACCATAAGCTGTGTTTTTCATCTGGATCATGTTTCGATATTCCAATTACTTACAATGAATTATGATATCATATGATGAAGAACAGTTCGGTTGCGTTCACTTTCAGTGCGGCCTTACATCTTTTGGCATGTGCTGTGGCTGTTATGATGGGGACTGCAGCTGGCTGTCTTTGTTTGGATCCTTCAATAGGTGAGATGTTAATTTGGATGATTCCACTGCCATGGGCGGTTGAGCAATTAGGGATATTAATCTGTTTGCAGTGATGCGGGGCCTTCGACTAACTATAGCTATATAACTTACACAAGTAAGATTATCATCATCTTCAAGTACCGGGCCTACTGGCATAGGTGATCATGTCTCTCCACAACTTTTGATCTCGGCAGCTATGTATCATTTCTGTTGTTGACCTTCTGACAAGCCATTCTCTTAAGCTGTCTGGTATCTTTTCTCTTTGCTTCCCTCCATCTCTTCGTCCCTCAATTTTTCCAGTTGTTAAAATTTATTCCAGTTGTTCTCTTCTCATTACATGACCAAAAAATGATGATGGTAGTTTCTTCCTAATATTGTAAAGTAGCTCTCTTTTTGCTTTGACCTCTCTCAGAACATCTTCATTACTCTTCTTAGCTGTCCATGGTACCCTCAACATTCTTCTGTAAAACCACATTTCTACAGACTCCAGTGATTTTCTTGTCTGTTGTCCTATTGTCCATGATTCGCATCCATATGTTAAGATTGACAAGTAAGATATAAGACAGAAATTGATGGTTTTACACAGACAAACAAGATATAAGACAAGAACAAATTGCTTTTCACAGACAAGCAAGTTATATAAACAATCCACATTGTAACACAAATACTTTCTTCAAAGACAACAGCAGAAAAAAAATCAGTAGCTTGTATGCATCACTTACATGCTTCTCTTCCATATCTCCATTCATTTTTTGTCTATCTGGAGATTCATTTTCTTTGTCCCGACTTTGGTCTCTCTGAATTACAAATAAAATGTAGACATAAATCTGAGCATATTTACACCATAAATGTTATGTATTTATGTTTTTACATTTATATTTTCTAATGTGTAAAAAATAAAGGGTGTAACTGTAATATATTATTTGGAGATGGTAGAGCTAGTGCTATTATGTAATGCAATGTTATTTATTTTCAGAAAAGCCATACCTTCCAATTGAAAAGACATACTCATATTTAGTATGGATTTTATGTTTTTCTTTTAATATATCATCATCATCATCATCAAGTACCAGGCCTGCTGGCGTAGGTCACCATGTCTCTCCACAACTTTCAATCTCGACAGTTATTTATCATTTCTGTTGTTGACCTTCTGCCAAGACATTCTCTTAAGCTGTCTGGTATTTTTTCTCTTTGGTTCCCTCTATCTCTTCATCCCTCAAATTTTCCAGTTGTTTTCTTATCATTACATGGCCAAAAAATGATGATTATTTCTTCCTAATATAGGAAATTAAATTTGTGATATGCGGATGACAGTCTTAATAGCAGAGACAGAGAATGAACTACAAGAAATGATAGACATAATAGAAAAAGAAAGCATCAAGAAAGGTATCAGTAAGAAAACAGAAGTAATGGTCATATCGAAGAAACAATCATCACCTCCATGCATCATAAAAATAAACAAGACAAATTTGAAACAAGTACAACGCGTCAAATACTTGGGCACAACAATAACATCAGATGGAAGATGTACCACGGAAATAAAAAGCAGAATAGCTCAGGCCAAAATAGCATTTTTAGAAAATGAAAAATATCTTATGCAACAAATCTATGTCAATAGAAATGAGAAAGAGAGTTCATCGGTGCTATATAGAACCATTTCTGACCTATGGAAGCGAATCATGGACAGTAGACAAACAAATGAAAAGACGATTGGAGGCCACGGAGATGGGATTTCTCAGAAGAATGTTAAAAGTTCCCTGGACAGCTAAAAAGACCAATTAGGAAATTCTCAAAGAGGCCAACACAAAAATGGAACTATTAAAAAACATAAGAATAAAGCAATCAACAATTTTTCGGGCACATCATGAGAAGAGGAAAGTTTGAATACTTGGTTACAACTGGCAAAATAAAAGGAAAGAGAGATTGCAGATAACAAAGAGAGAAAATACTGGATAGCTTGGTGTCTTGGCATAGAAAACAGTCAACAACAGAACTGATAGGATGCACTGTAGATAGAAGATTGTGGAAGGACATGATTGCCAACGCCAACTGGTGTGGCACATGATGATGATGATTGGAAATTATCTCTCTTTTTGCTTTGACCTCTTTCAGAACATTTTCATTACTCTTCTCAGCTGTCCATGGTATTCTCAGCATTCTTCTGTAAAACCACATTTCTACAGACTCCAGTGATTTTCTTGTCTGTCGTCCTATTGTCCATGATTCACATCCATATGTTAAGACTGGCTCTACATAACATTTAAGAACTCTTTTTCTTGTTTCTATTGTCAAAAATGGATTGCACAGTATCTTCCTCATTTTTTGGAAAGCTTATTTAATATATAGCTGCATGAATAATTGATACAGGTAAAGATCATGTTTTGTGAAACTTTGCTTTCTTTCTACTTATCTACACATACAAAAAAAAAAAAAAACTGTATATCAACTATTTCTGGAAGTGGTAAAAAGTCAAAACTGATTATTTTTTTTTTACATTGTCAGGAAGTTACAGAAAATGGCTGAATGGATTTGCATTTTAATGCATTTAACCAGAGATGTCACATGATTCATCATCAGGTCAGGTGTCCGTTGTAGAATGTTGCATTAACCGTAGTCTGTCTGAAAGAATTGCTGCCTCAAGCCAGATCGTCGACAGAATGTTGCATTAACCATAGTCTGTCTGAAAGAATTGCTGCCTCAAGCCAGATCGTCGACAGAACGTTGCATTCATGTAGATATCTATTTTTGTTTTTCACTGATGTAGAGAACAACTGTGGGAGATACTAACAACATACGGAGTAAGCCAACATCTAACAGAGAACAACTGTGGGAGATACTAACAACATACGGAGTAAGCCAACATCTAACCAACCTAATTAAAAGTCTCTACATCAACAGCAGCTGCAGGATCAGAACAGCAGCAGGCTACACAGACCACTTCGAAGTTAGATCAGGTGTAAGACAGGGGTGCGTACTATCCCCCCAACTGTTTATTACATACATGGACCATATATGCAAGCTAGCCAACCCATCAGAGACAGAGGAGATCAACAAGCTTTTATTTGCAGACGATCAGGCACTAATACATGAAACAATAGAAGACCTACGAGAACACTTAAACAAACTCAACAGCTCAGGCACAAAATACAACATGAAAATCAACATCAAGAAAACAAAAGTCATGAATGTCGTAAAAAATAAACAGAATATCAACATAACTATAGAAGGCAGACAACTAAAACAAGTAGAGGAATTCAAATACCTAGGAAGTCTAATGACAAACGATAATTCTCAAACAGCAGAGATAGAATCAAGATGCAACAAAGCTTGTCAAATCATTGGACAGTTATCACCACTATTGTCCAACAAGGAAATAACTCTGGAGGCAAAACAAGCACTATACAATACAATCATCATCCCAACGTTGTGCTACCAATGCCAGTCCTGGACCCTAGATGCAAGAACAATAAGAAAATAACCTCTACAGAGATGAAATGTGTTAAACGAATGACAGGAAACAGTCTGAGAGATAAGATCAGAAATGAAGAACTAAGAAAAAAGCTAGGAATAGCCCCCGCCATAGAATATATAAGGAAACAACAGATAAAATGGTTTGGCTACGTGACAAGGCAGAAAGAACAAAACAAAACACAACGAGCTTTCAACAAACGTTGTGAGAACACCAGATCCAAGGGTCGACCACGAAAAAGATGGGTTGATGGAAGAATAGAAGCACTAGCATAACGGCAGCAGAGGCGAACAGAAGAGCAAAAGACCGCAAATTATATCTCCCCTCGACGCTGAATGGCAGATGAGGAAGGAAAGAAGAAGAAGTTGATATCTAGTTTTGTTTTTCACTGACAAAGATGTCTATTGTTATCAGTAGGGTCAACTGGACAGCATTCGCGCAGCAATTGAACCCACATTTACTTTACTCCAAGTCAGAGCGGTACCACTATGCTAATCTCACTTTTATTCCTACTATACTCCTATATTTAATATCACAGAATTGAAATGCTTATCATTTGGGTTCTCTCTCTTTCCATTTGCTCACACACACAGAGAGAGAGAGAAAGATTTCAAAAGATAAGCAAACTGGTCTGCCACTGACAAATTGAGTTCAGTCCTGACTGACGGTTTCTCTGTACACCCAGAGACAACTCTGAGAGAAATAAACAGAATAAAAATGAGAGACATAAACTGGAAAATTGAAAACAGAAAGCTCAAACTTGGGAATAAATTAAGCGGGAAAAAAATTAGTGCAAAAAATTGAAACTAGGGGAGATAAATAAATGAAAAATGAGAACAAAATGTCTAAACTTGGCGAAGTAAATAATTTTAAAAATGAGAATAAAAAGTCTAAACTTGGCAAAGTAAATAATTTTAAAAATGAGAACAAAAAGTCTAAACTTGGAGAGATAAATAATTGAAATAATGAGAACAAAGTCTAAACTTGGAGAGGTAAATATTTGAAATAATGAGAACAGAAAGTCTAAAATTGGAGAGGTAAATAATTGAAATAATGAGAACAAATAGTCTAAACTTGGAGAGGTAAATAATTGAAATAATGAGAACAGAAAGTCTAAACTTGGAGAGGTAAATAATTGAAATAATGAGAACAGAAAGTCTAAACTTGGAGAGGTAAATAATTGAAATAATGAGAACAGAAAGTCTAAACTTGGAGAGGTGAATAATTGAAATAATGAGAACAGAAAGTCTAAACTTGGAGAGGTAAATAATTGAAATAATGAGAACAGAAAGTCTAAACCTGGAGAGGTAAATAATTGAAATAATGAGAACAGAAAGTCTAAACTTGGAGAGGTAAATAATTGAAATAATGAGAACAGAAAGTCTAAACTTAAGAGAAATAAACTAAAATAAAAAAACAGTTTTAAAAAAAGGTCGAAAGTTTGGAAGAAATAATTTGCTCCAAAACTGTTTCAGCAACATAAAACCCATGCCCTCACATCAGTGGTTATGCTCCAATGATCCCCTGTAGCTAGACTCTCTCGTTGCTGGATGTCTGGCATGGTCTGTGCTTGATCAATGCTTGCACTGGAAAGCCGACTACTCTGCCTTGAAATGTTCCTTTTACTTCCAGGAATTAGCAGATCTCTGCTGGTCACAACGGATGCGCTTGAAACGTCGACTTCAACAGCAGCATCACTATTACCTTCCTTCGTCACAGATGGTGACTTTTCTGATGCCCCAGACATTACCTGATCTGCAACCTGACGTTCATTCTGGGTGCGAATCTTTGTATTTTTGAATAAATTGTCACCTGGACGTCTCACCCTTGCTTCTGTCCCCTGAGATGTGTCATGCAACACTGGCATTTGTGCATCAGACAGTCTCTTCTGAGATTCTTTCTTAGGATGGAGAGAGACATCTGATTGTTGCTGTGGCAGTTCTACTCCACTTGCTCCTGTTTGTTTCTCTTTCTCACGCGTCAAGCTCTTGGAAATAAAACACTGACATGTACATTACAGCCGACAAGAGAAACAAACAATAAAGGCTGGCACTATGGTAACAAGGGAGACGCGATAGCTCAGTGGTTAGTGAACTGGACTACAAAGGACAAGAGGTAAGCTTCGATCCCAACCGACGGCTTCTGGTTCACCTAGACTTTAATGGGTACTGGATTTTTTTCCTGGGAAAGTAAAGCAGCACGGGCGTAATACCGACCACATTACCCCAAAAATCATGCGCTGAGGGTCTGTAAAATTTATTGTCACTAACACAATATTTCCTAAACGTCACTTGGCGCGACGGGGGGCACTTTACTTTTACCATGGTAACAATAACCTCTGTGAAAATTGCTTGCATATGCCAGCTTTATATCTGTAGCAAAGTCTGAAAGGACCAAATTTTGCTTGAATATCACATTTTACCAAATTTTGCATGAATATTACATTTTACCATTTTTTCATACCAACAGCCATTTTGCTCAGGTGTAACTCACCATCTACATATCGACCTTTCGCGCTGTAGTCGGCCTATAAGGCATAGACTCAGAAACTCTTTCCCTGTTTTGAAATTGTCTTTCTAGCAGCCTCAATCCTTGCAAAGATCTTTTATCAAATCTCGTCATTTGTCTGTTCTGTGCAAGCATCTTGATCTCATTGCCATACAGGCAGATATTCTCCAATTTCTGAGGTATTCTCATTTTTTTTTATCATTGTGAGTTCCAACATATTTTGTACATTTTTTCTCTATCAATTTTGCCAAGACCATGGCCATTTTGGCCTAATCTTTTTGATTTCTAATTGTCAAGGGTACTTCAGCAAGCACTGAATGCAGACTGCATCTCCTGCTTTTGCCATTATCCAAGAGAGCAATATATCAGTTCTCACTACTCAAAGACTATCCAGAGACTACCCAAGGACTATCTAGAGACTACCACCCAAATACAACCCAGAAACTACCCAAAGACTGCATTCACTTCACACAGCCCATCTGAAATAATTGCTGCCTCACACCAGATCTCCCACAGAACATTGCATTCACCACACACAGGTGGAAAATAAAGCCATGAAGAAACAACGGATTTGAAGTGGAAAATTCCCGCCACCTGTGGTAAGATTTGAACCCAGGACCTTTGTGTCCAGAGACTGACGCCCTATCTCTAGACCACCCCACCCAGACCTCTAAGAAAACAACTAAAAGTTGAGGTCAAGTCTGAGCATCTTCTACACTCACATGATAATCATTTTTCCACATTGTCCAACCTTATAAGGGCATTATGTTGTGGACGCTGGCAGCCGCGACAGCTCAGTGGTTAGTGAACTGGACTACAAAGGATAAGAGGGAGGGTTCGATCCCAACCGACGGCTTCCGGTTCACCCAGCCTTTAATGGGTACCAGATTTTTTTCTGGGAAAGCAAAGCGGTACGAGCGCAATACCGACCACATTACCCCAAAAATCATGTGCTGAAGGTCTGTAAAATTTATGGTCACCAACACCATATTCCCTATACGCCACTTGACGTGACGGGGGTACTTTATTATTTTTTTTTAATGTTGTGGATGCACTCCTTTTATAGCAATTTGTGATATCTCTGCCATTCAATCAGCACAACAAATGTGGGGAGCTGTGTTAGCTCAGAGGTTAGTCAACTGGATTGATAAGCACAAGAGATCAGGTTCAATCCTGATTGACGGCTTCCAGGTTCACCCAGCCTTAAATGTGCAATGGTTTTTTGTTCTGGGAAAGTAAAGTGTTTCAGTTGTAATAAAGACCACATTACTCAAAAAATAATGTGCTGAAGGTCTGTAAAAAGTATAGTCACTAACACCATATTTCCTATAAACCACGTGGTGTGACAGGGTTTTATATTTTCACAACACACCTATCTTCAGGGAGGTTATTTTGGGAACTGCATTCATTTCCATCTTTATCCCTTCTAAAATGTCCAGACGAGAACCGTCATGATCGTGGCCAGCTGTTAACACTGATATAGATGCAAGTTGTCAGCTATGAATTGCTAACAACTTTCTTCATCTTCAAGATGAGAATTAGAATTACATTGCATCGTTATGTTAGGCTTGTAGAATTTGCTCCAAATTTCAACATTTTTGTGTCTCGCCTGATCCCAGTCTTTTTATCTGTCCAGTTTGGGTGATCCCTTGGTATGGTAGCAAAGCTACCACTAGAACAGTTCTTGGGGATATGGGCATACAGGCTCCTCTACCACTAGAACAGTTCTTGAGGATATGGGCATACAGGCTCCTCTACCACTAGAACAGTTCTTGGGGATATGGGCATACAGGCTCCTCTACCACTAGAACAGTTCTTGGGGATATGGGCATACAGGTTCCTCTACCACTAGAACAGTTCTTGGGGATATGGGCATACAGGCTCCTCTACCACCTGAATAGTTCTTGGGGATATGGGCATACAGGCTCCTCTACCACTTTGTGGTGGAGACACGTCAGAGGAGCAAATTTGTACAGATGCTTTATTGGTAAGGTAAAGTACAAGACTTCAAGCAGCATCTTAGCACGCCAGTTTTCACCCATATGTGCTTGGCTGCCTATCCAGAAGTGTTCGAAGACTTTTGGACAGTGTCACTTCAAGCATCGAAACTCATAACGCAAGGCGACATTCCTCACCTTCTCAGAGTACTACCCTGGTACCCATTTCTGCCAGCGGCTGGGTCAGCCGTGGGGGTATTTTTGATTTTTTTTTCCAACCACGAGTACAACTCACGATGCTTCCAGTGGGAATCAAACACAGGTTATCTGATCATCATTTTAGCCTAGTCGAGTGGTTTCCCCAACTAGGCCACTGAGGCCCCCTTACTGATAAGGTGCATGCATAAAACCTCATGTTATAGTAGAACATCTATTGAGTTATAATGTAACATGGCGTCTGATCTATCATCATGCAAGTTGACAACTTTCAACCTATATACCATCAGGAATCTTGGCCCTAAGTCTGCATGAAGATGGCACATGGCACATTTCTACTACTTTAGTACAATGTTAAATCTGATGTGGAACATGTGACTAAGTGCAATGGATTCATCATTTTCCAATCAGGTGGACACATGTTTGATTAGTGGAGAAACAAAATCACAAACCATTATACTATCTAGTGATTGTATTGGCAAATTCTGATTAAAAAAAAATTTCAGTCTCTGAGGCAAGACCTAAGATAGGGAAATGCTGCAGTAGGTTCTGTGTGCATTTATTATTTTTTAAAATATATGTGTATAGACACATACACGCTGAGTGTGTAATATCTGTTATGCAACTATCTTGGCTTTGCACTTAAATCAGGAATTTTGAGATATGTATTCACTATTTTGACACCCGATAACAACCTTTTACAGTTGAAACATCAGTTTGTTTAGAGTTGTCTTATCTTCAAAGCTGAAACACCCCTTTGTTAGTTACCTTATTATATATAAGGCTGCATATTAAGTGCAAGCGCTACAGTAATTGTGCATCTGGCTGTTCTTTGAAGTGAATCAAGCATTGTTGGTGCATCCATTGTTGTGCATGCTACATCACAATGACGGATGCTCGTAAGGAACCAGTAGAGGGGTGTAATAAACACTCCAAGGTATGGTGACAGCTTTACAAGGAAGGAACACAACACAATACTGACGTTTTGGCCTGTGGCCTTCTTCAGAATACAGGGACAACAACAACAAATGGTGAAGTGCACCCCACTAATGGCTCCTTGCTACCAGCTTCCAGCATTGCAATTATTTGCCTGTTCCCTACTCGTATATCCCTAACCCAGCCATACTCAGAAAGAAGGGTGAGATGATACAGATTTTGCTGCTGTTTGTGAATCTTCCCTAGTGTGACTCCCAAATAGTCATATTAGTCAAGAAGGATGTTGCCTAAATTCAGGAGAGCTACAAGAGGAATGGGGGAAGGACTTGTAAATCAGTTTATCATTTCACACTGCAGAATTTTCTGGGAGGAGATATGTACACTTATGGACAGTTATTCAATGTACGATGAGGATAATCCAAAGACTAATGTATTATGTATACATATGACTACACAATGAAAACTTTCTGACAGCTTAAGAGAGTGGCTTGGCAGAAGGTCAACAACAGAAATGATAAATAACTGTCGAGATAAAAAATTGTGGAGCGACATGATCACCTCTGCCAGTAGGCATGGTACTTGATGATGATAGTGACTACACAGAATATGGAGACATTTACTTCCAGAATCTGTGACACTTTACAATATTTCTATTGACCTTTCGACCTTTCGAGCCGTAACCGGCCCATAGGGCGTAGACCAAGATACACCTTCTCCTATATGAATTTTTGTTCTAGCAGTTTTCTTTTAAAGATATTTTATCAAATCTCGCCATCTGTCTCTGTTCTGTGCAAGCAGTTCTATCTCATTGAGGGAGCCGATTCCTGCTGCTCTTGCCTCTCTCATCAATGTTCTTCTCAGTGTCTCCCTGGGTCTTCCTCTTTTTCTTTTACCTGTTGTTTCCCATATGAGGGCTTGCTTTGCTATTCGATTATTATCTCTTCTCATCACATGTCCAACGTATGACCATCGTCTTTTCTTTATTACTGAAGATATTAGTGGTTGATTGGCGATTTCTCTAATTTCCTCGTTTGTTTTGAATTCGTTCCATTCTATACCAAGTATTTTCCTTAGACATTTATTTTCGAATGCGTTCAACTTTGTTTCTATATCTCTTGTTGTTTTCCAGCTTTCACACGCATACGTAAGGGTTGATAGTACATTTGATTTGAATAGCCTAAGTTTTGTGTTTGTGCTAATGAGTTTTGATTTCCACAACTTTTCAAGGCTTCTGAAAGACATTGCTGCTTTAGCCAGTCTGATTCTAATTTCTTTGCTCGTATCCCCTTCTCGATCAATGTGACTTCCAAGATAGATGAAGTGATCGATCTCTTCTACTGGTTTGTTTTCCATGTATATTTTGTCACTTGTTGGAATTAAACTTTTCATGACTTTAGTCTTTTCATGATTGACCTCAAGCCCAATTTTGCTGGCTATTGATGATAGTTCATTTGTGTTTTCCTGCATCGTTTTTATCTGATTGCTGATGAGAACTATGTCATCAGCAAAGTCCAGGTCCTCCAAATGGTCTCCTTGTATCCATTCGATGCCTTTATTACCAGTGCAGCATTTCTTCATTATGAAGTCCATAACAATTCCAAATAACAAGGGCGATAAAATACATCCTTGTTTAACCCCAGTTTCTATTGGGAAACGTTCGCTCAGTCCTTCCTCTGTTCGAACTGCACATGTGTAACCATCATACATGTCTTTGATAATATTTATGATTTTTGATGGTAAGCCATATTGCTTCAGAATTTTCCACAAAGAATCTCTATGAATACTATCAAATGCTTTTTTGAAGTCGATGAAGTTAAGTACAAAAGGTTTTTGCTTTTCAATGTGTTCCTCCAATATAAGTCGTAGAGTGAAAATGTGGTCAAGACAGCTTCTCCCTTTTCTAAACCCAGCCTGTTCTTCACGCATTACTGTATCTATTGAATCCTTTATTCTATTTAGGATGATTTTACAGAATAATTTTGAGGCAACTGACAAAAGTGTCACGCCTCTCCAATTGTTACAATCTCTAAGATTGCCCTTTACAATATTTATTATACATCAATTGAGCACATAAAGAAAGATTATGTAGTGAGGATTAGCCAGAATAAAAATAAAACATAAAACACTCAACTTGCCTTTTTGGATCTCTCTGAATCCTTGTCTCTATGCCTTTCCTCTCTGGATTTATCTCTGGACTTTGTCTCCTTCTCACGATCTTTATGTCTGTCTCGATCCCTATCACCCTCTCTGTCATGTGCCCTTGTTTCTCTGGATTTATCTCTGGATTTTGATTCTCTTCCTTCTTTATGCTTCTCCCGATCCTTCTCTCCATCTCTATCATGTTTTTTTTCCCCATGACGATCTTTCTCTCGATCCCTGTCTTGTCTCTTCTCTTTCTCCTTGTGGCGGTCTTTCTCTCTTTCATCTTTCTCATGTCTGTCTTTCTCCTGAGGCTAGATATAAAAAAAAACACACAAAAATAATTTTTAATGAAATTATTTAATCTTTCCATGACTTGCAAAAAACAAACTATTAAAAAAAAATTAATGAATTTAAGAGAGAAGAAATAAGAGAAATGACGAAGCATAAAAAAATATAATCTATAACCAAGAGAAGAAGGGGGATCATATATAGTCATATGATGAGAAGAGACAACAAGAGAATCTCAAAACAAGCCCTCTTATAGAAACCATGTCCAACATGGAAAGTCTAGAATTTCTGCCTTATGTGCCGTCTTCACATCAAAAGAACAATTGGATAGACAGATAGTCTGGACAAGTTTCATCTGTTCCAGCGAAAAAAGGCACCCAAACAAACACAGAGAGAAAGCACATAGCAGAAAACACATTGACGATAACTACCCACAGGGTTCCTGGTCTCACATATACACGGATGGCTCTGCTACAAACACCACCAGAAAAGAATCTGAAGCCCTCGAAGAAGCTACAAAACTGTCTATCCAACACAAAAATAACATGCACAAGAAACTGGTGATAGTGAATGGCACACTGTCAGTCCTAACAGCTCTAATAACCCCCAGGAACAGTGAGCTAGATGGTTAGATGACTTCAGAACAACCCTAGACCAATTGTGCAATAACTTCCAGGGACTGGTCCTCGAGTGGATACCATCACACTGTAATATACACGGGAACGAATGCTCAGACAAATTAGCTAAGGAGGGAGGGAGATTACACAAGAGAACCATCTGGTCAGCAATGATGAAGCCAAATCCATCATCAAAGGCCAGTATTGTGAAAAATGGAAACAAGAACAACAAAAGTATAACAAAAGGAGCAGATACTCCCAACTATCAAGGAGGAATCAAGTCATCATACTTCGCCTAAGAACTGGTCACAAAATAATGAGAAACCAAGAATGAGTTCACAAAACTCAAAATAGAAACTACTAGTCAATCCCACTGTACCCTGGATAACATGACAACAAAACATGTTCTACAGAATTGCCCCACATTATACAGACCTGAGGAGGACAATGTGGCCCACACCCACTCTGAAGAGTAACTCTACGGGGCAACCGAATCACTGAAACAAACAGCTGTTTTCATAAAAGAGTCTGGAGTTCTGGTCAGAATGAGCCATGATCACAGAAAGAGACCTGTTCCAGCAGGACAATCAAGAAACTTCTGACTTATGCAGCCTGAGCTGTGGCAATAAATACATCTTCTTAAGTGAAGACATTTTTAAAAAAATGACATAATACGTACATTATTATGTTCTACAATCAAATCTGTTATAAAAATGTAAATGATGCTTGCCGCACAATCATTAGAGGGGTACATACTTTGAAGAACCCAAATATGAGGAAATCATGGGAGCCTTGACAACAACATAGCTGAAGTTGTTGTGACTCATAGCTGATGGATTGCACCAGGATCAGTGAGCCAAAACTATCCAGACCCTTCTCCACCTCTTAGTGATGCCGCTAGTAACAGACTGACTAACCTAGTCTGGCCTGCCGCTAGTAACAGACTGACTAATCTAGTCTGGCCTGCCGCTAGTAACAGACTGACTAAGCTAGTCTGGCCTGCCGCTAGTAACAGACTGACTAATCTAGTCTGGCCTGCCGCTAGTAACAGACTGACTAATCTAGTCTGGCCTGCTGTTAGTAACAGACTGACTAATCTAGTCTGGCCTGCCGCTAGTAACAGACTGACTAATCTAGTCTGGCCTGCCGCTAGTAACAGACTGACTAATCTAGTCTGGCCTGCTGCTAGTAACAGACTGACTAATCTAGTCTGGCCTGCCACTAGTAACAGACTGACTAATCTAGTCTGGCCAAGTGAGTAGGGATTGAGAGGGCAGACAACCTGGTACTCAAAAAAGCTACGCTGAAATTGGATACGTTGAGACAAAAGGTGAAAATATCAGTTTTACTGCAAACAGCAATACGACGCATTTTCATCCACTTAATATTATAAGGACAGATGACAAAGATGGATAGCTTGCGTTGGGAGCAGTGAATCAGAACTATCCAGCAGATCAACTGTTCTTTCAGTCATTGGATGAGCACAAAAGACTGAAAGAGGAGGCCCCATAGTGGAAAAAAAACATTAAAAGATTAAAAATAATTAAAAGTAATATTTCTATTTATACCTCTGAATCCTGTCCTTTCTTTTTATCTTCACTTTTCAATTTCTCTCTCTTTTCCTCCCTCTTCTCTTCTTTGGAAGATCCACCGCCTCTGCCTCCTTTCAACACCCTCTTGACATACTCATCGTTATCAACCTGGAGAGTCACAATAACTTAATGAGGTTAAAGTTAATAAGAAAATATTACAGTAACTAATGCTAGGTGTGGTGATGACTCTTTCATGGTCTGTCAGATCTGATACCATTGAACAGTATAACTCAATGAATGATGGTACTCTTAACCCTATAATTATGATACCTATCACATAAGAGTCACGTCTGTATGTAACGTATAGGTGTTTCTAACCTGAATTCAGAACTTTTCCTGCAGCCTTGCCGCTATAAAAACATTTATTGTTTATATAATGCCACCACTGTACTAATAGCAGAAAATCATAAATATCTACAACAATTACTTAATGAAATAAACATGACAAGCAAAAAATATGGACAAGTCAATCTATACAGCCTGCACCATCAAAGCAAGAAACAGAGTAGAATGGCGATCCATGGTAGCCAACCTTCGTTGCGGAGAAGGCACTTGTTGATGATGATGTAAGATATTATTAATATCAGGTATGAACCCCAGCTTTCTGAGCAATAAAACAAAACTTTTCCAGATACACGTTTAACAAAGTTGGAGTGGTCAAAAAAATTATGGCTTCCACTTTTACTCACAGAAATGATTATACTTGACTGCTGCAAAAAAAAAAAAACATGTCAAAATGTTAACATGAGAGATTAAATGCTGTGAATGGGGGACAAGTTGGTCTCGAGGCAAGACGCCGGCCTTGAGACAGAGAGGTTTTGTGGGTTCAAATCCCTGCTGCACCAGTTGGGATTTTTATTTATGATTTCTCTCTGTGGCAACCACCAATGTTCTCAGCAGTGAGGACCGGCTTGAAACATCAATTATTCATCGTTGGAAAAATATGAGTACCTCCAAAATTGGAGTTATCTGCCTGTGCGGCGAGGGACCCCTGTGCACACGGCTGCCTGGGAAAAGCGGATTAACAGTCTCTAGGGACTTCGCCAGAGGTGAAAGCTGGCAAACGTAAAAAAAAAAAGAGAAAAAAATTGCAGTGAATTAAGTGGTTCATGGGAACCACGATAGCTCAGTGGTTAGTGAACTGGACTACAAAGGACAAGGGGTAGGGTTCGATCCCAACCGACGGCTTCTGGATTCATCCAGCCTTAAATGGGTACCAGATTTTTTCTGGGAGAGTAAAGCGGCGCGGGCGTAATACCGATCACATTACCCCAAAAATCATGTGCTGAAGGTCTGTAAAATTTATGGTCACTAACACCATATTCCCTATACGCCACTTGGCGTGACAGTGGCTCTTTATTTTTTTTTTTTTTTTTTTTTTTTTTTTTTTGTTTTTTAATGGATCGTAATAAAATATATATTGTCCAGGTGTCATTTTCCTGGCACTGGCAGGGCTAGGTAAACATTACAGCAGACTTTGCAGGAGGGAATTTCCGTATTTGATGTAACGACTGCGTGAAACTAAGGTAGAGGTTTTAAAGAGCAAGCATTCACATGTGAACAACTTGTGAATCTATAAAACCATCAACAAATGTTATGTAAATAGTAGCCTAAATAGAAGTACTTTAAAAAATAGCTAGATGGAATATTGTGAAGAAACACAAAATGAAATGGTTACGCCATGTGTCTCGACTGTCTGGTCTAGCTTAGACCGTTCTGGAAGGAATTGGAGAGGTGGGCAGAGAAAGAGATAAGAAGATAACACCAGAGAATGGGCAGAATGGAAAGAATCAGCTTTTCAGAATCTCAAAGAATGACCGAGGATAGAGAGGCATGTAGAAAGTTGATGAATCGATCAGTGATGTCCCAATGACACACAGGGTCAAGCTTTGAAGAAGAAGAGATAGAATATTAGAAATTCTCAGCAACATGACAGCAAAAGAGATAAACCATAATGGAAAAAAAAAACCACTGTCTCGCTCCCCTCAAAGTTTACGGTAAATGAGAGAAGAGAAATTTATTTTGATCAGCCATAAACTTCCCCCGATAGAATACACAAACAAACAACAGATAAAATGGTTTAGCCAAGTGATATGACACAAAGAAACAACAGATAAAATGGTTTAGCCAAGTGATAAATAAACATAAAAGATAAACATAAAGAAACAATAGATAAAATGGTTTGGTGAAGTAATAGGTCATAAAGAAATAACAGATAAAATGGTTTAGCCATGTGATAAGACATAAAGAAACAACAGATAAAATGGTTTGGAATCACTTTTCCAATTAATTTGACACCCCCCCCCCCCCCCAAGTAAAAGGGTGGGTTTTAGAAGGAGATTATCCGGGACTAGAAAACAAATTACGGCATAATCCCATTTCTGGTGTCTGTCTGGGGAACATATATAAGTAAAGTACCCCCGTCACCCCAAGTGGCGTATAGGGAAATATGGTGTTAGTGACCCTATATTTTACAGACCTTCAGCACATGATTTTTGGGGTAATGTGGTCAGTATTACGCCCATGCTGCTTTACTTTCCCAGAAAAAAATCCGGTACCCATTTAAGGCTGGGTGAACCCGGAAGCCGTCGGTTGGGATCGAACCCTACCCCTTGTCCGTGGTAGTTTAGTTTACTAACCACTGAGCTATCGCGGCTCCCGAACATATATAAGGCTGGAACATAAAGACCACTTGTATGAGGGAGCAGAGGGTGTGCTGAAAGATGTGAAGAGAATTGTTGGCCAGTCGAACTTCAGCTGACCAAGACCCTATTTCACCTACATGTGGTAGTTCCAGAAACAGACTACCATGGCTGATTAATAAAGGCTGAAAAGAGAAGACAAACACAACCCCAAAAATGACTGCAATGATACATGTGCTAATGTGTACAAACGTCACTGGTTTATTATAACTAGAGTACAGTGTAACAACCTTTTCAGGAGTTAAAGGTGGACAATAGGTAAATGTGGGGGCTAGGAGATCCAGTGGTACAATGCCAGCCTATTGACAGAAAGGACCTGGGATCAAAGCCCACCATAGGTGGTAGTGATTTTTTCACAAATTGGAAAAATTAATCTGTGGTTCTTTGTGACGTTATCCCCCCAATTTCTGGGTAGTGAGATCCGATGTCTAGCCCTCTCTGGGTAGTGAGATCCGATGTTTAGCCCTCTCTGGGTAGTGAGATCCGATGTCTGGCCCGCTAGTGAGATCTGAAGAGTAGACCTCTTGGATAATGACAATAAGCAGGACTGTATGCAGGTGCGCACATTAAAGAACCCTTGGTAGTTAAAATCAGAAAGAGCAGGTCATCAATATGGCTGCTGTCTAGACAAAATTCATCAGTAAAAACCTACCCACATACGTTGGATCCCAGGCCGTGCTATGGCGTACGTGCACATTGGCCACGATTCTCTTAGGATTTTCTCAAAGGGGAATATCGGAGCACATAAAGATTCATCTGATGTGCAGTAACAATGATCTCCTAACATGAACAAACAAACAGGCAAAAATGAAGAAATAAATTATTTAAAAAAGCTAAAAAGGATAAGAAAAAATTGCTACCTTTCCCGCTTGAAATATAAAAAAAAAAAACGTACATTTTTATTAATGGCGTCTGCTAGGGCTTGCAAAAATTCATTGGTTCTTTCTGGCTCATGTCCTGCAACAATCTTGACAGGCCTGACGTTCAGATCTTTACCTGTCACAGTGCCTGTCAGAACAGAGGAAATAGGTACAAGGTCAATGTCATGGCATTTTGGGGGAGTGAGGATCCTGAATTTTTGGGAATATTTCCAGAAAATAAAATGAAATACAATTTTATAAACATCAAGTGATCGATTAACTTGGCAGACACCCCAAACCAACTGGCTTCTAGTTTTACAGAGCCTTAAATGAAAAACAGCACTGTTTTAGTGCTGACCAAATTACCAAGAGATGTAAAGTAAAAGTTCCCTCCACTGCCTTCCTAGGCATATAGGGAATATGGTGTTAGTAACCATATTTGTCCTTATTTGTCTATATTACTGCCCAGATATAAGTAAGATTGTACATCCAGTAAAGGTATTTCTTCTATTATTATGTGGCTATTACAAACTGCATTAATTCTCATAATTGTGGTCTTATCTCTATTTATTTTCAGTACCAGCTATTGTGATCTCTCATCAAGTATGCTCATTTTATCTTGCATCTGTTGATGGTTGTGTGATAGGAGAGCTATGTCATCAGCAAAGTCTAAATCATCAAGTTGTTTGGTCAGTGACCACTAGATTCCATTTCTGTTGCTCTGAGTTATTTTCATAATCCAATCTATGGCCAGTAGAAAAAGAAATGGAGATTGAAGGCATCCCTGCCTTACTCCTGTTCTTATTTCAAATGCTTCTGTAAGCTGCCCTTCGTGGACAACACTATATTCCATTCCTTCATACATTGTTTTTATCAGGTTAATAAACTTTAATGGGGCCTGTCAGTCCTCCAACTAACAAGTCATTCAATCAACCAACTAACTAGTCATTCAATCAATCAACCAACTAACAAGTCATTCAATCAACCAACTAACTAGTCATTCAATCAATCAACCAACTAACAAGTCATTCAATCAACCAACTAACTAGTCGATTCAATCAGCTAATCTATATTTTCTGTATTATCTAAAATAGGCATTTTAAAAATATGAGAAGATCACTAATGTAATTCAAGAATATTTAGTACTAACTCAATAACAACTGCCATTGAAATCAGATAACAGGATATGTTCATTCATTATCAACATCTTGAGTGCAACAGGATATGTTCATTATGAACATCTTGATTACAACAGAGTATGTTCATTATCAACATCTTGATTACAACAGGATATGTTCATTATCAACATCTTGATTACAACAGGATATGTTCATTATCAACATCTTGATTACAACAGGATATGTTCATTCATTATCAACATCTTGATTACAAGAGGATATGTTCATTATCAACATCTTGATTACAAGAGGATATGTTCATTATGAACATCTTGATTACAACAGAGTATGTTCATTATGAACATCTTGATTACAACATAGTATGTTCATTATGAACATCTTGATTACAACAGAGTATGTTCATTATCAACATCTTGATTACAACAGGATATGTTCATTATCAACATCTTGATTACAACAGGATATGTTCATTATCAACATCTTGATTACAACAGGATATGTTCATTCATTATCAACATCTAGATTACAAGAGGATATGTTCATTATCAACATCTTGATTACAAGAGGATATGTTCATTATCAACATCTAGATTACAAGAGGATATGTTCATTATCAACATCTTGATTACAAGAGGATATGTTCATTATGAACATCTTGATTACAACAGAGTATGTTCATTATGAACATCTTGATTACAACAGGATATGTTCATTATGAACATCTTGATTACAACAGGATATGTTCATTATCAACATCTAGATTACAACAGCTACTTCTTCTTTCCTTCCTCATTTGCCTTTCAGCATCAAGGGGAGATATAATTTGTGGTCTTTTGCTCTTCTGTTCACTTCTACTGCTGTTATGTTTCCTAGTGCTTCTAATATTCCATCGATCCATCGTTTTCATGGTAGACCCTTGGGTCTGGTGTTCTTGCAACGCTTATTGAAGGCTTGTTGTGTTGTGTTTTGATCACTCTGCCTTGTCACGTGGCCAAACCATTTTATCTGTTGTACAACGGTTATAAGCAGGAAATGGGCTAAAAAAAGAGAACACTTAACAGCCTTGCAATAACAAGCAGACATAAGAAGACGTATGATACTCACAAACCATATCAAGAGCTTTCTGTAGAAATACAACTTTGGAATCCTTATCCTGAAAGGTGCAATAACAAAAATCATACAAATAAAATAAATGTGATAAATATACAAAGTGACTTCAATATCTTCCATCTATACCATAAAATTATTCACAAACATAATTCTTCTTTTTCTTTTCTTCCTTATTTGCTTTTCTGCATCAAAAGTAGATATAATTAACGGTATTTTTCTTCTGTTGGCCTCCACTGTTGTTATGTCTCCTAGTGCTCCTAATATTTCATCAATCCATTTTTTGTGTGGTCAGCCCTTGGGTTTGATGTTCTCACAATATTTATTAAAGGCTCGTTGTGTTGTGATCTTTCTGTCATATCATGTGGAGAAATCATTTTATATGTTGTTCTTTTATGTATTCTATGATGGGAATTATTCCTAGCTTTTCTCTCAGTTCTTCATTTCTAATCTTATCTCTCAGGCTGATTCCTGTCATTCGTCTAACACATTTCATCTTGGTAGTGGTTATTTTTCTGATTGTTCTAACATCTAGGGTCCAGGTCTGGCATTGGTAGCACAACGTTGAGATTAAGAGTAATACCTGCACATCATTTTCTAGAAAAAGTAACATTCGACCAAGAGTCTTGATGGCTGTTGATTAGTGCTCTTGCGATTGATCAAATGGGGCAGGTTCAATTCCTAAATGTGAATTTTTTTCTGAGGCTTCAGGTCACGCAACTTCTAAAAGGGGCACCAGAAATTTGTCTGGGAAGTAATGGCAGCCTGTGACATTCACAAAGATACAGATCTTCATAATGGATACTTGCACAGAATAAAAGGACGGAAGTGGCAGGAAAAAATCACTAACATAGCATTATGGGAAAGTATCAGACAAATACCAGTGGATAAAGAGATATAACGAAGACGCAGGATAAGACACACGCTGTGGATCCAACTGAGAGTATTACACGACAGGCCCTTTTTTGGAAACCCAAGGACGTGGAGGTGGGTTCTGGGCCGTGCGACTGAGTGAGTGTACGTAAGTCTAGACTACCCACAGCATCAAATTGCTGCAATGATAGTAATAGTAAGTAATACAAGTTTTTATGTACCTATCAGGTGGTTTTATTTTCAAATTGAGTACTAGTTTCTTCTTAGCATTCACCTGTAAAGTGTGCATAGTTGCGTTGTATCGCTAGTTTTATGGCAAAGCAGTGATATTTGTGTCTTTAAACCCGACACATCCATCTTCGGCATTGGTAGATTTGTTTAACAATTTGTGTCCTGACAGCGCCTACTTTTTGACCGACCCATTGAAACTTCTAACTGCCAAGAGTTCTTTAACGTGCATGAGTGCACACAGGACCTACAAAGGGCTAGATATCAGATCACACTATTTAGAGACTAGGGGAGGGTAAAGCCAAGAGGAAAGAACAGATTCAAAGTGAAAAATTAAATCAGCATGAGATGGGATTAAAACCAGAGGGGGGGGGGGGGGTGTTGGTTGTCTCGAGACAAGACATCACTCTTGAGACAGAGAGGTTGCGAGTTAAAATCCCAGATGCACCAGCAAACACACACCCCCCCCCCCCCCCCCCCCCGTCTCAGCAGTGAGGCCCGGCTTGAAACGTAAATTACTCATCCACAGGAAATAATATGAGTACCCATGAAGTCAGAGTTATCTGCCTTTGCGGCAAGAGACCCTTGTGCATGTGACCGCCAGGGAAAAACGGATTAATACGCAAAATTCAGTTCCTAGTCTCTAAGGATTTCGCCTAAGGTGAAAGCTGGCGAGCACACACACAAAAAAGAAAACAAAAACAAAGACGTTCCTGACCAGAGATCAAGGTTTTACCCAATTCCCCGTGTACTTGTTTATTATCTCTTTGGGTTAACTTGCATGCAATTAAACAACACTGACTTGTGTTTATTAGTATAAAAATAAATTAATTTTATTAAAACTATTAGTAGAAAAAAAAATAGATAAAATAATTTAACATGTAAATATAAAAATCACAGATTCAGTAAATGTGATTCAACAAATACAGACAAAATTACCTTCACATTTTCAGAATTCATCTCCGTCTCACTAAACAAGCCGTACATGAAACCTGTGGTTTTAATCACCTGGAACATCAAAGAAACACTCATTGAGTGAACAATCACTTGTACGATGAAAACATATTTTGATAGGATGAAAAGAGAGAGGATTATAAAAATGATCTACATCAAACGTAACATGTAAGACTTGAGTACAGTTTATCTTAAAATTCATATCTATTTATTTCAGTTTAAAATTTGTATCTATTTATTTCAATTTAAAAATTTGTATCTATTTATTTCAGTTAAAAAATTTGTATCTATTTATTTCAGTTTAAAAATTTGTATCTATTTATTTCAGTTTAAAAATTCGTATCTATTTATTTCAGTTTAAAAATTCATATCTTTTTATTTTAGTTTAACTCTTTCATGACTTTTAACCGACACATCAGTTCGATAAAAACTGCTCATTTTCAACTAATCACAGACACATCGGATATATCCAGAGTAGCTGAATATTTGATTCATTTGCACTGATTTTAGTTTTTATTTCAACCAATACTTGATTTCCGGATGTTGAAGAGTTCTCACTAGTACTTCCTGCTGTAACCAGCATGGTCTGAGCCTTGAACGTTATAAAATTTTAAATTTATATTCATTGTTTATTTCTCAATTTGTCATATTTTTAATTCTAGGATAATTGACAAAAATGTAAATAATTTTGTTATTTGTGGACATAAATTCATCAGACAAACTGTATTTTGGAGGAATTTAGATTATGTTGTGTAATATTTCGAGACAAACTGATAGCACCACTTTTAACCATGGTAAAAGGTAAGGTTATCCACTGGATGACCACACTCTGGAAGTTACTGCACAGTTGGTCTAGGGTTGTTCTCAAGTCATCTAGCTCGCCGTTCCTGGGGGTTTTTAGAGCTGTCAGGACTGACAGTGCATCAATCAGTATCACCAATTTCTTGTGCACATTATTTTTGTGTTGGATAGCCAGTTTTGCAGCGTCTTTGAGGGCTTCAGTTTCTGCTTTATAGTTGTTTGAGAATTTCCTAGTAGCTATTGACTTGGTGATCGCTACATCGTGTAGATTTCATAGCACCAGTGATGATACGGTCAGCCTGGTTTTGTGTTCTTTTAATTGTGTTAAGCTGTGATTTGAAAGCTGTAGCCCAGGCTGTGACTCCATACTCAAGGACTGGTCTTTTTCTGGTAGCATTTGTATCAGAGCCATCTGTGTATATGTGTGACCAGGAGTCCTGTGAGTAGTTGTCGTTTGTGTGTTTTTCTGCTATGAGCTTTCTCTCTGTGTCTGTTTGGGTGCCTTTTTTCATGATTCCTATTATGTCTTCCTTAAGTTTTGGTATTTTATGTTTCCCATGAGGAGTCAAACCAGTTGGGCTTATGGGTTTCGGCATTGTTTGGGACAGTATTGGATCAACAAGTAGCCTGTAATGACTTTTTTCATATTGTGTATATCCTCAACAACAGAGGTGAGATGGTAGATGTACAACAGAGGTGAGATGGTAGATGTGCAACAGAGGTGAGATGGTAGATGTACAACAGAGGTGAGATGGTAGATGTACAACAGAGGTGAGATGGTAGATGTGCAACAGAGGTGAGATGGTAGATGTACAACAGAGGTGAGATGGTAGATGTGCAACAGAGGTGAGATGGTAGATGTGCAACAGAGGTGAGATGGTAGATGTGCAACAGAGGTGAGATGGTAGATGTGCAACAGAGGTGAGATGCAGAATAGCTCAGACAAAAGCTGCATTCCAAAAACAGAGGAAGATACTATGCAATCTATTTGTGACAATAGAAACAATAAAAAGTTCTTAAATATTATGTAGAGCCAGTTATAACACATGGATGTGAATCAGAGACAACGGGACAACAGACAAGAAGATCACTGAAGGCTGTAGAAATGTTGTTTTACAGAAGAATGTTGAGAACACCATGGACAGCTAAGAAGATCAATGAATATGTTTTGAAAGAGGCCAAAGCAAAAAGAGAGCTAATATACAATATTAAGAAGAAACAATCATCATTTTTTGGCCATGTTATGAGAAGAGAACAGATGGAATATATTATAACAGCTGGGAAAATTGAGGGACAGAGATAGAGGGAAGCAAAGAGAAAAGATACCAGACAGCTTAAGAGAATGGCTTGGCGGAAGGTTAACAACAGAAATTATAAATGACTGCCGAGATCGAAAGTTATGGAGAGACATGATCACCTACACCAGCAGACTTGGTACTTGATGATAATGATACTCTTAGCATATATATATATCTAATGATATTAATGATAATGATTTGTCTATTTGTTTCTATTCTCCTTCGACCTATATCATCCTCTTTCCACTGATTTCTTAAACTCAATATTAATAGTGGTTATCATATTATTATTAAATTTATTACTTTTATTATGTTCAACTCGAATGTGAAAAGTCTGTGACAGTGGATGGGGTGGAAGAATCAGAAATGATCAATGGCCTAGAAAGCGAAGACAGCAAAGTTTGTGGTACACATGAGGCATATTCAGAACACGAAAGACGAATATGGCAGACCACCATGAAAGAGATTGGAGCCTCATCATGTAACATTCCAAAGAAAGCCATGGAGAGAGCCTTATAGAAGAATAGGTAGAATTGGATGGAAAGAAAAGAAAACAAATGGTGAAGTTTTCAAAGAACTAAAAATGAAAAGAGAACTACTAAACACAATTAGAAGAAGACAAATTTTTGAGGCATGTTAAAAGACACAACAGCCTAATAAAATTAATATTGGAAGGGAAAATACAAGGAAAAAGAGGCAGACCAAGACTAACATGGACGAGTAACATCAAAAGATGGACAAATCAACCTATGACAATCTGCACCATCAAAGCAAGAGACAGAGTGGAATGGCACTCCATGGTAGACAACCTTCGATGCAGAGACGACACTCAATGATGATGATTACTTTTATTATCAAGACGTGGATGATAAGGAATTACATCATCGAACGTAGGTGAGCCACATCCCACATTTGCACTACCGACAGTTCAAAGAAGTGGAGTACCTGACCTGAAAGACTGATGTATCTTTATCCCCTATTATCAGTTACTGATGCACCCCATCATGCTGAGTTCTGCCATGACAAGAAGCAGTATGTACGCAAGTGTATATAAAAGGACGTGCCAAATACAAGCCACTTTAGACTGCTGCCACCATAAAGAAGACATCAATGTGCTGGTTTAAAGCTAAGACAAGCCATATTGAGTTATTTGTGGGTCATCATCATTGCACTCCGAACATGTCCATAGGTGCTCAGATCCCCTCCTCAGCAACTCCCGCAGTGTCCAGCGACTGATGACTCCAGTTCTATGTTGGTTGATAAGTTTTCTTACACTGCCACTAAGTTTCTCATTTCTGGCTGTGCCCATCTTAACTACCATTCCCATCATCTGAAGAAGTGACGTGGATCTGTGTTTGTCGAAGTCCTGTGCTCTTCCCACATCTTGGAGGGCATCGATGATGTCCGCCTGATCCATTGGTTGCCCGTCCTCAACGACAGCACAGCTAGCCAACCTGTCCGCTCTTTCATTTCCCCGTACTCCCACATGATATATGACTGGGTATAGATCATAGATTCGACCAGAAGTGTTGCATAGAGTAAGTTTAGTTATTTTGTGCCAAATATATATTGTAAGTTTTAGAGTTCAATGCAGCAGGAGATTGACACATGAAAGTCATGACCCAGGTGGGTCCACCTCTCTTGGAGTGTCAAGAAGCTAAAGGGCCAGAAAACTTGCTTGACTGGTGGTAGGGTCCGCCTCTGATGATCAGATTGCCTCCTGCTGCGAAGCTCTGTATAAAGAGTTTATTATGGTGTTTTTGGTATTATTATTTTCATCATCACCATGCTTGCTGACGTCAATCAACGATGTCTCTCCACAACTTTCTCTCTCTACTCTGTACAATACACTTGACTTGCTGATCAACTCTATAGTTATAGTGTTGTCACTAAACCACTCTATGATTCTTTGGTAATTTATTCATCCCAAGTTATTTCTGCTAAACGAGTGATCTCCCCTCACTGACCGGACATACTTAAATTATCAACTGTTTCGAGTTTTTATGCATTTCATTTTATTTTCCCAACAAGGTTTAGGGTTAGTTGTAGGCTATTCCACACCCTGAACCTAACCCTATTCCACACCCTGAACCTAACCCAGGGCTCTCCTAATGACAGATTTGAGAGCAACTGAATAAAGTGCAAAATTATGTTATTCTGAGCAGGAACAATTTGGAACACTAAACTCATAAATTGCCGATTTTTTTACCGTATGTCATATCTTGTCTATGTCTTGCCCAGACTTATCTTGTAATGCCTTAATTTTTTCCCCTCCATTTTTCAAAGTAGACCATTTGTTTATTACACTATTAATATTCATTCCAGCTGTTACTGTTTTGTTAGCTGTTCACTGTTCCATTTTTGATCTGAGTTTTTTTTTTATTCGTTCACCAGCTTTGACCTCTGATGATGAAGTCCCTAGAGACTAGGAACTGAATTTTGTGTATTAATCCATTTTTCCCTGGCAGCTGTGTGCACAGGGGTCCCTCCTGCTGTACAGGCAGATAACTTCAAATTTCGGTGGTACTCATATTTTTTTTGTCAATGAGTAATTGACATTTCAAGCCGGGCCTCACTGCTGAGACCAGGGGTGGTTGCCGCAGAGAGAAATCATAAATAAAAATCCTAACTGGTGCAGCCAGAATTTTAACCCCACAACCTCTGTCTCGAGGCCGATGTCTTGCCTCAAGACCAACCAGTCCCCCATTTTGAGCTTAACCATAAGACTAAGAGGAAGTGGCATTACTGGCATAAGAGTGATAACAATAAGAGTAAGAATGTAATTAAGAAATGATAAGATAAGATGGTAAATAAGAAGAAAAAATATATTATGTAATAAACAATTGCACAGTCACAGTGCATGATATAATTTATATCACTGTTCACAAAAGGGAGGCCAGCGCAAAGGGAGCTCTTATTTCCTAAACAAAACATCAGAAAGAAAAAAAACATTTTTTTTTCGGGCATATGATAGATAATGAGAAGAGAAAAGTTGGAATACTTGGTTACACCTGGCAAAATACAAGGAAAGAGATATCGCGGTGGACAAAGAGAGAAGATACTGGATAGCTTGGTGTCATGGCATGGAAAACAGTCAACAACAGAACTGATTATCAACAACAGAACTAATCATCAACAACAGAACTGATTATCAGTCTGATACGATGAACTTGTGAATATTTGAATAATATTATAATTATTATTAATGATCGCCTACGCCAAACAAACGGTATCAGATGATCACAACACTGTGAATCAGTGTGAAAAACAAAAGCACTCACGCTCTGTGATTTTCATTAATTATTTAAAACGCACACATTTAACATCACTCATTCACTCGTTTTATAAATTTAAAAGTAAATAATAATTTACTAGTTACGACTTAACTTACCGAGGTCATGATATCATGAAGAAAGCGGAACGGTGGCTTCCCAAGCAGCTTTTCTGTTAACGGTGGCTTTTTAATAATCTTGCCCAAAGTGTCCTGAGTTCTCTTAGCAATCTTTGGATCCATTTTGTTGAGACTGCGACAAACTAGAAGTAAACAGAAATGATAAAACAGATAAAGAAACTCCTGCTAGAGACCATGGTCCCCTGGTCACCAAATTTCGCAGCACGGAACTTGGAGTGGAATTCCTTCCCGAAATGCACTTCTGCGCATGTGCACTGAGTAGTTCACTGTCGAATTCCGGTGTAGCGGCATCGTGTTGCTAAGTTACGTTAAACGGATACGAAACAATTCGTTATTTTATGTGAAATGTAAACAATGAAGTTTAAACCAGGTAACAGTTTGTTTTGTGTGAAATAATGTGACCACTTAACAGAAATGGAGATAAACACTGAGAAAGCTAGAGAGGAGAGAGAGAGAGAAGAATGAGCGAAAGACCAAGAGCAAGTCAGACGACTTCGGCCAAAGTATTAAATTATTGAGTTATTGCTTTATTTACGGGTCATCATCATTGCACTCCGAACATGTCCATAGGTGCTCAGATCCCATCATCAGCAAGTCTCGCAGTGTTCGCGACTGACGACTCCAGTTTGGTGTTAGTTTGTAAGTATTAAATTAAATAAATGATACTTTTGATGGATATATCTGTCTAAGTTTGAGAAATTCAGCCACGAGAGAAGCTGTTCAGCAAAGCAGCACCCAGTAAGAGACACTAATGCTTTACCAAACTACTGACTTATCATGATTGCTTGCTACCAACCGTCTATCAAGACGCTAAGGCCATACAATGTGAATCCAAGAGGGTGGATTATCAAAGAGTAGATTACCTAACACAAAGAAGCTGTTGACTTACAAGAAGACTTGAGTGGGAGGGGCAGCTGAAGGCTACAGAAAACAAACCAGAAAAAAAAAATGCAATATCATAATTCGAATGTATTATGCCAGAACGTGCTTAGGAAAAAATAATAAGCGTACTATTAGTAATACTATAGGCCTCAAGAGAAAAAATATTGTACAACTTATCAAAATGGCATAAAACATGTCCTCTGCTACTAACATTCAGACAGTGTAAACCCCTCTGTGGGACACTCTGTATATATGCATGTTGCTAAACAGCTTATCTCGTGGCTAAAACGCATCTCACTGAAGGATCCAAACAATGAAAGGCAGCAGCAGGTCCCATCATAGCAAACACAGCACACGTCAAAAGACATTTGCCGTATCAGCACCGAGAGTTAACACAGCTGAACTGTCCTTCGTCATACGATATCATCATTCATCGTGAACAATCTGAATATAGAAACACCATCCGGATGAAAAGCACAGAGCACTAAACTCAGTAGCTCCTGCAACAAGGAACACCAAGGAACCTCAATGGTTCCTGCCTCCTATTCGCCATATTGACCGGAAGTCGATAGACAATTCGACCGCAGAATGAACAAGATGTATTCGTGGCACCTGGCCTCGTCTCCTTTCTCCTGCGCCTTTTGTCTTCTGAATTTGCTATCAGCGCTGCCTCGAATGTTGCTGTGCCTTTTTATTATTATTATTGTTATTATTATTATTATTATTATTGTTGTTCTCCATTCTTATGTCAGACTATCTCAGTTTCTTTCACTGATAGAGACCTCACATCAAAGAAGCCCTTTGAGGCATGTATAGGCTTGTTGAAACCTTTAACGTAAAAACCCCTATGTAGATAAAACAGCTTACTCCGCTCAGTCTCTTGCTTTGATTGGTAGGTTGTCATAGTCAAAGGCTGTCATCGATACAAAGTGAGGGAAGAAAGCTATCAAAACCACAAGAGTTAATTCTACCTACCTACCTACCTACCTACATACCTACCTACATACCTGCCTGCCTGCCTGTCTGTTTGGATCCATCTATCCATCCATCTACCTACCTACCTATATATCTACCTACCTACCTATCTATCTACCTACCAACCAACCTACCTACCTATCTATCTATCTATCTATCTATCTATCTATCTATCTATCTATCTATCTATCTATCTATCTATCTATCTATCTATCTATCTATCTATCTATCTATCTATCTATCTATCTATCTATCTATCTATCTATCTATCTATCTATCTATCTATCTATCTATCTATCTATCTATCTATCTAATCTGTCTGTCTGTCTATCCACCTACCCACCCATCGATCCATCCGAACATAGAGCAGAAAATTTATCTAGACTGTTTGTCCGAGGATCGTTGTTATCAAGTGTCAGACCTTGCTCAGTACTCGCCAGGTATCTCGCCACACGTACCTTTACAACCATAATTGTATTTAAATGAATCAACTGTGTTTTAGTTTGAGTGAATCTGCAGCTTTTACTTTCGCTTTCTAAGAATAATTAAAATCGAAACTATTTGTGTTTCCGCCCCCCCCCCCCCCAAGGTATGTGACGTCTGGAACGGTATGCTCAGCCCTTGACATGAATGGATTGAAACACAGCCATCTGTAGTTTTACTAACCCCTGCGGACTGAAATAAGCAATCACGGAACCACCTACAGCCTGAGACGCCTTCAGCTTTGCGAACTATGGACATCACCATCAGGTCGCATGTACTCTACAGAACGATACATTCAGTCTGTCTGAAAGAATCTCTGTTTCTAGCCATATCTCCCACAGAACGTTATATTAACCACAGCCTGTCTGAAAAAATCTCTGTCTCTAGTCATATCTTCCACAGAACGTTGTATTAACCACAACCTGTCTGAAAAATCTCTGTCTCTAGTCATATCTTCCACAGAACGTTGTATTAACCACAGCCCGTCTGAAAGAATCTCTGTCTCTAGCTTGATCTCCCACTTCTTCTGTTGTCATATTCAAGGTCTCCTTGATTTCTTAAAACCACATTCTTCTTGGCCTGCCCATGATGTATACCACAGGAACCATGCCCTCCATTATTATTCTTTCCAGCCCGCTGTGTCTTTTGACGTGACTATAGTATTTTAATTTCATCTGTAGAATGGCCTTTATAAGCACGTTCTTTTTAATGTTTAAATATTTAATGTCTTTATTGATCTTTTTCATTATCCAAGTTATCTTAAGGATTTTTCTGTAGCATTTTGTTTCGAATGAATCAATTCTCCTCCTTGCTGTTTGCGATTTTCTCCATGATTTACGGCCATATGCTATTATCGGAAAGATACATCTCTTCAGTAATGTTAATTTTACTGCCTTGCTTGTATTGGACCAATTGTTCTTCATAGCATTTAATTTTTGTGTTGCTATTGCTAATCTTCTTTTGACCTTTTTCTGACAGTCTCCATTGTTAGTTACTACAGATCCCAAATATTCACAGTTTCTTACAATTTCTAGTTCTGTTGATTTGTTGATTCTGTGTTGACATTTTTGTTTTGTCAGGGGACATTATCTTAATTTTGTTTATGTTTAGATAGAGGTTTTGCTCGTAATTGTGTTTCTTTAACTCACTTGTCTCCGCTTGCAGTGTTTGAGAGGAGGGCTGTGTCATGACGGTAACTATAAACGCCTGACGTCATTTCACACATAACCGCCCTTGCTGGCAGTGCTGAAAACGTCACGAACTTTAACTCTTTACGTCGTTACGCCGCACTGTGCGTCACGCTGATTTCAACCGCGAACGTTTAGCCACATAGTTGTCACTCTCATTTTTATTATTGTAAACTGTCATCAAACCATATTCTTTCTACATGTCTTGTATCATCTTGGTCTAATCTGTATCATCTAAATCTAATACCTTGTTCAATTATGTAGCAATTCATGTATAATATGTTATATGTTAGATAAATATACTGAAGGGAGGTCAAAAAGTAATGCACACCAATTTTTTTCTCGGCTTATAATAAAGATAGGAATATGAAATTTTGCACACTTGGAATATGACATATTCCAATTATGTGCACCAAATTGCACAGCATTCTGATAAATATTACGCAATCTATGAACCGTTAAAATGGAGCTTGTCAACAATGTCCGTTACAAACAGCGAATTGTCATAGAATTTCTGGTTGCGGAAAAAGAAACTGTGGCAAACATTCATAAACGACTGTGTGCAGTGTACAAATGTTCTGCAGTCGATAGGAGCACAGTTAGTGGCTGGGTTCAGAGAATTAAAGCTGCAGAAAGTGTACGAGTGGAGCTGCATGATTTACCGCGTTCTGGACGTGTTGCCTCGGCTACCAGCACAGACATGTTAAACCGGGCTGATGCCATTATTCGTAAGGATAGGCGTATCACTAGTCAGCAATTGGCATTGCAGCTTACAGTCAGCAAGGGAAGTGCAATCGCAATTTTTAAAACTCTCGGATATTCAAAGATTTGCGCTCGATGGGTTCCTCGGTGCCTAACAAATGATCACAGAGTTCAAAGGAAAACATTCTGTTCTGAATTGTTGGAGCGTTTCGGTGTTGAAGGAGAAATGTTTTTGTCAAAATTGTTACCGGTGACGAAACGTGGGGACATTATTATGAGCCTGAAACAAAAATGCAGTCAATGGAATGGCATCATCCGCAGTCACCAAAAAGAAAAAAAATCAAAACATCTCCATCAGACGGAAAGGTGATGATCACTGTCTTCTGGGACATTGATGGTGTGATTCTTGTTGATGTAATGACAAGAGGTGAGACAATCAACTCGACAGCTTACATCAATACACTGACAAAACTCAAAAATCGGTTCCACAGAGTTCGGCCTAATAAGCCATCTGCAGATTTGTTGCTTCAACATGACAATGCACGCCTTCACACAAGTCTGGTAACACGGGAAGCAATCAACAAATTTGGTTGGACTGTACTGCCCCATCCTCCTTACAGCCCTGATCTGGCTCCCTCAGATTTCCATCTGTTTGGACCACTCAAAAAATTCCTGCGTGGGACACACTTTGACAATGATGAGGGTGTGATCCGGGCAGTTAAAAAATGGCTACGCGAGCAGGACAAAACTTGGTACAAACGAGGCATTAATGACCTAGTTTCGCGTTGGCGTAAGGCAATACGCTTGGACGGAGAATATGTTGAAAAATAGGTAGTGTCAAGGGGATGTTCAGCTACAATCTGTGAAAATTTCACACATTTTGCCCGAATAGTTTCCGAGAAAAAAATTGGTGTGCATTACTTTTTGACCTCCCTACATGTAAATTGATTCGTAAAACCATGAACAATTTTGTCTTTGAAATATCTTCCGTTGCATTGATAAAAAGCTTCCAAACGGAAAGAGTTAAGTATCCTTTCAGCCGGCGGGTCTTAGTAAAACTATAGTAGGCAGTGGATTGAACATACAGTGAGTTGGGACTTTCAAGAAATTTATGAAGCTACAGATTTCTTAATGAGGAGACCATGAAGGAACGAAATGATAGGCTTGGCTCGAGATCAATAGTAGTTTGATCGTTGTAGATCAAACAGTTTTCTCATATTCCGAGAGTCCGGATTGTTGCAGGAGCTACTGAGTTAAGTGCTCAGTGCGCACCGTGAGCTGTGCGTTTCATCCGTTTTGATCGTGTTTCGATATTCAAATTGCTTACGATGAATGATGATGGCGTATGACAGGAAACAGATGGCTGTGTTCACTCACTGTGCGGTTTCGCCTTATGTCTTTTGGCGAGTGCTGAGATGACTATGACGAGAACTACAACTACCTTTCTTTACTTGATAGATGAGATGTTAATTCAGATGATTCCACTGGCACGGGCAGTTGAGCAATTATGGATTTTAAATCGTTTACAGTGATACCGGGGCCTTCCATAACCATAACAGTAAGGTCGGTAGATGGCTCCCAGTGATCGCTTGTTGGAGAATGGCACGGTCAATGATAGTGATATATCCTGGCTTAGATTTTAGACAACGGGAAGCGGGAGTGAAGCTGGGTATGAGTTGAATGAGGCGTCGGAAGGGATACGTTACAACTGCTGAAACTATTACTGTAGACACTTTACGTCGTGTGTTTTGAATAACCGTACACACTTATGAGCCTGCTCGAACTGTAGCTATTGATAACCACAGTACATTGACTAGTTTAGTCTGTGTGAGTATAAATGTATTATAAGGGCGCATAGATCACCCGGTAACTCTCTCTCTCTCACTATCTCTCACTCTCTCTCTCTCTCTCTCTCTCTCTCTCTACTAACAGTAACAAACATATTCAACTCAACGAACAGTTCAGTCTGCTTATTTCTTTATTTCTGCATCATATCATCTAAGGGATGTTGGACACAAACAAACAAACATCAACGCTCGTTCCTCGCCCTTATTTTTTGCTTAGGCCGTAGCTGTAATGAGAAAAGAAACAGTAAATTATGACTTGGATTTGAGAATATAAAAAAAAAAATTATTATAGAAACTGTAGTAAAATATAATATTTGAATAACTAAATAAAACATAACTACAGACAAGGTGGTCAGTTCATATGTTTCAGGAATCACACTGATTAAAATAAAAAAAATTATAGATGAA
Source organism: Megaustenia siamemsis (assembly GCA_032433765.1). Classification (NCBI taxonomy): domain Eukaryota; kingdom Metazoa; phylum Mollusca; class Gastropoda; order Stylommatophora; family Ariophantidae; genus Megaustenia; species Megaustenia siamemsis. The sequence continues at coordinate 5,430,221 of JAVIAB010000046.1, forward strand.
CAGAAAAAAAATATATATGGAAAGTAAGTTATCGAGTTCTGTTGATATCAAGTTTGGAATTTCAAACCCCAAAAAAATACTTTAACAAATATGAGGGATTTTCTAAAAAATTGTTTATATTCCGATGTAAAGTAAAATTCATAAAATAATTTAGAGTTTAAGGACGTTTTAAAACAAATCTTTACTGAAATAGATGAGGTGCAAAACACAGTGCAACAGAATGTGTTAATAAGTGTTGTATGTAGAATAATTGTATCGTGTTTTGAATGATTGTCATGACCAATATATAATTAAGAATCATCATGAAACGTGTAAAGAATAAAGTGTAATAATAAATGAGGAAGAATGTGGAGTCGTGGAAGGAAAAGACACAAATAATGCAATATACATCCTGATAACATTGATAGAAAGAGATATAGAGGTAACGAAAGATATATATATATATATATATATATATATATATATATATATATATATATATATATATATATATATATATATATATATATATAAATATATGCGTTATAGAGTACACGAAAGTATTTGACAAAGTAAAGCATGTGGAAATAATCAATATGCTGGAGAAGTTAAACATTGATGTTAAGGATCTGAGAATCATGAAATATATATATATAATATTAACAACAAACAGTAGCCACAAGAAGTGGCAACGAAACACGACAGCTCCAATATATAAAACAAGGAGTCAGACATGTTTTGTTCTGTCGGCGAATTTGTTCTAACTTTACAGCAAAAGTATCAAATCAAAAGTAATGTTTCGGATATTTTGACCGGACATCTTCATCGTCGGATTTATTTTCCGATTGTGATTTCCCTGAACATCTATCATCGTCTATCGTCGTCTATCATTGTCTATCGTCGTCTATCATTGTCTATCATCGTCTATCATCATTTGTCAATCAACAAAGCTTGAACGTCTCACTTGTCGTCTACTTGTCGTCTTGATTTATTGTTATTCCTCTCTAAATCACGGCTTTTTATTTTCACCTGAAAGTGACACTTTAGTTCTAACCTTGTAAATGTTCAGCATTTATGAATGAAGATGTCATGAGTCTAGTACACCCCCCTCATTCTTTAAACTGATATTTTATGGAAGTAATTTCAATTTGCGACACTATACACAAAATGCTATATGGAACCAATTCTGACCCATGGAAGCGAATCATGGACAGTAGACAAACAAATGAAAAGACGATTAGAGGCCACAGAGATGGGATTTCTCAGAAGAACGTTGAAAGTTCCCTGGGCAGCTAAAAAGACAAATGAGGAAGTTCTCTCAAAGAGGCCAAAACAAAAAGGGAACTCTTAAAAAACATCAGAAAGAAGCAATCAACATTTTTCGGGCACATCATGAGAAGAGGAAAGTTGGAATACTTAGTTACAACTGGCAAAATAAAAGGAAAGAGAGACAGTGGACGACAAAGAGAGAAAATACTGGATAGCTAGGGGTCATGGCATGGAAAACAGTCAACAACAGAACTGATACGTACTGCACTGTAGATAGAAGATTGTGGAGGGACATGATCGCCTACGCCAACAGGTATAGCACATGATGATGATACACAAAATAATACAACACAATAGTACAATAGAAATGAGATGGTAGATGTACAACAAAGGTGAGATGGTAGATGTACAACAGAGGTGAGATGGTAGATGTACAACAAAGGTTAGATGCGGAATGCTCAGCTAAAAGTAACTTTCCACAAAAAAGAAGAGGAAATACTGTGAAATCATCATCATCATCATCATCATCGAGTGCCGTCTCCGCAACAAGGTTGGCTACCATGGAGCGCCATTCTGCTCCGCCTCTTGCTTTGATGGTGCAGGTTGTCATAGGCTGATCTGTCCATCTTTTGATGTTACTCGTCTATGTTAATCTTGGTCTGCCTCTGCCTCTTTTACTTTGTATTTTCCCCTTCAGGATTTCCTTTAGTAGGCTTTTGTGTCTTTTAACATGGCCCAAAAATCGCATTTGTCTTGTCTGAATTGTGTTTAGTAGTTCTATTTTCATTTTTAGTTGTTTTAAAACTTCATCTTTTGTTTTATTTTCTTTCCATCCATTTTTACCTATTCTTCTATAGATCCACATTTCAAAGACTTTAATTTTTGTGTTCTATTTTCTGGTCTAATGTCCATGTTTCTGCACCATACAGGAATATTGAAAAGATATAACATTTGGCTATTCTTAGTTTTAGCCCTGGTGTTATTTGTTTTGATGTTAGTATATTTTTCATGGCATTAAAGTTACTTTTTTGCCACACCTATTCTCTTATGTGGAGCATTGGTCTTCAACACACACTTTCCAAACCGTTCTGTTTCTTGCCATTCTTTTAAGATCATTCCATGTTTTTCCCATTATCTTCATCTGTCTTCTTCAATAATAACTTGGTCTTCCTCTTTGTCTTTATCCCTGGGGGATTCCAAAAAAGGGCCTGTTGTGTAATACTCTCAGTTCGCTTCTGCAGTGTGTTTCCTATCCAGCCCAACGCCTACGCTCTGTCTCTTTATCCACTGGTATTTTACTGGTACATTTCCATAATTCTATGTTAGTGATTTAGATCTGACATTTCCATTCTTTTATTCTGCCTAAGCACCCATTAATGAATGTCTGTATCTTTATGATAGTCATTTTTGTTTTTCTCCATGTTTCACAGACATATAATAAGACTGACTTAACATTGGAATTGAGAATGTTTATTTTTCTTATTTAACCTAATTTCTTTGGACTTCCATATGTTTCCTAGTGCAGGGAATGCACCGCTTGTTTTTTATATCCCTATTTTGGTATCCTTTTCTGTTCCTTCCTCTTTGTCTATATTACAGCCCATATATATGTAAGATTGTACGTCTAGTAGAAGTATTTCTCCTATTGTCATTTGGTTGTTGCCAGCTGCATTAATTCTCATAATGTTAGTCTTATCTCTATTTATTTTCAGTCCCAGCTGTTGTATGTATGTTGTACAGCCAGTCCCATGTCCAACCCTTCTAAGTCGCCTCTAACGAACATGCCTGATAGGGAACCGCGCCACTATTCTTTATTCACCTTTCGGGTCCCGGCAACACACGGGCGAAATCTATGAGTCTAGTAATGTAATATTATCACTTGAAATCCATGAGTCTAGTAATGTAATATTATCACTTGAAATCCATGAGTCTAGTAATGTAATATTATTACTTGTAATCTATGAGCCTAGTAATGTAATATTATCACTTGAAATCCATGAGTCTAATAATGTAATATTATCACTTGAAATCCACGAGTCTAGTAATGTAATATTATCACTTGAAATTCATGAGTCTAGTAATGTAATATTATCACTTGTAATCTATGAGTCCATTATTGTAATATCATCACTTGTAATCTATGAGTCCAGTAATGTAATATTATCACTTGTAATCTATGAGTCCATTATTGTAATATCATCACTTGTAATCTATGAGTATGGTACTGTAGAAAAGTAAAATAAATAAACACATAGTTGCATGTATCTTCATGTTTGCATGACGGGACCCAATACATTCATACTTGCTGTTAGGAGACAAGGAGCTTTATAGCATGAGAACCGGAAACTATCATTGAATCACAGCTGATTGTTTGAACCATATTCAGTGAAACAGAACCATTCATATCAACTCCACCACTTCACGGTGCCTCTAGTAACAAACCAACCAATCTAATCTGGCCATGGAGTTATAGAAGAGGAAAGACAAAAGCAGCCCTGACTAGGGTCAGGGGAAGAAAAGGATACAGCCAATGTCACCTTCAACGCTAACGTGGCTACCCGAGCCCTTATCACGGTGAAGGAAGAAAATGATAGAGCCACTGTCATCTGCAACGCTAACGTGTCAACCGGAGCCCAGATCACGGTGAAGGAAGAAAATGATAAAGCCCCTGTCACCTGCAACGCTAACGTGGGTACCGGAGCCCAAATCACGGTGAAGGAAGAAAATGATAAAGCCACAGTCATCTGCAACGCTAACGTGGGTACCGGAGCCCAGATCACGGTCAGGGAAGAAAATGATAGAGCCACTGTCATCTGCAACGCTAACGTAGCTATCGGAGCCCAGATCACGGTGAAGGAAGAAATTGATAGAGCAAATGTCACCTGCAACGCTAACTTGTCAACCGGAGCCCAGATCACGGTCAGGGAAGAAAATGATAGAGCCACTGTCATCTGCAACGCTAACGTGTCAACCGGAGCCCAGATCACGGTCAGGGAAGAAAATAATAGAGCCACTGTCATCTGCAACGTTAAAGTGTCAACCGGAGCCCAGATCACGGTCAGGGAAGAAAATGATAGAGCAACTGTCATCTGCAACGCTAACGTGTCAACTGGAGCCCAGATCACGGTGAAGGAAGAAAATGATAGAGCCACTGTCACCTGCAACGCTAACGTGTCAACCGGAGCCCAGATCGCGGTGAAGGAAGAAAATGATAGAGCCACTGTCACCTGCAACGCTAACGTGTCAACCGGAGCCCAGATCACGGTCAGGGAAGAAAATGATAGAGCCACTGTCATCTGCAACGCTAACGTGTCAACCGGAGCCCAGATCACGGTCAGGGAAGAAAATGATAGAGCCACTGTCACCTGCAACGCTAACGTGTCAACAGGAGCCCAGATCACGGTGAGGGATAAAATGATAGAGCCACTGTCATCTGCAACGCTAACGTGTCAACCGGAGCCCAGATCACGGTGAAGGAAGAAAATGATAGAGCCACTGTCACCTGCAACGCTAACTTGTCAACCGGAGCCCAGATCACGGTCAGGGAAGAAAATGATAGAGCCACTGTCATCTGCAACGCTAACGTGTCAACCGGAGCCCAGATCACGGTCAGGGAAGAAAATAATAGAGCCACTGTCATCTGCAACGTTAAAGTGTCAACCGGAGCCCAGATCACGGTCAGGGAAGAAAATGATAGAGCAACTGTCATCTGCAACGCTAACGTGTCAACTGGAGCCCAGATCACGGTGAAGGAAGAAAATGATAGAGCCACTGTCACCTGCAACGCTAACGTGTCAACCGGAGCCCAGATCGCGGTGAAGGAAGAAAATGATAGAGCCACTGTCACCTGCAACGCTAACGTGTCAACCGGAGCCCAGATCACGGTCAGGGAAGAAAATGATAGAGCCACTGTCACCTGCAACGCTAACGTGTCAACCGGAGCCCAGATCACGGTCAGGGAAGAAAATGATAGAGCCACTGTCATCTGCAACGCTAACGTGTCAACCGGAGCCCAGATCACGGTGAAGGAAGAAAATGATAGAGCCACTGTCACCTGCCTAACGTGTCAACCGGAGCCCAGATGACGGTCAGGGAAAACAAAGGATTGATCCAATGTCATGTGCCATCCTGCCGTAAGATGGGACTATGACAGTTTTTTTTTTTGGGGGGGGGGGGCGGGGGTGTCAAGATCTTTGGAGTCACGGGCGGTTGAGCAATTATGGATTTTAATTCGTTTGCAGTGATACCAGGGCCTTCCATAACCAAATAACCAAATAAAATCCATAATTGCTCAACCGTCCCTGCCAGTGTAATCATCCATTACTATGTCATCTCAAAAACAAAGAAAGGCAGCAATAGTCCCCATCATAGCAGTTTCAGCACACGCCAAAAGACATACGGCGAAACCGCACAGAAAGTGCACACATCCATCTGTTCCCTACGATATCATCATTCATCGTAACCATTCGAAATATCGAAACAGTCTCAGCACACGCACGATAAGATGTGCTGTATAACAACCTTCTACAGAACCGAAGTCGTCAGTCGCTGGACACTTGTGGGACTTGCTGAGGAGGGGATCTGACCACCTATGGACATGTTCGGAGTGCAACAATGATGACCCGCAAATAACTCAGTAACTCAAAAACTCAATAACTCAGTAACAACGATCGGATATCCATATCTTGAATAAGCTCACTCACAGTGCATGTTATTTATTTAGAGCTAAGTTTCTAGAGAATTCTACTTATTTACTTACAAACGAATCTGATACTGAAGTCTAGAAGAAAAAAAACACACACGAAGTATCAACGGTGGTAATTGATTCATAAAAAAAAAAAAAATAAGGGAAAAAAATCATTGCAAAATGTAATTTCAACACAGAATTTGATTCTTTTTTGTCCTGCTGTAATACTTGTTGCACGAAACATTACATGTCATGACATGCACAAATATGGTCAAAGTTGATCAAAGACCGTTCGTCGTATAAGTAGGAATATTTTAGACACGACAGAATATGAACAATAATGTGATATTAAAATGAAAGTAGAGAGTACAAGTGATAGAAGTTGACAAGGAGTAACCAATACATTCATTCATTTTCCTCTTGGGCCAAAGATGTCACTTAAGACGGACGTAATAGTTCTCCACAATTGACGATTTTCTGCTAGTTCTTGGTTGTTTCTTGGTTGTTTCTTGGTCCCATGGTTGATGAGCCTTCCCTGGTAATTGTTCGATAGCAATACTAAAAAAAAAGGAAGAAAAAAGTGGTATGGTGACAGCTTTACGTGGTAATGGACGAAACAATTACCATTACCACGTAAACAATTAACATTACCACGTAAAGCTGTCACCATATCACTTTTTTCTTCCTTTTTTTTAGTATTGCAATTATCATTAGCTTTACAGCAGCTTCGCATCTCTACGCATCTTGGTGCATCTTGATTCCTTTACCTCTAATTGTTCTGCTTGGCGATTCTCTTGGTCTACCTTATTTTCTTTTACCAGGTGGTTTCCACATGAAGGCCTGACGGGGAAGTCTTTCTTCATTCATTCTCAGCACATGACCGATGTATTTCCAACGCCTTCTTCTTATAACATTATCAGCAGGTGCCATGCCGTTTGGCGTAGGTGATCATCTCTCTCCACATCACTCGGTCCGTCATGCATGTCATAATTTCAGTCTGTGATCTTTTATTACGCCATTTGGATAAACTGTTCAATATTTTTACTATTGGTTTTCCTCTGCTCTTCTTTCCATTCATTCTGCCTGTTGTTATAGTATTCTCAATGTTTTCTTTTCGCATCGCATGTTCAATAAATGTAGATTGTCTTTTCCTTATGATTTTGATATTTCTGGTTTCTTCAGCTCGTTTTAAACATTCTTTATTTGTAATGTTTTCTATCCATGGAATTCGTAGCATTCTTCTGATAAACCACATCTCAGTTGACTCTAATGTTCTTTGTGTTGTCTTACTTATCGTCGATAGGTTACTGTTGAGATCGAAAGCTGAGGAGAAACATGATCACCTGCGCCAGCAGGCATGGTACTTGATGATGATTATATTATTAAGAAACAGCAAATGCTGGCAGAATCGGATCACGTGACAAGGGAGAGAACAAATTATAATGTAAACAACTATCAACAAACGCTCAATAGCAACAAACAACGAAGGTCATCCTCGAAAACAAATTAGGAGGGACTTTACAATTCGCATTACTGGAAGACCTCATAGTCTGTTGTTTGATGTGTGATGGTGATGTTCTAATGACCAACTAATAACTACATCAAGCGCGGGCAGATGGTGCTCGTAAACCTGGGAGAGCCGACCATCTAAGGTCAGAATCCCCCTACAGAAAAGACAATCTGCTGTCTTGCAGGAAAATTTGGGACAATCAAAGGCTAAGGAAAGCAAACCTGAATAAAATTCTGGCAGAAATCGGATTCACTGGGCCACTGACGCAGAACACAGTGCAACGTTTTAACAGGTATTCAATCAGGCTTAAACAGACAGCTGACTTTATGAGAGAGTCTGGAATCATACTCTGATTGAGTCTTGATCGCTGCGAGAGAGAGAGAGAGAGAGAGAGAGAGAGAGAGAGAGAGAGAGAGAGAGACTTAACGTCCATGACTCGCTTCCATATAGTAGAACATGTTCGATGTAACACTTCAGGACACGTTTTCTAACATTAATTGACAATGATTTGTTACGAAAGATGTTTTTTCATTATAAACAACTAACATTATATTGAATAGCCTATTTGTATTGCATATGTTCTATTACTATTCAAAGTGTCTATGTGTAGTAGTTATTTATTTTGTTAGTTATTTAGTGATTCGTTAAATATCATGTTGGGCCTCCAATAGAGCAGCAGAAAAGATGTAAAATAAACATAAAATGGTATTAAACAGCTGAACCTGTAGAGAGAATAGACGAACTGCGGCGTTTCGACAAAAACCTTCATCAGATGCAAGACAACAAATATTAATTTATCTATTGGTCTTTCGAGCCGTATCCGGCCCATAGGGCGTAGACCAAGATACACCTTCTCCTATATGAATTTTTGTTCTAGCAGTTTTCTTTTAAAGATATTTTATCAAATCTCACCATTTGTCTCTGTTCTGTGCAAGCAGCTCTATCTCATTGAGGGAGCCGATTCCTGCTCTCTTGCCTCTCTCATCAATGTTCTTCTCAGCGTCTCTCTGGGTCTTCCTCTTTTTCTCTTACCTGTTATTTCCCACTTCAGGGCTTGCTTTGCTATTCGGTTATTATCTCTTCTCATCACATGTCCAACATATGACCATCGTCTTTTCTTTATTACTGAAGATATTAGTGGTTGATTGGCGATTTCTCTAATTTCCTCGTTTGTTTTGAATTCGTTCCACGCTATACCAAGTATTTTCCTTATACATTTATTTTCGAAAGCGTTCAACTTTGTTTCTATATCTCTTGTTGTTTTCCAGCTTTCACGCGCATACGTAAGGGTTGATAGTACATTTGATTTGAATAGTCTAAGTTTTGTGTTTGTGCTGAAGAGTTTTGATTTCCACAACTTTTCAAGGCTTCTGAAAGACATTGCTGCTTTAGCCAGTCTGATTCTAATTTCTTTGCTCGTATCCCCCTCTCGATCAATGTAACTTCCAAGATAGATAAAGTGATCGATCTCTTCCACTGGTTTGTTTTCCATGTATATTTTCTCGTCTGTTGGAATTAAGCTTTTCTACGTTTCATTAACAAAATTGTTTTTACGATAGCGGCTTGTTAAACCTCTGATCAACGGTTCTATACCAAGCCGGAGAAAAATAATTCCACCATCTTGGATGCAACCGGAAATATTAAAACAAACACAAAATACAAAAACTTGTTATTTGTTTTTGTAGATCTCTCTCTCTCTCTCTCTCTCTCTCTCTCTCTCTCTCTCTCTCTCTCTCTCTGCGACCAGGACTCAATCAGAGTATGATTCCAGACTATCACATGAAGTCAGCTGTCAGGTTAAGTGTGTTGATCGCCCCTCAGACAAAACATCACAATTAGAGTCTGCCAGATCCACTCAGATTGAACACCCGTTAATACGTTGCACTGTGTTCTGCGCCAGTGGCCTTGTGTATCCAATTTCAGCCAGCTATTTATTCAGGTTTGCTTTCCTTAGCCTTTGATTGTCCCCAATCTTCCTGCAAGGCAGCAGATTGTCTTTTCTGTAGGGGGATTCTGTCCTTAGATGGTCGGCCCTCCCAGGTTTACGAGCACAATCTGCCCGAGTCACTAGAGGTGACTAACACAGACATGCACACATAAATACATGAGATGTGACCAACACAGACATGCACACAGCGAAACGAGGCATGACTAATTCTGACACACATCAAGATATTTGACACATGACTAACATAAACATGCACATAAAGATATGAGATGTGACTGACATAGATATGCACACACAAATATATGACACATGCCTAACATAGACATGCACACAAAGATATGCGATATGACTAACATAGACATGCACACACAAAGATATGAGATGTGACTAATATAGCCATTCACACACAAGGATATGAGATGTGACAAACACAGACATGCGCACACAAAGATACGAGATATGACTAATATAAACATGCACACAAAGATATGAGATATCACTAACACAGATACACACTAAGATATGAGATATGACTAAACACAGACACATATAAAGACATGAGACATGGTTAACACGGACACACCAAGATATGAGATATGACTAACATGACACACACCAAGATATGAGCCATGGCCAGCACACACACACACACACACACGCACGCACGCACGCACACACACACACACACAAGCTAAGATATGAGCCATGGCTAGCACAGAAACACATCAAGATATGAGCCATGGCTTCACGGAAAAACACCAAGAAATGAACCATGTCCAGCACAGAAACACATTGAGGTATTCATTTGCTTTGGTTTGTTGTAGTCGGCAGACTCTTCTTAACGTGGGAATCATCGACATACGAGTCGCAGGCCCCGATTAACTGTTCACAGGTTTCGTGCAAACAGTTGTCCGGAGATTTGAGAGTGCAGTCTGACCCATAGAACGTTCTCTTGCATGTAAAGTTCCCGGTTGACTGTTCACATGAGTCATTGAAATAGTTGCCCGGACATTTGAGAAAGCATTCTGACCCGTAGTACGTTTCCTTGCACGTACAGTCTGCACTTTTCGGGTCACATATGACGAGACAGCCATCAGAACACGTCTGTTCGCACTGTAGCCAAAAATTACCATCGGGACAAGTGTCATTACAGGTATAGCCAGGATGTTTACATTTGTAGGCATTTTCCGGATTTTCCTCACATAAAGGACAGACACTGAGACAAGACCCGGAGCAGTCGTGTCCATAGATCCCATGTGAACAGTTACCGTGACACGTACCGACGATGACACTGCAGCCTTTGCTGCACCCACTATACACTGCACAAAACGACCAAGACTGCCCGTCCAGACAATAGGTGTCTGTAAATGTTTGCACCTCACACACCATCAGTGCACTGTCGGCCTGCGAAATGATCGGTGAGAACTCAGACTTAATTTGTGCCATTGACGCTTGTGTGTTGATACAATAGTGTTCACAGAAATATTAGGGTATGATATATCATTATACTGGAACACTACGCCGCCACTGTCAGAGAAAACCTTTAGAGAGGCATTCTTTACCCGAATCATAGTGCTAGCTCGATGATAGATTCGAATGGTGTGAGTCCTCTGGGGCTTGGCAAAGTTCAGATACCAGAAAACATAATTGGTTCCACTTCTCAATTGTGTGTGTGTGTGTGTGTGTGCAGTCATTGTCATAGAGATTGGTCTTTGTTTTGCCATTAACTGCGGCCTCTGGTCCACATTTGTCTCCTGCATAACAAGCATTAGGTGTGTCGGCCTGGTTTGTGTTCTGTTTGAGAGCCATATTCCGACCCCGCCAATGTAGATAGAGCAGATATTTGCAACTATCGCCACTTCAATCCGTAACTTGTTGATCAGATCAGCCCCAGAGTAAAAGACATCAATCTCGTGCGGACTAACTACAAACCTTGATTCATTTTCATATGAGGCAGAACCATTTAGTTTTACAGTGAAACTGTCCGGATATGTTAAGTCATTCACATAAATCCTAAACCAGGAGTACAGCAAAGATTGATTGAGAGTTGCCTCAACTGATGTAGAATATGTGTTGGATTACATGTGGCCTCAATGTTATCGAACAGGAAAGAAGGTTCAGATTTTTGGGCGTATTTGTAAACGAGATCCAAGTACTGACACTGGGGTCCGAAATATTCATGCTGGCAACTGTCATTGTTTGGGCATGTCCCTGTAGTTTTGTCACAAACTGAGTCATCGTAGCAGTGACATTGTAACGTACAATTTGCCCCAAACCAACCGTCAGCACAAGTTAGGTCATTAGCTTCCAAGGTCAGCAGAAGAATATAGACTTGGTCTACATAGATGGTTAACGAACTGTGTACAAACATTTATTATCAAACCCGAGATTGCATTTCTAAAAATCCACCAACTCGTTGTGATAACAGATAGCGTGATTTTCAAAGTCAACATTGTTTACACCATTCACCATGGCTCGAACGCGACCAAGCTTCCATCTTGGTGCGTCCCATGACGTCATCCCTTTTTGTACATATTTACAATCACGTGCACTCTAATTTAATGATTAAATTTATTTCTTTGTATGAAAGTTACAGAACAAATTTTAGTGTACAACTTACATGTTCAGGAGGGATGATAGTCTATAAATAAAACACAATATATCAACGGTGGTAATTTTTGCTTTTGAAAACTGAGAGAAGTATCTACAGTGTCACTTGAAACATATATATACATCTGTATGTTTTGTTTTCTTTGAGTCACGAATGCCTCATATCACCGGAAGGACCAGACAGCGGTCAGTTCTTTTCTCCTACCGTATACCAGCGGTGGATATTTAGAGGAGGAAACGGAGGCCACGGCTCCTCTATTGTTTTATCAGAATACACAACACAATCACATTCCATCTCAATGAGTTAAATGTTAGTGTACAACCAGCCACCGTATTCCCTAGTATAGATGTGATAGAGTTCAATGTCAGTGTACAACCAGCCACTGTATTCCCTAATATAGCCGTGAATTAGTTCAAATAACTCAAGCCGTTACTAATAAATAGGCTTCAATGTCTGTGGAGGTCAAACCTACTACAACCGTACAACGACATCTATCGACCTCGCAGTGTTTTTGTGAATTAGGTTATTCCATTTGAACAGCTACCTCCTCGTTTCCATGGCAACAAAAGAACGATCAAATCAGATGACATTCTTATTTTGTTATTGAAAAATGAAAAGTAGTGCCAATGGGGAAGATAATTTATGAAATGCTGATTGTAATAATCACTGCGCTGTGTCTTTATTTACAAACCTGAACAAAACTCTTAGAGATTTTAAATAACAGCAAAACCATATTTTTTCATAACTTATAACACAAATAACTAAGATATTATGGTGTAATCGTAAATTATGTTAATTCAGGACAATAACTGAAGGAACTATATTACATAGCGCAAGCTTCTTGTTTACGTCACAAATGATCAGGTTAAAGGTCAAACTAAAAGTTCGGTCTCACGTCCTGGCCTCCTCAAGTTTCAAACTCACCGTCCGACAGAATGTGATTGGGGTACAGGGTGTGGATTGCTCTTATTTTCCTGTAAGTTTCAGCTCACTCTTAATATTTATGTAGACATGTTGGTTGTTTAGAGAAAGAGGGAAAGGGGGCGTTATCTGCGCACAGAGGGAAAGGGGGCATTATCTGCGCTGAGAGGGAAAGGGGGCGTTATCTGCGCGGAGAGGGAACACTTGTTGAAGTTGTGACGAAACTCAAAATGAAGAAATAACTAACAAATAAAGTTCAAGGACAATAAATAAAACATTAAAAAATGTCAGCCTATTGAAAGTCATAGTAGAAAGGACAGTAAATAAAAGAATAAAGATAATAACAAATATATACATTCAAATAATAACTAATATATATATATATATATATATATATATATATATATATATATATATATATATATAAATAATAATAATAATAATAATAATGATAACTGTCGAGATCGAAAGTTGTGGAGAGACATGATCACCTGCGCCAGCAGGCGTGGTACTTGATGACGATGATGAGATAATAACTAATATATGCATCTACGTGGTGTGAACGATAACTATTTGTAGTTTTATTAAGAAATGCGAGCTAAGATGGAAACCCCGGAATCACCCAAATCCTGTCCTTGTCTTCCAGCATAGACGTGTCGTGTGATTGTAAGGAGAAGTTCTACTTGAATGTTCCGAAACACACGTTCCACGTGAAAGGTTGGGAAAAGTTCTACTTGAATGTTCCGAAACACACGTTCCACGTGAAAGGTTGGGAAAAGTTCTACTTGAATGTTCCGAAACACACGTTCCACGTGAAAGGTTGGGAAAAGTTCTACTTGAATGTTCCGAAACACACGTTCCACGTGAAAGGTTGGGAAAAGTTCTACTTGAATGTTCCGAAACACACATTCCACGTGAAAGGTTGGGAAAAGTTCTACTTGTATGTTCCGAAACACACGTTCCACGTGCAAGGTTGGGAAAAGTTCTACTTGTATGTTCCGAAACACACGTTCCACGTGCAAGGTTGGGAAAAGTTCTACTTGTATGTTCAGAAACACACGTTCCACGTGAAAAGTTGGGAAAAGTTCTACTTGAATGTTCCGAAACACACATTCCACGTGAAAGGTTGGGAGAAGTTCTACTTGTATGTTCCTAAACGAAAGTGTTGCTCAGGTAGTTGTTACCTCGCTTTTCTGTCCTAATTCTCTGATTTTCTCACTTCGATTCTTGATCTTTCTGAAGCCCTGAGGCCGGATCTTCGCTATTTTCCGAAGCAAGAATTTAAAGTTGTTATGATGGCATTATTACAACATCATCATCATCATCATCATGTGCCATACCGGTTGGCGTAGGCGATCATGTCCATCCACAATCTTCTATCTACAGTGCATCGTATCAGTTCTGTTGTTGACTGTTTTCCATGCCATGATACCAATCTATCTAGTATTTTCTCTCTTTGTCGTCCGCGATCTCTCTTTCCTTTTATTTTGCCAGTTGTAACCAAGTATTCCAACTTTCCTCTTCTCATGATGCGCCCGAAAAATGTTGATTGCTTCTTTCTGATGTTTTTTAAGAGCTCCCTTTTTGTGTTGGCCCCTTTGAGAACTTCCTCATTGGTCTTTTTCCTGTCCAGGGAACTTTCAACATTCTTCTTGAGAAATCCCATCTCTGTGGCCTCTAATCGTCTTTTCATTTGTTTGTCTACTGTCCATGATTCGCTTCCATAGGTCGGAATTGGTTCTATATAGCACCGATGAACTCTTTTTCTCATTTCTATTGACATAGATTTGTTGCATAAGATATTTTTCATTTTCTGAAATGCTATTTTGGCCTGAGCTATTCTGCTTTTTATTTCTGTGGTGCATCTCCCATCTGATGTTATTATTGTGCCCAGGTATTTCAAACGTTGCACTTGTTTCAGATATGTCTCGTTTATTTTTATGATGATTGTTTCTTCGATATAACCATTTCTTCTGTTTTCTTACTATTCAGAATGAGACCTTTCTTGTCTTATTATTACAACACTATTGTTAAAAAAATCAATAAAGATTTTTCAGGAACATCAATAGAAGATTAAATTTAGAATACTTTGATTACAACTGGCAAAATACAGGGTAAAAGAGGTCGCGGACGACAAAGAGAGTATATGCTAGATAGCTTGCTGTCATTGCATTTAAAACAGTCAACAACAGAAATGACACGATGCATTGTGGATAGAAAATTGTGGAAGGACATGATCGTCTACGTCAACCGGTATGGCACAAGATGATGTTGTTGGCATTCACGCTTTAATAAAAAATATTGTGCGGACAAACTTTAATGCCAGGTCAAGGACGTGTCTAATTAGATACAACCTCAATCACCGTTGATCTACCTTCGATGATAAGTTGTTAAAGAATTCAAGGCAACAACTTACCCTCCAAGTCCAATACGGCAACTACAATAAAGAGGATATGCCAATATGAGAAGGGGTAACTTGTACAATTTAAAAATGAGATCAATCAAATTACATAATTATTCTTCTTTTCTTTCCTTTATAATTTTTTTTTCTTTTAGCCTCTAGGGTAGATGTAATTTGCCGTCTTTTGCTCTTCTGTTGGCGTCTCCTGCTGTTATGTTTCCTAGTGATTCTAATATTCCATCAATCCATCTTTTGCTCTTCTGTTGGCCTCTCCTGCTGTTATGTTTCCTAGTGTTTCTAATATTCCATCAATCCATCTTTTGCTCTTCTGTTGGCCTCTCCTGCTGTTATGTTTCCTAGTGATTCTAATATTTCATCAATCCATCTTTTGCTCTTCTGTTGGCCTCTCCTACTGTTATGTTTCCTAGTGTTTCTAATATACCACCAATCCATCTTTTGCTCTTCTGTTGGCCTCTCCTGCTGCTATGTTTCCTAGTGATTCTAATATTCCATCAATCCATCTTTTGCTCTTCTGTTGGCCTCTCATGCTGTTATGTTTCGTAGTGATTCTAATATTCCACCAATCCGTAATTTTTCGTTGTCCAATCTTGAGTCTGGTGTTCTTGCAACGTTTTTTAAAAGCTCTTGTTTTGATATTTCCATCTTATCAGGTGGCTAAACCATTTTATCTATTATTTTTTGTGCACTCTATTCCTATTCTATACTCTTGAGGAATTATTCACATATATTTTTTCAGTTCCTCATTTATGATCTTATCTCCCAGGCTGTCTCCTGCCATTCGTCTGACACATTTTATGTCGGGAAAAGGGGGGGGGGGGGGGGGGGGGGGAGAGATTTAGAGGCGCCTCAGCAGTCTAGTTGGGAAAACCAACCGACTGGGCTACCGAGGTTCGGACAACCCGTGTTGGATTCTCGGTGTAGAAATAAAATAATCTAATCTAGAAAAAAAAATATAATTTTGTTAATAAAATAATCTAATCTAGTAAATAAATGTATCTAACTAGTAAATAAAATAATCTAATCAAGTAAATAAATATATCTAACTAGTAAATAAAATAATCTAATCAAGCAAATAAAATAACCTAATCAAGTAAATAAATGTATCTAACTAGTAAATAAAATAATCTAATCAAGTAAATAAATGTATCTAACTAGTAAATAAAATAATCTAATCAAGTAAATAAATGTATCTAACTAGTAAATAAAATAATCTAATCAAGTAAATAAAATAACCTAATCAAGTAAATAAATGTTTCTAACTAGTAAATAAAATAATCTAATCAAGTAAATAAATGTATCTAACTAGTAAATAAAATAATCTAATCAAGTAAATAAATGTATCTAACTAGTAAATAAAATAATCTAATCAAGTAAATAAATGTATCTAACTAGTAAATAAGATAATCTAATCAAGTAAATAAATGTATCTAACTAGTAAATAAAATAATCTAATCAAGTAAATAAAATAATCTAATCTAATAAATACAATAATCTTATCTAATTAATAAAATAATCGTATCTAGTTAATAAAATAATCTTATCTAGTTAATAAAATTAACTAATCTAGTTAATAAAATAATCTAATCTAGTAAATAAAATAATCTAATCTAGTAAATAAAAATAATCTAATCTAGTAAATAAAAATAATCTAATCTAGTAAATAAAAATAATCTTATCTAGTTAATAAAATAATCTTATCTAGTTAATAAAATAATCTTATCTAGTTAATAAAATAATCTAATCTAGTTAATAAAATAATCTAATCTAGTTAATAAAATAATCTTATCTAGTAAATAAAATAATCTTAACTAGTTAATAAAATAATCTTATCTAGTTAATAAAATAATCTAATCTAGTTAATAGAATAATCTAATCTAGTTAATAAAATAATCTAATCTAGTTAATAAAATAATCTAATCTAGTTAATAAAATAATCTTAACTAGTTAATAAAATAATCTTATCTAGTTAATAAAATAATCTTATCTAGTTAATAAAATAATCTTATCTAGTTAATAAAATAATCTTAACTAGTTAATAAAATAATCTTATCTAGTTAATAAAATAATCTAATCTAGTTAATAAAATAATCTTATCTAGTTAATAAAATAATCTAATCTAGTTAATAAAATAATCTAATCTAGTTAATAAAATAATCTTAACTAGTTAATAAAATAATCTTATCTAGTTAATAAAATAATCTTATCTAGTTAATAAAATAATCTTATCTAGTTAATAAAATAATCTTAACTATTGAATAAAAAAATCTTATCTAGTTAACAAAATAATCTAATCTAGTTAATAAAATAATCTAATCTAGTTAATAAAATAATCTAATCTAGTAAATAAAATAATCTTATCTAGTTAATAAAATAATCTTATCTAGTTAATAAAATTATCTAATCTAGTAAATAAAAATAATCTAATCTAGTAAATAAAAATAATCTAATCTAGTAAATAAAAATAATCTTATCTAGTTAATAAAATAATCTTATCTAGTTAATAAAATAATCTTATCTAGTTAATAAATTAATCTTATCTAGTTAATAAAAATAATCTAATCTAGTTAATAAAATAATCTAATCTAGTAAATAAAAATAATCTAATCTAGTTATTAACTTACCTAGGATCAGATATTTTGTTCGATAAACTAAAAAAAAAAAAAATAAATAAGAAGAAAGAACGCATGCAAGGTCAGTGGCCATAATTTGAACGTCAAAAATGAGAGCGATAAAATGTGACGCGCCAGCATAAACACGTAACTATATAGTTTGTTTTTGATGTTCTATTGCTTTCGTCATCACAAGAGATGCCAGGGGTAAAGAGTCATGGAAAGATAATCAATAACATAACAAATGCTGGCGATACTGTACTACTAGCAGAAAATCATTACAACAATTACTTAATGTAATAAACATGAGAAGCAAAAAATATGGACTAGACATGAATATCAAAAAGACTTAAACTAACACCATAAAGAAAGATAATACTCAAAATACACATTTGGATATCAGAGTTGAAGGAATAGACCAGGAGACAGTTCAGAACTACAACTACCTTGGACATACTATAACCAGTGATGGAAAATGTAAAACTGAAATAAACAAAAGAATCGGAATGGCAAAAAGTAATTTTAATGCCATGAAGAAAATACTAACATCAAATCAAATAACACCAGGGCTAAAACTAAGAATAGCAGAATGGTATATCCTCTCAACATTCCTTTATGGTGCAGAAACGTGGACATTAAACATGGAAATAGAACAGAGAATTGAAGGCTTCAAAATGTGGATTTATAAAAGAATAGGAAGAAATGGATGGAAAGAAAGGAAAACAAATGAAATCTTAACATAACTATAAATGAAAAGAGAACTACTAAACACAATTCAAACAAGACAAATGTGATTTTTGGGCCATGTTAATAGACACAACAGCCTAAAAAAAGTAATCTTGGAAGGAAAAATACAAGGTAAAAGAGGCAGAGCGAGACCAAGACCAACATGGACGAGTAACATCAAAAGATGGACAAGTCAGCCTATGACAACCTGCACCATCAAAGCAAGAGACATGGCGGAATGGCACTCCATGGTAGCCAACCTTCGATGCGGAGCCGGTACTCACTGATGATGTTATATAGGAACCTACCAGACAGCTTCAGAGAATGGCTTGACTGAAGGTCAACAACAGAAATGATAAATAACTGTCGAGATCGAAAGTTGTGGAGAGACATGATCACCTACGCCAGTAGGCACGGTTCTTGGTGACGTAACCGATGTTAGTGGTAATATAAAACAGTAATAATTGATTTAGTTCAGTTTATGGATAATGAAATGAGAAAAAGAGTTCATCTGTGCTATATAGAACCAATTCTGACCTATGGAAGCGAATCATGGACAGTAGACAAACAAATGAATAGACGATTAGAAGCCACAGAGATGGGATTTCTCAGAATGTTGAAAGATCATTGGAATGCTAAAAACAGTGAGGACATTTTCAAAGGGGCCAACACAAAAAGAGAGCTCCTAAAAACATAAGAAAGAAAAACAATCAACATTTTTCGGGCACATCATGAGAAGAGGAAAGTTGGAATATTTGGTTACAATTGGCAAAATACAGTGAAAGAGAGATCGCTGACAACAAAGAGAGAAAATACTAGATAACTTGATGTCATGGCATGGAAAACAGTCAACAACAGAACTGATACGATGCACGGTGGATAGACGATTGTGGAAGGACATGTTCGCCTATGGCAACCGGTACGTCACATGATGAAGACTATATTATCGCCACGTAGTTTGATTTCTGTGTGTGCGTGTGTCTTTATATTCGTGGGTCTCGTTATTCTTTGTTCTAGCTGAAGGCTTAATGAGCCGAAACGTCGTCCTACTTTGTTTTATTCCACACACCACTTAAAGCTGTAGCCATACCCTCTTTTCCATTTCAATTTATTTCCATTCTTATCATCAGCTTTACAGCAGCTTTGTTTTGTTATGCCTTGACACCACTTCATTAAGATGTACATTCATTTACTACTTCATTAAGAAGTACATTCATTCACTACTTCATTAAGATGTACATTCATTCACCACTTACTTAAGGTGTACATTCTTTCACCACTTCATTAAGATGTACATTTATTCACTACTTCATTAAGGTGTACATTCATACATCACTTTATTAAAATGTACATACATTCACCACTTCATTAAGATGTACATACATTCACTACTTCATTAAGATGTACTACATTCACTACTGATGTACATTCATTCACCACTTCATTAAGATGTACATTTATTCACTACTTCATTAAGGTGTACATTCATACATCACTTTATTAAAATGTACATATATTCACCACTTCATTAAGATGTACATACATTCACTACTTCATTAAGATGTACTACATTCACTACTTCATTAAGATGTACATTCATTCACCACTTCATTAAGACGTACATTCATACACCACTTACTTAAGGTGTACATTCTTTCACCACTTCATTAAGATGTACATTTATTCACTACTTCATTAAGGTGTACATTCATACATCACTTTATTAAAATGTACATACATTCACCACTTCATTAAGATGTACATACATTCACTACTTCATTAAGATGTACTACATTCACTACTGATGTACATTCATTCACCACTTCATTAAGATGTACATTTATTCACTACTTCATTAAGGTGTACATTCATACATCACTTTATTAAAATGTACATATATTCACCACTTCATTAAGATGTACATACATTCACTACTTCATTAAGATGTACTACATTCACTACTTCATTAAGATGTACATTCATTCACCACTTCATTAAGACGTACATTCATACACCACTTACTTAAGGTGTACATTCTTTCACCACTTCATTAAGATGTACATTTATTCACTACTTCATTAAGGTGTACATTCATACATCACTTTATTAAAATGTACATACATTCACCACTTCATTAAGATGTACATACATTCACTACTTCATTAAGATGTACTACATTCACTACTTCATTAAGATGTACATTCATTCACCACTTCATTAAGATGTACATACATTCACCTCTTCATTAAGATGTACATTCATTCACTATTTATGTTAATTTCTTTGGAGCTCAGGCTTTAAAAAACAAACAAATTACAACTTACTCAGTTACTTCAGCCGCAAATCTGAAATGAAGTAGAAAACATGTAGAACCAATGGTGGTAATGTGTTCGTTGTTGTTTGAGTAGAAAAGAGATGTTGCACATTGTTATTTTACAGATATGTTGATCTTGATAGGGTCATGGCAAAGAAATGCACATCAATGCGAAGCTGCAGTAGAGCTCCTTGTAAGGAGAAATAAAAAAATGTGTGTCCCGCAATATAATTTATGCGATCACATACCAACGATGTCACATGACTTAAACTGCCGAGTCTGAGAATCGTTTAGCTGAAAGACTTTGTGAACATTTTCGGGATATTCAAAAGAATACTCGCACTCCAGCGGCGTCCCATTTTAATTCCTCAGACCACAAGGGCAAAAACGACACCCGTATCACTGGTATTGTCCTTTGCCACTCCAGCGACACAAAAGATCGGGTTTCTATCCTGACCGACGGCTCCGGGTTCACCCAGCCTTTAATGGGTACCGGATTTTTGTTCTGGGAAAGTAAAGCGGTACGGCATAATATCGACCCAAAAATATCATGTGCCGAAGGTCTGTAAAAATTATGGTCACTAGCACCATATTCCCTATACTCTACTTGGCGTCACGGGGCTCTTTACTGTTCTTTTTACTCCGGCGACCGCAACCGGTTTGTCTTGGAGAATCTCCTTATAGTCCAATTAGGTTCGATTATCCCACGAGGCATTAATGTATCACATTCATGCACATAGTTGACCTGTGGCTGTTCCTTCCCTATTGCATATACTCTGTTGCTCATATCTGAGCACATTAGTTTATACATATGCTATGCTATTCACAGATCTCCTCTACTAGACCACACTGCAACACTTCATCTGTCCTATATATCTCTTGTGTCTGGGCTGCTTACCTTTGTGCAACACAATACCCTTTCTACCTGCACTTCATGGTAAGTAAAGTAAAGTACCCCCCGTCACGCCAAGTGGCGTATAGGGAAATATGGTGTTAGTGACCCTATATTTTACAGACCTTCAGCACATGATTTTTGGGGTAATGTGGTCGGTATTACGCCCGTGCTGCTTTACTTTCCCAGAAAAAATCCGGTACCCATTTAAGGCTGGGTGAACCCGGAGCCGTCGGTTGGGATCGAACCCTACCCCTTGTCCGTAGTAGTCCAGTTCACTAACTACTGAGCTATCGCGGCTCCCACTAATTTTCAGGGAATTAGTAAAACCCAGGTGTCCTCGCCAGGGTACGAACCCCGGCTGTTGCCGTGGTAAGCCAACCGCCTATCGATTGCGCTAACCGGACACCCTGCACTTCATGGTACCTTACCTTATACATGTTCTTAGTGAACCCCCTTCTGAGACACCTCACTCTTTCACCCTCTCGGGCAGCCTGTATTCTTCTGGTCTATTCTTTATGCTTTGTGTATGCACACGGACCTGGGTGTGGGAACTTCTGGTCAAGCATGCTGTATGCGCACATTTTCACTTGGGTGCACGCACACGTACTCCGTGCGCACTAACGTTCATTTTCCTTCTGGCCACATCACAGTGTACAGGGAAGACATTGTTATTTTCATTTCTTATTCTAATTCGAAATTATATTTTAATTATTTATTATATTTTTATTGTAAGTACTCCATTATTTGGGAGCCGCGATAGCTCAATGGTTAGTGAACTGGACTACAAAGGACAAGAGGTAGGGTTCGATCCCAACCGACGGCTTCCGGGTTCACCCAGCCTTTAATGGGTACCGGATTTTTTTCTGGGAAAGTAAAGCGGTGCGGGCGTAATACCGACCACATTACCCCAAAAATCAAGTGCCGAAGGTCTGTAAAATTTATGGTCACTAACACCATATTCCCTATACGCCACTTGGCGTGACGGGGGTACTTTACTTTTTTTTTTTACTCTGTGTATATCTGTGTTTTATATCTGTGTGTGTTGTATGGTAATTCCTGCTGAAGGCCTATTGAGCCAAAACGTCGTTCAAATTTGTGCCATCAGTTAATTACACAAAGCTTTAACTATACAGTTTTTTTCTATTTTCTTTTTTTTTTCCAACATTTTTTGTTCATTTCTTTTTTATCTTGATCCTTTCAGCGCCGCGTGACGTCACATAGGGATTGTAGTGTTTGTCGCCATCCATCTCTATTCTTGGCGATATGTTAGATCTTATCTAATGAGTCTATGCCTGCCAACTTTGCCTCTCTTATAAGTGTTATTTTCAGTGTATGTCTAGGTCTTCCTCTTTTGCTGTATCTTCATGTTCCCCATAGAAGAGCCTGTTTTTAAATTCTCTTGTTGTCTCTTCTCAATACATACCCGACATATGTCGATCTTATCTTCCTAATTGTAGATGAGATCGTTGTTTGCAAGGCCAATTCTCTTATTTCTACATCAGTCTTGAATTCACTCAATTGTACACAGAGTATTCTTCTTAGGCATTTGTTTACAAGTGTTTAATTTTCTCTCAATCTCTTTTGTTGTTTTCTAGCTTTCGCGAGCGTAGGTAAGTGTTGATAATACTTTTTGAGTTGAATATTCTAAGTTTAGTTTTCTTAGTATTTTTTGTTTCCATAATTCTTTAAGGTTTTAAAATTCGTTGCTGCTTTTGTTTTGCTGTTTCTTACCTCTTTCTTTGCTTCATCTTCTTAATCTATATTACGACCAAGATATATAAAATGGTCTATTCTTTCCAATACCTGGCGATATATATATATATATATATATATATATATATATATATATAGAATATGGCAGACCACCGTGAAAGAGATTGGAGCTTAATCACGTGACGTTCCAAAGAAAGCCATGGAGAGAAATTCTAACTACTGTTTTAGGAACAAGGTAAAAGAGGCAGATGCAGACCAAGACTAACATGGACGAGTAACATCAAACGATGGACAAGTCAGCCTATGACAATCTGCATCATCATAGCAAGAGACAGAGTGGAATGGCGCTCCATGGTAGCCAACCTTCGATGTGGAGACGGCTCTCAATGATGATGATGATGATGATATATATATATATTTTAGCTCCCAGTGGAGCATAGGTCTTCAACAAACACTTTCCAAGACGTTCTGTTTTTTGTCATTCTTTTAAGATCATTCCATGTCTTCCCCATCATTTTCATCTCTGCTTCGATCTGTCTTCTCCAAGAATTCCTTGGTCTTCCTTTTTGTCTTTTCCCCTAGGGATTCCAAAAAAGGGCCTGTTGTGTAATACTCTCAGTTGGCTTCCGTAATGTGTGTCCTATCCATCGCCATCGTCTTCGCTGTATCTCTTTATCCACTGGTATTTAACCGGTACATATCCATAATTTCACGTTAGTGACTTTGTCCTGCCATTTCCATCCCTTTATTCTGCGCAAGCATCCATTAATGAAAGTCTGTACCTTCGTGATTGTCAATTTTGTTATTCTCCATGTTTCACAGCCATATAATAGGACCGACTTAACATTTGAGTTGAAAATTTTTATTTTTGTATTTAGCCTAATTTCTTTGGATTTCCATATGTTTCCCAGTGCAATGAAAGCTCCTCTTGCTTTTGATATCCTTATTTTGGTATCATTTTCTGTTCCTCCCTCTTTATCTATATTACTGCCCAGATATATATAAGATTGTACGTCTAGTAGAGGTATTTCTCCTAGTTTTATTTGGTTATTGCCAACTGCATTAATTCTCATAATGTTGGTCTTATCTCTATTAATCTTTAGTCCTAGCTGTTGTGATCTCTCATCTAATATACTCATTTTATCTTGCATCTGTTGATGGCTGTGTGATAGGAGAGCTATGTCATCAGCACAGTCTAAATCATCAAGTTGTTTAGTCAGTGACCACTGGATCCCATTTCTGTTCTTTTGAGTTATTTTCATAATCCAATCTATGGCCAGTAGAAAGAGAAATGGAGACAGGAGGCATCCTTGCCTTACTCCTGTTCTTATTTCAAATACTTCTGTAAGCTGTCCTTCATGCACCACACTACATTTTGTTCCTTCATACATTGTTTTTATCAGGTTAATAAACTTTATGGGGATTCCGTAATGACTCAGCAACTTCCAAAGCATTCTTCTGTCTAAACTATCAAATGCCTTTACGTAATCTATGAATCCAATATAAAGTGGGGATTTTAGTTCTAAACTTTGTTCAACTATTATACGTAGAGTAGTTATTTGATCAGCACATGATCTGTTCTTCCTAAAACCTGCTTGTTCATCTCTCAAGTGTTTCTCTATAGCCTCTTTTAGTCTCTCCAGAATGATTCTGCCTAATATTTTTCCTGGCACTGATAGTAGCATAATTCCCCTATAATTTGTGCACTCCTGTAAACTTCCTTTCTTTGGTAGTTTGATCATATAACCTTCTCTCCAGTCTTTAGGTATTTCTTCCCTCTCCCAAATTTTATCCAATAGATCATGTAACGTCTTGGTAGAGGTGATAATATCTGCTTTGATGGCTTCCGAAGGAATTTCATCTGGTCCTGTGGCTTTACCATCTTTTAATAGTTTGATGGCTTTCATTATTTCTTCTTTGCTTGGTTTTCCGCAGTTAACGTGTAACTCTTCTTCTGCTGGTAGTATATCTGGAGGATTATTTGAGCCGGGTCTGTTCAAAAGTTCTTCAAAGTGCTCTTTCCATCTCTCCATTTGTTCCCTTATATTACTAAGCAGATTTCCTTTCTTATCTTTGATAAAGGCGTTGATCTGTTTGTATTTTCCACCTAATTTCTTTGTGCTGTTGTACAGTTCTTTCATATTCCCTTTATTTGCTGCTTCTTCTGCCTCTTTAGCTAGTTCATCTATATATTTCCTCTTATCCCTTTTAATGCATCTTCTCACTTCTTTGTTCACCTCTGTGTAAGCTTCCTGTGTATTGGCTTTATTACTTCTTGTTTTGCTTTTATTTATGTCTGCTTTCTAGTTCTTTCTTTCTTTAATTTTATCCAGGGTCTCTGCTGTCATCCATGCCTTATTCTGGCGTTCTCTTTTCCCCAGTGTTTCTTCGCATGTCTCTTTCCATATATTTTTTACCTGTTTCCAATGATCTTCTATATTTATTGTATTTTCTAGTTGTTGGAGGACTTGGTATTTGTTTGATATTGTGACTGCGAATTTATCTTTAATTCCTTGTTCTTTAAGAAACCCTACATTGAAATACTTTCTACCCTTATTTGTTGTAGTATACCTTTTTAGTTTAATTTTAAGTTTGGTTATCAGAAGATGATGATCAGAATCTACATCTGCCCCTCTATATACTTTTACATCCTGTAAGGATGACTTAAACTTATTATTAATACATATGTGATCAATTTGATTTTCCGTTCTATGATCTGGTGACACCCACGTAGCTTTGTGTATTCTTTTATTTTGGAATATTGTTCCTTCTAGGCTCATTTGATTAAGGGCGCAGAAATTCACAAATATCTCTCCATTCTCGTTTATATCTCCAAGTCCATGTTTTCCCATAATCTCTTCGAAGCCTCTGTTGTCTGATCCTACCTTAGCATTTAGGTCTCCCATCAAGATTATAATATTCTTGGCTCGTCTTGCATCCATCTGACATTGTAGCTGTTTATAAAAATCATCTTTAACTGAGTCATATTTATCGTTGGTTGGTGCATAGCATTGTATAATGTGTAATTTAATTTTGTTTTTGGTCGTTCTAAATGTTGCTCTCACCAGTCTTGGTCCCACTGCCTCCCATTCTATTAGTGTCTTCTGTGCATTCTTTGATAGCATTATAGCTACCCCTTCGCTATGTTGTGCTCCTGGTTCCTGGTGTCCTGATGATAAAATCATCTCCCCTGTATTCAATTTTATTCTCTCCGCTCCCAGCCATCTTGTTTCACACATTCCCAGAATATCTATCTTGTAGTTGGTCATTTCTGCTGCCACTTGTGCCGCTTTTCCCTGTTCGTTAAGGGTACGACCATTCCAGGTGCCAATTCTGGATGATTTCCTGGTAGACAAAGGATGAGTCGGCAACCCGGACTCCTTATGGCTTTCTCCGGATTGCGTCATACGTCTCTTAGACAGAGAGCCCTTCTCTTTCCTGGTTGACGGATTAACTTTATCTTTCTTTGACTTGTTCATGTTTGTGAAGTTTTTTCGGCTTATTTTTTTACAGTATGGGATAGCCAGTCCCATGCCTAACCCTCCTTCCTAACATAACAAACATAAAATAATGTAATAATATAATGGTACGGAGAAAGCGTGTTATATTTTTTGCTACTAATCTTGTTTTGTTTTAAGTCAGTCATGGACGTGGTTGATATTTTTTTCAAAAACATGAAAGTGTTGTCATGTATTGTAGTCAACCAAAGTTTACGAGTAAAGTAATGTATTGTAGCCAAATCAAAGTTATGAGTAATGTAATGTATTGTAGCCAACCATAGTTTACGAATAAAGTAATGTATTGTAGCCAATCAAAGTTATGAGTAAAGTAAAGTATTGTAGTCAAACAAAGTTTACGAGTAAAGTAATGTATTGTAGCCAACCAAAGTTTACGAATAAAGTAATGTATTGTAGCCAACCAAAGTTTACGAGTAAAGTAATGTATTGTAGCCAACCAAAGTTTACGAGTAAAGTAATGTATTGTAGCCAACCAAAGTTTACGAGTAAAGTAATGTATTGTAGTCAACCAAAGTTTACGAGTAAAGTAATGTATTGTAGTCAACCAAAGTTTACGAGTAAAGTAATGTATTGTAGTCAACCAAAGTTTACGAGTAAAGTAATGTATTGTAGTCAACCAAAGTTTACGAGTAAAGTAATGTATTGTAGTCAACCAAAGTTTACGATGTATTGTAGTCAATCAAAGTTTACGAGTAAAGTAATGTATTGTAGTCAACCAAAGTTTACGAGTAAAGTAATGTATTGTAGTCAACCAAAGTTTACGAGTAAAGTAATGTATTGTCTTACTGTCTGCCCAATCGTTTCTAGATACTCTCTGATTGACTATTTGAGTCATTGAACCTTGAGATCAGTTGACTTTTGATCCTTGAACACTGAGGCAACTTTACTCTTGAGTCCTAGAACATTGAGGTCAATTGACTCTTGAGTCCATGAATATTGACGTCAGACCAAGAAGTCCCCGAAAGCTGATAATTAAAGCTGTTACTTCTATCCCGCCCGCACTAGTACAATTCTGTCGAGGCACGTACAAACTAGCTGGCCAACCCTCGAACTCTGTCATTTATGCTCAAACTCACGTTCTATATTTATTCGTGTGGAGCTTACTTGCTAAATAATTCTATAGAACAACTTACGTCTGTGTTTCATTTTGCAATCTTAAAAAAAAGAACATATACAATATCCAATTACGATAACTTGTACATTCGAAATTGGATGTGCAAGAATTATTCAATGTTGTTTAAAATAAGCAATCAAAAGAAAAAAAAATAATATGTACCAAATCATTATCAATTAATGTTAGAAAACGTGCCATAAAGTGCAACATCGAACATGTTCTACTATATGGAAGTGAATCATGGTCGATAAGTAAGAACATTATGGAGAACATTAGAGGCAGCTGAGATGTGGTTTGATACTTCTTGATGTATTTCTTGAAATCACCTGGAAGGACAAAGTGACAAACGTGGAGGTCACCACTCGCTCTGGTCTCCCGAACATCTACACGCTGCTCAAACAACGAAGGCTTGCTCACTTACACCGCACGAAAGATGACGGCATACCAAAAGATGCAATTTATAGACAACTAGCAGATGGAAAAACAAACATACGAACAAACCAGGGGGCGCCCAAAACTCCAGTTTATAGACGTGCATAAACCTGACATGAAGACTCTGAACATAAAATCTGCAGCCTGGGAAGACATAGCTGCAGACCGCAATCTTTGGAAACACACTCTAGAGCTCCAAATCAAACAAGAAACAGACACATTCACAGAACAAGAAAATACACAGCGAAATAAAATTTAAAAAAACAAACAAACATTTCCTAGGTGCGCTGCAAAATCTGTTGTCAACTATTATTGACGGAGGGTACAACACCTATTGCTACTACTGCTGATACTATTACTACAACAACAACAATTACTACAACAACAACTACCACAACTATTATATCTACTACAACTAATACAACTACAGCTACTACAACTTTATTACACCTACAACAACTCTACTATGGCTACTAAACTACTAAAGCTACTACTACAGATATAACTACAACTGGTACAATTACAGCTAGTACAACTACTAATATTGATACAGTTACTATTACCATCACAAATACAACTATTACTACTACAACTAGAGCTACTACAACTACAACTACTACAGCTACTACAACCACTACATCTACTACAACTAGTACAACTACTACAACTACTACAACCACTACATCTACTACAACTAGTACAACTACTACAACTACTACAACCACTACATCTATTACAACTAGTACAACTACTACAACTACAACGACTACAACAACAACTACTACTAAAACTACTGCAAATACTATAATGAAAAGCACATTAGAATAAAGAAAAGAAATAAAAGTAGCCAAGAAAGACAGACAGTAATCAGTACAAAAGGAACTCAGTATAATCACTTTTGGAACCCACGTATTGTCACAGGCATCATAAACATTCGAAGACTAGCGATTAAAGAAGAAGGAAATGCCAATTTTTGTAATCATTTCTTACAACCTGTCTGATGGATACACCTTCTAAACAGATACACACATACACACATACACACATACACACATACACACATACAAGATAAAATCAAGATGATTGGAATCATAATCATCATCAAGTATCGTGTTGCTGGCGTAGGTGCTCATGTATCTCAACAACTTTCTATCTCGACAGTTATTTACCATTTCTGATGTTGACCTTCTGCCAAAGCATTCTCTTAAGCTGTCTGTTATCTTTTCTCCTTGCTTCCCTCTATCTCTTCGTCCCTTAATTTTCCCAGTTGTTACAATATATTCCAGCTGCTCTATGTTGATTATAGAAATACAGCGATAAAAGACAAACAACGGAACTGGATATCTTTGTTCTGCAGTCTTTCCGTTGCTGCAATTCTGCATGTTTGTCATCATTATATGATCAATACAGTTCTAACATCCCATTGCTTCTTGTCACTCTTGTATATCATGTACATAACATCTAGTTGATTGTCTTTCTGTCTTGTGCCTGGCATGTCACGTGACACCGATGGGTTCAAAAACAGTTTAATAATCCAGCAACAAGCATGATGCACTTGTAACTGTTACTCCGTCATTCTGTAGTGTATCTGTTACTCCATCATTCTGTAGTGTATCTGTTACTCCGACATTCTGTAGTGTAACTGTTACTCCGTCATTCTGTGGTGTAACTGTTACTCCGTCATTCTGTAGTGTATCTGTTACTCCATCATTCTGTAGTGTAACTGTTACTACGACATTCTGGAGTGTAACTGTTACTCCGACATTCTGTAGTGTAACTGTTACTCCATCATTCTGTAGTGTATCTGTTACTCCGTCATTCTGTAGTGTAACTGTTACTCCATCATTCTGTAGTGTAAATGCTACTCTGACATTCTGTAGTGTATCTGTTACTCCGTCATTCTGTAGTATAACTGTTACTCTGTCATTCTGTAGTGTATCTGTTACTCCAACATTCTGTAGTGTATCTGTTACTCCAACATTCTGTAGTGTAACTGTTACTCCAACATTATGTAGTGTATCTGTTACTCCAACATTTTGTAGTGTATCTGTTACTCCAACATTCTGTAGTGTATCTGTTACTCCAACATTCTGTAGTGTATATGTTACTCCGTCATTCTGTAGTGTAACTGTTACTCCAACATTCTGTAGTTTAACTGTTACTCCAACATTCTGTAGTGTAACTGTTACTCCAACATTCTGTAGTGTAACTGTTACTCCAACATTCTGTAGTGTATCTGTTACTCCAACATTCTGTAGTGTATCTGTTACTCCGTCATTCTGTAGTGTAACTGTTACTCCGACATTCTGTAGTGTAACTGTTACTCCATCATTCTGGAGTGTAACTGTTACTGCATCATTCTGTAGTGTAACTGTTACTCCATCATTCTGTAGTGTAACTGTTACTCCGTCATTCTGTAGTGTAACTGTTACTCCGTCATTCTGTGGTGTAACTGTTACTCCGTCATTCTGGAGTGTAACTGTTACTCCGTCATTCTGTAGTGTTATTGTTACTCCGTCATTCTGTGGTGTAACTGTTACTCCGTCATTCTGTAGTGTATCTGTTACTCCGTCATTCTGTGGTGTAACTGTTACTCCGTCATTCTGTAGTGTTATTGTTACTACGACATTCTGTGGTGTAACTGTTACTCCGTCATTCTG
This sequence comes from Megaustenia siamemsis, assembly GCA_032433765.1. NCBI lineage: Eukaryota > Metazoa > Mollusca > Gastropoda > Stylommatophora > Ariophantidae > Megaustenia > Megaustenia siamemsis. Next base: position 5,461,549 of record JAVIAB010000046.1, read on the forward strand.
TAGTGTTATTGTTACTACGACATTCTGTAGTGTAACTGTTACTCCGTCATTCTGTTATTGAGATATTGAGTTATTTGCGGGTCAACATCATTGCACTCCGAACATGTCCATAGGTGCTCAGATCCCTTCCTCAGCAATTCCCACAGTGTCCAGCGACTGACGACTCCAGTTCTATGTTGGTTGATAAGTCTTCTTACACGGCCACCAAGTTTCTCATTTCTGGCTGTGCCCATCTTAACTCCCATTTCCATCATCCGAAGAAGTGACGTGGATCTGTGTTTGTCGAAGTCCTGTGCTCTTCCCACATCTCGGAGGGCATTGATGATGTCCGCCCGATCCATCGGTTGCCCGTCCTCAACGAAGGCGCAGCTAGCCAACCTCTCCGCTCTTTCATTTCTCCGTACTCCTGCATGTCCAGGGACATAGACAAAGGTGACCTTACGTATTTTGGATTTCTGCAACGACTCTACCCATTGCATGCGTACAAAGCCCGCCTCCACTTTTTTTTATCATGCTCATCGAATCACTCAGTATACATGCGTGGGTGTAGTCATGTGACTCTAACCATTTGAATGACTTGGTCACTGCCATCGCCTCCATTGTCATGCTACTCGTGGTCATGGCATATGCATCACTGTCTTCCTTGGCTATTCTGCCTGCTGAGCGTGCTGTAAATGCCCATGCACTTCTTTCGTGTCGTCTTACAGATCCGTCTGTATGGATGACTGCATCTTTCTCATCGGTGTTATCGCAGATGAGACCGTTGACCTCAGCATTAACCACGACCGTGTTCTGTTCCCTACTTTTCCTGTCGATGGTGACAATACATGAGAAAAACTTCTTGAATGACGTAGGCACCGGTATCCACTCCTCACCAACGCTGATATTGGTAAGCCCACAGACCTGTTTGATGACATCTTCTGCTCGGCCCGCCATTGATTTGCCTCTTTTTAGACTGGTACCTTTCTCTGTGTTAATCACGTGGTGTAATGGATGCTCTGTATCTGTACTAATCTTCAGTCATTCTGTAGTGTATCTGTTACCCTGACATTTTGTAGTGTAACTGTTACTCCGACCTTTTGTAGTGTAACTGTTATTCCATCATTATGTAGTGTATCTGTTACTCCATCATTCTGTAGTGTATCTGTTACCCTGACATGCTGTAGTGTATCTGTTACTCTGACATTCTGTAGTGTATCTGTTACTCCAACATTCTGTAGTGTATCTGTTACCCTGACATTCTGTAGTGTAACTGTTACTCCGACATTTTGCAGTGTATCTGTTACCCTGACATTCTGTAGTGTAACTGTTACTCCGACATTTTGTAGTGTATCTGTTACCCTGACATTCTGTAGTGTATCTGTTACCCTGACATTCTGTAGTGTAACTGTTACTCCAACATTTTGTAGTGTATCTGTTACCCTGACATTCTGTAGTGTATCTGTTACCCTGACATTCTGTAGTGTAACTGTTACTCCGACATTTTGTAGTGTATCTATTACCTTGACATTCTGTATTGTATCTGTTACTCAGACATTCTGTAGTGTATCTGTTACACCATCATTCTTTAGTGTATCTGTTACTCCATCATTCTGTAGTGTATCTGTTACTCCATCATTCTATAGTGTATCTGTTACTCCATCATTCTATAGTGTATCTGCTACTCCATAATTCTATAGTGTATCTGTTACTTCGACATTCTGTAGTGTATCTGTTACTCCATCATTCTATAGTGTATCTGTTACTCCATCATTCTATAGTGTATCTGCTACTCCATCATTCTATAGTGTATCTGTTACTCCATCATTATGTATTGTATCTGTTACTCCATCATTCTGTGGTGTATCTATTACTTCATCATTCTATAGTGTATCTGTTACCCCATCATTCTGTAGTATATCTGTTACTCCATCATTCTGTAGTGTAACTGTTACTCCATCATTCTGTAATGTGTATCTGTTACTCCATCATTCTGTAGTGTATCTGTTACTCCATCATTCTGTAGTGTATCTGTTACTCCGTCATTCTGTAATGTATCTGTTACTCCATCATTCTTTAGTGTATCTGTTACTCCATCATTCTTTAGTGTATCTGTTACTCCATCATTCTATAGTGTATCTGTTACTCCATCATTCTATAGTGTATCTGTTACTCCGTCATTCTGTAGTGTATCTGTTACTCCATCATTCTATAGTGTATCTGTTACTCCATCATTCTGTAGTGTATCTGTTACTCCATCATTCTATAGTGTATCTGTTACTCCGTCATTCTGTAGTGTATCTGTTACTTCGACATTCTGTAGTGTATCTGTTACTCCATCATTCTATAGTGTATCTGTTACTTCGACATTCTGTAGTGTGTCTGTTACTCCATCATTCTTTAGTGTATCTGTTACTCCATCATTCTATAGTGTATCTGTTACTCCGTCATTCTGTAGTGTATCTGTTACTCCATCATTCAATAGTGTATCTTTTACTCCATCATTCTATAGTGTATCTGTTACTCCATCATTCTATAGTGTATCTTTTACTCCATCATTCTATAGTGTATCTGTTACTTCATCATTCTATAGTGTATCTTTTACTCCATCATTCTAGTGTATCTGTTACTCCATCATTCAATAGTGTATCTGTTACTCCATCATTCTATAGTGTATCTGTTATTCCATCATTCTGTGGTGTATCTGTTACTCCATCATTCTGTAGTATAACTGTTAATCCGATATTCTATAGTGTATCTGTTACTCCATCATTCTATAGTGTATTTGTTACTCCATCATTCTGTAGTGTATCTGTTACTCCATCATTCTGTAATGTATCTGAGTTCATGTATTTTGAGGTCAGAGATATAAATGTTTGGCTTCCTTCAATGAATTCTCTGTCATTGAAACTGGAAAAGTCTGTCGTAATATTGTAGCATATGGAGAACAAAAGTGAAGAAATAACGGCACAGCAACATTCGAGGCAGCGCTGATACCAAATTCAGAAGACAAAAGAAGCAGGACAAAGGAGACAAGGCCAGGCATCACGATAAATTATTGTTCATTCTGCGGTCAAGTCTGTCTATCCAATATTAACAGATTCAGCCACACGAGAAGGTGTTAAATAAAACAGCATCCAACATAAGACAGTAATATTTGACCAAACTACAGACTTATCATGATTGCTTGCTACCAACCGTCCGTCAAGACCCCAAAGGCAATTTATAGTAATGTCTCTTGTAGACAGATAACCAAGGTAGCACTTAAGGTTACACAATATCATCATAATCACCGTGTACTATTCCTTCTGGCGTGGGTTATCATGTCTCTACACAACTCTCAATCTCGACATTTTATTCATCATTTCTGTTGTTGACCTTCAGTCAAGCCATTCCTGGAAGCTGTCTGGTAGGTTCCTATATAACATCATCATTGAGTGCTGGCTCCGCATCGAAGGTTGGCTATCATGGAGTGCCATTCCGCCCTGTCTCTTGATTTCATGGTGCAGGTTGTCATAGGCTGACTTGTCCATCTTTTGATATTACTCATTCATGTTAGTCTTGGTCTGCTTCTACTTCCTTTACCTTGCATTTTTCCTTCCAAGATTAATTTTAGTAAGCTGCTGTGTCTTTTAATATGCTCCAAAAATCTCATTTGTCTTATTCTAATTGTGTTTAGTAGTTCTCTTTTCATTGTTATTCGTTCTAAGATTTCATCGTTTGTTTTCTTTTCTTTCCATCCAATTCCTCCTATTCTTCTATAAATCCACATTTCGAAGGCTTCACTCTTCTGTTATGTTTTCTTGTCTAATGTCCATGTTTCTGCACCATACAGGAATGTTGAGAAGATATAACATTTTGCTATACTTAGTTTTAGCCCTGGTGTTATTTATCACATGTGTTTGTTGATCTTAAGTCAAGCCATTATCTGAAGCTGTCTGGTAGGTACCTATATCTCACCACTTATTATAAAAGTGAACTGGGTCACGTCCACCCTGCCCAACCCTCAAATGTGGACGTTCAGGTGTAAGCTCTTGAATAATTGACTGTTTATGTTGATTTCTACAGATTTTGTTACATTTTCACGTTATTTGAGAAATAAAGTTACCAACTTACGTGTATAAACTTTCTACTAGTCTGAAAAAGGAGAACAAGAAATATTAATCATGTTATTTTCATGCAGCACAAAAATAAACAGGATACATCTGAAACAAGTGCAATACATCAAATACTTAGGCACAATAATAACACCAGATGGAAGATGCACCACAAAAAACAAAAAGTAAAATAACTCAGGCCAAAATAACATTTCAGAAAATGAAAAACGTCTTATACAGCAATATCTATGTCAATAGAAATAAGAAAGAGAATTCATCGGTGCTATATAGAACTAATTCTGACCGATAGAAACGAATCATGAACAGTAAACAAACAAAGGAAAAGACGATTAGAGGCCACAGAGATGGGATTTCTCAGTAGAATGTTGAAAGTTTCCTGGACAGCTAAAACTACCAACGAGGAAATTCTCAAAGAGGTCAACACAAAAAGGGAGCTCCTAAGAAACATGAGAAAGAAACAATCACCATTTTTCGGGCACACCATGAGAAGAGGAAAATTGGAATACTTGGTTACAACTGGCGAAATACAAGGAAAGAGAGATCGCGGACAGCATAGAGAGAAAATATTGGATAGCTTGGTGTCATAGCATGGAAAATAGCCAACAACAGAACTGATACAATACACGATGGATAGACGATTGTGGAAGGGCATGAAGATACATTATCAAGAAGATACATGCCTTCGGTAATTGTCTTTTGCCTTGTTGGTATACACAACTATATGGTGAATCTAGTTTCACTGTTTTGTGTGGTCGCTGCTTACCATCTACTCCTATCGCTACTTGCCATTTTCTCCTGTCGCTACTTGCCATTTTTTTGTGTCGCTGTCTAACATTTTCTCCTGTCGCTACTTGCCATTTACTCTTGTCGCTGTTTAAAATTTTCTCCCGTAGCTACTTGCCATTTTCTCCTGTCGCTACTTGCCATTTTCTCCTGTAGCTACTTCCCATTTTCTGTTGTCGCTACTTGCCATGTTCTCCTGTCGCTACTTGCCATTTTTTATTGTCGCAGTTTAAGATTTTCTCCTGTCGCTACTTACCTGTTCTCCTGTCACTACTTGTCATTTTCTCCCGTCGCTGCTTGCCATGTACCACTGTCGTACCATGTTCTCCAGTCGTTGCTTTTAATTTTCTCCTGTCACTACTTGTCATTTCTCCTGTCGCTACTTTCCAGTTTCTTTTGTCGCTACTTGCCATGTTCTCCTGTGCTACTTGCCATTTTCTCATGTCGCTACTTGCCATTTTTTTCCTGTCGTTACTTGAAAATTTGTCCAGTCGCTACTTGCCGTGTTCTGCTGTCGCTACTTGCCATTTTCTCCTGCCGCGACTTACCTTTTTCTCCTGTAGCTACTTCCCATTTTCTACTGTCGCTACTTACCATTTTCTCCAATCGCTACTTCCATTTTCTACTGTCGCTACTTGCCATTTTATCCTGTCGCTACTTGTCATTTTCTCCTGCCGCTACTTGCCATTTTCTCCTGCCGCTACTTGCCTTTATCTCCTGTCGCTACTTGCCATTTTCTCCTGTCGTTATTTGCCATTTTCTTTTGTCGCTATTTGCACTTTTCTCCCGTCACTACTTGCCATTTTCTGATGTCGCTACTTGCCATGTTCTCCTGTCGCTACTTGCCATATTCTCCTGTCGCTACTTGACATTTTCTCCTGTCGCTTCTTCTCCTCCTCTCTAACTGTAAACACGTGGAAAAGTAGGTCAAATAATAATTTAATATTCCCGAACAAGTAGGACAAACTGGCAGCTGTTACTCTGATATTCTGCAGTATTTTTATCAAGCAATCTCTTTGACCCTTAACCTTTCTCATACTTTGAATTCAGGTCATCGTTTGATTGATGCGAACAAGTTAATCTATTGCTTTTGCCACGCCTCTTTTAGAACAACGAAGTTGAGAAACGTTTCACAAAAATCATGGCCAGCCCTAAAGTACCGACTTTCAAGTAAAGCATTCACATTACATATATGGAACGATATCACTTGAGAACTATACTTAACGTCATTATATGGCTGTAAAACATCGAGAACTATAAAAATAACAATCAGTGAGAAACAGACATTCATTAGTGGACGCCTGACCAGAACAAAAGAATGAAAATGGCAAAATCACTAACATAGAATTATGGGAAAATGCAAGTCAAATACCAGTGGACAAAGAGATACAGCGAAGTCAATGACGCTGGATAGGATATACACTGAGGAAGCCAACTGAGAGTATTACAGAACATTTCCATTTTGGAATCCCCAGGGGAAGGGGCAAAGAGGAAGACAAAAATGCTCTTTGTGAAAACAAATGGAAACAGAGATACAGATGATGGGGAAACCGGTCTTAAAAGAATGGCAAGAAACAGGACGGCTTGGAAAAGTGTTTGTTGAAGACCTATACTCCACGGGGAGTTGCAAGTGTTTGTTGAAGACCTATGCTCCACATGGAGCTGAAAGTGTTTGTTGAAGACCTATGCTCCACAGGGAGCTGAAAGTATTTGTTGAAGAACTATGCTTCACAGGGAGTTGAAAGTGTTTGTTGAAGACCTATGCTCCACAGGGAGTTGAAAGTGTTTGTTGAAGACCTATGCTCCACAGGGAGCTGAAAGTGTTTGTTGAAGACCTATGCTCCACAGGGACCTAAAAGTGTTTGTTGAAGACCTATGCTCCACAGGGAGTTGAAATAATTTATTGAAGACTTGTGCTTCACAGTGAGCTGAAAGTGTTTGTTGAAAACCTATGCTTCATAGGGAATAGAAAATGTTTGTTGAAGACCTATGCTCCACAGGGAGCTGAAAAAAAAAAGAAAACAAGATATTTATATACGTCCTTCAAAACGTTAACTTGACAACCGTTCTGTTTCCATTATTGAAAGTATGTGATTTGTTTTTTGTTGCTGATTTTTATTTTGTCTTATATGCGGTATTTATCTAAAGGACATATAATTTTACAAGTGTGATGAATATAATAGAATCTTTACAGCTCCACAATCAATATTACATGCGAATTTATTTTAAAAAAAAAATTGAATTTTCCCGCACATCAGCACTTCTGTTAAACAAATTAGTGTAGACTTCGTGCACTTTAATTAGGCTTATCAAAAGTCTACAAAGTGTTCAATTACTGTAAAATATGGTTTTTAGTTGCACAATAATTACTATGTCAAAACAGTAAAAAAAAAAGTCAAAGACAGTTGCCGCTTTAAGTGAACCCTATTATCTGAGGCATTTTAAATTGTAACAATATAACGTCATGGACATTTTAAATTGTAACAATATAACGTCATGGACATTTTAAATTGTAACAATATAACATCATGGACATTTTAAATTGTAACAATATAACGTCATGGACTTTTTAAATTGTAACAATATAACGTCATGGACATTTTAAGATCACAGGCAAAAATTCACGGTATTCCATTTTGGTTTTTGAAAAGGCTTGTTAAGACTTGAGGGTATGATTTGTTAAAGGGACAAGTAACTTACTCGGTTGGGTCTTCTACCAAACTGTAAGAAAAAAAGACATACTAACAATAGAGATCATTTGCGGTTTTGAAATAGGAGAGACATTTGTATAAAATGATAGTTTAAATATATTACAGTAAAGTCTCGATTATCCGGAATGCTCGGGGAAGAACCCATTCTGGATAATTGAATTTTTCTGGATAATCGAGAGTAAGAAAACCAAACTCAAAATTTATGAAAAAACATGATTGAAAAATTGCAATGCTCAGAAATATTTAAATTCGTGTGACATTCACTAGCTTTCTCTATCAACATGGGTCCTGATATTGGCATTCCTTTTCTTCTTCTTTCTAAAAACCACACATAAAGGACGTCGTCGAGTTTTTCAAATTTTGGCCGTTTCATACTTCGTCTCTGGTGTATATTGTTGCTGCTTTCAGACTCCGACGCAAACTGAAACAACTCATCTTTTTGATTTCGTATGTCATATAATGTTGAAGAGGCTATGCCAAATTCAGTCATCAAAACGTTGCGATTAACGCCTTTTTCAAGTCTACTAGCGATTTCAATCTTCTGGTTCAGTGTCAATACAGTTCGCTTGCGTTTACCTTTGCGGGAAATTGAGGTGTGGTTTGCACTCGCAGAGGCCATTATTTAACACAAAAATGTATTCCGTTAAAAAGTATGCACACATGCGTTTATAGCATATCATGTATAATTTATACTGATGGAACGAATTTCAGCTTGCACAAATGTCTGAGACAAACTAACGTCAAACTCTGTATCTTACTCTTTTTGAATTTCCAGTCGGTAATTTTTGAACCCCTCCCCCTTTCTTCTCACCATCTCTATGTCACTGCACGCCGGCTGCTCAACCTTTGATTTATAATCATCAAAGTTATGGGCTCTTCAATTTTCACAAACAATACGTCTGCTTCTAATGTTCGGTCAGACTGTCAAACGCCATATTTTTGACAAATTCATGACCAACTTTAGATCTAAAGCAGGCTATGAGAAAATTAAGCAAATTTGTAAAATCATGTAGATAAGTGTTTTTGGCACGACTAAGATTTCCCGACAAAAACATTTAGTCGGGGGAAAAAGTGAAGATATAGACTGTCTGTCGCTTTTACTTGGAATATTTGGAGACACAATGTCTGGATTGAATAAAATATGTTCGCTCCTATTTGAAGTATATTACTGTAAATACACTATTGTAAACGCAATATTGTGTAATGATAGAGCCTGTAGAAGTAAGCGCAGCGCACAAACCGTGTTGTAGCGTTTTCGATTTCCGGATAAAGGCATTTAATTTAACTGAACAAAACATGATTCAAGCTTTCTCCCTATAATATAAAAAAAAAAAAAAAGTCCGTTAAATTGAGAATTCCGGATTATTGAGTACCGCATAATCGAGACTTTACTGTACTTTGTTGTTGATCACTTCTCAACTACTTTTATCACAGGGCTATTGTGAGAGCTCACTCTGGGGAGAACATTTTCATTAAACTTGTTCAAACTGTGTTGATTTTTCCAACCTTCTATGGGATACTTGTCCATTCATATTTTGTATTTATATTTCAGTTATTTCTGATTGCTTTATCCCTTCATGTCTTGTGTTTATATTTCTGTTCTTTCTGATAGCTTTATGCATTCATGCCTTGTGATTATATTTCTGTTATTTCTGATATCTTTATCCATTCTTGTCTTGTATTTATATTTCTTGTATTTCTGTCTGAAAGCTTTATCCATTCATGTCTTGTAATTATATTTCTTTTTTTTTCTGTCTGATAGCTTTATCCATTCATATCTTGTATTTATATTTCTGTTATTACTGATAGCTTTATTCATTCATGTCTTGTGTTTATATTTCTGATTTTACATTGCACAAATTGCAATAATGGTTATGTCGCAAATTACCACGTTTAAGATCAACCTATAAGCTCAGTCTTACGCCCTGGCCTCGTCAAGTTAAGAACCTACCGTGCGTCGCTGCCTATACTCGTCGCGCGTAAAACAATTTGGGGAGATACAAGATACAAACGTGAATTGTATCTTTAGTTATATGCCGAGTCAACCCATGGTTTCGTATCAAGGATTCTGCACCAGCGCTACGGTGTTCGCGCGTCTTGGCTTCTTTCTTTAGAATGGATCAAATGTTTCTGATGCATCCATTGTTGACAATGTCGTGTATGATATGTCATAATGATTGACGTTCGTATAACACTAACGTTACGATCGAAAAGAAAGACGAGATAATAAGAGTTTCGATGCTTTTCTTAAATCTGCAGCCCTCGTGTGACTCTCGGGTCTTCTTGGTAGTTAAAATCGATGTTGTCTAGATTCAGGAGAGCTACGAGGAGATCGAGGGTTGAATTGTGAACTATTTTAACGTTTCACAGTGCTATACTTGTTGGAGAGGAGATCGAGGGTTGAATTGTGAACCAGTTTAACGTTTCACAGTGCTATACTTGTTGGAGAGGAGATCGAGGGTTGAATTGTGAACCAGTTTAACGTTTCACAGTGCTATACTTGTTGAAGAGGAGATCTGAGCTCTTATGGACTGGTGTTCGATGTGCATTGTTCTAACTAAGTAACTAACTAACTAACTAACTAACTGACTGACTGACTGACTGACTGACTGACTAACGAACGAACTAACTAACTAACTAACTAACTAGCTAGCTGGCTAGCTAGCTAACTAACTAACTAACTTACTTACTAGCTAGCTAACAAACTAACTAACAAATTAACTAAATAACTAACTAACTAGCTAACTAAATAACTAACTGGCTAACTAACTAACCAGCTATCTAACTAGCTAATTAGCTAACTAAATAACTAATTAACTAACTAACCAACTAACCAACTAACTAGCTAATTAACTAACTAACTAACTAGCTAAATAACTAACCAACTAACCAACTAACTAACCAACAAACTAAATAACTAACCAACTAACTAACTGACCAACTAATCAACTAACTAACAAATTAACTAACAAACAAACTAACTAACTAATTAACCAACCAACTAACTAATCAACTAAGTAACTAACTAACTATCTAAATAACTAACTGACTAACCAACCAACTAATTAACTAACTAAATCTCGAAATAACTAACTAGGTAACTAATTAACTAGCTAGCTAACTAATTAACTAACTAGCATCTTATCATGCTTTTCTATAAAAGGTAATATAGTGACCAGAGAAAACTGATGGCCACCTCTCTACCAAGGTTTAGACTTAGAGTAGAGCTCGCTCACAGTTTATATTTCTTAGAAATATCTACTAGAAAACTCTCATTATCAACTTACTTCTCCGCGTAATACCACCATCTAAAACAAAAAGAAAACATTCAATATCAATGATTGAAATATGTCATGTTTTTAAATATTAGAGAAATAAAATAACACAAAGACATTGTTAAATAATTGTTGACATTAGTGTTATTTCCTCCATTATATTACCACGATACTGCCTCTCTGTTCTATTTCAATGATTCTGCCTCTCTGTTCAATTTCAATGATACTGCCTCTGTTCTATTTCCATGATACTGCCTCTCTATTCTATTTCAATGATTCTGCCTCTGTTCCATTTCAATGATACTGCCTCTCTGTTCTATTGAAATGATTTTGCCTCTCGGTTCTATTGAAATTATACTGACTCTCTGTTCTAATTCCATGATATTGCTTATCTATTCCATTTCAATGATACTGTCTCTCTGTTCCATTTCAGTGATACTGCCTCTCTGTTTTATTTCAGTGATACAGTCTCTCTGTTCTATTTCAGTGATACTGCCTCTCTGTTCTATTTCAATAATACTGTCTGTCTGTTCTATTTCCATCATACTGCCTCTCTGTTCTATTTCAATGATACTGTTTCTGTGTTCTATTTCCATGATACTGCCTCTCTGTTCTATTTCAATGATTCTGCCTCTGTTCCATTTCAATGATACTGCCTCTGTTTTTTGTCCATGATACTGCCTCTCGGTTCTATTGAAAGTATACTGACTCTCTGTTCTAATTCCATGATATTGCTTATCTATTCCATTTCAATGATACTGTCTCTCTGTTCTATTTCTGTGATACTGCCTCTCTGTTTTATTTCAGTGATACAGACTCTCTGTTCTATTTCAGTGATACTGCCTCTCTGTTTTATTTCAATGATACAGTCTGTCTGTTCTATTTCCATGATACTGTCTCTCTGTTCTATTTCAGTGATACAGTCTCTCTGTTCTATTTCAGTAATACTGTCTCTCTCTGTTCTATTTCAGTGATACAGTCTCTCTGTTCTATTTCAGTAATACTGTCTCTCTGTTCTATTTCCATGATACTGCTTCTCTATTCTATTTCTATGATACTGCCTCTCTGTTCTATTTCTATGATACTGCCTCTCTGTTCTATTTCAATGATACTGTCTCTCTGTTCTATTTCAGTAATACTGCCTCTCTGTTCTATTTCAGATATACAGTCTCTCTGTTCTATTTCAGTGATACAGTCTCTCTGTTCTATTTCCATGATACTGTCTTTCTGTTCTATTTCAATAATACTGTCTCTCTGTTCTATTTCCATGATATTGTCTCTATGTTCTATTTCCATGATATTGTCTCTCTTTTTTATTTCCATGATACTGTCTCTCTATTCTATTTCCATGATACTGTCTCTCTGTTCTATTTCCATGATACTGTCTCTGTGTTCTATTTCCATGATACTGTCTCTGTGTTCTATTTCCATGATACTGTCTCTCTGTTCTATTTCCATAATACTGTCTCTCTGTTGTATTTCCATGATATTTCTTCTCTATTATATTTCTATGATACTGCCTCACTGTTCTATTTCAGTGATACAGCCTCTCTGATCTATTTCAGTAATACTGTCTCTCTGTTCTATTTCCATGATACTGCTTCTCTATTATATTTCTATGATACTGTCTCTCTGTTCTATTTCAGTAATACTGCCTCACTGTTCTATTTCCATGATACTGTCTCGCTGTTCTATTTCAGTGATACATTCTCTCTGTTATATTTCAGTAATACTGCCTCTCTGTTCTATTTCCATGATACTGTCTCTCTGTTCTATTTCAGTGATACAGTCTCTCTGTTCTATTTCAGTAATACTGCCTCTCTGTTCTATTTCAGTAATACTGTCTCTCTGTTCTATTTCCATGATACTGTCTCTCTGTTCTATTTTCACGATACTGTCTCTCTGTTCTATTTCCATGATACTGTCTCTCTGTTCTATTTCCATGAAACTATCTCTCTGTTCTATTTTCACGATACTGTCTCTGTTCTATTTCTATGATACTGCCTCTCTGTTCTTTTTCCGTGATACTGCCTCTCTGTTCTATTTCCATGATATTGTCTTTCTGTTATATTTCCGTGATACTGTGTCTCTGTTCTATTTCCACGATATTGCCTCTCTGTTCTATTTCCGTGATACTGCCTCTCTGTTCTATTTCCATGATACTGTCTTTCTGTTATATTTCCGTGATACTGCCTCTCTGTTCTATTTCCACGATATTGCCTCTCTGTTCTATTTCCACGATATTGCCTCTCTGTTCTATTTCCGTGATACTGTCTCTCTGTTCTATTTCCATGATACTGTGTCTGTTCTATTTCTACGATGCTGCCGCTCTGTTCTATTTCCACGATACTGTTTTTCTGTTCTATTTCCACGATACTGTCTCTCTGTTCTATTTCATGATACTGTCTCCCTGTTCTATTTCAATGATACTGTTTCTGTGTTCTATTTCCATGATACTGTCTCTCTGTTCTATTTCCATGATACTGTCTCTCTGTTCTATTTCCATGATACTGTGTCTGTTCTATTTCTACGATGCTGCCGCTCTGTTCTATTTCCACGATACTGTTTTTCTGTTCTATTTCCACGATACTGTCTCTCTGTTCTATTTCAGTAATACTGTCTCTCTGTTCTATTTCAATGATACTGTTTCTGTGTTCTATTTCCATGATACTGTCTCTCTGTTCTATTTCCATGATACTGTCTCTCTGTTCTATTTCCATGATACTGTCTCTCTGTTCTATTTCCATGATATTGTCTCTCTGTTCTATTTCCATGATACCGCCTCTCTGTTGTATTTCCATAATACTGTCTCTCTGTTCTATTTCCACGATACTGTCTCTCTGTTCTATTTCCATAATACTGTCTCTCTGTTCTATTTCCATGATATTGTCTCTCTGTTCTATTTCCATGATACCGCCTCTCTGTTGTATTTCCATAATACTGTCTCTCTGTTCTATTTCCACGATACTGTCTCTCTGTTCTATTTCCATAATACTGTCTCTCTGTTCTATTTCCATAATACTGTCTCTCTGACTCTTTCATCTTCTTGAGCTTGTATCAGATCTTCGATTTCATAATCATCCAATGTTAGCTCCTTCTATCGTGTCCTTCCAAAGAAAAGTTAACCATGTTATCTTAATACATAATTATTTTCCAAATCTTTCTAAAAATAAACTACACTTATACACCATAAGCTCATTTACTCTTTATATTTGTAACATAGGCACCATAAAACATTGCTGATTAACTCATAATGCTTCTTAGTTTGCAGGAATGTCTACAAGAAAACTCTCATTATCAACTTACGAGTATATGTTGCTACTCCAACTAAAACAAATAGAAAACATCAAATATAAATGATTGAAATGTGTCATTTTTATAAATATTAGAGAAATACAATAAGACAAAGACATTACATGAATAATTCTTGTCATTAGTGTTATTTCCATGTTAAAAGCAATTGTGATAGCTGTCCAATGATTTGACAAACTCTTTTTTATCTTGAGTCTGTTTTTTTGCGACTTGAATTGTCGTTTGTCACTAGACTTCCATGATATTCCTCCACTTGTTCTAATCGGCTGCCTTTCTTGTTATGTTGATGTTCTGTCACCCCGTGGTGTCCAAATGAAACTGTTTTATTTTTAAGTTAGCCGGTTAGAAAGATACCTTCACCTTCCCGAGATTCGACCCTCCCTCCACTTATGTCTAGTCTCTGCGCGGATAGACAACTGGGAAGAATGGGTACACATTTTCAGCCAGGTTTTTTTTTCCCCTGACCGTTATAGGACCCTATTTTATCATATTTCTTACTTTGCGGCCCGATACATCCGTATTCAGCAAGAATTTCTTTCAGATAGCAACCTGCTGTCAACATTGTCCATTATCCTTACAGTACACAGGTATCGGGTGAAACATTGAGGAACTATGGACATGTTCGAAGTGCAATAATGATGACTCGCTAATATCTCAGTAACTCTATAACGTTGAGGAACTATGGACATGTTCGGAGTGCAATAATGATGACTCGCTAATATCTCAGTAACTCTATAACGTTGAGGAACTATGGACATGTTCGGAGTGCAATAATGATGACTCGCTAATATCTCAGTAACTCTATAACGTTGAGGAACTATGGACATGTTCGGAGTGCAATAATGATGACCCGCTAATAACTCAGTAACTCTATAACGTTGAGGAACTATGGACATGTTCGGAGTGCAATAATGATGACTCGCTAATAACTCAGTAACACAATAACTTTGAGGAACTATGGACATGTTCGGAGTGCAATAATGATGACCCGCTAATAACTCAGTAACTCAATAACGTTGAGGAACTATGGACATGTTTGGTGTGCAATAATGATGACCAGCTAATAACTCAGTAACTCAATAACGTTGAGGAACTATGGACATGTTCGGAGTGCAATAATGATGACCCGCTAATAACTCAGTAACACAATAACGTTGAGGAACTATGGACATGTTCGGAGTGCAATAATGATGACCCGCTAATAACTCAGTAACACAATAACGTTGAGGAACTATGGACATGTTCGGAGTGCAATAATGATGACCCGCTAATAACTGAATAACACAATAACGTTGAGGAACTATAGACATGTTTGGTGTGCAATAATGATGACCCGCTAATAACTCAGTAACACAATAACATTGAGGAACTATAGACATGTTTGGTGTGCAATAATGATGACCCGCTAATAACTCAGTAACACAATAACATTGAGGAACTATAGACATGTTTGGTGTGCAATAATGATGACCCGCTAATAACTCAGTAACACAATAACGTTGAGGAACTATAGACATGTTTGGTGTGCAATAATGATGACCCGCTAATAACTCAGTAACACAATAACGTTGAGGAACTATGGACATGTTTGGTGTGCAATAATGATGACCCGCTAATAACTCAGTAACACAATAACGTTGAGGAAGACTACAGTAATGATCCGAAGCAACAACGTCACATGAGTGGTTGTTCCTCAGTTTCTATGTTCTATTTATTTGATACTGCCTCTCTGTTATGTTTCCATGATACTGTCTCTCAGACTCTTTCATTTTCTCGAGCTTGTATCATTTCATCGATTTCCTGAGCTTCCAATGTTTGTTCCCTCCTCTACTGAACCCTTTCTCAGAAAAGTAAACCCAAGTCACTTTGATACAAATCTATCTTCCAAATCTCTAAACAATATCTACACTGAGATATAGTAAACTCATTCACTCTTTATATATTTATTTGTTTGCAGTTAATTTCATTGAGTAGTAGCAACTTACCCATCCGTGCCCGTCAGGCATCTGAAAAGAAGACGTAAATAATATCAGTATTAGTACACTTGATACACGAGAGAGAGAGAGAAAGAGAGAGAGAGAGAGAGAGAGAGAGAGAGAGAGAGAGAGAGAGAGAGACATTCCACAATGCTATTTTAATGAAGTTTTCAAATATTTTCTCTTTGTTTTTCGCTTCGTGAAGTAGTACAAAGAGACTTACAAATAGGAAGATCGGCTCATACATAGAAATTGATAATAATTATAGGGAGACAGATTATTTCATTACAGCTTTTATTTTCATTTGAGTAAACAATGGTTGCTGTGGTTGTTGTTGCTTTCTAGAGTCTGTTGTTCTGTTCATGGAATCAGCTTCGTTGCAGTCAAGAATTACCCATATCCGCTCCACTCATGTCACAGTTCCAATGGAAAAGCGCAGGGAAATTCTTGTGACAAGGTCGACCACTATACAACCCTAAACCTCGACGATGGCGACTATTCTAAATTCATGAGTCTGCTACTCTTTAAATAGTTTATATCTGTGGTATTTTATTTTTGTCCTCTACTATTACTCTTTAAATAGTTTATTATCTTTGTATTTTACTTTATCCTCTACTACTACTCTTTAAATAGTTTATTATCTTTGTATTTTATTTTATCCTCTACTACTACTCTTTAAATAGTTTATTATCTTTGTATTTTATTTTTGTCCCCTACTACTACTCTTTAAATAGTTTATTATCTTCGTATTTTATTTTTGTCCTCTTCTACTACTCTTTAAATAGTTTATCTTTGTATTTTATTTTGTCCTCTACTACTACTCTTTAAATAGTTTATTATCTTTGTATTTTATTATGTCCTCTACTACTACTCTTTAAATAGTTTATTATCTTTGTATTTTATTTTATCCTCTACTACTACTCTTTAAATAGTTGATATCTGTGGTATTTTATTTTTGCCCTCTACTACTACTCTTTAAATAGTTTCTGTCTGTGGTATTTTATTTTTGCCCTCTACTACTACTCTTTAAATAGTTGATATCTGTGGTATTTTATTTTTGCCCTCTACTACTACTCTTTAAATAGCTGATATCTGTGGTATTTTATTTTTGCCCCCTACTACTACTCTTTAAATAGTTGATATCTGTGGTATTTTATTTTATCCTCTACTACTACTCTTTAAATAGTTGATATCTGTGGTATTTTATTTTTGCCCTCTACTACTACTCTTTAAATAGTTTCTGTCTGTGGTATTTTATTTTTGCCCTCTACTACTACTCTTTAAATAGTTGATATCTGTGGTATTTTATGTTTGCCCTCTATTACTACTCTTTAAATAGTTGATATCTGTGGTATTTTATTTTTGCCCTCTACTACTACTCTTTAAATAGTTGATATCTGTGGTATTTTATTTTATCCTCTACTAATACTCTTTAAATGTTTTATTATCTTTGTATTTTATTTTTGTCCTCTACTACAACTCTTTAAATAGTTGATATCTGTGGTATTTTATTTTTGCCCTCTACTACTACTATTTAAATAGTTGATATCTGTGGTATTTTATTTTTGCCCTCTACTACTACTCTTTAAATAGTTGATATCTGTGGGATTTTATTTTATCCTCTACTACTACTCTTTAAATAGTTTATTATCTTTGTATTTTATTTTTACCCTCTACTACTACTCTTTAAATAGTTGATATCTGTGGTATTTTATTTTTTGTCCTCTACTACTACTCTTTAAATAGTTTATTATCTTTGTATTTTATTTTTACCCTCTACTACTACTCTTTAAATAGTAGATACATGTGGTATTTTATTTTATCCTCTACTACTACTCTTTAAATAGTTGATATCTGTGGTATTTTATTTTATCATCTACTACTACTCTTTAAATAGTTGATATCTGTGGTATTTTATTTTATCCTCTACTAATACTCTTTAAATGTTTTATTATCATTGTATTTTATTTTTGTCCTCTACTACAACTCTTTAAATAGTTGATATCTGTGGTATTTTATGTTTGCCCTCTACTACTACTCTTTAAATAGCTGATATCTGTGGTATTTTATTTTTGCCCCTACTACTACTCTTTAAATAGTTGATATCTGTGGTATTTTATTTTATCCTCTACTACTACTCTTTAAATAGTTGATATCTGTGGTATTTTATTTTTGCCCTCTACTACTACTCTTTAAATAGTTTCTGTCTGTGGTATTTTATTTTTGCCCTCTACTACTACTCTTTAAATAGTTGATATCTGTGGTATTTTATGTTTGCCCTCTATTACTACTCTTTAAATAGTTGATATCTGTGGTATTTTATTTTTGCCCTCTACTACTACTCTTTAAATAGTTGATATCTGTGGTATTTTATTTTATCCTCTACTAATACTCTTTAAATGTTTTATTATCTTTGTATTTTATTTTTGTCCTCTACTACAACTCTTTAAATAGTTGATATCTGTGGTATTTTATTTTTGCCCTCTACTACTACTATTTAAATAGTTGATATCTGTGGTATTTTATTTTTGCCCTCTACTACTACTCTTTAAATAGTTGATATCTGTGGGATTTTATTTTATCCTCTACTACTACTCTTTAAATAGTTTATTATCTTTGTATTTTATTTTTACCCTCTACTACTACTCTTTAAATAGTTGATATCTGTGGTATTTTATTTTTTGTCCTCTACTACTACTCTTTAAATAGTTTATTATCTTTGTATTTTATTTTTACCCTCTACTACTACTCTTTAAATAGTTGATACATGTGGTATTTTATTTTATCCTCTACTACTACTCTTTAAATAGTTGATATCTGTGGTATTTTATTTTATCATCTACTACTACTCTTTAAATAGTTGATATCTGTGGTATTTTATTTTATCCTCTACTAATACTCTTTAAATGTTTTATTATCATTGTATTTTATTTTTGTCCTCTACTACAACTCTTTAAATAGTTGATATATGTGGTATTTTATTTTTGCCCTCTACTACTACTATTTAAATAGTTGATATCTGTGGTATTTTATTTTTGCCCTCTACTACTACTCTTTAAATAGTTGATATCTGTGGGATTTTATTTTATCCTCTACTACTACTCTTTAAATAGTTTATTATCTTTGTATTTTATTTTTACCCTCTACTACTACTCTTTAATAGTTGATATCTGTGGTATTTTATTTTTTGTCCTCTGCTACTACTCTTTAAATAGTTTATTATCTTTGTATTTTATTTTTACCCTCTACTACTACTCTTTAAATAGTTGATATATGTGGTATTTTATTTTATCCTCTACTACTACTCTTTAAATAGTTGATATCTGTGGTATTTTATTTTATCATCTACTACTACTCTTTAAATAGTTGATATCTGTGGTATTTTATTTTTGCCCTCTACTACTACTCTTTAAATAGTTGATATCTGTGGTATTTTATGTTTGCCCTCTACTACTACTCTTTAAATAGTTGATATCTGTGGTATTTTATGTTATCCTCTACTACTACTCTTTAAATAGTTTATTATCTTTGTATTTTATTTTTGCCCTCTACTACTACTCTTTAAATAGTTGATATCTGTGGTATTTTATTTTTGCCCTCTACTACTACTCTTTAAATAGTTGATATCTGTGGGATTTTATTTTATCCTCTACTACTACTCTTTAAATAGTTTATTATCTTTGTATTTTATTTTTACCCTCTACTACTACTCTTTAAATAGTTGATATATGTGGTATTTTATTTTATCCTCTACTACTACTCTTTAAATAGTTGATATCTGTGGTATTTTATTTTTGCCCTCTACTACTACTCTTTAAATAGTTGATATCTGTGGTATTTTATGTTTGCCCTCTACTACTACTCTTTAAATAGTTGATATCTGTGGTATTTTATGTTATCCTCTACTACTACTCTTTAAATAGTTTATTATCTTTGTATTTTATTTTTGCCCTCTACTACTACTCTTTAAATAGTTGATATCTGTGGTATTTTATGTTATCCTCTACTACTACTCTTTAAATAGTTTATTATCTTTGTATTTTATTTTTGCCCTCTACTACTACTCTTTAAATAGTTGATATCTGTGGTATTTTATTTTTGCCCTCTACTACTACTCTTTAAATAGTTGATATCTGTGGGATTTTATTTTATCCTCTACTACTACTCTTTAAATAGTTTATTATCTTTGTATTTTATTTTTACCCTCTACTACTACTCTTTAAATAGTTGATATATGTGGTATTTTATTTTATCATCTACTACTACTCTTTAAATAGTTGATATCTGTGGTATTTTATTTTTGCCCTCTACTACTACTCTTTAAATAGTTGATATCTGTGGTATTTTATGTTTGCCCTCTACTACTACTCTTTAAATAGTTGATATCTGTGGTATTTTATGTTATCCTCTACTACTACTCTTTAAATAGTTTATTATCTTTGTATTTTATTTTTGCCCTCTACTACTACTCTTTAAATAGTTGATATCTGTGGTATTTTATTTTTGCCCTCTACTACTACTCTTTAAATAGTTGATATCTGTGGGATTTTATTTTATCCTCTACTACTACTCTTTAAATAGTTTATTATCTTTGTATTTTATTTTTACCCTCTACTACTACTCTTTAAATAGTTGAGATCTGTGGTATTTTATTTTATCCTCTACTACTACTCTTTAAATAGTTGATATCTGTGGTATTTTATTTTATCCTCTACTACTACTCTTTAAATAGTTGATATCTGTGGTATTTTATTTTATCCTCTACTACTACTCTTAAAATAGTTATATATCTGTGGTATTTTATTTTATCCTCTACTACTACTCTTTAAATAGTTGATATCTGTGGTATTTTATTTTATCCTCTACTACTACTCTTTAAATAGTTGATATCTGTGGTATTTTATTTTTGTCCTCTATGGGGAGATAGCGATCTTAGGTAGTAGCATACACTTCCAAAGGAGGAGTAAGACGAATCCTAACTTCCGTTAGTCTACGGGACACCTTTGGGCAAGGTGGAAATCCCGATTAGACCCCCCCCCCCCCGACCCCCTCCCTTATCACATAGTTACGTAAATCCATTGTGGCAGGTGGTGGATAGCGTTGTGTGAGCAGTCAACAAGTAATGCCGGCTATGGTCCAAACTCACTGATGGCAGACAGATCTCAGTTGTAGAGACTATGACTGTGGTCTCCGCTAATACAGTCACTGCAGTTCTGAAGAGTATCGGGACTTGCCACATTGGTTTAACCCTTCAGACACAAGTTACAAACTCATCTCAATCAACACAGGAAACCCGGTGTTTTAACCCTTCAGACACAAGTTACAGACTCATCTCAATCAACACAGGAAGCCCGGTGTTTTAACCCTTCAGACACAAGTTACGACTCATCTCAATCAACACAGGAAGCCCGGTGTTTTAACCCTTCAGACACAAGTTACAGACTCATCTCAATCAACACAAGAAGCCCGGGTTAACAACAAATAACTTTATGTAAATTGTTGCAAAAATCAAAATCAATGAAAAAGATCTAGAAACAGTTGACTAATGTAAATATTTGGGCTCAGTTATCAGCGATGAAGGTTTAAACTCTGAAATATCGGCTTGAATTTGGTTATTTGGTTATGGAAGGCCCCGGTATCACAGCAAACGAATTAAAATTCATAATTGCTCAACCGTCCGTGTCAGCGTTATCATCCGAAATCGGCTTGAATAACACAGACTGCAGCAGTCATTGTAGGGTACAACCTATTTAGAAAGTTAAAAGCATCACTCTTGGCTCTCTCTCTCTCTCTGCGATCAAGTCTCAATCAGAGTAGGATTCCAAACTCTCTTATGAAGTCAGCTGTCAGTTTAACTCTTGGCTCAATAATCAAGGTAATGCGGAACTTATTATATCAGATTTGTTATATGTCTGCAAAATATGGACATTTACAGCAGCGCTGCAGAAGTAAATACAAGCTAAGGAGATGAAATGCTATCGTAGGGTTGTGGGCATCCATTACTTAGATCGTATCACAAGTGGAAATGTTGGCAAAAAAGATACAACAAGGAATCGGAGTACATGATGATCTTTTGACTAGTGTGGAAAAAAGAAAAGTGAAATCATTTGGTCACGAATCTCGACCGTCTTTGCCTTACAACGACCATTCTACGAGGAAATGTAGAAGGGACAAGAAGAAGAGGAAGACAGAGAAAGAGCTGGGAAGATAACATCAAAGAATTGAGAAGAGGTAAGGGTTTTGCATGGAGTCCCAAACTTGCAATGGAGAGAGAGAGAGAGAGAGAGATGAAGAAGGTTGAGAAGTCTGTCAGTGGTGACCCAACGACCCATAAGTAGGATAAAGTATGTCAGTGGTGACCCAATGACCCACAGGTTGGCGAAGTCCGTCAGTGGTGACCCAACGACCCATATGTAGGAGAGGTCTGTCAGTGGTGACCCAACGATCACTATGGTTATGTATACAAAGAAGGAGACAGGATAATAAGAATAAGAAACAAGATTAGGATAGTGATGTATGAAGTGTTGCTACTGAAAGTCTATGAGCATGATAATGTAAACAAGTGATAGAGGATAGCTCAAATGTGCACGTACAGTTTGTACTTTCTATCTCGTTTACGTGAGACAAATAATAATAAACGAATATTAATATAGAGGGAAACTTCCGAGGCGATCATCGGAGAAACCAATTCAGGGGAAGAGGTATGTTTACAGCACTCGGAATAATTGACAAATAATCAACAACAGAAAACAAAACAAAGAACAATATATGGTCCGAAGCATGATCGATCCCGTACTCCTTGGCACAGCGCCTTGCCACGAAAAGCCAAGTGCTAGGGAACACTAAAGCTATTTGATGTATTCTAGTTAATAACTTACCCCGATAAATCATTTCTTGATGTCAAACTGAAAAAGAAAATGAAATATCAAAGGTGGTTATTTATAATTGTGAAATATGAGAAAGTTAAATCTCAATTTTATGTTAAAGAGGTATTCAGATTGTCATCTTATTCTCTCAGCTGCTGATGGCAAAGATAGTTTCATGTCATAGGTTGGCCTGTTCTTATCTGAGCTGATCATGACCGATAATTATATCTGTTAAGGAACCGCCGTTAATTGATGCTTTGTTATTAACGCTATAGACGTGTTGATTGGTTGAAGAAGGTAGCCATTAGCTTTGTTGAGAAGAAAATAAATAATGAGATACGAAGCAGCTCAAAATAGAGGAAGAACTGTAAATGGACTCTCGGAAAGATAAAAAGCTTAGTTTAGACATTGCAGCAGACTGATCAACATAATTTATTTTATTGGCTGCCGTCTTCACATCGAAGGTTGGCTACCATAGAGCTACATCCATTCATGGGGTGCCGTCTCAACATCGAAGGTTGGCTACCATAGAGCTACATCATTCATTGGATGCCGTCTTCACATCGAAGGTTGGCTACCATAGAGCTACATCCATTCATGGGGTGCCGTCTCAACATCGAAGGTTGGCTACCATAGAGCGTCATTCATTCATTGGATGCCGTCTTCACATCGAAGGTTGGCTACCATAGAACTACATCCATTCATTGCATGCCGTCTTCACATCGAAGGTTGGCTACCATGGAGCTACATCCATTCATGGGGTGCCGTCTCAACATCGAAGGTTGGCTACCATAGAGCGACATTCATTCATTGGGTGCCGTCTTCACATCGAAGGTTGGCTACCATAGAGCTACATCCATTCATTGGGTGCCGTCTCCTCATCGAAGGTTGGCTACCACAGAGCGTCATTCATTCATTGCATGCCGTCTTCACATCGAAGGTTGGCTACCATAGAGCTACATCCATTCATTGGATGCCGTCTTCGCATCGAAGGTTGGCTACCATAGAACTACATCCATTCATTGGATGCCGTCTTCACATCGAAGGTTGGCTACCATAGAGCTACATCCATTCATTGGATGCCGTCTTCGCATCGAAGGTTGGCTACCATAGAGCTACATCCATTCATTGGATGCCGTCTTCACATCGAAGATTGGCTACCATAGAGCTACATCAATTCATTGGGTGCCGTCTTCACATCGAAGGTTGGCTACCATAGAGCTACATCCATTCATTGGATGCCGTCTTCACATCGAAGGTTGGCTACCACAGAGCGTCATTCATTCATTGGATGCCGTCTTCACATCGAAGGTTGGCCACTGTGGTGCGTCATTCATTTATTGGATGCCGTCTCCACATCGAAGGTTGGCCACTGTGGTGCGTCATTCATTCATTGGATGCCGTCTCCACATCGAAGGCTGGCTACCACAGAGCGACATTCATTCACTGGATGCCGTCTCCACATCGAAGGCTGGCTACTATAGAACGTCATTTTACTCTGTCTCTTGTTTTGATGACGCACACTGCCATACAAATATATCTGTCCATCTTGTCATCAGTCCCCGTTAGTCCTGATCTGCTTCTGCCTCTGCTACTTTGTACCTTCCCTTCCCAGATAACGGTCAGAATATTGTTATATCACTTCTCATGTCCAACAAATTTCTATTGTCTTGTTCGAATTGTGTTACGTAGTTCTTTTTTTTCCATTTTCAGCAGATTCAGAACTTCCTTGTTTGTTTTCTTTCCCTTCCATCCAATTCTCCCCATTTTCCTATAAATCCACATTCCAAAGGCTTCAATTTTCTGTTCTGTTTTCTTATTTAATGTCCATGTTTCGGCACCATTCAGGAATGCTGGGTAAATATAGCATTTTGCTATTCGTAGTTTTAGTTCTGATCTTATTTGCTTTGATGTGAGTATTGTTTTCATGTTGAAAATGCTTTTTTGCCATTCCTATTCTTTTGTTTATTAGGAAGAAACAATCATCAATTTTGGCAATGCAATGAGAAGAGAACAATTTGAATATATTGCAACAACTAGGAAAATTGAGGGACGAAGAGATAGAAGGAAGTAAAGAGAAAAGATATCAGACAGCTTAAGAGAATGGTTTGGCAGAAGGTCAACAACAGAACTGATAAATAACTGTCGTGATCGAAAGTTGCGGAGAGAAATGATCACCTACACCAGCAGGCCTGGTACTTGATGATGATGATGATTCTTTTGTTTATTCCCGTCTTACAGTTTCCATCATTTGTTATATGTACAAGACAACTATATTGTTGAACTATTTCTGGGGGTTTCTTTCCCATTTACTTCAATATCTCGTCGCATATTTTGTTCCCTTTCTCTGCTAATGATAATAGTTGTAGAAAATGTCCCTTCCACCTAGCCAGATCTCCCACAGAGCGTTGCATTCATCGCAGGCAGGATTGGGAAATCAAGAAAATTATGAAGTCAAGTGAGTAGCCTCTACAGGATAAAACAAAACTAAGATATATAATCTTTCTGCCTGTCTGTTTGTCTGTCTGTCTGTTTGTTTGTGTGTCTGTCTTTCTGTCTGTCTGTCTGTTTGTTTGTTTGTCTGTCTGTCTGTCTAACTTTCTTTCAGTCGTTCGCCCTAATGTTGTCTCTATTTGCTATGTCGATTCTTGTATAAACTGTAATTTTTTTTTTTTAATTTTTTTTTATTTAGTTCTTGCAGTGGCACATATAGTCTTGTCTGCAGTGTTGTATCTATGGCCCGAATAAATTTTCCTCAGTCTACTATATTCAATATAATCATGAAGTATCTGTCCAGCAAGTATATTATAGATGTCTATTTTCTAAACTTGTTGTTGGTCAAAATGCGGGCAAACAAATATAAATAATGGATGCAATCAACAAAATAGAAGCGAAGTAATGAAAAAGGAAAACACGAGAGATGAATTAGTCAAGGACGCAGAAGAAATTTGGGAACAATCATAAGAATTATTATGCAGTGGATTCAGGAAAAAAACTAGAGCAATAGTAGATTACGATAGTTTACATTAACAGCGTGGGCCAGACTTGAGGTACGCGGTATGAAAGTAGAGAATATTGCTGTAGCTCTGCAACATCCCAAGGCGACATTATCATTGAATTATTATGTCTGTAAAAAATGTTAACCTGCGACACCGGAGCATCCAGACAAACTCCAGGATATATCCTACAGGACTGCAGCCCTCACAACACAGGAGTATCCAGACAAACTCCAGGATATATCCTACAGGGTTACAGCACTCTCAACACAGGAGTATCCAGACAAATTCCAGGATATATCCTACAGGAAAACAGCACTCTCAACACAGCAGCATCCAGACAAACATCAGAACATATCCCACAGGACTGCAGCACTCTAAACACAGGAGCGTCCAGACAAACTCCGGAACATATCCCACAGGACAACAGCACTCTCAAAACAGCAGCATCCAGACAAACTCCAGAACATATCCCACAGGACAACAGCACTCTCAACACAGGAGCGTCCAGACAAACTCCAGAACATATCCCACAGGACTGCAACACTCTCAACACAGGAGCATCCAGACAAACTCCAGAACATATCCTACAGGACTGCAGCACTCTCAACACAGGAGCATCCAGACAAACTCCAGAACATATCCTACAGGACTGCAGCACTCTCAACACAGGAGCGTCCAGACAAACTCCGGAACATATCCCACAGGACAACAGCACTCTCAACACAGGAGCGTCCAGACAAACTCCAGAACATACCCCACAGGACTGCAGCACTCTCAACACAGGAGCGTCCAGACAAACTCCGGAACATATCCCACAGGACAACAGCACTCTCAACACAGGAGCGTCCAGACAAACTCCAGAACATATCCCACAGAAATGCAGCACTCTCAACACAGGAGCGTCCAGACAAACTCCGGAACATATCCCACAGGACAACAGCACTCTCAACACAGGAGCGTCCAGACAAACTCCAGAACATACCCCACAGGACTGCAGCACTCTCAACACAGCAGCATTCAGACAAACTCCAGAACATATCCTACAGGACAACAGCACTCTCAACACAGGAGCGTCCAGACAAACTCCGGAACATATCCCACAGGACAACAGCACTCTCAACACAGGAGCGTCCAGACAAACTCCGGAACATATCCCACAGCACAACAGCACTCTCAACACAGGAGCGTCCAGACAAACTCCGGAACATATCCTACAGGACAACAGCACTCTCAACACAGGAGCGTCCAGACAAACCCGGAACATATCCCACAGGACAACAGCACTCTCAACACAGGAGCGTCCAGACAAACTCCAGAACATATCCTACAGGACAACAGCACTCACAACACATGAGCATCCAGACAAACTCCAGAACATATCCTACAGGACAACAGCACTCACAACACATGAGCATCCAGACAAACTCCAGAACATATCCCACAGGACAACAGCACTCTCAACACAGGAGCACCCAGACAAACTCCAGAACATATCCCACAGGACAACAGCACTCTCAACACAGGAGCATCCAGACAAACTCCAGAACATATCCTACAGGATTGCAGCACTCTCAACACAGGAGCGTCCTGACAAACTCCAGAACATATCCCACAGGACAACAGCACTCTCAACACAGGAGCATCCAGACAAACTCCAGAACATATCCTACAGGACAATAGCACTCTAATCACAGGAGCATCCAGACAAACTCCACAACATATCCTACAGGACAACAGCATTCTCAACACAGGAGCGTCCAGACAAATTCTAGAACATATTCTACAGTACTGCGGCACTCTCAATACAGTAGAATCCAGACAAACTCCAGAACATACCCCACAGGACTGCAGCACTCTCAACACAGGAGCGTCCAGACAAACTCCGGAACATATCCCACAGGACAACAGCACTCTCAACACAGGAGCGTCCAGACAAACTCCAGAACATATCCCACAGAAATGCAGCACTCTCAACACAGGAGCGTCCAGACAAACTCCGGAACATATCCCACAGGACAACAGCACTCTCAACACAGGAGCGTCCAGACAAACTCCAGAACATACCCCACAGGACTGCAGCACTCTCAACACAGCAGCATTCAGACAAACTCCAGAACATATCCTACAGGACAACAGCACTCTCAACACAGGAGCGTCCAGACAAACTCCGGAACATATCCCACAGGACAACAGCACTCTCAACACAGGAGCGTCCAGACAAACTCCGGAACATATCCCACAGGACAACAGCACTCTCAACACAGGAGCGTCCAGACAAACTCCGGAACATATCCTACAGGACAACAGCACTCTCAACACAGGAGCGTCCAGACAAACCCCGGAACATATCCCACAGGACAACAGCACTCTCAACACAGGAGCGTCCAGACAAACTCCAGAACATATCCTACAGGACAACAGCACTCACAACACATGAGCATCCAGACAAACTCCAGAACATATCCTACAGGACAACAGCACTCACAACACATGAGCATCCAGACAAACTCCAGAACATATCCCACAGGACAACAGCACTCTCAACACAGGAGCACCCAGACAAACTCCAGAACATATCCCACAGGACAACAGCACTCTCAACACAGGAGCATCCAGACAAACTCCAGAACATATCCTACAGGATTGCAGCACTCTCAACACAGGAGCGTCCTGACAAACTCCAGAACATATCCCACAGGACAACAGCACTCTCAACACAGGAGCATCCAGACAAACTCCAGAACATATCCTACAGGACAATAGCACTCTAATCACAGGAGCATCCAGACAAACTCCACAACATATCCTACAGGACAACAGCATTCTCAACACAGGAGCGTCCAGACAAATTCTAGAACATATTCTACAGTACTGCGGCACTCTCAATACAGTAGAATCCAGACAAACTCTAGAACATATCCTACAGGACTAAATACTATCAACACAGGAGCGTTCAGACAAACTCCAAGATATATCCTACAGGACTTCAACCCTCAACTATAGGGAACATGTGTAAACCTCATAGGCACCGTCCTGATCGTGATCCATTCTTCTCTAAATGTCTAAATACATGACAATATCCGATCGCTGAAGCAGAAAAAGAGGAAGAAGATGAAAGAAATTGGAAAATACGGGTAAAGTGGTCCGATAGCATTAAGATGTGAAGTAGAAAGTGAGGCACAATTCGTGCTCTGTACAAGGTCTTGTACTTGATAACAAAGACCGTCGGAAATAGAGAGTTTAGAATTTCTACTCTATATGCCGTGTTCGGCTCTAAAAGATAACAGATAGATATTAGAAAGATTTCAATTGAGTACAAACGTTTGGAATGGACCAATTCCAATCTCGTTTTTTTTAATTAGAGCAATTTCAGTTTGTTTTGTCAACAGTTGGGGTGACTACAGCCTTGTCGTTTCATATTTTGTCTACTTGTTGTCTTGATTAACGCTACTTCTAATTTCTCTTACCTCTACATTTCATCTTTCCTGACAGTTACTTGTACATTAGTCTTACCGTAAACACGTAGAAGGTTACTTTAGCAGTAGCCTCCGTCAGTCATAGTTGACTATAGTAGCTTCCGTCAGTCATAGTTGACTATAGTAGCTTCCGTCAGTCATAGTTGACTATAGTAGCTTCCGTCAGTCATTGTTGACTATAGTAGCCTCCGTCAATCATAGTTGACTGTAGTAGCTTCCGTCAGTCATAGTTGACTATAGTAGCCTCCGTCAGTCATAGTTGACTATAGTAGTCTCCGTCAGTCATAGTTGACTATAGTAGCCTCCGTTAGTCATACTTGACTATAGTAGCCTCCGTTAGTCATACTTGACTATAGTAGCCTCCGTCAATCATAGTTGACTATAGTAGCCTCCGTCAGTCATACTTGACTATAGTAACCTCCGTCAGTCATAATTGACTATAGTAGTCTCCGTCAGTCATAGTTGACTACAGTAGCCTCCGTCAGTCATACTTGACTATAGTAACCTCTGTCAGTCATACTTGACTATAGTAACCTCTGTCAGTTATAGTTGACTATAGTAGCCTCCATCAAACATAGTTGACTATGGATTTTCCAGCGCCCTTAGAAATGGTATTTTTTTTCGTTTATTTCGCCGTGTATTTACTTTTTCTATGAATCTGTCAGCTTCTTGTTTGAGGTGAACATTTAGAGTGTTTCCAAAGATTGCGGTCTGCAGCTATGTCTTCTCAGGCTCTAGGGTTTATGTTCAGAGTCTTCATGTCACGTTTACACACGTCTATAATCTGAGTTTTTGGAACCACATAGTTCGTTTGCCATCTGCTAGTTGTCCTTAAAGTAAATCTTGTGTATGTGGCCAGATTTCTTATGGTGTACGCGACCAAGCCAGCGTATCCTACGTTGTTTGAGCAGCGTGTAGATAGATGTTCGTGTGGTCTGTGAGAGAGTTACCGTATAATTCCCAGAAAGAAGCATATTCTACATGCAGTTTTCACACCATTACACTTTAGTTTGTAGTTAAACTTGATTTTTATCGATCGTTCAATTCAAATCACCGAATATCCACAAGAGATCAATTGCGATCGTTTCTGTTGACACACCCCTTATAATAACTGGGAGATCATCAACAACAACAAAAAATAAAGTACCCCCGTCACGCCAAGTGGCGTATAGGAAATGTGTGATTGACCATACATTTTACAGACCTTCGGCACATGATTTTTGAGGTAATGTGGTCGGTATTCCGCCCGTGCCGCTTTACTTTCCCAGAAAAATAATCCAATACCCATTAAAGGCTGGGTGAACCAGAGCCGTCGGTTGGGATCGAACCCTACCTCTTGTCCTTTGTAGTTCAATTCATTAACCACTGAGCTATCGCGGCTCCCAAGATCAGCCAAGTTAATATATAAATAGCGACCAAGAGCTGTAATCTACGTTCAGATGTAATCTCATTTATCGTTATGTTTAGTTGTCAGGAGCTAAGTTATTTAAGAAGGCTTGCCAACAACTTACCCTGATATTTCAGTAATTGTGCTAAAAGAAAAAAAACAAGAACGCATGATATATCAGTGCTAGTTACTCGTACGTTATGTAATGTTATAATATGTATTTTAAAATATGTAACAAGATATGCTTCTTCTTCATCTGGAGTGTCTGGACACACCTCAATCACATGTTGCAAAATCACAGAGTCCTATCTTGTGTATATGTGCTCTGAGGCCACAATGACCTGTTGTTTGTCTTAATATCTTGGTCTGCTCATGTCTGCTACGTTTGTTTAGACTATCATGTTTTGCCTCATATTTCCCATATAACTTCCTCCTTTCTGTTTTCCTGACTTGCTTCAGAATTGTCTTCATTTCTTTGAGGCTCTGACTTCCACCTTTCTGTTTTCCTGACTTGCTTCAGAATTGTCTTTATTTCTTTGAGGCTCTGACTTCCACCATTCTGTTCTCCTGACTTGCTTCAGGATTGTCTTCATTTCTTTGAGGCTCTGACTTCCACCATTCTGTTTTCCTGACTTGCTTCAGAATTGTCTTCATTTCTTTGAGGCTCTGACTTCCACCTTTCTGTTTTCCTGACTTGCTTCAGAATTGTCTTCACTTCTTTGAGGCTCTGACTTCCACCATTCTGTTTTCCTGACTTGCTTCAGAATTGTCTTCATTTCTTTGAGGCTCTGGGCTTGGTTGGACTGTTGAAGGATCCCACCTGCTATTGCGAGTTCATCTGATTTCTTATTTCCAGGGATGCCACAATGTGCTGTTATGTAGTTCTGTCTTTTCTTAAGGAGAACATTTGTTCTTATTTCTCTCTTAGATGAGTTTCTCCTGTTTTTGGCTTGACATTGCTTGCATGGCTGAATTTACATCGGTGAGAAAGACACTTTTTGGACTTGGGATCTCTTGTGTGTTGAGAGTTTGTATGACTGTGTGGACTTGGGACCTCTTGTGTGTTGAGAGTTTGTATGACTGTGTGGACTTGGGACCTCTTGTGTGTTGAGAGTTTGTATGGCTGTGTGGACCTGGGACCTCTTGTGTGTTGAGAGTTCCTATGGCTGTGTGGACTTGGGACCTCTTGTGTGTTGAGAGTTCGTATGACTGTGTGGACTTGGGACCTCTTGTGTGTTGAGAGTTCCTATGGCTGTGTGGACTTGGGACCTCTTGTGTGTTGAGAGTTCCTATGGCTGTGTGGACTTGGGACCTCTTGTGTGTTGAGAGTTTGTATGGCTGTGTGGACTTGGGACCTCTTGTGTGTTGAGAGTTTGTATGGCTGTGTGGACTTGGGACCTCTTGTGTGTTGAGAGTTCCTATGGCTGTGTGGACTTGGGACCTCTTGTGTGTTGAGAGTTCCTATGGCTGTGTGGACTTGGGACCTCTTGTGTGTTGAGAGTTCGTATGGCTGTGTGGACTTGGGACCTCTTGTGTGTTGAGAGTTTGTATGACTGTTTGGACTTGGGACCTCTTGTATGTTGAGAGTTTGTATGACTGTGTGGACTTGGGACCTCTTGTGTGTTGAGAGTTTGTATGGCTGTGTGGACTTGGGACCTCTTGTGTGTTGAGAGTTTGTATGACTGTGTGGACTTGGGACCTCTTGTGTGTTGAGAGTTTTTATGACTGTGTGGACTTGGGACCTCTTGTGTGTTGAGAGTTTATATGACTGTGTGGACTTGGGACCTCTTGTGTGTTGAGAGTTTGTATGGCTGTGTGGACCTGGGACCTCTTGTGTGTTGAGAGTTCCTATGGCTGTGTGGACTTGGGACCTCTTGTGTGTTGAGAGTTCCTATGGCTGTGTGGACTTGGGACCTCTTGTGTGTTGAGAGTTCCTATGGCTGTGTGGACTTGGGACCTCTTGTGTGTTGAGAGTTTGTATGGCTGTGTGGACTTGGGACCTCTTGTGTGTTGAGAGTTTGTATGGCTGTGTGGACTTGGGACCTCTTGTGTGTTGAGAGTTCCTATGGCTGTGTGGACTTGGGACCTCTTGTGTGTTGAGAGTTCCTATGGCTGTGTGGACTTGGGACCTCTTGTGTGTTGAGAGTTCCTATGGCTGTGTGGACTTGGGACCTTTTGTGTGTTGAGAGTTTGTATGACTGTGTGGACTTGGGACCTCTTGTGTGTTGAGTGTTTGTATGGCTGTGTAGACTTGGGACCTCTTGTGTGTTGAGAGTTTGTATGGCTGTGTGGACTTGGGACCTCTTATGTGTTGGGAGTTTGTATGGCTGTGTAGACTTGGGACCTCTTGTGTGTTCAGAGTTCCTATGGCTGTGTAGACGTGGGACCTCTTGTGTGTTGAGAGTTTGTATGACTGTGTGGATTTGGGACCTCTTGTGTGTTGAGAGTTCGTATGACTGTGTGGACTTGGGACCACTTGTGTGTTGAGAGTTTGTATGACTGTGTGGATTTGGGACCTCTTGTGTGTTGAGAGTTCCTATGGCTGTGTGGACTTGGGACCTCTTGTGCGTTCAGAGCTCGTATGGCTGTGTGGACTTGGGACCTCTTGTGTGTTGAGAGTTCGTATGACTGTGTGGACTTGGGACCTCTTGTGTGTTGAGAGTTTGTATGACTGTGTGGATTTGGGACCTCTTGTGTGTTGAGAGTTCGTATGACTGTGTGGACTTGGGACCTCTTGTGCGTTCAGAGCTCGTATGGCTGTGTGGACTTGGGACCTCTTGTGTGTTGAGAGTTCGTATGACTGTGTGGACTTGGGACCTCTTGTGTGTTGAGAGTTTGTATGACTGTGTGGACTTGGGACCTCTTGTGTGTTGAGAGTTTGTATGGCTGTGTGGACTTGGGACCTCTTGTGTGTTGAGAGTTCGTATGACTGTGTGGACTTGGGACCTCTTGTATGTTGAGAGTTCGTATGACTGTGTGGACTTGGGACCTCTTGTATGTTGAGAGTTCGTATGGCTGTGTGGACTTGGGACCTCTTGTGTGTTGAGAGTTCGTATGACTGTGTGGACTTGGGACCTCTTGTATGTTGAGAGTTCGTATGGCTGTGTGGACTTGGGACCTCTTGTATGTTGAGAGTTCGTATGGCTGTGTGGACTTGGGACCTCTTGTGTGTTGAGAGTTCGTATGACTTTGTGGACTTGGGACCTCTTGTGTGTTGAGAGCTCGTATGGCTGTGTGGACTTGGGACCTCTTGTGTGTTGAGAGTTCGTATGGCTGTGTGGACTTGGGACCTCTTGTGTGTTGAGAGTTTGTATGACTGTGTGGACTTGGGACCTCTTGTGTGTTGAGAGTTTGTATGACTGTGTGGACTTGGGACCTCTTGTATGTTGAGAGTTTGTATGGCTGTGTGGACTTAGGACCTCTTGTGTGTTGAGAGTTTGTATGGCTGTGTGGACTTGGGACCTATTGTGTGTTGAGAGTTTGTATGGCTGTGTGGACTTGGGACCTATTGTGTGTTGAGAGTTTGTATGGCTGTGTGGACTTGGGACCTCTTGTGTGTTGAGAGTTCGTATGACTTTGTGGACTTGGGACCTCTTGTGTGTTGAGAGCTCGTATGGCTGTGTGGACTTGGGACCTCTTGTGTGTTGAGAGTTCGTATGGCTGTGTGGACTTGGGACCTCTTGTGTGTTGAGAGTTTGTATGACTGTGTGGACTTGGGACCTCTTGTGTGTTGAGAGTTTGTATGACTGTGTGGACTTGGGACCTCTTGTATGTTGAGAGTTTGTATGGCTGTGTGGACTTAGGACCTCTTGTGTGTTGAGAGTTTGTATGGCTGTGTGGACTTGGGACCTATTGTGTGTTGAGAGTTTGTATGGCTGTGTGGACTTGGGACCTATTGTGTGTTGAGAGTTTGTATGGCTGTGTGGACTTGGGACCTCTTGTGTGTTGAGAGTTTGTATGGCTGTGTGGACTTGGGACCTATTGTGTGTTGAGAGTTCGTATGGCTGTGTGGACTTGGGACCTCTTGTGTGTTGAGAGTTTGTATGACTGTGTGGACTTGGGACCTCTTGTGTGTTGAGAGTTTGTATGGCTGTGTGGACCTGGGACCTCTTGTGTGTTGAGAGTTTGTATGGCTGTGTGCTGTGACAGTGCCTCTGCTCTAAAAAGTGTACACCTTTCTTCGGCTTGAGTAGACTATGTTTCTGTCTTTCCGGGTAGGTTATATAGAGGGTACAAATAATAATACATAAATATTATTATATGGGGAACTTCCGAGGCGATAATAGGGAATAATAGAACAAAGAAGTATGTGTTAGCACTCGGAAAAATTGACAGACAAACAACAATAGAAAAAAAAGAAGAACAATATATGGTCCGATTTTTGGGACCTCTTGTGTGTTGAGGGTTTGTATGTTGTTACACATATACACAAGATAGGACTCAGTGACTTTGCAACTGCTGCAATAGCCAATTTTTTTAGTTGGCTGCGTGGCAGTGTGCCAAGCGTTCGGCTTCTCGTGGCAAGGCGCGGTGCCACTGAGTGTGGGTTCGATCCCACTTCGGACCATATATTGTTCTTCGTTTTTTTCTATTGTTGTTTGTCTGTCAATTTTTTCGAGTGCTAACACATACTTCTTTGTTCTATTATTCCCTAGGTTATATAGATACCACTACCTCCCTACTTTGGGTTTCAGTTGTGGATCACTCTGTGAGTACACTTGTCTATTTATCTCTGAGGTATTTTTCAGGTAGCATGAGTGATAAGGCTCCCATATCTGTCTCGAGTTGCTCGTTTTTGAAGATTTATTTGTAGAGAAAATTAAAATCAATAATTAACAACTGCGCAACGAGACAATCAACGTAAAACGATCTGATTTATTTATGCTATTTCCTAGAGCCTACAGAGTTGATTTGTAATCAATAAAACTGACTACATTTCATTTCTTTGATGGTTGGTATCAAAAACAGTATTCAGGTGGTACAATTCTGTTTCTGAGGCGGTTATTTCTGCTTCATAATTGTTGCAGATTTCAACACATGGGCCACGTAGTTTTTCTGTTGTTTTAATTGGCTCATCATCATCATCAATGGGTGTCGTCTCCGAATCGAAGGTTCGCTACCATGGAGCGCCATTCTGCTCTCTCTTGCTTCGATGGTGCAGGTTGTCATAGGCTGACCTGTCCATCTTTTGATGTTACTCGTCCATGTTGATTTGGTCTGCCTCTAGTTCTTTTATTTTGTATTTTTCCTTCCAAGATTACTTTCAGTAGGCTGATACAGCACTTTAACATGCTGTATAAAAATCTCATTTGTCTTGTTTTAATTGTATTTAGTAGTTCTCTTTTCATTTTGTTGTTTTAAGACTTCATCGTTTGTTTTCTTTTCTTTCCATCCAATTCTACCTATTCTTCTATAAATCCACATTTCAAAGGCTTCAATTCTCTGTTCTGTTTTCTTGTTTAATGTCCATGTTTCTGCACCTAAGAGGAATGTTGAGAATATGTAACATTTTGCTATTCTTAGTTTTAGACCTGGTATTATATGTTTTCATGCTAGTATATTTTTCATGACATTAAAATTACTTTTTGCCATTCCTATTCTGTTGTTTATTTCAGTTGATGGGCTAACCACACAACGTGGCCGCCTCTATCTAATCCTAGGCGTGGGACATCTCTGTCTTCAGAGTTAGATTTTCCTCTCGTTTCTTTGTATCCCGTCTTCAAATACTCCTGGTATCTCTTAATCAAAAACTACTTCCTCCACTTTCCTCCAATCAAAAACTACTTCCTCCACTTTCCTCCAATCAAAAACTACTTCCTCCACTTTCCTCCAATCAAAAACTACTTCCTCCACTTTCCCCCAATCAAAAACTAATTCCTCCACTTTCCCCCCAATCAAAAACTACTTCCTCCACTTTCTTCCAATCAACTCAATCCACGTGTCTATTTACTAGTCTACTAGACCTTCTCATTTATCTCTAGATTCATCCTTCCTATATTTTCCTAACTTCTCCTGGACTTCCCACCTCCGGCTATCTGATCCGCTAGTCCCGCAACTCACGCTTTTCCCTACTCACATTTCTCGTAGTCTCCCCCCTACTCGCGGCTACTGTAGTCTGTCTCGTCTCTCCTTAAGCTCAGCTGCTTAATACCATTATATATGTATATTGTATTATTTTATTTTGTCTTATCTGTTTATTTGAAATGTAATCTTTCCAGCTTATGCTTGAGATCTTATGGAGACATTTGTTTTCGATGCATTTTATTTAATAAAGTATAAAAATATAAGATTATTATATTAAATATTTTTTAAAAAATATATAATACAATCAATGACTTACTAGTTTATTGATCCAATATATCTAAAATAAAAAGAAACATGAAACATTCATGTCGGTAACGTGTAAGTTCACAAAATGAGTTTAAAAAAAACACAGATGCTATTTTAAATAATTTTTAAAAAATATTCTTCTTATTTTACTCTGTCTGTCTGTGCAACGATTCAATGTAACAGGTGGGACAATGGTATTCTGTGTGATTGGTGT
The DNA here is from genome assembly GCA_032433765.1 of Megaustenia siamemsis. NCBI lineage: Eukaryota > Metazoa > Mollusca > Gastropoda > Stylommatophora > Ariophantidae > Megaustenia > Megaustenia siamemsis. The sequence continues at coordinate 5,498,975 of JAVIAB010000046.1, forward strand.
GATAATGGTATTCTGTGTGATAGGTAGTACAGTGGTATTCTGTGTGATAATGGTATTCTGTGTGATAGGTGTGATAATGGTATTCTTTGTGATAGGTGGTACAATGGTATTCTGTGTGATAGGTGGTACAATGGTATTCTGTGTGATAGGTGGTACAATGGTATTCTGTGTGATAGGTGGGACTATGGTATTATGTGTGATAAGTGGTACAATGGTATTCTGTGTGATAGTTCGTACAATGGTATTCCGTGTGATAGGTGGTACAATGGTATTCTGTGTGATAGGTGGTACAGTGGTATTCTGTGTGATAGGTGTGATAATGTTATTTTGTGTGATAGGTGTGATAATGGTATTCTGTGTGATAGGTAGTACAATGGTATTCTGCGTGATAGGTGGTACAATGGTATTCTATGTGATAAATAGTACCATGGTATTGTGTATAACCGGCGAGACAATTTGATCTGCTTATCTAAAGGCTGTCAATGCTTTCTATTTTCTGTTATAGGATCTTGGTACGAAAGTTATCAACTTTTCTACTGTCCCATTTACGTTGTATTGTTTATGTTGATTTGTTTGAAGATTAGGTAGTTCATATGTCAAGTTAAAAACTTACGGAGATAAGGCATCACTGTATGTAAAATATAAAAAAAGAGAGAGACATGCAATGTCGTTGCTTGATGTTGGCAACGCGTACGGTCATAAATTTTGACAAAAAACAGGGAACATCGACATTTTAAATAAGTTTTCAAATATTCGTTTTATTTTACTGTAGTGTCTCGATTCAATTTAAGAAATGAAACATTGGTATTGCGTGTAAAAGGTGTGGCAATGGTATTCCATTGTAACAGGTGGGGCAATGTTATTGTATGCAACAGGTAGAATAATGATATTTCATTGTAACAGGTTGTGCAATGGTATTCTGTGTAACAGGTTTGATAATGGTGTTTCATTGTAACAGATTGAGCAATGGTATTTCACTGAATTGGTGGGACAATGGTATTTCATTGTAACAGGTTGTGCAATGGTATTCTGTGTAACAGGCTGGATAATGGAATTTCATGTAACAGTGTGGGCAATGGTATTTCATGTTACATGTGGGACAATGGTATTTCATTTTTACAGGTAGGACAATGGTATTTTCATGTTACAGGTGGGACAATGCTATTTCATTGTAACAGTGGGGAATATGTCATCTCATTGTAACAGGCGGGACAATGTTATTCCGTATAATAAGTAGGACAGTGATTGGTTATTGGTTATTGGTTATGGAAGGCCTCGGCATCACAGCAAACGAATTAAAATCCATAATTGCTCAACCGCCCGTGCCAGTGGAATCATCGGAATTACCAACTCATCTCCCAAACAAAGAAAGGTAACTGTAGTTCCCATCGTAGCAGTCTCAGCACACGCCAAAAGACATATACCAGTGGATGGACAGTGATATTTCAATGTAACAGGTGCGATAATGGTGTTTTATTGAAACTGGTTTGACTATGGTATTTTATTTTAACTGGTGGGGCAAAGGTATTTTCACATTACAGATTGGACAATGCTATTTAATTGTAAGAGTTGGGTCTATGGCATTTTATTGTAACCGGTGGGACAATGGTATTACGAATAGTAGGTTAGACGATGATATTTCATTGTAACAGATGGGACAATGGTATTTCATTGTAACAGGCCGGACAATGGTATTTCATTGTAACAGGTGGGACAATGGTATTTTATGTAACAGGTAGAACAATAACATTTTTAAGTAACAGGTGGGACAATGGTAGTTTATGTTATAAGTGGGACAATGGTATTTCTTGTTACAGATGGGACAATGGTATTTTTTTTGACAGGTCGGACATTGGTATTTTCACGTTACAGGTGGGACATGGTATTCCGTGTTTATCAGGTGGGACAATTTGATGTGAATTTATCAAGAAGGTAATCATAGAATATTTGTTCCAATGACGTTGATTGTGTCTTTCTAACCATCAGGCGCGATGACATGTCGCCATGACCTGTTTGTGTACTGAACCTTCCCAGCAAGGCCCTGCCATTTGCTTATGTGTGAGTAACATTCTTCTCTCATTGTCCTTGGTGACATTGATAACTCCTGTGCATGTGCAGCTCCCACAGGAGAGTGGAGGTACCGAGGTCGTTATAAGGGAATCCATCAAAGGAGTGTCGTCTCATAACTGTACCATCTAAGCGGATGGTTCTGTATCCGGCGGGCGGCGCAATGGTTGGGGTTTTGTGGCGTACCAACAATGGCAGAGAAGTGGCTAGGGAATCTGGCAAGTGTAGCATGACTGTGTCCAGCATGAAAATGGAGATAGAAGCAGCAACGGTGGCGATAACATGGTTGGTTACACAGAACGTGGATCACGCAGTCTTGGTGACGGACTCGCAAAGTATGCTACAGAAGATTGACAGACAGTGTCTGCGGCAGGAGTGGATGCAGCTCTTGGATGGCCCTACAGTGAGCGCGTTAACCTGGGTGTACTGTCCAGGACAAGCTGGTGTGCATGGAAATGAAATAGCAGATAAGCTCGTTGGCAGCTCTGGCACTGAGTGTGGTCTTAATCTGGACAAAAAGGACATCGCCAAGCTTGTTCTTGGTTTCTTAATAGAAGAGGAGGAAAAATGAGTGGCACAATAATGTATACATTGAGATAATGAGGAGTCTGAAGGTGGGACAATGCTGTATATTATATGAGAGACTGGGGTGTCTATGGCTGGAAAAGGGATCTGGTCGATCTGGAGTGTTTAGTGGGAAAAGCAGATGTATCTATAATCAACACCTGACAGGAACAATCAGTCTGTACAGGCTTGGAGAAATTCGGAGACAGGCGGTGGAACGGATATGGGGATAGTTTTCATATGTTTTCTATATTCTTGTAGCCGATCTCAGTATGAAAGGGGACTATTTTTCTGTTGCCCTATTTCTATCTATCTATTGACCTTACGAGTCTTAGCCGGCCCATAGGGCGTAGACCAAGATACTCCTTCTCTTATCTGAATTTTTGTTCTAGCAGTTTTCAATTCTTTTAAAGATATTTTAGCAAATCTCGCCATTTTTCTCTGTTCTGTGCAAGCAGCTTTATCTCATTGAGGGAGCCGGTTCCTGCTGCTCTTGCTTCTCTCATTAATGTTCTTCTCAGTGTCTCTCTGGGTCTTCATATCTTCATCTTACCTGTTGTTTCCCACATGAGGGCTTGCTTTGCTATTCGGTTATTATCTTTTCTCATCACATGTCCAACATATGACCATCGTCTTTTCTTGATTACTGAAGATATTAGTTATTGCCCTATTTACTTTGTGCAAAAAGAGATTCCAATATTAGAAAGTAACAGTCATAATCTTTTGGCCATGTAATGAGAAGGAAACAGCTGGAATATATTGCGACAACTGGGAAAATTGAAGGACGAAGAGATAGAGGGAAGCAAGGAGAAAAGATCCAGGCAGCTTAAGAGAATGGCTTGGCAGAAGATCAACAACAGAAATTATAAATAACTGTCAAGATCGGAAGTTGTGGGTAGACATGATCACCTGCGCCATCAGGAACGGTACTTGATGATGATGATATACTTTGTAATGGGTTTCAACAACGTACTGATTTGTTTTCTGCGACAACGAAAGAACAGAAAACAAAACAAAAGGATAAAAGTAAAACGGAATAAAACAATTCAGAGGTTGACTGGAAAATCACATGTTTAGTGTTTCAATGGCTAAGAAAGCTTATCCAAATGGCATAATAAAAGATCATCAACTGAAATTATGACCTGTATGAAGGTCCGAGAACTGTGGAGAGAGATGATCGTCTACGCCGGCATGGTACCTGATGATGATGTGTAATTGATATTGTTTATTTTTCCACGCCCCTCTAATAAAAGATAACCTTCCTTTCAGCTCCCTGTAGAGCATAGGTCTTCAACAAATACTTTCAGCTCCCTGTGGAGCATAGGTCTTCAACAAACACTTTCAGCTCCCTGTGGAGCACAGGTCTTCAACAAATACTTTTAGATCCTTGTGGAACATGGGTCTTCAACAAACACTTTCAGCTCACTGTGGAGCATAGGTCTTCAACAATCACTTTCAGCTCAGTGTGGAGCAGAGTCTCCAACAAACACTTTCAGCTCACTGTGGAGCATAGGTCTTCAACAAATACTTTTAGATCCTTGTGGAACATGGGTCTTCAACAAACACTTTCAGCTCACTGTGGAGTATAGGTCTTCAACAATCACTTTCAGCTCAGAGTGGAGCAGAGTCTCCAACAAACACTTTCAGCTCACTGTGGAGCATAGGTCTTCAAACAAACATTTTCAGCTCACTGTGAAGCATAGGTCTCCAACAAACACTTTCAGCCCCATGTTGAGCACAGGTCTTCAAGAAACACTTTCAACACCCTGTGGAATATACGTCCTCAAAAAAACTTTCAGCTCGCTGTGGAGCATAGGTCCTCAACAAACACTTTCACCTGAAAAAAAAAAAAAAAATACCCCCACGGTCGACCCAGCCGTTGGCAGAAATGGATACCAGGGTATTATCCTGGGAAGGTGAGGAATGTCGCTTCGCATCTGAGTTTCGATGCTTGAGGCTACACTATACAGAAATATCCGAAAATTTCTGGATAGGCGGCCGAGCACATATGGGTGTAAACTCGCGTGCTAAGACGCCGGTTCAAGTCTCGTACTTTACCTTTACTTACTTTACCTTTACTTTACCTTTCACCTCGCTGTGGTGCTTAGGTCTTCAACAAACACTTTCAGCTCGCTGTGGTGCTTAGGTCTTCAACAAACACTTTCAGCTCGCTGTGGAGCGTAGGTCTTCAACAAACACTTTCAGCACCATGTTGAGCATAGGTCTTCAACAAACACTTTCAGTTCGCTGTGGAGCAAAGGTCTTCAACAAACACTTTCAACTCGCTGTGGAGCATAGGTCCTCAAAAAAATACTTTCAGATCGCTGTGAAGCAAAGGTCCTCAAAAAATACTTTCAGGTCCCTCTGGAGCATAGGTCTTCAACAATCACTTTCAGCTCCCTGTGGAGCATAGGTCTTCAACAAACACTTCCAGCTCGCTGTGTAGAATATGTCTTCAACAAACACTTTCAGCTCAATGTTGAGCATAGGTCTTCAACAAACACTTTCAGCTCCCTGTGGAGCATAGGTCTTCAACAACCACTTTCAGCTCGCTGTGGAGGATAGATCTTAAAAAAAAAACACTTTCAGCACCATGTTGAGCATAGGTCTTCAACAAACACTTTCAGCTCGCTGTGGAGCATAGGTGTTCAACAAACACTCTCAGCTCCCTGTAGAGCATAGGTCTTCAAGAAACACTTTCAACTCACTGTGGTGTATAGTTCTTCAACAAACACTTTCAGCTCCTTCTGGAGCATTGGTCTTCACCAAACACTTTCAGCTCCCTGTGGTGCATAGGTCATCAACAAACACTTTCAGCTCCCTGTGGAGCATAGGTCTTCAAAAAACATTGTCAGCTCCATGTGGAGCATAGGTCATCAACAAAAACTTTCAGCTCCATGTGGAACATAAGTCTTCAACAAACACTTTCAGCTCCCTGTGGAGCATAGGTCTTCAACAAACACTTTCAGCTCCATGTTGAGAATAGGTCTTCAAAAAACACTTTCAGCTCGCTGTGGAGCATAGGTGATCAACAAACACTCTCAGCTCCCTGTGGATCATAGGTCTTCAACAAAAACTTTCAGCTCCATGTGGAGCATATGTCTTCAAGAAACACTTTCAGCTCCCTGTGGTGCATAGGTCTTCAACAAACACTTTCAGCACCCTGTGGAGCATATGTCTTCAACAAACACTTTAAGCTCACTGTGGAGCATAGGTCTTCAAAAAACATTTTCAGCTCCCTGTGGAGCATAGGTCCTCATTAAACACCTTCTGCTGGCTGTGGATCATTGGTCCTCAACAAACACTTTCATCTCGATGTGGAGCATAGTTCTTCAACAAACACTTTCAGATCCTCGTGATACACAGGTCTTCAGCAAACACTTTTAGCTCCCTGTGGAGCATAGGTCTTTAACTAACATCTTTAGCTCCCCGTTGAACATAGGTCTTCAGCAAATACTTTTAGCTCCCTATGGAGCATAGTTCTTCAACAAACACTTTTAGCTCCCTTTGGAGCACAGATCTTCAACAATCACTTTTAGCTCCCTGTGGAGCATAGGTCTTCAACAAACACTTTTAGCTCGCTGTGGAGCATAGGTCTTCAACAAACACTTTTAGCTCCCTGTGGAGCATAGGTCTTCAACAAACACTTTTAGCTCCATGTGGAGCATAGTTCTTCAACAAACACTTTCCAAGCCATTCTGTTTCTTGCTATTCGCGGATGGTCATTCCATGTCTTTTCCTTCTTCTTCATCTCTGCTTCCTTCTGTCTTCTCTAGGAAATTTGTCTTCCTCTTCGTCTCTTATCCTGGGGATCCAAAAAGGGGCCTGTCGTGTAATACTCTCAGTTTACTTCCGCAGTCTGTGTCCTATTCGTGATCTTCGTCGTATCTGTTTATCTGAGGTACGGGTACGATCCTGCTTCGGACCATATGTTGTTCTTTGTTTTTTCTGTTGTTGTTTATTTGTCTTTTTTTCTGAGTGCTGCAATACATACCTATTCCTCTTATGATATCCTGTATCTTTTTATGTACTGATATTTGGCTGGTACTTTTACATAATTCTATGTTAGTGATTTTGTCCTGCCATTTCCATCCTTTTATTGTGCTCAAGCATCAATTAATGAAGGTCTGTTCCTTCGCGATTGTCATTGTTGTTGTTCTCCTTGTTTTACAAAACAATAAAAGAGCTGATTTAACATAGAAGCTGAAAATTCTTATTTTTTTAAAATTGAAACTAATTTATTTGGATTTCCACACCCAAATTATTCATAACATATTTTCTGGCCAGCTCTCATGGATATACATCCACATGTAGGCTCATCTCAGTTTACCTTTAAGTGGGAGGTAATAGTGTGAGAAGCTAAATTAACAACTTACCCCCTGCAGGTGATCTGTAGAATAAAAAAAATGCAACATTAACATGGTAATTTATACATTTGAAAAATAAGACAAAATATATACAATGTCATTTAAGCTACTTACTTTTAGTAGGCTGGTTTGTCTTTATCATGCCCCAAAATCCCATTTGTCTAGTTTGAATTGTATTTAGTAGTTCTCTTTTCATTTTTAGTTGTTTTAAGACTTCATCGTTTGTTTTCTTTTCTTTCAACCCAATTCATCCTATTCTTCTATAAATCCAGATTTCAAGGGCTACCATTTTCTGTTCTGTTTTCTTGTCTAATGTCTAAGTTTCTGCACCATACTGGAAAGTTGATATAACATTTTTGCTATTCTTAGTTTTAGCCCTTGTGATATTTGTTTTGATGTTAATATATTTTTCATGACATTAAAATTACATTTTGCCATTCCTACTCTTTTGTTTTTTTCGGTTGTACATTTTACATCAAGAATGAATTAGTCACGGTAATTTATATAGAAATGTTTAGTCGTAGCTGCTTGAAGTTGAGAAAACAAACAAATATTGGTTTGGGGTAAACACAGCCATCTCTAGTTTTAATAAGGCCATCTGCTGGAGTGAATCACCCAACATTTGTGACGTTTCAGTTTTTGCGAGCAGGGGCGGATATAGGTATTAAGCGTCAGCCACCTATAGCACAATTAGCTGAAGGCGTTATAAACTTTGAGTGATTTCGGGATTCCCTTCTTATATATGTTTTTGTAAAACTATAGTTTGCGCCAAACAACTTAAATTGAAGGAACTACTATTAAACGAAATCGGGGGGCCTCGGTGGCTTAGTTTGGAAAACCACCCAACGTTCGGAGAACCCGTGTTCGATTCCCGCTAGCAGCAATGTGAGTTGTACTCGTGTTTGGAAAAAAAGAAACCCCGGACGACCCAGCCGCTGGTAGAAATGGGTACCAGGGTAGCACTCTGGGAAGGTGAGGAATGGCGCATTGCTAGTGAGTTACAATGCTTGAGGCGACACTAGACATTGATAACTCCAGCGCATGTGCAGCTCATGCGACTGATACTAAGATAATTCCTGCCATGCCTCTCTACTTTCGATTCACGTATTCGCATCCCACCTCTCTTACATGATTGCGCACTCGCGCGGTATCTGCTCCACCTATCGACAATGGGTGTTACTGCTGTTAATGCTGGGGACTGTGTCGAACTCCATGCACGCAAAAACTGCAGCGCAAGCGACGATTCCGGGTGACTTCCATCAATTAGAAAACACTTACGGTCGCATGTTCTCTTGGAGTTAAAATAACAAACAGAGAAGATCGTTGAAAATCAGTACTGATCTGTCAGTCATGGAAAACATCAGCTAACAAGACGTCATATTTCTAGGAAGTCAAAACGTAAGTAATTTCATCCAAAAGGTCAAGGAGAGGGGCCAGGATTAAGATCATAACCAGGGCAAACATCCAGCAATCGCTACTACTCTCACTTATACAGACTGTGGTGCTCTCAGTTCTGGACTGTGGTTAGGGTATGCTCATTCTCTCGTCAACTCAGATCACAAAATTGGACACGGTTCAGAATGAGGACCTATGGGTAGTTCTCGTATACACCAGAGACACACCTGCCGCTCAAAGAGGTACTTACTTGATTTACCGAGCATTAGAGTTCGACATAGATCTGCTCACTTCCTGACTTATTTGAATACGGTAAGAAACATAAATGGTTCCTTGTATTTAGAGTTGGGTGCGACCAAAGGCGGGCGTCTTAGGCGGGGAAAATCCTGGATGGCCGAGGCGGAGAAGACCATAAGGAGAGTATGTGAACAGAGTGGCATTAGGGATGGCATGGATTGGATAGAAGTAACAGGGGAGACACAGAGGCGAACCCAAGTAGCCATTCAGCCTGGCAGGGAGTGTCGGTGATTGACTTATGGAGGTACCGAGGTCGTTATATTGGAATCCATCGATGAAGTGTCGTCACCTCAGAACTGCAGCATCTGAGCGGATGGTTCTATATCCCGCGGACGGCGCAATGGTTGGGGTTTTGTGGCGTACCAACATGGCAGAGAAGTGGGTGGGGAATCTGGCAGGCGTAGCATGACGGTGTCCAGCATGAAAATGGAGATAGTATCAACAATGACGTCTATAACATGGTTGGTTACACAGAACGTGGATCACGCAGTCTTGGTGACTGACTCGCAAAGTATGCAACAGAAGATTGACAGTGTCTAAGGCAGGAGTGGATGCAGCTCTAGGATGGATCTACAGTGAGAGCGTTAACCTGGGTGTACTGTCCAGGGCATGTTGGTGTGCATGGCATGTCAGTCTGTACAGAGACTCGGTAAATGCTGGGACGGGCAGCAGAGCGGATATGGCGATAGTTTTCATGTTTTCTATTTCTAGTAGCCGATCTCAGTGTGTGATAGGTGGTACAATGGTATTCTGTGTGATAGGTGGTACAATGGTATTCTGTGTGATAGGTGGTACAATGGTATTCTGTGTGATAGGTGGTACAATGGTATTCTGTGTGATATGTGGTACAATGGTATTCTGTGTGATAGGTGGTACAATGGTATTCTGTGTGATAGGTGGTACAATGGTATTCTGTGTGATAGGTGGTACAATGATATTCTGTGTGATATGTGGTACAATGGTATTCTGTGTGATAGATGGTACAATGATATTCTGTGTGATAGGTGGTACAATGGTATTCTGTGTGATAGGTGGTACAATGATATTCTGTGTGATAGGTGGTACAATGATATTCTGTGTGATAGATGGTACAATGATATTCTGTGTGATAGGTGGTACAATGGTATTCTGTGTGATAGATGGTACAATGATATTCTGTGTGATAGATGGTACAATGATATTCTGTGTGATAGATGGTACAATGATATTCTGTGTGATAGATGGTACAATGATATTCTGTGTGATAGGTAGTACAATGGTATTCTGTGTGATGGGTGTGATAATGTCATTTTGTATAACCGGCTGAACAGTTTGATCTGCTTATCTAAAGGCTGTCAATGTTTTCTATTTTCTGTTATAGGATCTAGGTACGAATGTTAGCAACTTTTTCTACTGTTCCATTTACGTTGTACTATCTATGTTAGTCTGTTTGAAGATTAGGTATTTCATATGTCAAGTTAAAAACTTACGGAGATGTGGAATTACCGGTTCTAAAATAAGAGAGAGAGAGACATGCAATATTGATGGTGGCAAAGCGTACGGTCATAATTTGAGACAAAAAACAGGGAATAACGACATTTTAAACAAGTTTTAAAATATTCGTTTTATTTTACTGTAGTTTCCCGATTCAATGTAACAAGTGAAACATTGGTTTTGCGTGTAACAAGTGAAACATTGGTATTGCGTGTAACAAGTGGAACATTGGTATTGCGTGTAACAAGTGAAACATTGGTATTGCGTGTAACAAGTGGGGCAATGGTACTTCATTTAACAGGTGGGGCAATGTTATTCTGTTTAACAGTTGAACAATGGTATTTCACTTAAATGATGGGACAATGGTATTCCGTGTAACATGGTGGATAATAGAATTTCATGTAACAGTATGGACAATAGTTTTTCATGTAACTGATGGGACAATGGTATTCCATTGTAACGGGTGGGACAATGGTACTTCATGTTATATGTGGGAAAATGGTATTTTCATTGCTACAGGTGGGACAATGCTATGACTTTGTAAGAGTTGGGGCAATGGTATTCCGTATAATAGGTAAGACGATGATATTTCATTGTAACATGTGGGACAATGCTTTTTTATTGTAACAGTTAAATCATCTATTAGTAGCTTTATGCCCTTATTGTCCTTGATGACATTGTTAACACATCTATGTGTAGCATTCTGCCCTTATTGTCCTTGATGACATTGTTAACACATCTATGTGTAGCATTCTGCACTTATTGTCCTTGATGACATTGTTAACACATCTATGTGTAGCATTCTGCCCTGATTGTCCTTGATGACATTGTTAACACATCTATGTGTAGCATTCTGCCCTTATTTTCCTTGATGACATTGTTAACACATCTATGTGTAGCATTCTGCCCTTATTGTCCTTGATGACATTGTTAACACATCTATGTGTAGCATTCTGCCCTGATTGTCCTTGATGACATTGTTAACACATCTATGTGTAGCATTCTGCCCTGATTGTCCTTGATGACATTGTTAACTCATTTATTTGTAGCTTTCTGCCCTCATTGTCGTTGATGACATTGTTAACTCTTTTATTATTATCTTTCCGTCCCTATTGTCCTTGATGACATTGTTAGCACATCTATGTGTAGCTTTTTGCCCTTATTGTCCTTGATGACATTGTTAACTTTTTTATGAGTAGCATTCTGCCTTTATTGTCCTTGATGAAATTGTTACTCATCTATGAGTAGCATTCTCTCCTCAATGTCCTTGATGACATTCTTAACTCATCAGTGAGTAGATCTGCCCTTATTGTCCTTGGTGGCATTGTTAACTCATCTGATAGTAAGATTCTGTCCTCATTGTCTTTAATGACATAGTTAACACATCTATGTTTAGCATTTTGCCCTTATTTTCCTTGATGACATTGTTAACACATCTATTATTAGCTTTCTGCCCTCATTGTCCTTGATGACATTGTTAACACATCTGTGAATAGCATTCTGCCCTTATTGTCCTTGATGACATTGTTAACACATCCATTAGTAGCTTTTTGCCTTCTTTGTCCTTGATGACATTGTTAACTCATCTGTGAGTAGCTTTCTGCCCTCATTGTCCTTAATGACAATGTTAACTCATCTATGAGTAGCATTCTGCCCTCATTGTCCTTGATGAAATTGTTAACTCATCTATTAGTAGCTTTCTGCCCTTATTGTCCTTGATGACATTGTTAACTCATCTATGAGTAGCATTCTGTCCTCATTGTCCTTGGCGACATTCTTAACTCATCTGTGAGTAGCATTCTGCCATTATTGTCCTCGATGACATTGTTAACACGTCTATGAGTAGCATTCTGCCCTCATTGTCCTTGATGAAATTGTTAACTCATCTATTAAGAGCTTCCTGCCCTTATTGTCCTTGATGACATCATATCGTTTTCGTTCTTGAGCTGCTCGAACTGTATGTATTAGTGCCTTTCCTTTGTTGTTACATGTCTCTGTCACTGCATCTATCGAACTTCTTCTAGGTCTTCCTCTTGGTCTCTTTCCATGCATTCTCGAGAAGAACGCCCTTGATGGTGATTGGTGAGGATTTATGATATTTTACTACTATCAGAAAATTCAAAAGATCTACAACAATTAATTAATGAAATAAACATGACAAGCAAAAAATATGAACTAGATACGAATGTCAAAAAGACTAAAACCGTGATCGTAAATAAAGAAAATATTCAAAACCCACAAATGGATATCACAATTGAAGGAATAGACATGGAGACAGTTCAGAACTACAACTACATTGGACATAATTTAACCAGTGATGGAAAATGTACAACCGAAATAAACAAAAGAAGAGGAATGGCAAAAAGTAATTGTAATGCATTGAAGAACATACTAACATCAAATCAAATAACACCAGGGCTAAAACTAAGAATAGCAAAATGTTATATCTTCTCAACATACCTATATGGTGCAGAAACATGGACATTAGACAAGAAAACAGAACAGATAATTAAAGCCTTTGAAATGTGGATCTATAGAACAATAGGTAGAATTGGATGGAAGGAAAAGAAAACAAACAATGAAGTCTTAAAAAGAACTAAAAATGAAAAAAGCTACAAAACTCATTTCAAAGAAAACAAATGCGATTTTTGGACCATGTTAAAAGACACAACAGCCTACTAAAAGTAATCATGGAGGGGAAAATACAAGGTAAAGGAGGCAGAGGCAGACCAAGACTAACATGGATGAGTAATAACAAAAGATGGACAAACCAGCCTATGACAACCTGCACCATGCTAGCAAGAGACAGTGCACGATGGCGCTCCATGGTAGCCAACCTTCGTTGCGGCAATGACACTCGATGATGATGATTTGACGAGTACTTTACCCAAAGACGAATATGGTAGATCACCGAGAAAGAGGATTGGAGCCTCATGACGTAACATTCCAAAGAAAGCAATGGAGAGAAATTCTAACTTTTGTCAGAAAAACGAGCTATTAGAAGGGAAATACAAGGTAATAAAGGCAGAGGCATACCAAGACTAACATGGACGAGTAACATCAAAAGAAGGACAAATCAGTCCACAATCTGCACCATCAAAGCAAAAGGCAGAGTGGAATGGCGCTCCATGGAAGTCAATCTTCGATGCGGAGACCGTACTCAGTGATGATGATGATTTTCCTATAATTATATGTTAGTGATTTTCTCCTGCCATTTCCATCCTTTTATTGTGCGCAGACATCAATAAATCAAGAGCTGTATCTTAATGATTGTCATTTTTGTTGTTCTTCTTTTGTTGTTTGTATGTCATTTGTTTTCTGAGTGCTGTAATACACACCTCTTCCTCCTATGATTCCCTGTATCTCTTTATCCACTGATATTTGACTGGTACTTTTCCACAATTCTATGTCAGTGATTTTGTCCTGCCATTTCCATCCTTTTATTGCGCTCAAGCATCAATTAATGAAACTCTGTACCTTCGCGATTGTTATTTTGTTGTTCTTCATGTTTCACAAAACAATAATAAAACTGGTTTAACTTAGATGTTGAAAATTCTTATTTTTAAAAATTGAAACTAATTTATTTGGATTTCCACACCCAAATTATTCATAACATATTTTCTGGTCAGCTCTCATTGATATACATCCACATGTAGGCTCGTCTCAGTTTACCTTTAAGTGTGAGGTAATAGTGTGAGAAGCTAAATTAACAACTTACCCCCTGTCGATGGTCTGTAGAATAAAAAAATGCAACATTAACGTGGTAATTTATACATTTGATGAATAAGACAAAATATGTACAATGTCATTTAAGCTATTTACATTTAGTAGGCTGTTTTGTCTTTATCGTGACCCACAAATCACATTTGTCTTGCTTGAATTGTGTTTAGTAGTTCTCTTTTCATTTTTAGTTGTTTTATGACTTCATCGTTTGTTTTCTTTTCTTTCCACGCAATTCATCCTATTCTTCTATAAATCCAGATTTCAAGGGCTTCCATTTTCTGTTCTGTTTTCTTGTCTAATGTCCATGTTTCTGCACCATACTGGAAAGTTGATATAACATTTTTGCTATTCTTAGTTTTAGCCCTGGTAATATTTGTTTTGATGTTAGTATATTTTTCATGACATTAAAATTACCTTTTGCCATTCCTACTCTTTTGTTTATTTCAGTTGTACATTTTACATCAAGAATGAATTAGTCACGATAATTGATATAGTAATGTTTAGTCGTAGCTGCTTGAAGTTGAGAAAACAAACAAAAATTGGTTTGGGGTAAACACAGCCATCTCTAGTATTAATAAGGCCATCTGCTGGAGTGAAACACCCAACATGTGTGACGTCTTCAGTTTTTGCGAGCAGGGGCGGATGTAGGTATTAAGCGTCAGTCACCTATAGCATACGTAGCTGAAGGCGTTATAAACCTTGAGTGATTTCGGGATTCCCTTCTCATTTCGTATGTTTTCTGTAAAACTATAGTTTGCCGCGAAACAACTGAAATTGAAGGAAACGCAATCGGGGGGCCTCGGTAGCTTAGTTGGGAAAACCACCCAACGTTCGGAAAACCCGTGTTCGATTCCGCTGGCAGCAATGTGAGTTGTACTCGTGTTTGGAAAAAAGAAACCCCGGGCGACACAGTCGCTGGTAGAAATGGGTACCAGGGTAGCACTCTGCGAAGGTGCGGAATGGCGCATTGCTAGTGAGTTACAATGCTTGAGGCGACACTAGACATTGATAACTCCAGCGCATGTGCAGCTCATGAGACTGATACCAAGATAATTCTTGCCATGCCTCTCTACTTTCGATTCGCGTATTCGCATCCCACCTCTCTTACATGATTGCGCACTCACGCGGCATCTGCGCCACCTATTGACAATGGGTGTAACTGCTGTTAATGCTGGGGACTGTATCGATCTCCATGCACGCAAACACCGAAGCACAAGCGACGATTCCGGGTGACTTCCATCAATTAGAAAACACTTACGGTCGCATGTTCTCTTGGAATTAAAAAACAAACAGAGAAGATCGCTGAAAATCAACACTGATCTGTCAGTCCATGGAAAACATCAGCTAACAAGACGTCATATTTCCAGGAAGTCAAAATGTAAGTAATTTCATCCAAAAGGTCAAGGTGGGCCAGGATTAAGATCATAACCAGGGTAAACATCCATCAATCGCTACTACTCTCACTTACACAGACTTTGGTGCTCTCAGTTATGGACTATGGTTTGGGTATGCTCATTCTCTCGTCAACTCAGATCATAAGTTTGGACACGATGCAGAATGAGGACCTATGGGTAGTTCTCGTATACACCAGAGACACACCTGCCCGCTCAAAGAGGTACTTACTTGATTTACCGAGCATTAGAGTTCGACATAGATCTGCTCACGTCCTGACTTATTTGAATGCGGTAAGAAACATAAATGGTTCCTTGTATTTAGAGTTGGGTGCGACCAAAGGCGGGCGCCATTAGGAGTGGCATTAGGGATGGCATGGATTGGATAGAAGTAACAGGGGAGACAAAGAGGCGAACCCAAGTAGCCATTCAGCCTGGCAGGGAGTGTCGGTGATTGACTTATGGAGGTACCGAGGTCGTTATATTGGAATCCATCGATGAAGTGTCGTCACCTCAGAACTGCATCATCTGAGCGGATGGTTCTATATCCTGCGGACAGCGCAGTGGTTGGGGTTTTGTGGCGTACCAACATGGCAGAGAAGTGGGTGGGGAATCTGGCAGGCGTAGCATGCCGTTGTCCAGAATGAAAATGGAGATAGTATCAACAATGACGTCTATAACATGGTTGATTACACAGAACGTAGATCACGCAGTCTTGGTGAGTGACTCGCAAAGTATGCAACAGAAGATTGACAGTGTCTAAGGCAGGAGTGGATGCAGTTCTAGGATGGCTCTACAGTGAGCGCGTTAACCTGGGTGTACTGTCCAGGGCATGTTGGTGTGCATAGCAACGAAATAGCCGATAAGCTCGCAGCTCTGACACTGAGTGTGGTCTTACTCTGGAAAAAAGGACATCGTCAAGTTTGTTCTTCGCTCTTTAGGAGAAGAGAAGTTACCTGAGTGGGACAATGATGTATATAATGAGAGACTGGGGGAGTCTGAAGGTGGGACAATGATGTATATAATGAGAGACTGGGGGAGTCTGAAGGTGGGACAATGATGTATATAATGAGAGACTGGGGAGTCTGAAGGTGGGACAATGATGTATATAATGAGAGACTGGAGGAGTCTAAAGGTGGGACAATGATGTATATAATGAGAGACTGGAGGAGTCTAAAGGTGGCACAATGATATATATAATGAGAGACTGGGGGAGTCTAAAGGTGGGACAACGATGTATATAATGAGAGACTGGGGGAGTCTGAAGGTGGGACAATGATGTATATAATGAGAGACTGGGGGAGTCTGAAGGTGGGACAATGATGTATATAATGAGAGACTGGGGGAGTCTGAAGGTGGGACAATGATGTATATAATGAGAGACTGGGGGAGTCTAAAGGTGGGACAATGATGTATATAATGAGAGACTGGGGGAGTCTAAAGGTGGGACAATAATGTATATAATGAGAAAATTGAAGAGTCTAAAGGTGGGACAATGATGTATATAATGAGAGACTGGAGTGGTCTATTGGTGGGACAATGATGTATATAATGAGGGACTGGGAGAGTCTAAAGGTGGGACAATGGTGTATATAATGAGAGACTGGAGGATTCGAATGGTGAGATAATGATGTATATAATGAGAGACTGGGGAATCTAAAGGTAGGACAATGATGCATATAATGAGGGACTTGGAGAGTCTAAAGGTGGGACAATGATGCATATAATGAGGGACTGTGAGAGTCTAAAGGTGGGACAATGATGTATATTATGAGGGACTCGGAGAGTCTAAAGATGGGACAATGATGTATATAATGAGAACCTGGATCAGTCTAAAGATGGGACAATGATGTATATTATGAGGGACTGGGAGAGTCTAAAGGTGGGACAATGATGTATATAATGAGAGACTGGGAGAGTCTGAAGGTGGGACAATGATGTATATAATGAGAGACTGGGGGAGTATGAAGGTGGGACATTCATGTATATAATGAGAGACTGGAGGAGTCTAAAGGTGGGATAATGATGTATATAATGAGAGACTGTAGGAGTCTAAAGTTGGGCCACTGATGTATATAATGAGAGACTAAAGGAGTTAAAAGGTGGGACAATGATGTATACAATGAGAGACTGGAGGAGTCTAAATGTGGGACAATGATGTATATAATGAAAGACTGGGGGAGTCTAAAGGTGGGACAATGATGTATATAATGAGAGACTGGAGGAGACTAAAGGTGGGGCAATAATGTATATAATGAGAGACTGGGAGAGTCTAAAGGTGGGACAATGATGTATATAATGAGAGACTGGGAGAGTCTAAAGGTGGGACAATGATGTATATAATGAGAGACTAGAGTGATCTATTGGTGGGACAATGATGTATATAATGAGAGACTGGGGGAGTCTAAAGGTGGGACAATAATGTATATAATGAGAGACTGGACGATTCGAATGGTGAAACAATGATGTATATAATTAGAGACTGGGGGAGTCTAAAGGTGGGACAATGATGCATATAATGAGGGACTGGGAGAGTCTACAGGGGGACAATGATGTATATAATGAGGGACTGGGGGAGTCTGAAGGTGCCACAATGATGTATATAATGAGAGACTGGGGGAGTCTAAAGGTGGGACAATGATGTATATAATGAGACACTGGGGGAGTCTAAAGGTGGGACAATGATGTATATAATGAGAGACTGGGAGAGTCTAAAGGTGGGACAATGATGTATATAATGAGAGACTGGAGGAGTCTAAAGGTGGGACAATGATATATATTATGAGGGACTGGGAGAGTCTAAAGGTGGGACAATGATGTATATAATGAGAGACTGGAGGAGTCTAAAGGTGTGACAATGATGTATATTATGGGGGACTGGGGGAGTCTAAAGGTGGGACAATGATGCATATAATGAGGGACTGGGAGAGTCTACAGGGGGACAATGATGTATATAATGAGGGACTGGGGAGTCTGAAGGTGGGACAATGATGTATATAATGAGAGACTGGGGGAGTCTAAAGGTGGGACAATGATGTATATAATGAGAGACTGGGGGAGTCTAAAGGTGGGACAATGATGTATATAATGAGAGACTGGAGGAGTCTAAAGGTGGGGCAATGATGTATATAATGAGAGACTGGGGTAGTCTAAAGGTGGGACAATGATGTATATAATGAGAGAATGGGGGAGTCTAAAGGTCGGACAATGATGTATATAATGAGAGACTAGGGAGTCTAAAGGTTTGGACAATGATGTATATAATGAGAGACTGGGGGAGTCTAAAGGTGGGACAATGTTGTATATAATGAGAGACTGGGGGAGTCTAAAGGTGGGACAATGATGTATATAATGAGAGACTGGGAGAGTCTAAAGGTGGGACAATGATGTTTATAATGAGAGACTGGGAGAGTCTAAAGGTGGGACAATGATGTATATAATGAGAGACTGGGAGAGTCTAAAGGTGGGACAATGATGTATATAATGAGAGACTGGGAGAGTCTATAGGTTGGGACAATGATGTATATAATGAGAGACTTGAGGAGTCTAAAGGTGGGACAATGATGTATATAATGAGAGACTTGAGGAGTCTAAAGGTGGGACAATGATGTATATAATGAGAGACTTGAGGAGTATAAAGGTGGGACAATGATGCATATAATGAGAGACTGGATGAGTCTAAAGGTGGGACAATGATATTTATTATAAGAGACTGGGGGAGTCTAAAGGTGGGACAATGATGTATATAATGATAGACTGGAGGAGTCTAAAGGTGGGACAATGATGTATATAATGAGAGACTGGAGGAGTCTAAAGGTGGGACAATGATGTATATAATGAGAGACTGGAGGAGTCTAAAGGTGGAACAATGATATATATAATGAGAGACTTCGGGAGTCTAAAGGTGGGACAATGATGTATATAATGAGAGACTGGGGAGTCTAAAGGTGGGACAATGATGTATATAATGAGAGACTGGGGGAGTCTAAAGGTGGGACAATGATGTATATAATGAGAGACTGGAGGAGTCTAAAGGTGGGGCAATGATGTATATAATGAGAGACTGGGGTAGTCTAAAGGTGGGACAATGATGTATATAATGAGAGAATGGGGGAGTCTAAAGGTCGGACAATGATGTATATAATGAGAGACTAGGGAGTCTAAAGGTGGGACAATGATGTATATAATGAGAGACTGGGGGAGTCTAAAGGTGGGACAATGTTGTATATAATGAGAGACTGGGGGAGTCTAAAGGTGGGACAATGATGTATATAATGAGAGACTGGGAGAGTCTAAAGGTGGGACAATGATGTTTATAATGAGAGACTGGGAGAGTCTAAAGGTGGGACAATGATGTATATAATGAGAGACTGGGAGAGTCTAAAGGTGGGACAATGATGTATATAATGAGAGACTGGGAGAGTCTAAAGGTTGGGACAATGATGTATATAATGAGAGACTGGGAGAGTCTAAAGGTGGGACAATGATGTATATAATGAGAGACTGGGAGAGTCTAAAGATGGGACAATGATGTATGTAATGAGAGACTGGGAGAATCTAAAGGTGGGAGAATGATGTATATAATGAGGGACTGGGGGAGTCTAAAGGTGGGACAATGATGTATATAATGAGAGAATGGGGAGTCTGAAGTTGGAACAATGATGTATATAATGAGGGACTGGGGGAGTCTAAAGGTGGGACAATGATATATATTATGAGGGACTGGGAGAGTTTAAAGGTGGGACAATGATGTATATAATGAGAGACTGGAGGAGTCTAAAGGTGTGACAATGATGTATATTATGGGGACTGGGGGAGTCTAAAGGTGGGACAATGATGCATATAATGAGGGACTGGGAGAGTCTACAGGGGGGACAATGATGTATATAATGAGGGACTGGGGGAGTCTGAAGGTGGGACAATGATGTATATAATGAGAGACTGGGGGAGTCTAAAGGTGGGACAATGATGTATATAATGAGAGACTGGAGGAGACTAAAGGTGGGGCAATAATGTATATAATGAGAGACTGGGAGAGTCTAAAGGTGGGACAATGATGTATATAATGAGAGACTAGAGTGATCTATTGGTGGGACAATGATGTATATAATGAGAGACTGGGGGAGTCTAAAGGTGGGACAATAATGTATATAATGAGAGACTGGACGATTCGAATGGTGAAACAATGATGTATATAATTAGAGACTGGGGAGTCTAAAGGTGGGACAATGATGCATATAATGAGGGACTGGGAGAGTCTACAGGGGGACAATGATGTATATAATGAGGGACTGGGGGAGTCTGAAGGTGCCACAATGATGTATATAATGAGAGACTGGGGGAGTCTAAAGGTGGGACAATGATGTATATAATGAGACACTGGGGGAGTCTAAAGGTGGGACAATGATGTATATAATGAGAGACTGGGAGAGTCTAAAGGTGGGACAATGATGTATATAATGAGAGACTGGAGGAGTCTAAAGGTGGGACAATGATATATATTATGAGGGACTGGGAGAGTCTAAAGGTGGGACAATGATGTATATAATGAGAGACTGGAGGAGTCTAAAGGTGTGACAATGATGTATATTATGGGGGACTGGGGGAGTCTAAAGGTGGGACAATGATGTATATAATGAGGGACTGGGAGAGTCTACAGGGGGGACAATGATGTATATAATGAGGGACTGGGGGAGTCTGAAGGTGGGACAATGATGTATATAATGAGAGACTGGGGGAGTCTAAAGGTGGGACAATGATGTATATAATGAGAGACTGGGGGAGTCTAAAGGTGGGACAATGATGTATATAATGAGAGACTGGAGGAGTCTAAAGGTGGGGCAATGATGTATATAATGAGGAGACTTGGGTAGTCTAAAGGTGGGACAATGATGTATATAATGAGAGAATGGGGGAGTCTAAAGGTCGGACAATGATGTATATAATGAGAGACTAGGAGTCTAAAGGTGGGACAATGATGTATATAATGAGAGACTGGGGGAGTCTAAAGGTGGGACAATGTTGTATATAATGAGAGACTGGGGGAGTCTAAAGGTGGGACAATGATGTATATAATGAGAGACTGGGAGAGTCTAAAGGTGGGACAATGATGTTTATAATGAGAGACTGGGAGAGTCTAAAGGTGGGACAATGATGTATATAATGAGAGACTTGAGGAGTCTAAAGGTGGGACAATGATGTATATAATGAGAGACTTGAGGAGTCTAAAGGTGGGACAATGATGTATATAATGAGAGACTTGAGGAGTATAAAGGTGGGACAATGATGCATATAATGAGAGACTGGATGAGTCTAAATGTGGGACAATGATATTTATTATAAGAGACTGGGGAGTCTAAAGGTGGGACAATGATGTATATAATGATAGACTGGAGGAGTCTAAAGGTGGGACAATGATGTATATAATGAGAGACTGGAGGAGTCTAAAGGTGGGACAATGATGTATATAATGAGAGACTGGAGGAGTCTAAAGGTGGAACAATGATATATATAATGAGAGACTTCGGGAGTCTAAAGGTGGGACAATGATGTATATAATGAGAGACTGGGGGAGTCTAAAGGTGGGACAATGATGTATATAATGAGAGACTGGGGGAGTCTAAAGGTGGGACAATGATGTATATAATGAGAGACTGGAGGAGTCTAAAGGTGGGGCAATGATGTATATAATGAGAGACTGGGGTAGTCTAAAGGTGGGACAATGATGTATATAATGAGAGAATGGGGGAGTCTAAAGGTCGGACAATGATGTATATAATGAGAGACTAGGGAGTCTAAAGGTGGGACAATGATGTATATAATGAGAGACTGGGGAGTCTAAAGGTGGGACAATGTTGTATATAATGAGAGACTGGGGGAGTCTAAAGGTGGGACAATGATGTATATAATGAGAGACTGGGAGAGTCTAAAGGTGGGACAATGATGTTTATAATGAGAGACTGGGAGAGTCTAAAGGTGGGACAATGATGTATATAATGAGAGACTGGGAGAGTCTAAAGGTGGGACAATGATGTATATAATGAGAGACTGGGGGAGTATGAAGGTGGGACATTCATGTATATAATGAGAGACTGGAGGAGTCTAAAGGTGGGATAATGATGTATATAATGAGAGACTGTAGGAGTCTAAAGTTGGGCCACTGATGTATATAATGAGAGACTAAAGGAGTTAAAAGGTGGACAATGATGTATACAATGAGAGACTGGAGGAGTCTAAATGTGGGACAATGATGTATATAATGAAAGACTGGGGGAGTCTAAAGGTGGGACAATGATGTATATAATGAGAGACTGGAGGAGACTAAAGGTGGGGCAATAATGTATATAATGAGAGACTGGGAGAGTCTAAAGGTGGGACAATGATGTATATAATGAGAGACTGGGAGAGTCTAAAGGTGGGACAATGATGTATATAATGAGAGACTAGAGTGATCTATTGGTGGGACAATGATGTATATAATGAGAGACTGGGGGAGTCTAAAGGTGGGACAATAATGTATATAATGAGAGACTGGACGATTCGAATGGTGAAACAATGATGTATATAATTAGAGACTGGGGGAGTCTAAAGGTGGGACAATGATGCATATAATGAGGGACTGGGAGAGTCTACAGGGGGGACAATGATGTATATAATGAGGGACTGGGGGAGTCTGAAGGTGCCACAATGATGTATATAATGAGAGACTGGGGGAGTCTAAAGGTGGGACAATGATGTATATAATGAGACACTGGGGGAGTCTAAAGGTGGGACAATGATGTATATAATGAGAGACTGGGAGAGTCTAAAGGTGGGACAATGATGTATATAATGAGAGACTGGAGGAGTCTAAAGGTGGGACAATGATATATATTATGAGGGACTGGGAGAGTCTAAAGGTGGGACAATGATGTATATAATGAGAGACTGGAGGAGTCTAAAGGTGTGACAATGATGTATATTATGGGGGACTGGGGGAGTCTAAAGGTGGGACAATGATGCATATAATGAGGGACTGGGAGAGTCTACAGGGGGGACAATGATGTATATAATGAGGGACTGGGGAGTCTGAAGGTGGGACAATGATGTATATAATGAGAGACTGGGGGAGTCTAAAGGTGGGACAATGATGTATATAATGAGAGACTGGGGGAGTCTAAAGGTGGGACAATGATGTATATAATGAGAGACTGGAGGAGTCTAAAGGTGGGGCAATGATGTATATAATGAGAGACTGGGGTAGTCTAAAGGTGGGACAATGATGTATATAATGAGAGAATGGGGGAGTCTAAAGGTCGGACAATGATGTATATAATGAGAGACTAGGGAGTCTAAAGGTGGGACAATGATGTATATAATGAGAGACTGGGGGAGTCTAAAGGTGGGACAATGTTGTATATAATGAGAGACTGGGGGAGTCTAAAGGTGGGACAATGATGTATATAATGAGAGACTGGGAGAGTCTAAAGGTGGGACAATGATGTTTATAATGAGAGACTGGGAGAGTCTAAAGGTGGGACAATGATGTATATAATGAGAGACTGGGAGAGTCTAAAGGTGGGACAATGATGTATATAATGAGAGACTGGGAGAGTCTATAGGTTGGGACAATGATGTATATAATGAGAGACTTGAGGAGTCTAAAGGTGGGACAATGATGTATATAATGAGAGACTTGAGGAGTCTAAAGGTGGGACAATGATGTATATAATGAGAGACTTGAGGAGTATAAAGGTGGGACAATGATGCATATAATGAGAGACTGGATGAGTCTAAAGGTGGGACAATGATATTTATTATAAGAGACTGGGGGAGTCTAAAGGTGGGACAATGATGTATATAATGATAGACTGGAGGAGTCTAAAGGTGGGACAATGATGTATATAATGAGAGACTGGAGGAGTCTAAAGGTGGGACAATGATGTATATAATGAGAGACTGGAGGAGTCTAAAGGTGGAACAATGATATATATAATGAGAGACTTCGGGAGTCTAAAGGTGGGACAATGATGTATATAATGAGAGACTGGGGGAGTCTAAAGGTGGGACAATGATGTATATAATGAGAGACTGGGGGAGTCTAAAGGTGGGACAATGATGTATATAATGAGAGACTGGAGGAGTCTAAAGGTGGGGCAATGATGTATATAATGAGAGACTGGGGTAGTCTAAAGGTGGGACAATGATGTATATAATGAGAGAATGGGGAGTCTAAAGGTCGGACAATGATGTATATAATGAGAGACTAGGGAGTCTAAAGGTGGGACAATGATGTATATAATGAGAGACTGGGGGAGTCTAAAGGTGGGACAATGTTGTATATAATGAGAGACTGGGGGAGTCTAAAGGTGGGACAATGATGTATATAATGAGAGACTGGGAGAGTCTAAAGGTGGGACAATGATGTTTATAATGAGAGACTGGGGGAGTCTAAAGGTGGGACAATGATGTATATAATGAGAGACTGGGAGAGTCTAAAGGTGGGACAATGATGTATATAATGAGAGACTGGAGAGTCTAAAGGTTGGGACAATGATGTATATAATGAGAGACTGGGAGAGTCTAAAGGTGGGACAATGATGTATATAATGAGAGACTGGGAGAGTCTAAAGATGGGACAATGATGTATGTAATGAGAGACTGGGAGAATCTAAAGGTGGGAGAATGATGTATATAATGAGGGACTGGGGGAGTCTAAAGGTGGGACAATGATGTATATAATGAGAGAATGGGGAGTCTGAAGTTGGAACAATGATGTATATAATGAGGACTGGGGGAGTCTAAAGGTGGGACAATGATATATATTATGAGGGACTGGGAGAGTTTAAAGGTGGGACAATGATGTATATAATGAGAGACTGGAGGAGTCTAAAGGTGTGACAATGATGTATATTATGGGGGACTGGGGGAGTCTAAAGGTGGGACAATGATGTATATAATGAGGACTGGGAGAGTCTACAGGGGGACAATGATGTATATAATGAGGGACTGGGGAGTCTGAAGGTGGGACAATGATGTATATAATGAGAGACTGGGGGAGTCTAAAGGTGGGACAATGATGTATATAATGAGAGACTGGAGGAGACTAAAGGTGTGGGCAATAATGTATATAATGAGAGACTGGGAGAGTCTAAAGGTGGGACAATGATGTATATAATGAGAGACTAGAGTGATCTATTGGTGGGACAATGATGTATATAATGAGAGACTGGGGAGTCTAAAGGTGGGACAATGATGTATATAATGAGAGACTGGACGATTCGAATGGTGAAACAATGATGTATATAATTAGAGACTGGGGGAGTCTAAAGGTGGGACAATGATGCATATAATGAGGGACTGGGAGAGTCTACAGGGGGGACAATGATGTATATAATGAGGGACTGGGGGAGTCTGAAGGTGCCACAATGATGTATATAATGAGAGACTGGGGGAGTCTAAAGGTGGGACAATGATGTATATAATGAGACACTGGGGGAGTCTAAAGGTGGGACAATGATGTATATAATGAGAGACTGGGAGAGTCTAAAGGTGGGACAATGATGTATATAATGAGAGACTGGAGGAGTCTAAAGGTGGGACAATGATATATTATGAGGGACTGGGAGAGTCTAAAGGTGGGACAATGATGCATATAATGAGAGACTGGAGGAGTCTAAAGGTGTGACAATGATGTATATTATGGGGGACTGGGGGAGTCTAAAGGTGGGACAATGATGTATATAATGAGGGACTGGAGAGTCTACAGGGGGGACAATGATGTATATAATGAGGGACTGGGGGAGTCTGAAGGTGGGACAATGATGTATATAATGAGAGACTGGGGGAGTCTAAAGGTGGGACAATGATGTATATAATGAGAGACTGGGGAGTCTAAAGGTGGGACAATGATGTATATAATGAGAGACTGGAGGAGTCTAAAGGTGGGGCAATGATGTATATAATGAGAGACTGGGGTAGTCTAAAGGTGGGACAATGATGTATATAATGAGAGAATGGGGAGTCTAAAGGTCGGACAATGATGTATATAATGAGAGACTAGGGAGTCTAAAGGTGGGACAATGATGTATATAATGAGAGACTGGGGAGTCTAAAGGTGGGACAATGTTGTATATAATGAGAGACTGGGGGAGTCTAAAGGTGGGACAATGATGTATATAATGAGAGACTGGGAGAGTCTAAAGGTGGGACAATGATGTTTATAATGAGAGACTGGGAGAGTCTAAAGGTGGGACAATGATGTATATAATGAGAGACTGGGAGAGTCTAAAGGTGGGACAATGATGTATATAATGAGAGACTGGAGAGTCTAAAGGTTGGGACAATGATGTATATAATGAGAGACTTGAGGAGTCTAAAGGTGGGACAATGATGTATATAATGAGAGACTTGAGGAGTCTAAAGGTGGGACAATGATGTATATAATGAGAGACTTGAGGAGTATAAAGGTGGGACAATGATGCATATAATGAGAGACTGGATGAGTCTAAATGTGGGACAATGATATTTATTATAAGAGACTGGGAGTCTAAAGGTGGGACAATGATGTATATAATGATAGACTGGAGGAGTCTAAAGGTGGGACAATGATGTATATAATGAGAGACTGGAGGAGTCTAAAGGTGGGACAATGATGTATATAATGAGAGACTGGAGGAGTCTAAAGGTGGAACAATGATATATATAATGAGAGACTTCGGGAGTCTAAAGGTGGGACAATGATGTATATAATGAGAGACTGGGGAGTCTAAAGGTGGGACAATGATGTATATAATGAGAGACTGGGGGAGTCTAAAGGTGGGACAATGATGTATATAATGAGAGACTGGAGGAGTCTAAAGGTGGGGCAATGATGTATATAATGAGAGACTGGGTAGTCTAAAGGTGGGACAATGATGTATATAATGAGAGAATGGGGGAGTCTAAAGGTCGGACAATGATGTATATAATGAGAGACTAGGGAGTCTAAAGGTGGGACAATGATGTATATAATGAGAGACTGGGAGTCTAAAGGTGGGACAATGTTGTATATAATGAGAGACTGGGGAGTCTAAAGGTGGGACAATGATGTATATAATGAGAGACTGGGAGAGTCTAAAGGTGGGACAATGATGTATATAATGAGAGACTGGGAGAGTCTAAAGGTGGGACAATGATGTATATAATGAGAGACTGGGAGAGTCTAAAGGTGGGACAATGATGTATATAATGAGAGACTGGAGAGTCTAAAGGTTGGGACAATGATGTATATAATGAGAGACTGGGAGAGTCTAAAGGTGGGACAATGATGTATATAATGACAGACTGGGAGAGTCTAAAGATGGGACAATGATGTATGTAATGAGAGACTGGAGAGTCTAAAGGTGGGAGAATGATGTATATAATGAGGGACTGGGGGAGTCTAAAGGTGGGACAATGATGTATATAATGAGAGAATGGGGAGTCTGAAGTTGGAACAATGATGTATATAATGAGGACTGGGGAGTCTAAAGTTGGGACAATGATGTATATAATGAGGACTGGGGAGTCTAAAGGTGGGACAATGATGTATATAATGAGGGAAAGGGGGAGTCTAAAGGTGGGACAATGATGTATATAATGAGGGACTGGGGGAGTCTAAATGTGGGACAATGATGTATATAATGAGAGACTGGGACAGTCTAAAGGTGGGACAATGATGTATATAATGAGAGACTGGGAGAGTCTAAAGGTGGGACAATGATGTATATAATGAGAGACTGTGAGAGTCTAAAGGTGGGACAATGATGTATATAATGAGAGACTGGAGAGTCTAAAGGTGGGACAATGATGTATATAATGAGAGACTGGGAGAGTCTAAAGGTGGGACAATGATGTATATAATGAGAGACTGGGAGAGTCTAAAGTGGGTCCATGATGTATATAATGAGAGACTGGGAGAGTCTAAAGGTGGGTCAATGATGTATATAATGAGAGACTGGGAGAGTCTAAAGGTGGGACAATGATGTATATAATGAGAGACTGGGGAGTCTAAAGGTGGGACAATGATGTATATAATGAGAGACTGGGGAGTCTGAAGGTGGGACAATGATGTATATAATGAGAGACTGGGGGAGTCTAAAGGTGGGACAATGATGTATATAATGAGAGACTGGGGGAGTCTAAAGGTGGGACAATGATGTATATAATGAGAGATTGGGGGAGTCTAAAGGTGGGACAATGATGTATATAATGAGAGACTGGGAGAGTCTAAAGGTGGGACAATGATGTATATAATGAGAGACTGGGGAGTCTAAAGGTGGGACAATGATGTATATAATGAGAGACTGGGGGAGTCTAAAGGTGGGACAATGATGTATATAATGAAAGACTGAGGAGTCTAAAGGTGGGACAATGATGTATATAATGAGAGACTTGAGGAGTCTAAAGGTGGGACAATGATGTATATAATGAGAGACTGAGGAGTCTAAAGGTGGGACAATGATGTATATAATGAGAGACTGGAGGAGTCTAAAGGTGGGACAATGATATATATATAAGAGACTGGGGAGTCTAAAGGTGGGACAATGATGTATATAATGAGAGACTGGAGGAGTCTAAAGGTGGGACAATGATGTATATAATGAGAGACTGGAGGAGTCTAAAGGTGGGACAATGATATATATATGAGAGACTGGAGGAGTCTAAAGGTGGGACAATGATGTATATAATGAGAGACTTGAGGAGTCTAAATGTGGGACAATGATGTATATAATGAGAGACTGGAGGAGTCTAAAGGTGGGACAATGATGTATATTATAAGAGACTGGGGAGTCTAAAGGTGGGACAATGATGTATATAATGATAGACTGGATGAGTCTAAAGGTGGGACAATGATGTATATAATGAAAGACTGGAGGAGTCTAAAGGTGGGACAATGATGTATATAATGAGAGACTGGAGGAGTCTAAAGGTGGGGCAATGATGTATATAATGAGAGACTGGGTAGTCTAAAGGTGGGGCAATGATGTATATAATGAGAGACTGGGGTAGTCTAAAGTTGGACAATGATGTATATAATGAGAGACTGGGGGAGTCTAAAGGTGGGACAATGATGTATATAATGAGAGACTGGGGGAGTCTGAAGTTGGACAATGATGTATATAATGAGGGACTGGGGAGTCTAAAGGTGGGACAATGATGTATATAATGAGGAACTGGGGAGTCTAAAGGTGGGACAATGATGTATATAATGAGGGACTGGGGGAGTCTAAAGGTGGGACAATGATGTATATAATGAGAGACTGGGGGAGTCTAAAGGTGGGACAATGATGTATATAATGAGAGACTGGGGGAGTCTAAAGGTGGGACAATGATGTATATAATGAGAGACTGGGGAGTCTAAAGGTGGGACAATGATGTATATAATGAGAGACTGGGGGAGTCTAAAGGTGGGACAATGATGTATATAATGAGAGACTTGAGGAGTCTAAAGGTGGGACAATGATGTATATAATGAGAGACTTGAGGAGTCTAAAGGTGGGACAATGATGTATATAATGAGAGACTTGAGGAGTCTAAAGGTGGGACAATGATGTATATAATGAGAGACTGGAGGAGTCTAAAGGTGGGACAATGAAATTTATTATAAGAGACTGGGGGAGTCTAAAGGTGGGACAATGATGTATATAATGATAGACTGGAGGAGTCTAAAGGTGGGACAATGATGTATATAATGAGAGACTGGAGGAGTCTAAAGGTGGGACAATGATGTATATAATGAGAGACTGGAGGAGTCTAAAGGTGGGACAATGATGTATATAATGAGAGACTTCGGGAGTCTAAAGGTGGGACAATGATGTATATAATGAGAGACTGGGGAGTCTAAAGGTGGGACAATGATGTATATAATGAGAGACTGGGGGAGTCTAAAGGTGGGACAATGATGTATATAATGAGAGACTGGAGGAGTCTAAAGGTGGGCAATGATGTATATAATGAGAGACTGGGGTAGTCTAAAGGTGGGACAATGATGTATATAATGAGAGAATGGTGGAGTCTAAAGGTCGGACAATGATGTATATAATGAGAGACTAGGGAGTCTAAAGGTGGGACAATGATGTATATAATGAGAGACTGGGGGAGTCTAAAGGTGGGACAATGATGTATATAATGAGAGACTGGGGGAGTCTAAAGGTGGGACAATGATGTATATAATGAGAGACTGGGAGAGTCTAAAGGTGGGACAATGATGTTTATAATGAGAGACTGGGAGAGTCTAAAGGTGGGACAATGATGTATATAATGAGAGACTGGGAGAGTCTAAAGGTGGGACAATGATGTATATAATGAGAGACTGGGAGAGTCTATAGGTGGGAAAATGATGTATATAATGAGAGACTTGAGGAGTCTAAAGGTGGGACAATGATGTATATAATGAGAGACTTGAGGAGTCTAAAGGTGGGACAATGATGTATATAATGAGAGACTTGAGGAGTATAAAGGTGGGACAATGATGCATATAATGAGAGACTGGATGAGTCTAAAGGTGGGACAATGATATTTATTATAAGAGACTGGGGGAGTCTAAAGGTGGGACAATGATGTATATAATGATAGACTGGAGGAGTCTAAAGGTGGGACAATGATGTATATAATGAGAGACTGGAGGAGTCTAAAGGTGGGACAATGATGTATATAATGAGAGACTGGAGGAGTCTAAAGGTGGAACAATGATATATATAATGAGAGACTTCGGGAGTCTAAAGGTGGGACAATGATGTATATAATGAGAGACTGGGGGAGTCTAAAGGTGGGACAATGATGTATATAATGAGAGACTGGGGGAGTCTAAAGGTGGGACAATGATGTATATAATGAGAGACTGGAGGAGTCTAAAGGTGGGGCAATGATGTATATAATGAGAGACTGGGGTAGTCTAAAGGTGGGACAATGATGTATATAATGAGAGAATGGGGGAGTCTAAAGGTCGGACAATGATGTATATAATGAGAGACTAGGGAGTCTAAAGGTGGGACAATGATGTATATAATGAGAGACTGGGGAGTCTAAAGGTGGGACAATGTTGTATATAATGAGAGACTGGGGAGTCTAAAGGTGGGACAATGATGTATATAATGAGAGACTGGGAGAGTCTAAAGGTGGGACAATGATGTTTATAATGAGAGACTGGGAGAGTCTAAAGGTGGGACAATGATGTATATAATGAGAGACTGGGAGAGTCTAAAGGTGGGACAATGATGTATATAATGAGAGACTGGGAGAGTCTAAAGATGGGACAATGATGTATATAATGAGAGACTGGGAGAGTCTAAAGGTGGGACAATGATGTATATAATGAGGGACTGGGGGAGTCTAAAGGTGGGACAATGATGTATATAATGAGAGAATGGGGAGTCTGAAGTTGGAACAATGATGTATATAATGAGGGACTGGGGGAGTCTGAAGTTGGGACAATGATGTATATAATGAGGACTGGGGAGTCTAAAGGTGGGACAATGATGTATATAATGAGAATGGGGAGTCTAAAGGTGGGACAATGATGTATATAATGAGGGACTGGGGGAGTCTAAAGGTGGGACAATGATGTATATAATGAGGGACTGGAGGAGTCTAAAGGTGGGGCAATGATGTATATAATGAGAGACTGGGTAGTCTAAAGGTTGGACAATGATGTATATAATGAGAGACTGGGGGAGTCTAAAGGTGGGACAATGATGTATATAATGAGAGACTGGGGGAGTCTAAAGGTGGGACAATGATGTATATAATGAGAGACTGGGGGAGTCTAAAGGTGGGACAATGATGTATATAATGAGAGACTGGAGGAGTCTAAAGGTGGGGCAATGATGTATATAATGAGAGACTGGGGTAGTCTAAAGGTGGGACAATGATGTATATAATGAGAGACTGGGGGAGTCTAAAGGTGGGACAATGATGTATATAATGAGAGACTAGGGAGTCTAAAGGTGGGACAATGATGTATATAATGAGAGACTGGGGGAGTCTAAAGGTGGGACAATGATGTATGTAATGAGAGACTGGGAGAGTCTAAAGGTGGGACAATGATGTATATAATGAGAGACTGGGAGAGTCTAAAGGTGGGTCCATGATGTATATAATGAGAGACTGGGAGAGTCTAAAGGTGGGACAATGATGTATATAATGAGAGACTGGGGGAGTCTAAAGGTGGGACAATGATGTATATAATGAGAGACTGGGGGAGTCTGAAGGTGGGACAATGATGTATATAATGAGAGACTGGGGATTCTAAAGGTGGGACAATGATGTATATAATGAGAGACTGGGTAGTCTGAAGGCGGGACAATGATGTATATAATGAGAGACTGGGGGAGTCTAAAGGTGGGACAATGATGTATATAATGAGGGACTGGGGGAGTCTAAAGTTGGGACAATGATGTATATAATGAGAGACTGGGGAGTCTGAAGGTGGGACAATGATGTATATAATGAGAGACTGGGGGAGTCTGAAGTTGGAACAATGATGTATATAATGAGGGACTGGGGGACTCTAAAGGTGGGACAATGATGTATATAATGAGGACTTGAGGAGTCTAAAGGTGGGACAATGATGTATATAATGAGAGACTGGGGAGTCTGAAGTTGGGACAATGATGTATATAATGAGAGACTGGGGGAGTCTGAAGTTGGGACAATGATGTAAATAATGAGGGACTGGGGGAGTCTAAAGGTGGGACAATGATGTATATAATGAGGGACTGGTGAAGTCTAAAGGTGGGACAATGATGTATATAATGAGGGACTGGGGGAGTCTAAAGGTGGGACAATGATGTATATAATGAGGACTGGAGGAGTCTAAAGGTGGGACAATGATGTATATAATGAGAGACTGGAGGAGTCTAAAGGTGGGACAATGATGTATATAATGAGAGACTGGAGGAGTCTAAAGGTGGAACAATGATATATATAATGAGAGACTTGGGAGTCTAAAGGTGGGACAATGATGTATATAATGAGAGACTGGGGGAGTCTAAAGGTGGGACAATGATGTATATAATGAGAGACTGGGGGAGTCTAAAGGTGGGACAATGATGTATATAATGAGAGACTGGAGGAGTCTAAAGGTGGGGCAATGATGTATATAATGAGAGACTGGGGTAGTCTAAAGGTGGGACAATGATGTATATAATGAGAGAATGGGGAGTCTAAAGGTGGGACAATGATGTATATAATGAGAGACTAGGGAGTCTAAAGGTGGGACAATGATGTATATAATGAGAGACTGGGGAGTCTAAAGGTGGGACAATGATGTATATAATGAGAGACTGGGGGAGTCTAAAGGTGGGACAATGATGTATATAATGAGAGACTGGGAGAGTCTAAAGGTGGGACAATGATGTTTATAATGAGAGACTGGGAGAGTCTAAAGGTTGGGACAATGATGTATATAATGAGAGACTGGGAGAGTCTAAAGGTGGGACAATGATGTATATAATGAGAGACTGGGAGAGTCTAAAGGTGGGACAATGATGTATGTAATGAGAGACTGGGAGAGTCTAAAGGTGGGACAATGATGTATATAATGAGGGACTGGGGAGTCTAAAGGTGGGACAATGATGTATATAATGAGAGACTGGGGAGTCTGAAGTTGGAACAATGATGTATATAATGAGGGACTGGGGAGTCTGAAGTTGGGACAATGATGTATATAATGAGGGACTGGGGAGTCTAAAGGTGGGACAATGATGTATATAATGAGGGATGGGGGAGTCTAAAGGTGGGACAATGATGTATATAATGAGGGACTGGGGAGTCTAAAGGTGGGACAATGATGTATATAATGAGGGACTGGAGGAGTCTAAAGGTGGGGCAATGATGTATATAATGAGAGACTGGGGTAGTCTAAAGGTTGGACAATGATGTATATAATGAGAGACTGGGGGAGTCTAAAGGTGGGACAATGATGTATATAATGAGAGACTGGGGGAGTCTAAAGGTGGGACAATGATGTATAAAATGAGAGACTGGGGAGTCTAAAGGTGGGACAATGATGTATATAATGAGAGACTGGAGGAGTCTAAAGGTGGGCAATGATGTATATAATGAGAGACTGGGGTAGTCTAAAGGTGGGACAATGATGTATATAATGAGAGACTGGGGAAGTCTAAAGGTGGGACAATGATGTATATAATGAGAGACTAGGGAGTCTAAAGGTGGGACAATGATGTATATAATGAGAGACTGGGGGAGTCTAAAGGTGGGACAATGATGTATGTAATGAGAGACTGGGAGAGTCTAAAGGTGGGACAATGATGTATATAATGAGAGACTGGGAGAGTCTAAAGGTGGGTCCATGATGTATATAATGAGAGACTGGGAGAGTCTAAAGGTGGGACAATGATGTATATAATGAGAGACTGGGGGAGTCTAAAGGTGGGACATTGATGTATATAATGAGAGACTGGGGAGTCTGAAGGTGGGACAATGATGTATATAATGAGAGACTGGGGGATTCTAAAGGTGGGACAATGATGTATATAATGAGAGACTGGGGTAGTCTGAAGGCGGGACAATGATGTATATAATGAGAGACTGGGGGAGTCTAAAGGTGGGACAATGATGTATATAATGAGGGACTGGGGGAGTCTAAAGTTAAGACAATGATGTATATAATGAGAGACAGGGGGAGTCTGAAGGTGGGACAATGATGTATATAATGAGAGACTGGGGGAGTCTGAAGTTGGAACAATGATGTATATAATGAGGGACTGGGGGACTCTAAAGGTGGGACAATGATGTATATAATGAGGAACTTGAGGAGTCTAAAGGTGGGACAATGATGTATATAATGAGAGACTGGGGAGTCTGAAGTTGGGACAATGATGTATATAATGAGGACTGGGGAGTCTGAAGTTGGGACAATGATGTAATAATGAGGGACTGGGGAGTCTAAAGGTGGGACAATGATGTATATAATGAGGGACTGGTGGAGTCTAAAGGTGGGACAATGATGTATATAATGAGGGACTGGGGAGTCTAAAGGTGGGACAATGATGTATATAATGAGGGACTGGAGGAGTCTAAAGGTGGGCAATGATGTATATAATGAGGGACTGGGGGAGTCTAAAGGTGGGACAATGATGTATATAATGAGAACTGAGGAGTCTAAAGGTGGGACAATGATGTATATAATGAGAGACTGGGGAGTCTGAAGGTGGGACAATGATGTATATAATGAGGGACTGGGGAGTCTGAAGTTGGGACAATGATGTATATAATGAGAGACTGGGGAGTCTAAAGGTGGGACAATGATGTATATAATGAGAGACTGGGGAGTCTAAAGGTGGGACAATGATGTATATAATGAGAGACTGGGGGAGTCTAAAGGTGGGACAATGATGTATATAATGAGAGACTGGGGGAGTCTAAAGGTGGGACAATGATGTATATAATGAGAGACTGGGGGAGTCTAAAGGTGGGACAATGATGTATATAATGAGAGACTGGGGAGTCTAAAGGTGGGACAATGATGTATATAATGAGAGACTGGGGGAGTCTAAAGGTGGGGCAATGATGTATATAATGAGAGACTGGGGAGTCTAAAGGTGGGACAATGATGTATATAATGAGGGACTGGTGGAGTCTAAAGGTGGGACAATGATGTATATAATGAGAGACTAGGGAGTCTAAAGGTGGGACAATGATGTATATAAAGAGAGACTGGGGGAGTCTAAAGGTGGGACAATGATGTATGTAATGAGAGACTGGGAGAGTCTAAAGGTGGGACAATGATGTATATAAAGAGAGACTGGGAGAGTCTAAAGGTGGGACCATGATGTATATAATGAGAGACTGGGAGAGTCTAAAGGTGGGACAATGATGTATATAATGAGAGACTGGGGGAGTCTAAAGGTGGGACATGATGTATATAATGAGAGACTGGGGGAGTCTGAAGGTGGGACAATGATGTATATAATGAGAGACTGGGGATTCTAAAGGTGGGACAATGATGTATATAATGAGAGACTGGGGTAGTCTAAAGGTGGGACAATGATGTATATAATGAGAGACTGGGGAGTCTAAAGGTGGGACAATGATGTATATAATGAGGGACTGGGGAGTCTAAAGTTGGAACAATGATGTATATAATGAGGGACTGGGGGAGTCTAAAGGTGGGACAATGATGTATATAATGAGAACTGGGGGAGTCTAAAGGTGGGACAATGATGTATATAATGAGAGACTGGGGGAGTCTAAAGGTGGGACAATGATGTATATAATGAGAGACTGGGGGAGTCTAAAGGTGGGACAATGATGTATATAATGAGAGACTGGGGGAGTCTAAAGGTGGGACAATGATGTATATAATGAGAGACTGGGGAGTCTAAAGGTGGGACAATGATGTATATAATGAGAGACTGGGGAGTCTAAAGGTGGGACAATGATGTATATAATGAGAGACTGGGGTAGTCTAAAGGTGGGACAATGATGTATATAATGAGAGACTGGGGGAGTCTAAAGGTGGGACAATGATGTATATAATGAGAGACTGGGGAGTCTAAAGGTGGGACAATGATGTATATAATGAGAGACTGGGGAGTCTGAAGGTGGGACAATGATGTATATAATGAGAGACTGGGGATTCTGAAGGTGGGACAATGATGTATATAATGAGAGACTGGGGTAGTCTGAAGGCGGGACAATGATGTATATAATGAGAGACTGGGGGAGTCTAAAGGTGGGACAATGATGTATATAATGAGGGACTGGGGGAGTCTAAAGTTGGGACAATGATGTATATAATGAGAGACTGGGGAGTCTGAAGGTGGGACAATGATGTATATAATGAGAGACTGGGGGAGTCTGAAGTTGGAACAATGATGTATATAATGAGAGACTGGGGAGTCTAAAGGTGGGACAATGATGTATATAATGAGGGACTGGGGGAGTCTAAGGTGGGACAATGATGTATATAATGAGGGACTGGGGAGTCTAAAGGTGGGACAATGATGTATATAATGAGGGACTGGAGGAGTCTAAAGGTGGGGCAATGATGTATATAATGAGGGACTGGGGGAGTCTAAAGGTGGGACAATGATGTATATAATGAGGAACTTGAGGAGTCTAAAGGTGGGACAATGATGTATATAATGAGAGACTGGGGAGTCTGAAGTTGGGACAATGATGTATATAATGAGGGACTGGGGGAGTCTGAAGTTGGGACAATGATGTATATAATGAGGGACTGGGGGAGTCTAAAGGTGGGCCAATGATGTATATAATGAGGGACTGGGGGAGTCTAAAGGTGGGACAATGATGTATATAATGAGGGACTGGGGAGTCTAGAGGTGGGACAATGATGTATATAATGAGGGACTGGAGGAGACTAAAGGTGGGGCAATGATGTATATAATGAGAGACTGGGGTAGTCTAAAGGTGGGACAATGATGTATATAATGAGAGACTGGGGAGTCTAAAGGTGGGACAATGATGTATATAATGAGAGACTGGGGAGTCTAAAAGTGGGACAATGATGTATATAATGAGAGACTGGGGAGTCTAAAGGTGGGACAATGATGTATATAATGAGAGACTGGGGAGTCTAAAGGTGGGACAATGATGTATATAATGAGAGACTGGGGAGTCTAAAGTGGGACAATGATGTATATAATGAGAGACTGGGGAGTCTAAAGGTGGGACAATGATGTATATAATGAGAGACTGGGGAGTCTAAAGGTGGGACAATGATGTATATAATGAGAGACTGGGGGAGTCTAAAGGTGGGGCAATGATGTATATAATGAGAGACTGGGGTAGTCTAAAGGTGGGACAATGATGTATATAATGAGAGACTGGGGGAGTCTAAAGGTGGGACAATGATGTATATAATGAGAGACTAGGGAGTCTAAAGGTGGGACAATGATGTATGTAATGAGAGACTGGGAGAGTCTAAAGGTGGGACAATGATGTATATAATGAGAGACTGGGAGAGTCTAAAGGTGGGTCCATGATGTATATAATGAGAGACTGGGAGAGTCTAAAGGTGGGACAATGATGTATATAATGAGAGACTGGGGGAGTCTAAAGGTGGGACATTGATGTATATAATGAGAGACTGGGGGAGTCTGAAGGTGGGACAATGATGTATATTATGAGAGAGGGGGATTCTAAAGGTGGGACAATGATGTATATAATGAGAGACTGGGGTAGTCTGAAGGTGGGACAATGATGTATATAATGAGAGACTGGGGGAGTCTAAAGGTGGGACAATGATGTATATAATGAGGGACTGGGGGAGTCTGAAGTTGGAACAATGATGTATATAATGAGGGACTGGGGGAGTCTAAAGGTGGGACAATGATGTATATAATGAGGAACTGGGGGAGTCTAAAGGTGGGACAATGATGTATATAATGAGAGACTGGCGGAGTCTAAAGGTGGGACAATGATGTATATAATGAGAGACTGGGGGAGTCTAAAGGTGGGACAATGATGTATATAATGAGAGACTGGGGGAGTCTAAAGGTGGGACAATGATGTATATAATGAGAGACTGGGGGAGTCTAAAGGTGGGACAATGATGTATATAATGAGAGACTGGGGGAGTCTAAAGGTGGGACAATGATGTATATAATGAGAGACTGGGAGAGTCTAAAGGTGGGACAATGATGTATATAATGAAAGACTTGAGGAGTCTAAAGGTGGGACAATGATGTATATAATGAGAGACTGAGGAGTATAAAGGTGGGACAATGATGTATATAATGAGAGACTGGAGGAGTCTAAAGGTGGGACAATGATATATATTATAAGAGACTGGGGGAGTCTAAAGGTGGGACAATGATGTATATAATGATAGACTGGAGGAGTCTAAAGGTGGGACAATGATGTATATAATGAGAGACTGGAGGAGTCTAAAGGTGGAACAATGATATATATTGTGAGAGACTGGAGGAGTCTAAAGGCGTGACAATGATGTATATAATGATAGACTTTAGGAGTCTAAAGGTGGGACAATGATGTATATAATGAGAGACTGGAGGAGTCTAAAGGTGGGACAATGATGTATATAATGAGAGACTGGAGGAGTCTAAAGGTAGGACAATGATGTATATAATGAGAGACTGGAGGAGTCTAAAGGCGGGACAATGATGTATATAATGAGAGACTGGAGGAGTCTAAAGGTGGGACAATGATGTATATAATGAGAGACTGGGGGAGTCTAAAGGTGGGACAATGATGTATATAATGAGAGACTGGGGAGTCTAAAGGTAGGACAATGATGTATATAATGAGAGACTGGAGGAGTCTAAAGGTGGGGCAATGATGTATATAATGAGAGACTGGGGTAGTCTAAAGGTGGGACAATGATGTATATAATGAGAGACTGGGGAGTCTAAAGGTGGGACAATGATGTATATAATGAGAGACTAGGGAGTCTAAAGGTGGGACAATGATGTATATAATGAGAGATTGGGGGAGTCTAAAGGTGGGACAATATGTATATAATTAGAGACTGGGGAGTCTAAAGGTGGGACAATGATGTATATATTGAGAGACTGGGAGAGTCTAAAGGTGGGACAATGATTTTATAATGAGAGACTGGGAGAGTCTAAAGGTGGGACAATGATGTATATAATGAGAGACTGGGAGAGTCTAAAGGTGAGACAATGATGTATATAATGAGAGACTGGGAGAGTCTAAAGGTTGGGACAATGATGTATATAATGAGAGACTGGGAGAGTCTAAAGGTGGGACAATGATGTATATAATGAGAGACTGGGAGAGTCTAAAGATGGGACAATGATGTATATAATGAGAGACTTGGAGAGTCTAAAGGTGGGACAATGATGTATATAATGAGGGACTGGGGGAGTCTAAAGGTGGGACAATGATGTATATAATGAGAGACTGGGGAGTCTGAAGTTGGGACAATGATGTATATAATGAGGGACTGGGGGAGTCTGAAGTTGGGACAATGATGTATATAATGAGGGACTGGGGGAGTCTAAAGGTGGGACAATGATGTATATAATGAGGGACTGGGGGAGTCTAAAGGTGGGACAATGATGTATATAATGAGGACTGGGGGAGTCTAAAGGTGGGACAATGATGTATATAATGAGGGACTGGAGGAGACTAAAGGTGGGGCAATGATGTATATAATGAGAGACTGGGGTAGTCTAAAGGTGGGACAATGATGTATATAATGAGAGACTGGGGAGTCTAAAGGTGGGACAATGATGTATATAATGAGAGACTGGGGAGTCTAAAGGTGGGACAATGATGTATTTAATGAGAGACTGGTGGAGTCTAAAGGTGGGACAATGATGTATATAATGAGAGACTGGGGGTGTCTAAAGGTGGGACAATGATGTATATAATGAGAGACTGGGGGAGTCTAAAGGTGGGACAATGATGTATATAATCAGAGACTGGAGGAGTCTAAAGGTGGGGCAATGATGTATATAATGAGAGACTGGGGTAGTCTAAAGGTGGGACAATGATGTATATAATGAGAGAATGGGGGAGTCTAAAGGTGGGACAATGATGTATATAATGAGAGACTAGGGAGTCTAAAGGTGGGACAATGATGTATATAATGAGAGACTGGGGGAGTCTAAAGGTGGGACAATGATGTATATAATGAGAGACTGGGGGAGTCTAAAGGTGGGACAATGATGTATATAATGAGAGACTGGGGGAGTCTGAAGGTGGGGCAATGATGTATATAATGAGAGACTGGGGGATTCTAAAGGTGGGACAATGATGTATATAATGAGAGACTGGGGGAGTCTGAAGGTGGGACAATGATGTATATAATGAGAGACTGGGGGAGTCTAAAGATGGGACAATGATGTATATAATGAGGGACTGGGGAAGTCTAAAGGTGGGACAATGATGTATATAATGAGAGACTGGAGGATTCTAAAGGTTGGACAATGATGTATATAATGAGAGACTGGGGAGTCTGAAGGTGGGACAATGATGTATATAATGAGAGACTGGGGAGTCTAAAGGTGGGACAATGATGTATATAATGAGAGACTGGGAGAGTCTAAAGGTGGGACAATGATGTATATAATGAGAGACTGGGAGAGTCTAAAGTTGGGACAATGATGTATATAATGAGAGACTGTGAGAGTCTAAAGGTTGGGACAATGATGTATATAATGAGAGACTAGGGAGTCTAAAGGTGGGACAATGATGTATATAATGAGAGATTGGGAGAGTCTAAAGGTGGGACAATGATGTATGTAATGAGAGACTGGGAGAGTCTAAAGGTGGGACAATGATGTATATAATGAGAGACTGGGAGAGTCTAAAGGTGGGACAATGATGTATATAATGAGAGACTGGGGGAGTCTAAAGGTGGGACAATGATGTATATAATGAGAGACTGGGGAGTCTGAAGGTGGGGCAATGATGTATATAATGAGAGACTGGGGGATTCTAAAGGTGGGACAATGATGTATATAATGAGAGACTGGGGGAGTCTGAAGGTGGGACAATGATGTATATAATGAGAGACTGAGGGAGTCTAAAGGTGGGACAATGATGTATATAATGAGGACTGGGGAAGTCTAAAGGTGGGACAATGATGTATATAATGAGAGACTGGAGGATTCTAAAGGTTGGACAATGATGTATATAATGAGAGACTGGGGGAGTCTGAAGGTGGGACAATGATTTATATAATGAGAGACTGGGGAGTCTGAAGTTGGGACAATGATGTATATAATGAGGGACTGGGGAGTCTAAAGGTGGGACAATGATGTATATAATGAGGGACTGGGGGAGTCTAAAGGTGGGATAATGATGTATATAATGTGGGACTGGGGAGTCTAAAGGTGGGACAATGATGTATATAATGAGAGACTGGGGGAGTCTAAAGGTGGGACAATGATGTATATAATGAGAGACTGGGGGAGTCTAAAGGTGGGACAATGATGTATATAATGAGAGACTGGGGGAGTCTAAAGGTGGGACAATGATGTATATAATGAGAGACTTGAGGAGTCTAAAGGTGGGACAATGATGTATATAATGAGAGACTTGAGGAGTCTAAAGGTGGGACAATGATGTATATAATGATATACTTCAGGAGTCTAAATGTGGGACAATGATGTATATAATGAGAGACTGGAGGAGTCTAAAGGCGGGACAATGATGTATATAATGAGAGACTGGAGGAGTCTAAAGGTGGGACAATGATGTATATAATGAGAGACTGGGGGAGTCTAAAGGTGGGACAATGATGTATATAATGAGAGACTTGAGGAGTCTAAAGGTGGGACAATGATGTATATAATGAGAGACTTGAGGAGTCTAAAGGTGGGACAATGATGTATATAATGATATACTTCAGGAGTCTAAATGTGGGACAATGATGTATATAATGAGAGACTTGAGGAGTCTAAAGGTGGGACAATGATGTATATAATGAGAGACTGGAGGAGACTAAAGGTGGGGCAATGATGTATATAATGAGAGACTGGGGGAGTCTAAAGGTGGGACAATGATGTATATAATGAGAGACTGGAGGAGACTAAAGGTGGGGCAATGATGTATATAATGAGAGACTGGGGTAGTCTAAAGGTGGGGCAATGATGTATATAATGAGAGACTGGGAGAGTCTAAAGGTGGGACAATGATGTATATAATGAGAGACTGGGGAGTCTAAAGGTGGGACAATGATGTATATAATGAGAGACTGGGGAGTCTAAAGGTGGGACAATGATGTATATAATGAGAGACTGGGGGAGTCTAAAGGTGGGACAATGATGTATATAATGAGAGACTTTAGGAGTCTAAAGGTGGGGCAATGATGTATATAAAGAGAGACTGGGGTAGTCTAAAGGTGGGACAATGATGTATATAATGAGAGACTGGGGGAGTCTAAAGGTGGGACAATGATGTATATAATGAGAGACTAGGGAGTCTAAAGGTGGGACAATGATGTATAAAATGAGAGATTGGGGAGTCTAAAGGTGGGACAATGATGTATATAATGAGAGATTGGGGGAGTCTAAAGGTGGGACAATGATGTATATAATGAGAGACTGGGAGAGTCTAAAGTTGGGACAATGATGTTATAATGAGAGACTGGGAGAGTCTAAAGGTGGGACAATGATGTATATAATGAGAGACTGGGAGAGTCTAAAGGTGGGACAATGATGTATATAATGAGAGACTGGGAGAGTCTAAAGGTTGGGACAATGATGTATATAATGAGAGACTGGGAGAGTCTAAAGGTGGGACAATGATGTATATAATGAGAGACTGGGAGAGTCTAAAGATGGGACAATGATGTATGTAATGAGAGACTTGGAGAGTCTAAAGGTGGGACAATGATGTATATAATGAGGGACTGGGGAGTCTAAAGGTGGGACAATGATGTATATAATGAGAGACTGGGGAGTCTGAAGTTGGGACAATGATGTATATAATGAGGGACTGGGGGAGTCTGAAGTTGGGACAATGATGTATATAATGAGGGACTGGGGGAGTCTAAAGGTGGGACAATGATGTATATAATGAGGGACTGGGGGAGTCTAAAGGTGGGACAATGATGTATATAATGAGGGACTGGGGGAGTCTAAAGGTGGGACAATGATGTATATAATGAGGGACTGGAGGAGACTAAAGGTGGGGCAATGATGTATATAATGAGAGACTGGGGTAGTCTAAAGGTGGGACAATGATGTATATAATGAGAGACGGGGGGAGTCTTAAGGTGGGATAATGATGTATATAATGAGAGACTGGGGGAGTCTAAAGGTGGGACAATGATGTATATAATGAGAGACTGGTGGAGTCTAAAGGTGGGACAATGATGTATATAATGAGAGACTGGGGAGTCTAAAGGTGGGACAATGATGTATATAATGAGAGACTGGGGAGTCTAAAGGTGGGACAATGATGTATATAATGAGAGACTGGAGGAGTCTAAAGGTGGGGCAATGATGTATATAATGAGAGACTGGGGTAGTCTAAAGGTGGGACAATGATGTATATAATGAAAGACTGGGGGAGTCTAAAGGTGGGACAATGATGTATATAATGAGAGACTAGGGAGTCTAAAGGTGGGACAATGATGTATATAATGAGAGACTGGGGGAGTCTAAAGGTGGGACAATGATGTATACAATGAGAGACTGGGGGAGTCTAAAGGTGG
Source organism: Megaustenia siamemsis (assembly GCA_032433765.1). Classification (NCBI taxonomy): domain Eukaryota; kingdom Metazoa; phylum Mollusca; class Gastropoda; order Stylommatophora; family Ariophantidae; genus Megaustenia; species Megaustenia siamemsis. The sequence goes on from JAVIAB010000046.1 coordinate 5,543,389, forward strand.
GACAATGATGTATATAATGAGAGACTGGGAGAGTCTAAAGGTGGGAAAATGATGTATATAATGAGAGACTGGGAGAGTCTAAAGGTGGGACAATGATGTATATAATGAGAGACTTGGGGAGTCTAAAGGTGGGACAATGATGTATATAATGAGACTGGGGGAGTCTGAAGGTGGGGCAATGATGTATATAATGAGAGACTGGGGGATTCTAAAGGTGGGACAATGATGTATATAATGAGAGACTGGGGGAGTCTGAAGGTGGGACAATGATGTATATAATGAGAGACTGGGGGAGTCTAAAGGTGGGACAATGATGTATATAATGAGAGACTGGAGGATTCTAAAGGTTGGACAATGATGTATATAATGAGAGACTGGGGAGTCTGAAGGTGGGACAATGATGTATATAATGAGAGACTGGGGGAGTCATAAGTTGGGACAATGATGTATATAATGAGGGACTGGGGGAGTCTAAAGGTGGGACAATGATGTATATAATGAGGGACTGGGGGAGTCTAAAGGTGGGACAATGATGTATATAATGTGGGACTGGGGGAGTCTAAAGGTGGGACAATGATGTATATAATGAGAGATGGGGGAGTCTAAAGGTGGGACAATGATGTATATAATGAGAGACTGGGGGAGTCTAAAGGTGGGACAATGATGTATATAATGAGAGACTGGGGGAGTCTAAAGGTTGGACAATGATGTATATAATGAGAGACTTGAGGAGTCTAAAGGTGGGACAATGATGTATATAATGAGAGACTTGAGGAGTCTAAAGGTAGGACAATGATGTATATAATGAGAGACTTGAGGAGTCTAAAGTTGGGACAATGATGCATATAATGAGAGACTGGAGGATTCTAAAGGTGGGACAATGATATATATTATAAGAGACTGGGGGAGTCTAAAGGTGGGACAATGATGTATATAATGATAGACTGGAGGAGTCTAAAGGTGGGACAATGATGTATATAATGATAGACTGGAGGAGTCTAAAGGTGGAACAATGATATATATTATGAGAGACTGGAGGAGTCTAAAGGTGGGACAATGATGTATATAATTCTATACTTAATGAGTCTAAATGTGGGACAATGATGTAAATAATGAGAGACTGGAGGAGTCTAAAGGTGGGACAATGATATATATTATGAGAGACTGGAGGAGTCTAAAGGTGCGACAATGATATATATTATAAGAGACTGGGGGAGTCTAAAGGTGGGACAATGATGTATATAATGATAGACTGGAGGAGTCTAAAGGCGGGACAATGATGTATATAATGAGAGACTGGAGGAGTCTAAAGGTGGGACAATGATATATATTATGAGAGACTGGAGGAGTCTAAAGGTGGGACAATGATATATATTATGAGAGACTAGGGAGTCTAAAGGTGGGACAATGATGTATATAATGAGAGACTGGGGGAGTCTAAAGGTGGGACAATGATGTATACAATGAGAGACTGGGGGAGTCTAAAGGTGGGACAATGATGTATATAATGAGAGACTGGGAGAGTCTAAAGGTGGGAAAATGATGTATATAATGAGAGACTGGGAGAGTCTAAAGGTGGGACAATGATGTATATAATGAGAGACTGGGAGAGTCTAAAGGTTGGGACAATGATGTATATAATGAGAGACTAGGGAGTCTAAAGGTGGGACAATGATGTATATAATGAGAGACTGGGAGAGTCTAAAGGTGGGACAATGATGTATGTAATGAGAGACTGGGAGAGACTAAAGGTGGGACAATGATGTATATAATGAGAGACTGGGAGAGTCTAAAGGTGGGACAATGATGTATATAATGAGAGACTGGGAGAGTCTAAAGGTGGGACAATGATGTATATAATGAGAGACTGGGGGAGTCTAAAGGTGGGACAATGATGTATATAATTAGAGACTGTGGGAGTCTGAAGGTGGGGCAATGATGTATATAATGAGAGACTGGGGGATTCTAAAGGTGGGACAATGATGTATATAATGAGAGACTGGGGAAGTCTGAAGGTGGGACAATGATGTATATAATGAGAGACTGGGGGAGTCTAAAGGTGGGACAATGATGTATATAATGAGGGACTGGGGAAGTCTAAAGGTGGGACAATGATGTATATAATGAGAGACTGGGGGAGTCTAAAGGTGGGACAATGATGTATATAATGAGAGACTGGGGGAGTCTGAAGGTGGGACAATGATGTATATAATGAGAGACTGGGGGAGTCTGAAGTTGGGACAATGATGTATATAATGAGGGACTGGGGGAGTCTAAAGGTGGGACAATGATGTATGTAATGAGGGACTGGCGGAGTCTAAAGGTGGGACAATGATGTATATAATGTGGGACTGGGGGAGTCTAAAGTTGGGACAATGATGTATATAATGAGAGACTGGGGAGTCTAAAGGTGGGCAATGATGTATATAATGAGAGACTGGGGTAGTCTAAAGGTGGGACAATGATGTATATAATGAGAGACTAGGGAGTCTAAAGGTGGGACAATGATGTATATAATGAGAGACTGGGGGAGTCTAAAGGTGGGACAATGATGTATACAATGAGAGACTGGGGGAGTCTAAAGGTGGGACAATGATGTATATAATGAGAGACTGGGAGAGTCTAAAGGTGGGAAAATGATGTATATAATGAGAGACTGGGAGAGTCTAAAGGTGGGACAATGATGTATATAATGAGAGACTTGGGGAGTCTAAAGGTGGGACAATGATGTATATAATGAGACTGGGGGAGTCTGAAGGTGGGGCAATGATGTATATAATGAGAGACTGGGGATTCTAAAGGTGGGACAATGATGTATATAATGAGAGACTGGGGGAGTCTGAAGGTGGGACAATGATGTATATAATGAGAGACTGGGGGAGTCTAAAGGTGGGACAATGATGTATATAATGAGAGACTGGAGGATTCTAAAGGTTGGACAATGATGTATATAATGAGAGACTGGGGGAGTCTGAAGGTGGGACAATGATGTATATAATGAGAGACTGGGGGAGTCATAAGTTGGGACAATGATGTATATAATGAGGGACTGGGGGAGTCTAAAGGTGGGACAATGATGTATATAATGAGAGACTGGGGGAGTCTAAAGGTGGGACAATGATGTATATAATGTGGGACTGGGGGAGTCTAAAGGTGGGACAATGATGTATATAATGAGAGATTGGGGAGTCTAAATGTGGGACAATGATGTATATAATGAGAGACTGGGGGAGTCTAAAGGTGGGACAATGATGTATATAATGAGAGACTGGGGGAGTCTAAAGGTTGGACAATGATGTATATAATGAGAGACTTGAGGAGTCTAAAGGTGGGACAATGATGTATATAATGAGAGACTTGAGGAGTCTAAAGGTAGGACAATGATGTATATAATGAGAGACTTGAGGAGTCTAAAGTTGGGACAATGATGCATATAATGAGAGACTGGAGGATTCTAAAGGTGGGACAATGATATATTATAAGAGACTGGGGGAGTCTAAAGGTGGGACAATGATGTATATAATGATAGACTGGAGGAGTCTAAAGGTGGGACAATGATGTATATAATGATAGACTGGAGGAGTCTAAAGGTGGAACAATGATATATATTATGAGAGACTGGAGGAGTCTAAAGGTGGGACAATGATGTATATAATTCTATACTTAATGAGTCTAAATGTGGGACAATGATGTAAATAATGAGAGACTGGAGGAGTCTAAAGGTGGGACAATGATATATATTATGAGAGACTGGAGGAGTCTAAAGGTGCGACAATGATATATATTATAAGAGACTGGGGGAGTCTAAAGGTGGGACAATGATGTATATAATGATAGACTGGAGGAGTCTAAAGGCGGGACAATGATGTATATAATGAGAGACTGGAGGAGTCTAAAGGTGGGACAATGATATATATTATGAGAGACTGGAGGAGTCTAAAGGTGGGACAATGATATATATTATGAGAGACTAGGGAGTCTAAAGGTGGGACAATGATGTATATAATGAGAGACTGGGGGAGTCTAAAGGTGGGACAATGATGTATACAATGAGAGACTGGGGGAGTCTAAAGGTGGGACAATGATGTATATAATGAGAGACTGGGAGAGTCTAAAGGTGGGAAAATGATGTATATAATGAGAGACTGGGAGAGTCTAAAGGTGGGACAATGATGTATATAATGAGAGACTGGGAGAGTCTAAAGGTTGGGACAATGATGTATATAATGAGAGACTAGGGAGTCTAAAGGTGGGACAATGATGTATATAATGAGAGACTGGGAGAGTCTAAAGGTGGGACAATGATGTATGTAATGAGAGACTGGGAGAGACTAAAGGTGGGACAATGATGTATATAATGAGAGACTGGGAGAGTCTAAAGGTGGGACAATGATGTATATAATGAGAGACTGGGAGAGTCTAAAGGTGGGACAATGATGTATATAATGAGAGACTGGGGGAGTCTAAAGGTGGGACAATGATGTATATAATTAGAGACTGTGGGAGTCTGAAGGTGGGGCAATGATGTATATAATGAGAGACTGGGGGATTCTAAAGGTGGGACAATGATGTATATAATGAGAGACTGGGGAAGTCTGAAGGTGGGACAATGATGTATATAATGAGAGACTGGGGAGTCTAAAGGTGGGACAATGATGTATATAATGAGGGACTGGGGAAGTCTAAAGGTGGGACAATGATGTATATAATGAGAGACTGGGGGATTCTAAAGGTGGGACAATGATGTATATAATGAGAGACTGGGGGAGTCTGAAGGTGGGACAATGATGTATATAATGAGAGACTGGGGGAGTCTGAAGTTGGGACAATGATGTATATAATGAGGGACTGGGGGAGTCTAAAGGTGGGACAATGATGTATGTAATGAGGGACTGGCGGAGTCTAAAGGTGGGACAATGATGTATATAATGTGGGACTGGGGGAGTCTAAAGTTGGGACAATGATGTATATAATGAGAGACTGGGGGAGTCTAAAGGTGGGACAATGATGTATATAATGAGAGACTGGGGGAGTCTAAAGGTGGGACAATGATGTATATAATGAGAGACTGGGGGAGTCTAAAGGTTGGACAATGATGTATATAATGAGAGACTTGAGGAGTCTAAAGGTGGGACAATGATGTATATAATGAGAGACTTGAGGAGTCTAAAGGTGGGACAATGATGTATATAATGAGAGACTTGAGGAGTCTAAAGGTGGGACAATGATGCATATAATGAGAGACTGGGGAGTCTAAAGGTGGGACAATGATGTATATAATGAGAGACTGGGGGAGTCTAAAGGTGGGACAATGATGTATATAATGAGAGATTGGGGGAGTCTAAAGGTGGGACAATGATGTATATAATGAGAGACTTTAGGAGTCTAAAGGTGGGGCAATGATGTATATAATGAGAGACTGGGGTAGTCTAAAGGTGGGACAATGATGTATATAATGAGAGACTGGGGGAGTCTAAAGGTGGGACAATGATGTATATAATGAGAGACTAGGGAGTCTAAAGGTGGGACAATGATGTATATAATGAGAGATTGGGGGAGTCTAAAGGTGGGACAATGATGTATATAATGAGAGATTGGGGGAGTCTAAAGGTGGGACAATGATGTATATAATGAGAGACTGGGAGAGTCTAAAGGTGGGACAATGATGTTATAGTGAGAGACTGGGAGAGTCTAAAGGTGGGACAATGATGTATATAATGAGAGACTGGGAGAGTCTAAAGGTGGGACAATGATGTATATAATGAGAGACTGGGAGAGTCTAAAGGTTGGGACAATGATGTATATAATGAGAGACTGGGAGAGTCTAAAGGTGGGACAATGATGTATATAATGAGAGACTGGGAGAGTCTAAAGATGGGACAATGATGTATGTAATGAGAGACTTGGAGAGTCTAAAGGTGGGACAATGATGTATATAATGAGGGACTGGGGGAGTCTAAAGGTGGGACAATGATGTATATAATGAGAGACTGGGGAGTCTGAAGTTGGGACAATGATGTATATAATGAGGGACTGGGGGAGTCTGAAGGTGGGACAATGATGTATATAATGAGGGACTGGGGGAGTCTAAAGGTGGGACAATGATGTATATAATGAGGGACTGGGGAGTCTAAAGGTGGGACAATGATGTATATAATGAGGGACTGGGGGAGTCTAAAGGTGGGACAATGATGTATATAATGAGGGACTGGAGGAGACTAAAGGTGGGGCAATGATGTATATAATGAGAGACTGGGGTAGTCTAAAGGTGGGACAATGATGTATATAATGAGAGACGGGGGAGTCTAAAGGTGGGATAATGATGTATATAATGAGAGACTGGGGGAGTCTAAAGGTGGGACAATGATGTATATAATGAGAGACTGGTGGAGTCTAAAGGTGGGACAATGATGTATATAATGAGAGACTGGGGGTGTCTAAAGGTGGGACAATGATGTATATAATGAGAGACTGGGGGAGTCTAAAGGTGGGACAATGATGTATATAATGAGAGACTGAAGGAGTCTAAAGGTGGGGCAATGATGTATATAATGAGAGACTGGGGTAGTCTAAAGGTGGGACAATGATGTATATAATGATAGACTGGAGGAGTCTAAAGGCGGGACAATGATGTATATAATGAGAGACTGGAGGAGTCTAAAGGTGGGACAATGATATATATTATGAGAGACTAGGGAGTCTAAAGGTGGGACAATGATGTATATAATGAGAGACTGGGGGAGTCTAAAGGTGGGACAATGATGTATACAATGAGAGACTGGGGGAGTCTAAAGGTGGGACAATGATGTATATAATGAGAGACTGGGAGAGTCTAAAGGTGGGAAAATGATGTATATAATGAGAGACTGGGAGAGTCTAAAGGTGGGACAATGATGTATATAATGAGAGACTGGGAGAGTCTAAAGGTTGGGACAATGATGTATATAATGAAAGACTAGGGAGTCTAAAGGTGGGACAATGATGTATATAATGAGAGACTGGGAGAGTCTAAAGGTGGGACAATGATGTATGTAATGAGAGACTGGGAGAGTCTAAAGGTGGGACAATGATGTATATAATGAGAGACTGGGAGAGTCTAAAGGTGGGACAATGATGTATATAATGAGAGACTGGGAGAGTCTAAAGGTGGGACAATGATGTATATAATGTGAGACTGGGGGAGTCTAAAGGTGGGACAATGATGTATATAATGAGACACTGGGGGAGTCTGAAGGTGGGGAAATGATGTATATAATGAGAGACTGGGGGATTCTAAAGGTGGGACAATGATGTATATAATGAGAGACTGGGGGAGTCTGAAGGTGGGACAATGATGTATATAATGAGAGACTGGGGGAGTCTAAAGGTGGGACAATGATGTATATAATGAGGGACTGGGGAAGTCTAAAGGTGGGACAATGATGTATATAATGAGAGACTGGAGGATTCTAAAGGTTGGACAATGATGTATATAATGAGAGACTGGGGGAGTCTGAAGGTGGGACAATGATGTATATAATGAGAGACTTGAGGAGTCTAAAGGTGGGACAATGATGTATATAATGATAGACTGGAGGAGTCTAAAGGTGGGACAATGATGTATATAATGATAGACTGGAGGAGTCTAAAGGTGGAACAATGATATATATTATGAGAGACTGGGAGAGTCTAAAGGTGGGACAATGATGTATATAATGAGAGACTGGGGGAGTCTAAAGGTGGGACAATGATGTATATAATGAGACACTGGGGGAGTCTGAAGGTGGGGAAATGATGTATATAATGAGAGACTGGGGGAGTCTAAAGGTGGGAAAATGATGTATATAATGAGAGACTGGGAGAGTCTAAAGGTGGGACAATGATGTATATAATGAGAGACTGGGAGAGTCTAAAGGTTGGGACAATGATGTATATAATGAGAGACTAGGGAGTCTAAAGGTGGGACAATGATGTATATAATGAGAGACTGGGAGAGTCTAAAGGTGGGACAATGATGTATGTAATGAGAGACTGGGAGAGTCTAAAGGTGGGACAATGATGTATATAATGAGAGACTGGGAGAGTCTAAAGGTGGGACAATGATGTATATAATGAGAGACTGGGAGAGTCTAAAGGTGGGACAATGATGTATATAATGAGAGACTGGGGGAGTCTAAAGGTGGGACAATGATGTATATAATGAGACACTGGGGGAGTCTGAAGGTGGGGAAATGATGTATATAATGAGAGACTGGGGGATTCTAAAGGTGGGACAATGATGTATATAATGAGAGACTGGGGGAGTCTGAAGGTGGGACAATGATGTATATAATGAGAGACTGGCGGAGTCTAAAGGTGGGACAATGATGTATATAATGAGGGACTGGGGAAGTCTAAAGGTGGGACAATGATGTATATAATGAGAGACTGGAGGATTCTAAAGGTTGGACAATGATGTATATAATGAGAGACTGGGGGAGTCTGAAGGTGGGACAATGATGTATATAATGAGAGACTTGAGGAGTCTAAAGGTGGGACAATGATGTATATAATGATAGACTGGAGGAGTCTAAAGGTGGGACAATGATGTATATAATGATAGACTGGAGGAGTCTAAAGGTGGAACAATGATATATATTATGAGAGACTGGAGGAGTCTAAAGGTGGGACAATGATGTATATAATTATATACTTAATGAGTCTAAATGTGGGACAATGATGTATATAATGAGAGACTGGAGGAGTCTAAAGGTGGGACAATGATATATATTATGAGAGACTGGAGGAGTCTAAAGGTGCGACAATGATATATATTATAAGAGACTGGGGGAGTCTAAAGGTGGGACAATGATGTATATAATGATAGACTGGAGGAGTCTAAAGGCGGGACAATGATGTATATAATGAGAGACTGGAGGAGTCTAAAGGTGGGACAATGATATATATTATGAGAGACTGGAGGAGTCTAAAGGTGGGACAATGATATATATTATGAGAGACTGGAGGAGTCTAAAGGTGGGACAATGATGTATATAATGAGAGACTGCAGGAGTCTAAAGGTGGGACAATGATGTATATAATGAGAGATTGGGGGAGTCTAAAGGTGGGACAATGATGTATATAATGAAAGACGGGATGAGTCTAAAAGTGGGACAATGATGTATATAATGAGAGATTGGGGGGAGTCTAAAGTTGGGACAATGATGTATATAATGAGAGATTGGGGGAAGTCTAAAGTTGGGACAATGATGTATATTATGAGGGACTGGGAGAGTCTAAAGGTGGAAAAGGGATGTGGTCGATCTGGAGTGATTAGTGGCAAAAGCAGATGTATATAATAATCAACACTTTACAAGAACAATCAGTCTGTACAGAGCCTCGGTAAATGCTGGGACGGGCAGCAGAGCGGATTTGGCGATAGTTTTCATGTTTTCTATTTTCTAGTAGCCGATCTCGGTGTGTGATAGATGGTACAATGGTATTATGTGTGATAGGTGGTTCAATGATATTGTGTGTGATAGGTGGTACAATGGTATTCTGTGTGATAGGTGGTATAATGATATTGTGTGTGATAGGTAGTACAATGGTATTCTGTGTGATAGGTGGTACAATGATATTGTGTGTGATAGGTGGTACAATGGTATTCTGTGTGATAGGTAGTACAATGGTATTCTGTGGGATAGGTGGTACAATGGTATTCTGTGTGATAGGTGGTACAATGGTATTCTGTGTGATAGGTAGTACAATGGTATTCTGTGTGATAGGTGGTACAATGGTATTCTGTGTGATAGGTAGTACAATGGTATTCTGTGTGATAGGTGGTAAAATGGTATTCTGTGTGATAGATGGTACAATGGTATTCTGTGTGATGGGTGGTACAATGGTATTCTGTGTGATAATGGCATTTTGTATAACCGGCTGGACAATTTGATCTGCTTATCTAAAGGCTGTCAATGCTTTCTATTTTCTGTTATAGTTTCTTGGTACGAAAGTTAGCAACTTTTCTACTGTCCCATTTACATTGTACTATCTACGTTAGTTTGTTTGAAGATTAGGTATTTCATATGTCAAGTTAAAAACTTACGAAGGTGTGGAAGCATCGTTTCTAAAAAGAGAGAGAGAGAGAGAGAGAGAGAGAGAGAGAGAGAGAGAGAGAGAGAGACATACAATATTGATGTTGGCAATGCGTACGGTCAAAAATTTAGACAAAAAACAAAGAACAGAGACATTTTCAACACGTTTTAAAATATTAGTTTTCTTTTACTGTAGTGTCTCGATTCAATGTAAGAAGTGAAACATTGGTATTGCGTGTAACAAGTGAGGCAATGGTACTTCATTTAACAGGTGGGGCAATGTTATTCTGTTTAACAGGTTGAACAATGGTATTTCACTTAAATGGTCGGACAATGGTATTCCTTATAATAGGCTGGAAAATGGAATTTCTTGTAACTGTGTGGACAATTGTATTTCATGTAACAGATGAGACAATGGTATTCCATTGTAACGGGTGGGACAATGGTATTTCATGTCAATTGTGGGGAAAATGGTATATTCATGTTACAGATGGGACAATGCTATTTCTTTGTAGGAGTTGGGACAATGGTATTCCGTATAATAGATGAGACGATGATATATCATTGTAACATGTGGGACAATGCTTTTTTATTGTAACAGTTGGGACTATGACATTTCATTGTAACAGGTGGGACAATGGTATTTCATTGTAATAGGTGGGACAATGGTATTTTCATGTTACAGGTGGGACATGGTATTCCGTGTTTATCAGGTAGGTCAATTTCATGTGAATTTATCAAAAATGTAATCGGAGAATATTATTCCCACTGATGTTGATTGTGTCTTTCTAACCATCATTCGCAATGACATGTCGTCGTGACCTGTTTGTGTACTGAACATTCCCAGCAAGGACCTGCCTTTTGCTCATCATCTGAGTAGCATTCTGCCCTCATTGTCCTTGGTGACATTGTTAACACATCTATGAGTAGCATTCTGCCCTCATTGTCCTTGGTGACATTGTTAACACATCTATGAGTAGCATTCTGCCCTCATTGTCCTTGGTGACATTGTTAACACATCTATGAGTAGCATTCTGCCCTCATTGTCCTTGGTGACATTGTTAACACATCTATGAGTAGCATTCTGCCCTCATTGTCCTTGGTGACATTGTTAACACATCTATGAGTAGCATTCTGCCCTTATTAACCTTGGTGACATTGTTAACACATCTATGAGTAGCATTCTGCCCTTATTAACCTTGGTGACATTGTTAACACATCTATGAGTAGCATTCTGCCCTCATTGTCCTTGGTGACATTGTTAACACATCTATGAGTAGCATTCTGCCCTCATTGTCCTTGGTGACATTGTTAACACATCTATGAGTAGCATTCTGCCCTCATTGTCCTTGGTGACATTGTTAACACATCTATGAGTAGCATTCTGCCCTCATTGTCCTTGGTGACATTGTTAACACATCTATGAGTAGCATTCTGCCCTTATTAACCTTGGTGACATTGTTAACACATCTATGAGTAGCATTCTGCCCTTATTAACCTTGGTGTCATTGTTAACACATCTATGAGTAGCATTCTGCCCTTATTAACCTTGGTGTCATTGTTAACACATCTATGAGTAGCATTCTGCCCTTATTAACCTTGGTGTCATTGTTAACACATCTATGAGTAGCATTCTGCCCTTATTAACCTTGGTGTCATTGTTAACACATCTATGAGTAGCATTCTGCCCTTATTAACCTTGGTGTCATTGTTAACACATCTATGAGTAGCATTCTACCCTTATTGTCCTTGGTGTCATTGTTAACACATCTGTGAGTAGCATTCTACCCTTATTAACCTTGGTGTCATTGTTAACACATCTGTGAGTAGCATTCTGCCCTCATTGTCCTTGGTCCATTGTTAACTCATCTGTGGGTAGCATTCTGCCCTCTTTGTCCTTGGTCCATTGTTAACTCATCTGTGAGTAGCATTCTGCCCTCTTTGTCCTTACTCCATTGTTAACACATCTGTGGGTAGCATTCTGCTCTCATTGTCCTTGGTGACATTGTTAACACATCTGTGAGTAGCATTCTGCCCTTATTGTCCTTGGTGACATTGTTAACTCATTTGTGAGTAGCATTCTGCCCTCATTGTCCTTGGTGTCATTGTTAACACATCTGTGAGTAGCATTCTGCCATCATTGTCCTTGGTGACATTGTTAACACATCTGTGAGTAGCAATCTGCCATCATTGTCCTTGGTGTCATTTTTAACACATCTGTGAGTAGCATTCTGCCCTCATTGTCCTTAGTGTCATTGTTAACACATCTGTGAGTAGCATTCTGCCATCATTGTCCTTGGTGACATTGTTAACACATCTGTGAGTAGCATTCTGCCATCATTGTCCTTGGTGTCATTGTTAACACATCTGTGAGTAGCATTCTGCCATCTTTGTCCTTGGTGTCATTGTTAACACATCTGTGGGTAGCATTCTGCCATCATTGTCCTTGGTGTCATTGTTAACACATCTGTGAGTAGAATTCTGCCATCATTGTCCTTGGTGACATTGTTAACTCATCTGTGAGTAGAATTCTTCCATCATTGTCCTTGGTGTCATTGTTAACACATCTGTGAGTAGCATTCTGCCCTCCTTGTCCTTGGTGTCATTGTTAACACATCTGTGAGTAGCATTCTGCCATCATTGTTCTTGGTGACATTGTTAACTCATCTGTGAATAGCATTCTGCCCTCCTTGTCCTTGGTGACATTGTTAACACATCTGTGAGTAGCATTCTGTCCTCCTTGTCCTTGGTGTCATTGTTAACACATCTGTGAGTAGCATTCTGCCCTCCTTGTCCTTGGTGACATTGTTAACACATCTGTGAGTAGCATTCTGCCCTCCTTGTCCTTGGTGACATTGTTAACACATCTGTGAGTAGCATTCTGCCCTCCTTGTCCTTGGTGTCATTGTTAACACATCTGTGAGTAGCATTCTGCCCTCATTGTTCTTGGTGACATTGTTAACTCATCTGTGAATAGCATTCTGCCCTCATTGTCCTTAATGACATTGTTAACACATATGTGAGTAGAATTCTGCCATCATTGTCCTTGGTGTCATTGTTAACACATCTGTGAGTAGCATTCTGCCCTCATTGTCCTTGGTGTCATTGTTAACTCATCTATGAGTAGCTTTCTGTCCTTATTGTCCTTGATGCCATTGCGAACTCATATATGAGTAGCTTTCTGCCTTATTGTACTTGATGACATTGTTAACTCATCTATGAGTAGCTTTCTGCCCTTATTGTCCTTGATGACATTGTTAACTCATCTATGAGTAGATTTCTGCCCTTATTGTCCTTGATGAGATTGTTAACTCATCTATGAGTAGCTTTCTGCCCTTATTGTCCTTGATGACATTGTTAACTCATCTATGAGCAGCTTTCTGCCCTTATTGTCCTTGATGACATTGTGAACAAAACTATGAGTATCTTTCTGCCCTCAATGTCCTTGGCGACATTGATAACTCCAGCGTATGTGCAACTCCCTTGGCCGATATTAAGATAATTCCTGCGATGTTTCTACTTTCGATTCACGTATACGCGTCACACCTCTCTTTCATGGTTGCACATCCCCGCGGTTTTGGCGTCCCTTATCGAAAATGGGTGTCCTTTCTGTTAATGCTGGGGACTGTGTCGATCTCCATGCACGCAAAAATCTGCAGCGCAAGCGACGATCCCATGTGACTTCCATCAATTAGAAAACACGGTCGCATGTTCTCTTGGAATTAATAAACAAACACAGAAGATCCTTGAAAATAAGTACTGATCTGTCAGTCCACTGGAAACACCAGCTAACAAGCCGCCATATTTCCAGGAAGTCAACAAGTTAGTAATTTCATTCAAAAGGTCAAATAAAGGGGTCATGATCAAGACCGTGGCCAGGACGAACTTCCAGCAATCGCAACTACTCTCACTGATACAGGCTGTGGTGCTCTCAGTTCTGGACTATGGTGTGGGTATGCTCATTCTCTCGTCAACTCAGATCGCAAGTTTGGACACAGTTCAGAATGAGGACCAAGGGGCAGTCTCCGATGCACCAGAGACACATCTGTCCGCTCAAAGAAATACTTACTTGATTTACCGAGCATTAGAGTGCGATATAGATCTGCTCAGGTCCTGGCGTATTTGAATGCGGTAAGAAACATATATGGTTCCTTGTATTTAGAATTGGTTGCGACCAAAGGCGGGCGCCTTAGGCTGGGAAAGTCCTGGATGGCCAAGGCGGAGAAGACCATAAGGAGAGTATGTGATCAGAATGGCATTAGGGCTGACATGGATTGGATAGAAGTAACAGGGGAGACACAGAGGCTAACCAAAGTAATCATTCAGCCTGGCAGGGAGTGTCGATCATTGGCTTATGGAGGTACATAGGTCGTTATAAGGGAATCCTTCGAAGAATATCGTCTTATTAGAGCTGCATCAATTTGAGTGGATGGTTCTGTATCCCGCGAACGGCGCAGTGGTTGGGGTTTTATGGCGTACTAACATGGCAGAGAAGTGGCTTGGGAATCTGGCAAGTGTAGCATTACGGTATCCAGCATGAGAATGGAAATAGAAGCAGCAACGGTGGCGATAACATGGTTGGTTACACAGAACGTGGATTACACAGTCTTGGTGACTGACTCGCAAAGTTTGCTACAGAAGATTGACAGTCAGTGTCTACGGCAGGATTGGGTGGAGTGTGGTCTTACTCTGGACAAAAGGGCATCGCCAAGTTTGTTCTTCGTTCTTTAGGAGAAGAGGAGGTACCTGTGTGGGACAATGATGTATATAATGAGAGACTGTGGGAGTCTAAGGTGGGACAATGATGTATATAATGAGAGACTGGGGGAGTCTAAGGTGGGACAATGATGTATATAATGAGAGACTGGGGGAGTCTAAAGGTGGGACAATGATGTATATAATGAGAGACTGGGGGAGTCTAAAAGTGGGACAATGATGTATATAATGAGAGACTGTGGGAGTCTAAGGTGGGACAATGATGTATATAATGAGAGACTGGGGGAGTCTAAGGTGGGACAATGATGTATATAATGAGAGACTGGGGGAGTCCAAAGGTGGGACAATGATGTATATAATGAGAGATTGGGGGAGTCTAAATGTGGGACAATGATGTATATAATGAGAGATTGGGGGAGTCTAAATGTGGGACAATGATGTATATAATGAGAGATTGGGGGAGTCTAAATGTGGGACAATGATGTATATAATGAGAGACTGGGGGAGTCTAAACTTGGGACAATGATGTATATAATGAGAGACGGGAGGAGTCTAAATGTGGGACAATGATGTATATAATGAGAGAATTGGGGATTCTAAAGGTGGGACAATGATGTATATTATGGGGGACTGGGAGAGTCTAAAGGGGGAAAAGCGATCTGGAAGATCTTGAGTGATTAGTGGGAAAAGCAGATGTATCTATAATCAACACCTGACAGGAACAATCAGTCTGTACAGAGCCTCGGTTAATGCTGGGACGGGCAGCAGAGAGGATTTGGCGATAGTTTTCATGTTTTTTGTTTTCTAGTAGCCGATCTCGGTGTGTGATAGGTGGTACAATGGTATTCTGTGTGATAGGTGGTACAATGGTATTCTGTGTGATAGGTGGTACAATGGTATTCTGTGTGATAGGTGGTACAATGGTATTCTGTGTGATAGGTGGTACAATGGTTTTCTGTGTGATAGGTGTTACAATGGTATTCTATGTGATAGGTGGTGCAATGGTATTCTGTGTGATAGGTGGTACAATGGTTTTCTGTGTGATAGGTGTATAATGGTATTCTATGTGATAGGTGTTACAATGTTATTCTGTGTGATAGGTGTATAATGGTATTCTATGTGATAGGTGGTGCAATGGTATTCTGTGTGATAGGTGGTACAATGGTTTTCTGTGTGATAGGTGTTACAATGGTATTCTATGTGATAGGTGGTGCAATGGTATTCTATGTGATAGGTGCTACAATGGTATTCTGTGTGATAGGTGGTACAATGGTTTTCTGTGTGATAGGTGTATAATGGTATTCTATGTGATAGGTGGTGCAATGGTATTCTGTGTGATAGGTGTTACAATGGTATTCTGTGTGATAGGTGGTGCAATGGTTTTCTGTGTGATAGGTGTTACAATGGTATTCTGTGTGATAGGTGTTACAATGGTATTCTGTGTGATAGGTGGTACAATGGTTTTCTGTGTGATAGGTGTATAATGGTATTCTATGTGATAGGTGTTACAATGGTATTCTGTGTGATAGGTGGTGCAATGGTTTTCTGTGTGATAGGTGTATAATGGTATTCTATGTGATAGGTGTTACAATGGTATTCTGTGTGATAGGTGGTACAATGGTTTTCTGTGTGATAGGTGTATAATGGTATTCTATGTGATAGGTGTTACAATGGTATTCTGTGTGATAGGTGTTACAATGGTTTTCTGTGTGATAATGTCATTTTGTATAACCGGCTGGACAATTTGATCTGCTTATCTAAAGGCTGTCAATGTTTTCTATTTCCTGTTATAGGATCTTGGTACGAATGTTAACAACTTTTCTATTGCCCCATTTACTTTGTACTATCTATGTTAGTTTGTTTGAAGATTAGGTATTTCATATCTCAAGTTAAAAACTTACGGAGGTGTGGAAGCACCGGATCTAAAATAAAAAAATAGAGATAGAGAAACATGTAAAATTGTTGTTGGCAATGCGTACGGTCATAAATTGAGACAAAAACAGGGAACACCGACACTTTAAACAAGTTTTCAAATATTCGTTTTCTTTTATTGTAGTGTCTTCACTCAATTTAACAAGAGGGACAATGGTATTGCGTTTAACAAGTGGGACAATGGTATTGCGTGTAACAAGTGGGACAATGGTATTGCGTGTAACAATGGGAGCAATGGTATTGCGTGTAACAAGTGGGACAATGGTATTGCGTGTAACAAGTGGGACAATAGTATTGCGAGTAACAATTGGAACAATGGTATTGCGTGTAACAAGTGGGACAATGGTATTGCGTGTAACAAGTGGGACAATAGTATTGCGTGTAACAAGAGGGACAATGGTATTGCGTATAACAAGTGGGACAATAGTATTGCGTGTAACAATTGGAGCAATGGTATTGCATGTAACAAGTGGGACAATGGTATAGCGTGTAACAAGTGCGACAATGGTATTGCGTGTAACAATTGGAGCAATGGTATTGCGTGTAACAGGTAGGACAATGGTCTTGTGTGTAACAAGTGGGATAATGGTATTGCGTGTAAAAAGTAGGACAATGATATTGCGTGTAAAATGTGGGACAATGGTATTGCATTTAACCGGTGGGGCAATGTTATTCAGTGTAACAGGTAGAATAGTGAAATTTCAGTGTAACAGGTTGTGCAACGGTATTCTATGTAACAGGTTTGATAATGTTGTTTCATTGTAACAGATTGAACAATGGTATTTGACTTAATTGATGTGACAATGATATTCCGAGTAAGAGGCTGGAAAATGGAATTTCATGTAACAGTGGACAATGGTATTTCATCAAACTGATGGGATAATGGTATCCCAATGTAACGGGTAGGACAATTGTATTTCATAATACATGTGGAACAATGGTATTTTATTTTACAGGTTGGACAAAGGTATTCTTTGTGATAGGTGGTACAATGGTATTCTGTGTGATAGGTGGTACAATGGTATTCTGTTTGATAAGTGGTACAATAGTATTCTGTGTGATAGGTGTTACAATGGTATTCTGTGTGATAGGTGTTACAATGGTATTCTGTGTGATAGGTGGTACAATGGTATTTTGTGTGATAGGTGTTACAATGGTATTCTGTGTGATAGGTGGTGCAATGGTATTCTATGTGATAGGTGGTTCAATGGTATTCTGTGTGATAGGTGTTACAATGGTATTCTGTGTGATAGGTGGTACAATGGTATTCTGTGTGATAGATGGTACAATGGTATTCTGTGTGATAGATGGTACAATGGTATTCTGTGTGATAGGTGGTACAATGATATTCTGTGTGATAGATGGTACAATGGTATTCTGTGTGATAGGTGGTACAATGGTAGTCTGTGTGATAGATGGTACAATGGTATTCTATGTGATAGGTGGTACAATGATATTCTGTGTGATAGATGGTACAATGGTATTCTATGTGATAGGTGGTACAATGGTAGTCTGTGTGATAGATGGTACAATGGTATTCTATGTGATAGGTGGTACAATGATATTCTGTGTGATAGATGGTACAATGGTATTCTGTGTGATAGGTGGTACAATGGTAGTCTGTGTGATAGGTGGTACAATGGTATTCTGTGTGATAGGTGGTACAATGGTAGTCTGTGTGATATGTGGTACAATGGTAGTCTGTGTGATAGGTGTGATAATGGCATTTTGTATAACCGGCTGGACAATTTGATCTGCTTATCTAAAGGCTGTCAATGCTTTCTATTTCCTGTTATAGGATCTAGGTTCGAAAGTTAACAACTTTTCTATTGCCCCATTTACGTTGTACTATCTATGTTAGTTTGTTTGAAGATTAGGTATTTCGTATGTCAAGTTAAAAACTTACGGAGGTGTGGAAGCACCGGATCTAAAATAAAAAAGAGAGAGAGACAAACATGTAATATTGTTGCGCGATACTAAAAAAAAGGAAGACAAAAAGTTGTATGGTGACAGCTTTACGTGGTAATGGACGAAACAAAAGTCGACGTTTCGGCCAAGTAGGCCTTCATCTGAACGAACAACAAACACAAAAATTATATGTAACGATATATTAACAAATCTAACTACATGGCGATAATATGCTAGATACTAAAGAGAGGAAATATAAAGAAAATGGTCACTTCCCTGTGTTCCTGAGCTGGGTCAGTCTCCATATGGACTGGATTGATGCAGGACCGACCATAAATCTCTCTGACCAGGAAGTCAGGCGGAAAGACGGAAAGGAGGGGTTCTAAAAATATGGGGAGGTGGGTACAGGATATAGTAAACTATGCACGTCTAACTCTGTGTATGCACCCCGAACCGATGTGTAAACATAAGTATGTGTATGTAACAATGCATGCGTACAGGTATACATAGGCACATATATTGCCGCAAGGCCCACAAAAGAAAAACCATTCTAGGTGTTACAATGGTATTCTGTGTGATAGGTGTACAATGGTATTCTATGTGATAGGTGGTGCAATGGTATTCTGTGTGATAGGTGTTACAATGGTATTCTGTGTGATAGGTGGTGCAATGGTTTTCTGTGTGATAATGTCATTTTGTATAACCGGCTGGACAATTTGATCTGCTTATCTAAAGGCTGTCAATGCTTTCTATTTCCTGTTACAGGATCTTGGTACGAATGTTAACAACTTTTCTATTGCCCCATTTACGTTGTACTATCTATGTTAGTTTGTTTGAAGATTAGGTATTTCATATGTCAAGTTGAAAACTTACGGAGGTGTGGAAGCATCGTTTCTAAAAGAGAGAGAGAGAGAGAGAGAGAGAGAGAGAGAGAGAGAGAGAGAGATGCAATATTGATGTTGTCAATGCGTACGGTCATAAATTGAGACAAAAAACAGGGAACAGAGACATTTTCAACAAGTTTTCAAATATTCGTTTTCTTTTATTGTAGTGTCTTGATTCAATTTAACAAGTGGGCAACGGTATTGCGTATGGGGCAATGGTATTTTATTTAACTGGTGGGGCAATGCTATTCTTTGTAACAGGTAGAATAATGATATTTCACAATAACAGGTTGTACAATGGTATTCCGTGTAACAGGCTGGATAAAGGAATTTCATTTAACTGTGTGGACAATAGTATTTCATGTAACAGATGAAACAATGGTATTCCATTGTAACGGGTGGGACAATGGTATTTTCATGTTACAGGTGGGACAGTGCTATATCTTTGTAAGAGTTGGGACTATGTCATTTCATTGTAACAGGCGGGGCAATGGGTTTTCATTGTAACAGGTAGGACAATGGGTTTTCATTGTAACAGGCGGGACAATGGGTTTTCATTGTAACAGGCGGGACAATGGCATTTCATTGTAATAGTTAGGACAATGGTATTTAATTGCAACAGTTGGGACTGTGATATTTCACTGTAACAGGTGGGATAACGGTATTTTATGTAAAAGATAGGACAACGGTATTTTCAAATAACAGGTGGTACAATGGTATTACATGTTAAAGGCTGGACAGTGGTATTTAATTGTAACAGGTGGGACAGTGATATTTCATTGTAACAGGTGGGACAATGGCATTTTATGTAACATATAGGTCAATGGTATTTTCAAGTAACAGGTGAGAGAATTATATTTCTTGTTACAGGTGTGACAATAGTACTTCATTTTGAAGGTGGGACAATGGTATTTTCATGTAACAGGTGGGACATATTATTCCGTGTTTATCAGGTAGGACAATTTGATGTGAATTTATTAAAAATCTAATCGGAGAATCTTTGTCCCAATGACGTTGATTGTGTCTTTCTAACCATCAGGCGTGATGACATGTCGCCATGACCTGTTTGTGTACTGAACCTCCCCAGCATGGACCTGCCTTTTGCTCATCTGTGAATAGCATTCTACTCTCATTGTCCTTGATGACATTGTTAACTCATCTATGAGTAGAATTCTGCCCACATTGTCCTTGATGACATTGTTAACTCATCTATGAGTAGAATTCTGCCCACATTGTCCTTGATGACATTGTTAACTCATCTATGAGTAGAATTCTGCCCACATTGTCCTTGATGACATTGTTAACTCATCTATGAGTAGAATTCTGCCCACATTGTCCTTGATGACATTGTTAACTCATCTATGAATAGCATTCTACTCTCATTGTCCTTGATGACATTGTTAACTCATCTATGAGTAGAATTCTGCCCACATTGTCCTTGATGACATTGTTAACTCATCTATGAATAATATTCTACTCTCATTGTCCTTGATGACATTGTTAACTCATCTATGAGTAGAATTCTGCCCACATTGTCCTTGATGACATTGTTAACTCATCTATGAGTAGAATTCAACACAAAAATAACATGCACAAGAAATCGGTGATACTAACTGATGCACTGTCAGTCCTAACAGCTCTAAAAACCCACAGAAACAGTGAGCTAGATGACTTGAGAACAACCCTAGACCAACTGTACAATATCTTCCAGAGAGTGGTCATCCAGTGGATACCATCACACTGTAATATACACGGAAACGGTCATCCAGTGGATACCATCACACTGTAATATACACGGAAACGGTCATCCAGTGGATACCATCACACTGTAATATACACGGAAACGGTCATCCAGTGGATACCATCACACTGTAATATACACGGAAACGGTCATCCAGTGGATACCATCACACTGTAATATACACGGAAACGGTCATCCAGTGGATACCATCACACTGTAATATACACGGAAACGGTCATCCAGTGGATACCATCACACTGTAATATACACGGAAACGGTCATCCAGTGGATACCATCACACTGTAATATACACGGAAACGGTCATCCAGTGGATACCATCACACTGTAATATACACGGAAACGGTCATCCAGTGGATACCATCACACTGTAATATACACGGAAACGGTCATCCAGTGGATACCATCACACTGTAATATACACGGAAACGGTCATCCAGTGGATACCATCACACTGTAATATACACGGAAACGGTCATCCAGTGGATACCATCACACTGTAATATACACGGAAACGGTCATCCAGTGGATACCATCACACTGTAATATACACGGAAACGGTCATCCAGTGGATACCATCACACTGTAATATACACGGAAACGGTCATCCAGTGGATACCATCACACTGTAATATACACGGAAACGGTCATCCAGTGGATACCATCACACTGTAATATACACGGAAACGGTCATCCAGTGGATACCATCACACTGTAATATACACGGAAACGGTCATCCAGTGGATACCATCACACTGTAATATACACGGAAACGGTCATCCAGTGGATACCATCACACTGTAATATACACGGAAACGGTCATCCAGTGGATACCATCACACTGTAATATACACGGAAACGGTCATCCAGTGGATACCATCACACTGTAATATACACGGAAACGGTCATCCAGTGGATACCATCACACTGTAATATACACGGAAACGGTCATCCAGTGGATACCATCACACTGTAATATACACGGAAACGGTCATCCAGTGGATACCATCACACTGTAATATACACGGAAACGGTCATCCAGTGGATACCATCACACTGTAATATACACGGAAACGGTCATCCAGTGGATACCATCACACTGTAATATACACGGAAACGGTCATCCAGTGGATACCATCACACTATAATATACACGGAAACGGTCATCCAGTGGATACCATCACACTGTAATATACACGGAAACGAACGTGCAGACAAATTAGCTAAAGAGGAAGGGAGATTACCACTGTACACTGGATAACATGACAACAAAACATGCTCTACAGGATTGCCTCCAGTACACAGACCTGAGAAGGACAATGTGGTCCACACCCACCTCATTCAAAAAGAGAAACTATACGGGACAGTCGAATCACTTAAACAGACAGTCCGGAATCCTACTCTGAATGAGCCATGATCGCAGAAGAAGAAGAAGGAGAAGAAGATATATGGAGGATTATTTGAGCCGGGTCTGTTCAAAAGTTCTTCAACGTGCTCTTTCCATCTCTCCAGTTGTTCCCTTATATTACTAAGCAAATTTCCTTTCTTATCTTTTTTAAAGGCATTGATCTGTTTGTATTTTCCACTTAATTTCTTTGTGCTGTTGTACATTTCTTTCATATTCCCTTTACGTGCTTCTTCCTCTGCCTCTTTAGCTAGTTCATCTATTTATATTACCTCTTATCCCTCTTAATGCATCTTCTCACTTCTTTGTTCACCTCTGTGTAAGCTTCCTGTGTCTTGGCTTTATTACTTCTCGTTGTGCTTTTATGTATGTTTGTTTTCTTGTTCTTTCTTTTTTTAATTTTATCCACGGTCTCTGTGTCAACCATGTATTATTCTGGCGTTCTCTTTTCCCAAGCGTTTCTTCGCAGGTTTCTTTCCATATATCCGTTACCTGTTTCCAATGATCTTCTATATTTATTGTATTTTCTAGTTGTTGGAAGACTTGGTATTTGTTTGATATTGTGACTGCGAATTTATCTTTTAAGTCCTTGTTCTTTAAGAAACCCTACATTGAAATACTTTCTACCCGTATTCGTTGTAGTATATCTTTTTAGTTTAATTTTAAGTTTGGCTATCAGAAGATGATTATCTGAAGCTACATCTGCCCCTCTATATACTTTTACGTCCTGTAAGGATGACTTAAAATTATTATTAATACATATGTGATCAATTTGATTTTCCGTACTATGATTTGGTGACACCCATGTAGCTTTGTGTATTCTTTTATGTTGGAATATTGTTCCTCCTAGGCTCACTTGATTAAGGTCACAGAAATTCACAAATATCTCTCCATTCTCGTTTATATCTCCAAGTCCATGTTTTCCCATAATCTCTTCGAAGCCTCTGTTGTCTCATCCTACTTTAGCATTTACTCATTTAGGTCTCCCATCAAGATTATAATATCCTTGGCTCGTCTTTCATCCATCTGACATTGTAACTGTTTATAGAATTCTTATTTAACTAAATCATCTTTATCATTGGTTGGTGCTTTGGATATTGTGTAATTTTATTTATTTTTTTGGGTTTAAAATGTAGCTCTCATTAGTCTTGGACCTACTGCTTCCCATTCTATCAGTGTCTTCTGTGCATTCCTTGATAACATTATAGCTACCCCTTCACTATGTTGTGCTCCAAGTTCCTGGTGTCCTGATGATAAAATCATCTTTCCTGTATTTAGTTTTATTCTTTACGTCACTTGTCATCTTGTTTCGCACATTCCCAGAATACCTATTTTGTAATTTCTAATTTCTGCTGCTACCTGTGCAGCTTTTCCTTGTTCGTTTAGGGTACATACATTCCAGGTGCCAATTCTGGAGAATTTCCTGGTAGACATAATGTGAGTCGGCAACCCGGACTACTCACGGCTTTCTCCGGCTTGCGTTATACGTCTCTTAGACAGAGATTCTTTATCTTTCATGGATGGTGGTTTTACTTTTATTCTTTTCTTTTGCTTGTTCATGTTTGTGAAGTTTTTTCGGGTTATTGTTTTTACAGTATGGGATAGCCAGTCCCATGCCCAACCCTCCTTTCTCGCCTCTTACGAACATCCCTGGTAGGGTACAGTGCCACTGTTCTTTACTCCCCTTTCGGGCATTGATGAGATGTACCATTTTGTTATTCCTAGTTTTAGCCCTGGTATTATTTGTTTGGATGTTAGTATATTTTTCATGACATTAAAATTATCTTTTGCCATTCCTACTCTTTTTTTATTTCAGTTGTCCATCTTCCATCAAGAATGAATTAGTCACGGTAATTTATATAGTAATGCTTAGTCGTAGCTGCTTGAAGCTGAGAAACCAAACAATGTTTTGGGGGTAAACACAGCCATCTCTAGTTTTAATAAGGCCATCTGGCTGTAATGAATCACCCAAAATTTGTGAGGTTTTCAGTTTTGCGAGCAGGGACGGTTGTAGGTACTTGGCGTCAGCCATCTATAGCACACATAGCTGAAAACGTTTAAACTTTGGGTGATTTCGGGATTCCCTTCTCATTTCGCATGTTTTTGTAAAACTCTAGACAGGAGTCTCCGAACACTTCTGGATAGTCAGCCGATGTCATATTTATTTTTAAAAATCGCCTGCTAAGACGCCGATTGAAGTCTTGTAACCTTTACCTTTTGTTTTCATTTAGACAAATGTTCATGAAATAGTTTAAGCTCGACAACTCACATAATTCAAATCAGTTAAATCTGCTGGCAGGGGTAAAGAAGAAAAACCCAGTTTGTGCAATCATATATATCATCCATCATCATCGAGTGCCTTCTCCGCAACGAAGGTTGGCTACCATGGAGCGCCAATCTGCTCTGTCTCTTGCTTTGATGGTGCAGGTTGTCATTGGCTGATTTGTCCATCTGTTGATGTTACTCGTCCATGTTAGTCTTGGCCTGCCTCTTTGACCTTGTATTTTCACCTCCAGGATTACTTTTAGTAGGCTGTTCTGTCTTTTAACATGGCCCAACAATCGCATTTGTCTTATTTGAATTGTGTTTAGTAGTTCTCTTTTCATTTTTAATTGTTTTAAAACTTCATCGTTTGTTTTATTTTCCTTCCATCCAATTCTATCTATTCTTCTATAGATCCACATTTCAAAGGCTTCAATTTTCAGTTCTGTTTTCTTGTCTAATGTCCATGTTTCTGCACCATACAGGAATGTTGAGAAGACATAACATTTTGCTATTCTTAGTTTTAGTCCTGGTGTTATTTGTTTTGATGTTAGTATGTTCTTCATGACATTAAAATTACTTTTTGCCATTCCTAATCTTTTGTTAATTTCGGTTCTACATTTTCCATCACTGGTTATAGTATGTCCAAGGTAGTTGTAGTTCTGAACTGTTTCCAGGTCTATTCCTTCTATTTTGATATCAACTTGTGGGTTTTGAGTATCTTCTTTGTTTATGATCATAGTTTTAGTCTTTTTGATATTCATATCTAGTCCATATTTGTTGCTTGTCGTGTTTATTTCATTAAGTAATTGTTGTAGATCTTTAGGAATTGCTGCTAGTAGTACAGTATCGTCAGCATATCTTAGGTTATTGATTATCTTTCCATTAATTTGTAGGCCTGGTATCTCTATGATGTTTTTAAAAATGTGCTCATTGTATAGATTGAACAAGCTTGGTGATAGGATGCATCCTTGTCTTACTCCTCTTTTATATCAATGGGTGTAGAGTTCTTGTTATATTTTATTATTGCTGTTTGCTCCCAGTATAGATTACATATTAGTCGTATGTCCATGTCATCTAGATTTATCTCTTTTTTTTTAGCATATATATATATATATATATATGCTCATACACATACATGCACTTACACACACACACACACTAAGGATGTCTATATATATATTGCTATTCCATAAAATGCCTTGTGGGAAGCACATAATGTACCTGAAGCACAAACAAATGGCGCCCATATTGAATCATTGTAAGATCAGTGGATAAAAAAGATTGAGATATTACATTCCCTTTGGTATAAAAAGATTGAGATATTACATTACCTTTGGTATAAAAAGAGCCATCATATCCCATCGGGGGGGGGGGGGGGGGCGGTGAACAATAATTTATAGGAAAAGGTACATTGTTTTTCGGGCACCCTATATATTGTCTCTCACTGTACAATATGAAAGTAATTATTGGTGCCGTGACTATTGGTCCTTTCTTACACATTCCTGTTAAAATCTATCATTTCTTAAAGCTTGTAATGGAAGCTCTTGAATTGTTTCACGTCTCCTCTAAAGGACCAGAAGCTCTTTAATATATGTATTTTTAATGCAGCGTTCAGTAGGAGATCTAGCTAGAGATAGAGATTCTTTCAGAAGGGCTGTGGTGAATGTAACGTTCTGTGGGAGATCTGGCTAGAGACAGAGATTCTGCAATATGGTTTGTGGTGAGAGCAACGATCTGTGGGAGATATTGCTAGAGACAGAGATTCTGTAATATGGACTGTGATGAGAGCAACGATATGTGAGAGATATTACTAGAGACAGAGATTCTGTAATATGGACTGTGATGAGTGCAACGATCTGTGGGAGATATTGCTAGAGACAGAGATTCTGTAATATGGACTGTGATGAGAGCAACGATATGTGAGAGATATTGCTAGAGACAGAGATTCTGTAATATGGACTGTGGTGAGAGCAACGATCTGTGGGAGATATTGCTAGAGACAGAGATTCTGTAATATGGACTGTGGTGAGTGCAACGATCTGTGGGAGATATTGCTAGAGACAGAGATTCTGTAATATGGACTGTGATGAGAGCAACGATATGTGAGAGATATTACTAGAGACAGAGATTCTGTAATATGGACTATGATGAGAGCAACGTTCTGTGGGAGATATTGCTAGAGACAGAGATTCTGTAATATGGACTGTGATGAGAGCAACGATCTGTGGGAGATATTGCTAGAGACAGAGATACTGTAATATGGACTGTGATGAGAGCAACGATCTGTGGGAGATATTGCTAGAGACAGAGATTCTGTAATATGGACTGTGGTGAGTGCAACGATCTGTGGGAGATATTGCTAGAGACAGAGATTCTGTAATATGGTCTGTAGTGAGAGCAACGATCTGTGGGAGATATTGCTAGAGATAGAGATTCTGTAATATGGACTGTAGTGAGAGCAACGATCTGTGGGAGATATTACTAGAGACAGAGATTCTGTAATATGGTCTGTAGTGAGAGCAACGATCTGTGGGAGATATTGCTAGAGATAGAGATTCTGTAATATGGACTGTAGTGAGAGCAACGATCTGTGGGAGATATTGCTAGAGACAGAGATTCTGTAATATGGACTGTGATGAGAGCAACGTTCTGTGGGAGATATTACTAGAGATAGAGATTCTGTAATATGGACTGTGATGAGAGCAACGATATGTGGGAGATATTACTAGAGACAGAGATTCTGTAATATGGACTGTGATGAGAGCAACGATCTGTGGGAGATATTGCTAGAGACAGAGATTCTGTAATATGGACTGTGATGAGAGCAACGATCTGTGGGAGATATTGCTAGAGACAGAGATTCTGTAATATGGACTGTGGTGAGTGCAACGATCTGTGGGAGATATTGCTAGAGACAGAGATTCTGTAATATGGACTGTGGTGAGTGCAACGATCTGTGGGAGATATTGCTAGAGACAGAGATTCTGTAATATGGACTGTGATGAGAGCAACGATATGTGGGAGATATTACTAGAGACAGAGATTCTGTAATATGGACTGTGGTGAGTGCAACGATCTGTGGGAGATATTGCTAGAGACAGAGATTCTGTAATATGGACTGTGGTGAGTGCAACGATCTGTGGGAGATATTGCTAGAGACAGAGATTCTGTAATATGGACTGTGATGAGAGCAACGATCTGTGGGAGATATTACTAGAGACAGAGATTCTGTAATATGGACTGTGATGAGAGCAACGATCTGTGAGAGATATTTCTAGAGACAGAGATTCTGTAATATGGACTGTGATGAGAGCAATATTCTGCAAGAAACAAGCAACAAGAAGATTATTAACTTTCTTAATCTGTTTCTTTCTCGAGTAACGAAGTTAGACCACCGACTGTCGAAAAACATTCATAGTTTTAGTTTTTTCCTGAAGCTGTCCCCTCTAACACAAAGGAGTTGATACGTATTTCCAGATTGGACCTCAAGCTTTCTCATTCAAAAGCTCATTTTCACTACTTCGTTTTAATGTTTTTCAACTAAGTCACTTAATAAGTCACTTACAGTTGAGCTGCAGCTAAAAAAAAAAATAGAAACAATATTAATTATGTTTATTTGTGCAATAATTGTTTTCAATTCACAAAATTACTTAAAACATGTATTCAGATCTGTAATCCCCCCTCTTCCCCCCCCTCCCCTTTTAAGTGTTGTACCATTTTCATTAGCCCGAGATTTGCTCAGTGTATAGATTGAACAAGCTTGGTGATAGGATGTATCCTTGTCTTACTCCTCTTGTTATGTCCATGGGTGTAGAGTTCTCCTTGTTATATTTTATTATTGCTGTTTGCTCCCAGTACAAATTACATATCAGTCGTATGTCTGTGTCGTCTAGATTTATATCTCTTAGGCAGTCTATAAGTTGGTTATGGTGTATTCTATCGAAAGCTTTGGTGTAGTCTATAAAGCAGGTATATATTGGTTTGTTTACTTCTATGTACTTTTCAATCAATGTTCTCATGCTGAATATGGCTTCTTTTGTCCCACTGTTTTTCCTGAATCCAAACTGTTGCTCATCTAATTCTGTATTGATTTTATTCTGAATCCTTCCCTGTATAACTTTTATTAAAATTTGTGTTACCTGGCTCATTAGGCTTATTGTTCTGAAGTCACTGCATTCAACTGCACCATTCTTTTTAGGCAATGCAATGAAAGTTGATGTTTTTAGTTCGTTTGGTATGTATCCTGTATGGTATATGTCATTGCATATGTCTGTAACCACTTCGATGCCAAACTCTTCCAGAGCCTGTATCATCTCTATCTGTATCTTGTCAGGTCCTGCTGCCTTTCCATTTTTCATTATTTTTATAGCTTTGTCTACTTCAGATTTCAGGATTTTATAGTTGTATGTACATTTTATGTCTGGCTTTTTCGTCATGAAATAATGTTTCGTCATGAAATAATTCTGTTATATATTCTTGCCATCTATCTATTATATCTTTGTTGTCTGTTAGCATTCTTCCCTCTTTGTTTGCAATACATCCGTTTCCTGCAGCTTTTTTGTATTTATTAGTCATTCTCTTTATTCCTGTGTGCATCTCTCTTAAGTTTTGTTTACTTTCCATAGTTTCGACTTCTAGACATCCTTGGTTGAGCCAGTCTTCTTTTGCCTTTTTGCACATTCTTCGTATTTCATTGTCAATATCCTTGTATCTGGCAGTGTTTTTCGCTTGTCTTCTTTCTTCCATTTTTTCTAAGATTTCTTGGTGCTTTATTTGGCAAATGCCTTGGTGTAATCTATGAAACATAGGTATAGATCTGTTTTCCCCTCTATGGCTCTTTCTACTAAAGATCTTATGATATAAATGGCATTGCTTGTTCCTTTATCTCTAACAAAACCACACTGTTCATCGCTAATTTCTGGACTGATTTGGTTTCGCACTCTTCGCATGATGATTCTTAGTAATATCTTAGTCATATGACTCATAAGGCTTATTGCGCGATGATCATCGCATTCAATCGCACCCGATTTCTTTGGTAGGGCTATGAATATTGATTTGAGCATGTCGTCTGGTATATATCCGCTGTTGTAGATATCATTCAATATTTTTGTTATTATTTCTATTCCAAAATCACCCACGGCTTCAATCTCTTCTTTAGTTATATTATCTGGTCCAGGAGCTTTGCCTGCTTTCATATTGCGCAAGGCGTCTTCCACTTCTCTGAGTATTTCTGGTCCTTCTCCATTATCCTTAATATTTACTTCCGTTCGTTCATCATTATAAAGATCTTTAATGTATTCTGTCCATCGTTCCCTTATGTTTTCTTGATCAATCAACAGTTCTCCTTCCTTTGATCTTAAATATCCAGTTTTTGATTGCGTTTTTCTTCTTTGTTAATTTCTCAATTTGTTTGTATGTAGCTTTAGCATCTCCTTTTTGTTGCAATTCGATCTCTTTGCATCTCTCTTTTAGCCATGCTTCTTTTGCTTCATTGCATTTTACTACAATTTCTTTATTTAACCTCTTATACTCATCTTTATTTTCTTTATTTCTTCTTCTTGTATCCATTAGCTGCAAAATATCATATGTCATCCATTTCTTTCTTGAATTTGTCCTCACTGGTGGTATGAACTCTTTTAATGTTTGTTGCATTGACTCGTTTAGCATTTCCCACTGTTCATCAATGCTTTGTATCTTCTCTATTGCGTTGTACCGGTTCTTAATTATGATTTTATATTTGTCTTGCAGCTTCTTGTCTGATTTTAGTAAATCTAAATTTAACTTGATGTTAACTGAGGCTCGTTTTGTTGTTTTTAATTTTACTCTAATCTTTCCCACAACTGGTACATGATCACTATTGCAATCTGCCCCTGGTCTAGTTTTCACACACACCAGACTGTTTCTAAATCTATTGCTTATCATTATATAATCAATCTGATTACGCGCGTTGTCCTCTAAGCTTTTCCATGTCCACAGACGTCTTGGATGTTGCTTAAACCAGGTGTTTCCTACCATCATGTTGTGTGTTCTTGCCCAGTCAATAAGTTTCTCACCTCTTTCATTCCTCTCGCCTAAGCCATAATGACCAACTACTTCCTCAACTCTTTCCTTTCCTACTTTTGCGTCAAAATCCCCTAGAACTATGATGTTTTCATGCGGTTTGCATTTATGAAGTGCCTCATTTAACTCGTTGTAAAATTTACCAATTGTTTCCTCTAGACTGCCTGCTGTTGGTGCATAAACTTGTATAAGATTCATGTCTATTGGCTTTCCATTCAATTTCACTAAAAGGTCTCTGTCAGATATTGGGTAAAAGCCTTTCACTGTTCTTGCTCTTTCTGCATCCAAGATGTTACCTACTCCTCGTTGGTGTTCAGTACCTCCAGAATAGATTATTTTATGTTTATCAGACTACATCTCCCCTGATCCGGTGTATCTCATTTCGCAAAGTCCCAGTAATTGTAAACCCATTCTTTTTTTTAGATATGGGACTAATGGGAAATACAATCTTTTTTCTTGAATACAAATGTAACATTTTGTTTTATATCATCAACATCATCATCTGATTCCAACTGGATTTCTACATACTACTCACATTGTTGATTGATTTATCTTTCGCCACTGTTCAATTTTTTCTTGTTACATTTTTTAAGGTTTTCTGACCCCCCATCTGTCCCGAAGTATTCTCCTTTCGCATGTACTCGTGTATTTTTTTTTTTTTGCATTCCTGTTAAATGATGTCCATGTTTCTGATCAATACAATAGGACTGAATTGTATTTAGACCGGATTGTCATTCAAGCAAACACATTTCATTCAATGATTAATTCCGTAAATTCGGCTGTCTCCAGGACAACCTTAAAGAGGTTACCAACTTTTATCGCGACCTTCGCTGTTTTCTGAGATAAGATGACGATTGCCCATATCCATTTTCTGATATTGTCTTCCCACCTTTTCCTCTGAATACCTTTTCTTCTCTTACCTGGTACTGCGCCCGATATAATGGCCTTAGCAAGGTCTGTAGATCTTCTGACAACATTAACAGTCCGTAACATTATATTTTCGTTCATTTAGTGTTGGTTGTAAGTATCAAATTCACTCTGTGTATCGTTGACTGTAAATCTTCAATTTACCCTGTGTATCATCGTCTGTAAGTCTTCAATTTACCCTGTGTATCATTGCCGGTAAGTTTTCAATTCATCCCGTGAATCATTGCCGGTACGTCTTCAATTCACCCCGTGAATCATTGCCAGTACGTCTTCAATTCACCCTGTGTATCATTGCCTGTAGGTCTTGAATTCACCGTGTGTATCATTGCCTGTACGTCTTCAATTCACCCTGTGTATCATTGCCTGTAGGTCGTGAATTCACCGTGTATATCATTGCCTGTACGTCTTCAATTCACCCTGTGTATCATTGCCTGTAGGTCTTGAATTCACCGTGTGTATCGTTGGTATTTTTTACGCACTTCCTCATGTGTGATATGATCTATATAAGATATTCGCAAGATATTTCTTTGCCATTTCATTTCTAGAGCTTGTATTCTTCTTTCGAGATAAACAGTGGATGTCCTTATTTCGCAGACAGACACACACACACATACACACACACATACACACACATACACACACAAACACATATCATCATCATCATGTACCCTGCCGGATGGCGTAGGCGATCATGTCCCTCCACAATCTTCTATCTACAGTGCATCGTATCAGTTCTGTTGTTGACTGTTTTCCATGCCATGACACCAAGCTATCCAGTATTTTCTCTCTTTGTCGTCCGCGATCTCTCTTTCCTTTTATTTTGCCAGTTGTAACCAAGTATTCCAACTTTCCTCTTCTCATGATGTGCCCAAAAAATGTTGATTGCTTCTTTCTGATGTTTTTTAAGAGCTCCCTTTTTGTGTTGGCCTCTTTGAGAACTTCCTCATTGGTCTTTTTATCTGTCCAGGGAACTTTCAACATTCTTCTGAGAAATCCCATCTCTGTGGCCTCTAACCGTCTTTTCATTTGTTTGTCTACTGTCCACGATTCGCTTCCATAGGTCAGAATTGGTTCTATATAGCACTGATGAACTCTCTTTCTCATTTTTATTGACATAGATTTGTTGCATAAGATATTTTTCATTTTCTGAAATGCTATTTTGACCTGAGCTATTCTGCTTTTTATTTCTGTGGTGCATCTCCCATCTGATGTAATTATTGTGCCCAAGTATTTGAAACGTTGCACTTGTTTTAGATTTGTCTCGTTTATTTTTATGCTGCATGATGGTGATGATTGTTTCTTCGATATAACCATTACTTCTGTTTTCTTACTACAAACACATATACATATTGAAATATAGAATTGTAGTTGCCACTACTGTTCATAAAATATTGATCTTTTTTCATAGAAAGAAGTTTCCTTGTGTGTTAAATGTTGTAGTCTTGTCAGGGCTACTGTTGCAATTCTAACTAATTTGTCTGACTGTAAGTGTCTCTCAATGACAATGTAGCCCAGATGTTTAGAGTGACTCCCCTTTATAAGTTCCCCATCCTGTGCTGTGATTATTATTTCATTGATGATGAGCAAACATACTAGACGTCTAGAACGATAGCAAACAAAACAAATGGACTTGCAGGTCTACACTAGATGGCTATCTCTGAGTCAGTGCTGACGTAATACATCCACTTCAAGTCGAGATGGCAAGAGAAAGGGCATCAGGCTCAAAAGATGAAGATCATGGATGGCGCTGGCTGAATGTTCAACAGATTTGTCCACATATGGACATTGAAGCCGGGGAAGAGTGGATATGGGTGCCTGTAGAGTGCGGAGACACCTTGAAGTGATAATGTAAACAACAAAATCCCCACACTTTTAGGTACCTATGGCAGGCGGTGATGCTAACAATTTAAGTTTGTCTTCACGTTTTAGTGAACGTGGTTTGGGAGGATCCATCGTTTGTATAAAAATGTTTGTATTTTTTAAGTGCCTCTCATTGAAGGAGATATAAATCTATAACATGATCTTGTATATCTCATTGAAGGAGATAGAAATCTATCACATCATCTTGTAGCTTTCACTGAAGGAGATATAAATCTATAACGTCATCTTGTAGCTTTCATTGAAGGAGATAGAAATCTATAACGTCATCTTGTAGCTTTCATTGAAGGAGATAGAAATCTATAACGTCATCTTGTAGCTTTCATTGAAGGAGATAGAAATCTATAACGTCATCTTGTAGCTTTCATTGAAGGAGATATAAATCTATAAAGTCATCTTGTAGCTTTCATTGAAGGAGATATAAATCTATAAAGTCAACTTGTAGCTCTCATAAAATATAATCCCACGTATAACATTCCTCTGCAACGATTGTAAAAACAATGAAAGTCCAACGCTAAAGAGCGTCTATGATAATAAATGATTAGGTTCCCTATGGGAGCCGCTCTAGCTCGCTGGTTAGAGAACTGGACTACAGCGGACAAGAGGTCGGGTTTGATCCTGATCGACGGCTTCCGGGTTCACCCAGCCTTAAATGGGTACCGATTTTTTTCTTTGAAAGTAAAGCGGCACGGGCTTAATACCGACAACATAAACCCAAAATTCATGTGCTGAAGATCTGTAAAAATTGATGGTCACTAACAACATATTCCCTATACGTCACTTTTTGTGACGGGGGCTCTTTATTTTTTCTTTTTACTTTCAATAAATATAAAATTAAACATTAGTTCCGGATTGTACTTACTTGATGAAGCCAGGAATGTCAGCATAGAGCACAAACCGAGAACAACAATGATATTCATGTTGATCGATGCCTGCAACAAAATGTACACAATTACATCACGTCAACCACAACGGCACATGATATTGATGATGATATGACATTTTTCACAGTTTGGGGAAGAACTGTGTGAGGATCTATCCTCCAATCTGAGATTGC
Source organism: Megaustenia siamemsis (assembly GCA_032433765.1). Lineage (NCBI taxonomy): Eukaryota > Metazoa > Mollusca > Gastropoda > Stylommatophora > Ariophantidae > Megaustenia > Megaustenia siamemsis. The sequence goes on from JAVIAB010000046.1 coordinate 5,578,232, forward strand.
ATGCACATTCACATCTAAAACTGTTGATTGAAGGACTATCTCTTTCCCTACAGAAGCGTGTTATCGATACATTCACATCTAAAACTGTTGATTGAAGGACTATCTCTTTCCCTACAGAAGCGTGTTATCGATACATTCACATCTAAAACTGTTGATTGAAGGACTATCTCTTTCCCTACAGAAGCGTGTTATCGATACACTCACATCTAAAACTGTTGATTGAAGGACTATCTCTTTCCCTACAGAAACTTGTTAACGATACATTCACATCTAAAACTGTTGATTGAAGGACTATCTCTTTCCCTACAGAAACTTGTTATCGATACATTCACATCTAAAACTGTTGATTGAAGCACTATCTCTTTCCCTACAGAAACTTGTTATCGATACAACGGGACAGATTTCAGAGACAATATTTGTCAGTTGACATTTTCTTGTCTGTTGTCTTATTGTCCATGATTCACAACGATATGTTAAGACTGGCTCTACATAACATTTAAGAACTCTTTTTCTTGTTTCTATTGACAAAAATGGATAGTATTTTCCTCATTTTCTGAAAAGCTGCTTTTGCCTGAGCCATTTTGCATCTCACCTCTTTTGTAGATCTTCCGTCTGAGGTTAACAAAGTTCCCAAATATTTAAATTCATTTACCTGTTTTAATATTGTTTCACTTGTCTTTATTTTGCACTGAGGTGATGTCTTTAACTTTGTTGTTAACATTACTTCTGTCTTTTTGCTATTATGGCTGACCCCTTTATTTTTGCTCTCTTTCACTATAATGTCCAACATTTCTTGTAACTCATTTTCACTCTTAGCGATTAATACTGTATCATCAGCATACCTTAGATTATTTATATTATGACCACCAATTGTTATTCCAGGCATGCCCCTCATGGATCTTAAAATAATCTCACTACGAATATTAAACAAATCTGGTGACAGCACACAACCTTGTCTAACACCCTGTTTTATTTGTTGAAACATTCCCAATTGGTTTCCAGTTCTTATGGCCGCTGTTTGTTGCCAGTACATGTTCTTTATTATTCTTAGATCTTTGCTGTCTACGTTTATGCTTTCTAAAATTTTGAATATTTCTTGGTGCTTTACTTTGTCAAATGCTTTAGTATAATCTATGAAACATAGGTATAAATCTGTTTTCACCTCCATGGCTCTTTTTACTAAAGATCTTATGATATATATGGCATTGCTTGCTCTTTTACCTCCAACAAAACTACACTGTTCATCATCAAGATGATACAAGACATGTTAAAAGAATATAGTTTGATGACAAATCACACTAATCAAATTGAGAGTGACGCACTGTGCGGCTAAACGTACATTACCGAAATCAGCATGGCATACAGTGCGTCGAAATGCACGGAAAGGAGACCGTTGAATTTTATAAAACAAAACCTCATACTAGTTCCATCTCGTTGTCTGTGGACTGTACATGAAGCGACATGTCCATAATGTTTGAAATAACCAGTTAGGTCTTACTTTCAGTCTCTTGCAAGACCTCCAACACAAATTTTACATCAAATATCTACAATACAATGCCTGATACATCTTAAGTGTTATAACAAGGACTAGCCCCAACAATATAAGATATGCAATTTCTACAATTGCCTGTGCGCTGCCGCGGCCCGAAAGGGGAGTAAAGAATAGTGGCGCTGTACCCTACCAGGCATGTTCGTAAGAGGCGAGAAAGGAGGGTTGGTCATGGGAATGGCTATCCCAAAGTGTAAAAAAATAAGCTGAAAAAACTTCACAAACATGGACATATCAAAGAAAAGAATAAAAGTAAATCCGCCATCCAGGAAAGATAAAGGCTCTCTGTCTAAGAGACGTTCAAAGACATTCTTGGAGAAGACAGATAAAAGCAGAGATGACGATGATGGGGAAGACATGGAATGATCTTAAAAGAATGACAAGAAACAGAACGACTTGGAAAGTGTTTGTTGAAGACCTATGCAACAAGCAGCAAAGACAAACAACATTTATACTGAGCCGCCAAAAAGCAGCAAAGACAAACAACACTTAAACTGAGCTACCTAAAACCAGCAAAGACAAACAACACTTATACTGAGCTACCTAAAACCAGCGAAGACAAACAACACTTATACTGAGCTACCTACATCCAGCAAAGACAAACAACACTTATACTGAGCCACCTACAACCAGCAAAGACAAACAACACTTATACTGAGCCGCCAACAAGCAGCAAAGACAAACAACACTTATACTGAGCCGCCAACAACCAGCAAAGACAAACAACACTTAAACTGAGCTACCTACAAGCAGCAAAGACAAGCAACACTTATACTGAGCCGCCAACAACCAGCAAAGACAAACAACACTTAAACTGAGCTACCTACAAGCAGCAAAGACAAACAACACTTATACTGAGCTACCTACAACGAACAAAGACAAACAACACTTATACTGAGCTACCTACAAGCAACAAAGACAAACAACACTTATACAGAGCTACCTACAACCAGCAAAGACAAACAACGCTTATACTGAGCTACCTACAAGCAGCAAAGGCAAACAACACTTATACTGAGCTACCTACAAACAGCAAAGACAAACAACACTTATACTGAGCTACCTACAACCAGCAAAGACAAACAACACTTATACTGAGCTACCTATAACCAGCAAAGACAAACAACACTTATACTGAGCCACTTACAAGCATCAAAGACAAACAACACTTATACTGAGCTACCTACAAGCAGCAAAGACAAACAACACTTATACTGAGCCCCCTACAAGCAGCAAAAACAAACAACACTTATACTGAGCCGCCAACATCCAGCAAAGACAAACAAACACTTATACTGAGCCACCTACAAGCAGCAAAGATAAACAACACTTATACTGAGCTACCTACGAGCAGCAAAGACAAACAACACTTATACTGAGCTACCTACAACCAGCAAAGACAAACAACACTTATACTGAGCTACCTACGAGCAGCAAAGACAAACAACACTTACACTGAGCTGCCTACAAGCAGCAAAGACAAACAACACTTATACTGAGCCGCCTACAACCAGCAAAGACAAACAACATTTATACTGAGCCGCCAACAAGCAGCAAAGACAAACAACACTTATACTGAGCTACCTAAAACCAGCAAAGACAAACAACACTTATACTGAGCCGCCAACAAGCAGCAAAGACAAACAACACTTATACTGAGCTACCTACATCCAGCAAAGACAAACAACACTTATACTGAGCTACCTACAACCAGCAAAGACAAACAACACTTATACTGAGCCGCCTACAACCAGCAAAGACTAACAACACTTACACTGAGCTACCTACAAGCAGCAAAGACAAACAACACTTATACTGAGCCGCCAACATCCAGCAAAGACAAACAAACACTTATACTGAGCCACCTACAAGCAGCAAAGACAAACAACACTTATACTGAGCTACCTACGAGCAGCAAAGACAAACAACACTTATACTGAGCTACCTACGAGCAGCAAAGACAAACAACACTTATACTGAGCTGCCTACAAGCAGCAAAGACAAACAACACTTATACTGAGCTGAATACATCCAGCAAAGACAAACAACACTTATACAGAGCTACCTACAACCAGCAAAGACAAACAACACTTATACTGAGTTACCTACGAGTAGCAAAGATAAACAACACTTATACTGAGCTACCTACAACCAGCAAAGACAAACAACATTTATACTGAGCCGCCAACAAGCAGCAAAGACAAACAACACTTATACTGAGCTACCTAAAACCAGCAAAGACAAACAACACTTATACTGAGCCGCCAACAAGCAGCAAAGACAAACAACACTTATACTGAGCCACCTAGAAGCAGCAAAGACAAACAACACTTATACTGAGCCGCCAACAACCAGCAAAGACAAACAACACTTATACTGAGCCACCTACAACCAGCAAAGACAAACAACACTTATACTGAGCCGCCAACAAGCTACAAAGACAAAGAACACTTATAACTTACGTGGACGTGAGTTGAGACTTGGTGTGAATCCGTGAAGTTCAGGAGTAAAACACTGAGAACGATTTAACACCTCGCCTGGGTCTCGTTATATACACTTTCTGTAGCCTAGGAATAACGTTGGGACAAAGAAACCAATTATTGCTACAGCGCATCTCTTCTTTGATGTCAACCAACTTTACGTTTCTTCATTCCCACATAAAAGATTGTGTCAGTCTCTTTTCTTTATTGACGATATTATCTTTATATTTTCCTTCAACTTTCTCTCAAATTATGGTTATTGTTGGTCTGGCCTTTTCTGGTTGTAAAGCTGATGTAATATATTTATTATTTACTTTTCTTGAACTCTTTCATTTCTTTTACGATCAATACTTTTTCACTGACGAGGCTAAATATCGACTGTTATCGGATTTTTATTTAGCTTCTATCTGTTATCTGACGCTCCTTATCGTCCCTAATTGATACCAACGATTTTCAAATTATTTGCATGATGCCCCTGGTGTTTATTTTCTCAGGAGCGACTTTTTCAGGATTTGTGGTTGTTGTCTTGAGCTAGGACAGTTCCAGTTGGTCACTCGTCTAAATGAAACTTTCGTTATACTTTTGCCATCGATGCTCATAATGTTAGTTCCATTTGCCAATAATCATGAATATTTTGAGACAAAGTTAAGAGTACCGATGTGACGTCATGTTGAAATAATTCAACCTGGAGTTGATTATTTAGGTTACAAGAGAAGGTGGGGGTCCTCTTGGGGTTTAGGTTCCAAGAGAAGGTGGGGGTCCTCTTGGGGTTGAGGTTCCAAGAGAAGGTGGGGGTCCTCTTGGGGTTGAGGTTCCAAGAGAAGGTGGAGGTCCTCTTGGGGTTGAGGTTCCAAGAGAAGGTGGGGGTCCTCTTGGGGTTGAGGTTACAAGAGAAGGTGGGGGTCCTCTTGGGGTTGAGGTTACAAGAGAAGGTGGGGGTCCTCTTGGGGTTGAGGTTCCAAGAGAAGGTGGGGGTCCTCTTGGGGTTGAGGTTACAAGAGAAGGTGGGGGTCCTCTTGGGGTTGAGGTTCCAAGAGAAGGTGGGGGTCCTCTTGGGGTTGAGGTTACAAGAGAAGGTGGGGGTCCTCTTGGGGTTGAGGTTCCAAGAGAAGGTGGGGGTCCTCTTGGGGTTGAGGTTACAAGAGAAGGTGGGGGTCCTCTTGGGGTTGAGGTTCCAAGAGAAGGTGGGGGTCCTCTTGGGGTTGAGGTTACAAGAGAAGGTGGGGGTCCTCTTGGGGTTGAGGTTACAAGAGAAGGTGGGGGTCCTCTTGGGGTTGTATACAATCTATTTAAGGGCTGCAAGACGGCAGAAGAGTGGACATGGAAAGAGCATGAGTAGTCAGGAATACACTTAGTTTTATTGTCATTGACGTGACTTTTTTTCTTTCCCCTCTCAGATAGGCTAACATAGTACCGCTAGGTAGTTATACTTACGGGTGTATCCATAAACTACCTGGGACATACTATAACCAGTGATGGGAAATGTAAAACTGAAATAAACAAAAGAATAGGAATGGCAAAAAGTAATTTTAATGTCATGAAAAATATACTAAATTCAAAACAAATAACACCTGGGCTAAAACTAAGAATAGCAAAATGTTATATCTTCTCAATAGTCATGTGTGGTGCAGAAAAATGAAAATTAGACATGAAAATAGAACAGAAATTGAAGCCTTTGAAATATGGATATATGTTGTTGTTGTTGCGTTCGCCAGCTTTTACCTCTGACGAAGTCCCTAGAGACTAGGAACTGAATTTGGCTTGTTAATCCATTTTTCCCTGGCAGCCGTGTGCACAGGGGTCCCTCGCCACACAGGCAGATAACTCCGACTTTGGAGGTACTCATGTTTTTTTCCGTCGATGAGTAACTGACGTTTCAAGCCGGGCCTCACTGCTGAGACAAGGGGTGGTTGCCGCAGAGAGAAATCATAATTAAGAATCCCAACCGGTGTATATATGTGGGCATATAGAAGATTGGGACGAATTGGATGAAACGAAAAGAAAACAAACGATGAAGTCTTAAAACAAGTAAAAATTAAAAGAGAAATACTAAACACAATTCAAACAAGACAAGTGAGACTTTTGGAGCTTGTTAAAAGACACAGCAGTCTACTATAAGTAATCGTGGAAGAGAAAATACAAGGTAAAAGAGGTAGAGGCAGACCAAGACTAAAATGGACGAGTAACATCAAAAGATGGGCAAGTCAGTCTTTGACAACCTGCACCATCAAAGCAAGAGACAGAGCGGGATGGCGCTACATGGTAGTCAACCTTCTATGCGGAGACGGCACTGAATGGTGATGTATCTATTTATGCTGTTTATATTGCTCTAGATTAGTGTGGCCCAGCCTATTGTTACCTAAGTGTCAACCAGAACGTGGTTCAAGGGAGCGTTGTCATCGTAATGAACATCACCACGCAATTATCGTCACTGGACAGATCTAATTATTCTCCTGGTGAGATCTTGACAAAAACAGTTGGAATCTCTGCTTGAAAGAATTAAAACTTGTTACATTTCCTGAAGATGGGAAAACACAGTTACAGACTATCATGTAGAGCCATCCAACTGGGGCTACAGATCGTCCAGAAAAGATGGACTTATCTACCAAGTTAACACAATTTAAAAATCATATTATTGATTTATCTCTTGTAGTTGAAACCAGAGAAAAAAGCCACGGACCATACAAATATGGTCTCACGGGTAAGGTCTGCCCCGCAGGTTGTTGGTTGGATTACGCTGTTCCTGCTGAAGACCTACTGAGCCGAAACGTCCTTTTGCTTTTTGTAGGTGTTCCTCACTTACGTAAAGCTGTGACCACGCCCCTCTTTGTTCAATTTTTAAAATTGGTAATCGTATCATCAGCTTTACAACATTTTATGCCTTTACGCCTTTATGTGCATTCAAGCATGGCACGAGTAGGGTAGAATAGGGGCAGGTCGCCGAAACGACAATTCCGGAGAGTGTGTAACCAGCGAACTATTTCAAACTTCATTATGTCTATGTTCTGTCTTATCTAGGGAGATGTGTTCAAATGTCTGCGTCTACATAAGGGGGAGTGTGTGTGTACATGTATGTGTTTACATGTATAAATGTATGTATGTATGCATTTATGTATGTATGTATGTATGTATGTATGTATGTATGTATGTATGTATGTATGTATGTATGTATGTATGTATGTATGTATGTATGTATGTATGTATGCATGTATGCATGTATGTGTGTATGTATATATATATATATGTGTGTGTGTATCTATACATGTAGGTATGTTAATATATTTGTATGCATGTACATACATGTTTGTGTGTGACTGTATATATGTATGTAGAAACGAATGATCTACCAATCACATTCACTAAAGACTGAAGCACCACCGAAAATGAGCTCATCACGTGACGTATGATGATCATCATCATGTACCGTACCGGTTGGCGTAGACGATCATGTCCTTCCACAATCTTCTATCCACAGTACATCGTATCAGTTCTGTTGTTGACTGCTTTTCATGCCATGACACCAAGCTATCCCGTATTTTCTCTCTTTGTCGTCGGCGATCTCTCTTTCCTTTTATTTTGCCAGTTGTAACCAAGTATTCCAAATTTCCTCTTCTCATGATGTGCCCGAAAAATGTTGATGGTTTCTTTCTGATGTTTTTTAGGAGCTGCCTTTTGTGATAGATGATGTTTTACTGAACAGCTTATCTCGAATCTGTCAATATTTGATAGACAGATCCGACCTCAGAATGAAACAAATATATTCGTGGAGCCTGGCCTCGTCTTCAGCGTTTTATGTCTTCTCACTTTAACATCAACACTGCCTCGATAGTTGTAGTAACGTCTTTTTTTATTTTGTTCTCCATGTACTACGATCTGCTGTCAGATTTTCCCAGTTTCTTTCTCTGATAGAGAATTCTGAGACAAACAACAAGAAAAATAACCACTGCTGATATGAAGTGTGTTAGATGAATGGCAGAAAGCAGCTTGGTAGTCAAAAATAAAAAAATAAAGAGTTGAGAAAAAAGATAAAAATAATCCCCGACATATAATATATAAAGAAACAACAGATATAACGGTTTGACCACGTGACAAAGCAGAGTGATCAAAACACAAGGAGCCTTCAATAAACGTTGCGAGAACACCAGACCCAAGGGTCGACCACGAGAAAGGTGGATGGACGGAATATTAGAAGCACTAGGAAACATAACAGTAGCATGTGCAAACAGAAGATCAAAAGACCGCACATTATATCTCCCTTCGACGCTGAAAGGCAAATGAGGAAAGAAAGAAGAGGAAGACAGAGAATTCACTCAAGGAAGCAAACATCCTTATATCTCAGCACTGGTCTCTCGTTTGGTCTTTTCCTGTCCCTAATTCCGCCATGCACTATCTGATTGGGAATTGCTTGTCATATATCCAATAGTTTACTAGCATCAAGGCCACGGACAGATCTGCTTGCATTGAATGATGTAAATATAATTGTATATTTTCAATTTAGGAGAATACAACAATTTTTTTTCCATTCAGGTATTAACAAGGGAATGCATGTCCCATTAATGTAAAATTGAGCGTCACATAACCAAATGTTGAGAACCGCTGTAGACAGAGTATGAGTGGAAACATTTTCTTGGCCAAGATCAACAAGTGGAGACTCGATAATTTTGAGAGGAGCCAGATATCAGACTGTAGGATGAAAGTAAAGACGAGTAATAGACACAAATATAAAATATATCAACATCTCGTTGACGCCCGTAGATGATGATGACGTCGATGAAAGCAGAAGATAGCGATTACAATGCCCTATAGAAAATAGAAGGAGCTAAACTATGCGGTGATAAAAGAAGCCGAAACGATGAACAAAGAAGGCGAAGTCACAGCTTGTGAAGATGAAAAGATTCAGATAATTTGTTTACGTCCAACGCTTGAACTTCTAACTCACGAAATAAACAAACAGTGCTACATCCTTCACTTAATCGACCTTCTTTCTTATCCACGAGTGGTTGAATGGGCAGAAGAGTTGCACAAAGACGAAGTGGGACGACGCACAATGACCGCTCGCTTTTATCAAAAGACTCGACGCTTGTCTCGTTATATTATCGATGAAGTCGGCTCGAGACGTACCTACAGCAGTAAATCAATGGCGTGCAGATGGCAGCCACATGAACGCGGCCAGCTAATGGTCGCTATTGTAAGTGTTGGTGGCTTTCTTTTATCTCTGAGCTATTTTTAGCTTTCAAATGGGAGCTTGTATTCATAACGGTTTATATAATATTGGACAATTATTTTAGAAGACGCTTTCTCCTATCTCCAAAACTAGAAAATTGGGATGGAGAGTACATATGCGGTTGGGTGGGATGGTGCGAGTCTATACACTTTATATGATAAAAGAGAGAAACTGGTGGAATGCATAAATACGTTATTGAGTTATTAGCGGGTCATTATCATTGCACTCCGAACATGTCCATAGGTGCTCAGATCCCCTCTTCAGTAATTCCCTCAGTGTCCGGCGACTGACGACTCCAGTTCTATGTTGGTTGATAAGTCTTCTTACACGGCCACTAAGTTTCTCGTTTCTGGCTGTGCCCAACTTAACTCCCATTTCTATCATCCGAGGAAGTGACTTGGGCTCATGGTTGTTCAAGTCCTGTGCCCTTCCCACATCTCGGAGGACATTAATGACGTTCGCCCGATCCATGTGTTGACAGTCGTCAACGACAGCGCAGCTACCCAACCTATCCGCTCTTTCATTTCCGAATACTCCCGCATGTCCAGGGACATAGACAAAGGTGACCTTACGTATTTTTGACTTCTGCAATGACTCTACCCATTGCATACGTACAGATCCCGCCTCCACTTTTCTTATCATGCTCATCGAATCACTCAGTATACATGCATGGGTGTAGTCTTGTGACTCTAACCAGATGAATGCCTTGGTCACTGCCATCGCCTCCATTGTCATGCTACTCGTGGTCATGACGTATGCACCACTGTCTTCCTTGACTATTCTGTTTGCCGATCGTGCTGTAAATGCACATGCACTCCTTTGGTGTCTTATTACAGATCCGTCTGTATAGATGACTGCATCTTTCTCATCGGTGTTATCCCAAATGAGACCGTTAACCTCCGCATCGACCGCGACTGAGTTCTGCTCCCAATATTTCCTGTTGAGTGTAAAAATACACAACAATGTCCCCCTGAATGACCTAGGTGCCGGTACGCACTCCTCGCCAGCGTTGATACTGGTACGCCCACAGACCTGTTTCATGACATGCGCTCTGTCCACCCATGATCTGTCTCCTTTTAGACTGCCACCTTTCTCTGTGTTGAGCTCGTGGTACATTGTGTGCTCTTTATCTGCACTTGCATAAATCTGACATTGTTCGACAGATTTGTCCACTTGGAGACATTGTTCGACATATTTGTCCACTTGGAGACATTGTTCGGCAAATTTGTCCACTTGGAGACATTTTTCGACATATTTGTCCACTTGGAGACATTGTTCGGCAAATTTGTCCACTTGGAGACATTGTTCAACAGATTTGATCACTTGAAGACATTGTTCGGCAAATTTGTCCACTTGGAGACATTGTTCGACAGATTTGATCACTTGAAGACATTGTTCGGCAAATTTGTCCACTTGAAGACATTTAACCCAGGGTGGAGTGAATACAGATGCCAGCAGCGTTCCCTTTCTCTTGCTCGGTGTTCATCACTTTAAATAGATAATGCAGACAAAGAAAACCCAGTAGTCGTGGAGGCAGAAGTACAGGTCTTGATTTATTCACCTGAGGGAGAGGCAGTCATCTACAATGATGGATCCGTTGTTCGCACAGTCGGGGCATCAAAGGAAGAAAATAGAAGGAGAAGAGCGATGCTTAGCGATAACTACCAGTAGTTTGAGCATGGAGATCATGGCAGTGATAAAGCAGTGGTTTTTATACTCTTCTCAGAATGCAAATAGTAAGTTTGTGTAGATGCGATGGGTCGCTAATTCACGCCAATGTCGCGATATCTGCGTCTTTTAGGGCGACATATCCGTCGTCGGTATGAATGAGTAGATCGGCTTAACAATTTGTGTCCGGACAGCTGCCTTACTTGGCCTACTATTTCGATTTCAAACTACCAATTGTTCTTTAACGTGCGCGAGTGAACACGGGACCTTCCATTTTTCGCCGTATTTCGATAGGGCTAGACATCGAATTCAAATAACAAGATACCACGGGAGGGTAAAGCAACGAAACTAAAAACACAGGTTAGATTTTTTAAAATTCCCACCGTTTGAGAGGATTTAACCCTGCACCTTCCTGTCCAGAGGTAGACGTCTTACCTCTAAACAGCCCCCCCCCCACCCCCAATAATAACAGACTCGAAACTCAACCTCTACCCATGTGTGCTATCTTGATGATTCGATGACTAGACTCGGGAAACCCGAAGAATGCTGGGAACGAAGGCAGTGGTTGGTGTCACTATAGATCTCAGTTCTGTTTCATCATCGTTCCTGGACACTCCGGCATGAAAGGAAACGAACGAGCTGAGAACCCAGCTGGGACAGCTACAATGGATGATCGTCGTGTAATGGACCGGACTTGACATTCTGAACGCCCTCAGGGAGACAGAGCGCACTGATAGCTCAAGCAATGATAATGAACCTACAACCATGTTCAGACTGAACAAACATCCGGTCAAAACTGCAGACACCAGAAATGAGCGATACTTGGAAGCCGCTAAAGAATCACAAAGCAACACAGAACAGGAGTCGTCAGTCTCCACACACTGAGAGACATACTGGGGAGGAGATCTGAGCACTTGTGGGCGTGTCAGATGTGCAATGAGGATGATCCATCAACTGAACTAAATCAATTATTGCTGTTTTATATTATCACTAACGTCTGTAATGTCATCAAGTACCGTGTCTGCTGGCGTAGGTGATCATGTCTCTCCACAACTTTCGATCTCGACAGTTATTTATCATTTCTGTTGTTGACCTTCTGCCAAGCCATTCTCTTAAGCTGTCTGGTATCTTTTCTCTTTGCTTCCCTCTATCTCTTCGTCCCTCAATTTTCCCATTTGTTACAATATATTCCAGCTGTTATCTTCTCATTACATGGCCAAAAAATGATGATTGCTTCTTCCTAATATTGAAAATTAGCCCTCTTTTTGCTTTGACCTTTTTCAGAACGTTTTCATTACTCTTCTTAGCTGTCCATGGTATTCTCAACATTCTTCTGTAAAATCACATTTCAACAGACTCCAGCGATTTTCTTGTCTGTTGTCCCATTGTCCATGATTCACATCCATATGTTAAGACTTGCTCTATATAACATTTAAGAACTCTTTTCCTTGTTTCTTTTGTCAAAAATGGATTGCATTGTATGTAGTGTTGATAATGTACCCCTCTACAATTAAGGGCCTTCTAATTACCAATTTGAGAACCGCCGAATACAGTGCAATGTTAATCAAGGAACGCACTCTTCATAACGAAGATAATTTATATCCTTGAAATAGAACTTTCCCATAACTGTCATGTTGTCTAAACCCACGCTCGTTCGTACGTAATTGATTGGTCGCTTTCATAAAAAGCCCCGCCCACTCCGCTCAAAAAAATCGATGACGTTTAGCCGTTCGCTCATCGTGTATCCACTTTTGTATTTACCAAACGGACCCTGAATGACGGCTTCATTTCTCGCTTCTACAGCTAAGACGTCACGGGAACTTGTTTCTTGTAGACACAATGCCTCCAAAGGTCTCGAGTAAAGGTGCGAAGAAGGCTGGCAATTGACACAGATGTCATGAGAGTCTAAAGAAACAGAAAAAGAACAAAAAACAAGACAGAGAAATCTATTAGAGATTACACAAAAATAAAATAAACTCGCACGGAAGACGAAATCATGCCGAAGAAAACGTCAAACACAGGGAAGAAGCCAATCCCAACCACCCAAGCCTTCCAGACGAATTCAGAAGAAAGAACAGAGCAGATCAAGATTACCCAAGCCTTCCAGACGACTCCAGAAGAGAGATCCAGAACAGAGGATGTCCAGATGCCTCCAAAGCCGTCAGATAAAGCGGAACACGAAATTCACGATATTGAAGTAGACGGGAAGCATGTGAAAGGCACATTGACGGCAAATGTCAGCGGCCCGGACGCCTCCAAAATATCACTTTCCTTGATGACGAGCATCCTCGTAGGCCCCGCCGGAGTTATGCTGAACGGTATAAAAAATTTGTACCGTTTCAGCGACTCAAGAAAATGGTTTTTTACCTTAACACCTGATGCACACAAGCAGAAATACAAAGATCTTGGCGACAAAACTATACAACTTAAAGATCCAAACGTCACAATAGTGATATGCCATGAGCGAGCAAGAGGATGCATCCACTGGATACCACCAACACTTAACAACCAACAAGTACAGGATATTGTACACAAAATGACTGGGGATAAAGAGGCCCAAGTTAAACAAGATACATACCAAGCCGATAGATGGACCTTTTGGTACCAGCCAGCTCCAGAGGTGGATATACCTTACTACCTCAAACTAAGACTTAAAGGAAAAATTAACGAAATTATCAAAGTTTTCGTGACCCTGCCAGGCAGGAGAACACCATGCTCCCACTGCGGACTCGTCGTGACCCTGCCAGGCAGGAGAACACCATGCTCCCACTGCGGACTCGTCGTGACCCTGCCAGGCAGGAGAACACCATGCTCCCACTGCGGACTCGTCGTGACCCTGCCAGGCAGGGGAACACCATGCTCCCACTGCGGACTCGTCGTGACCCTGCCAGGCAGGGGAACACCATGCTCCCACTGCGGACTCGTCGTGACCCTGCCAGGCAGGGGAACACCATGCTCCCACTGCGGACTCGTCGTGACCCTGCCAGGCAGGAGAACACCATGCTCCCACTGCGGACTCGTCGTGACCCTGCCAGGCAGGAGAACACCATGCTCCCACTGCGGACTCGTCGTGACCCTGACAGGCAGGAGAACACCATGCTCCCACTGCGGACTCGTCGTGACCCTGCCAGGCAGGAGAACACCATGCTCCCACTGCGGACTCGTCGTGACCCTGCCAGGCAGGAGAACACCATGCTCCCACTGCGGACTCGTCGTGACCCTGCCAGGCAGGAGAACACCATGCTCCCACTGCGGACTCGTCGTGACCCTGCCAGGCAGGAGAACACCATGCTCCCACTGCGGACTCGTCGTGACCCTGCCAGGCAGGAGAACACCATGCTCCCACTGCGGACTCGTCGTGACCCTGCCAGGCAGGAGAACACCATGCTCCCACTGCGGACTCGTCGTGACCCTGCCAGGCAGGAGAACACCATGCTCCCACTGCGGACTCGTCGTGACCCTGCCAGGCAGGAGAACACCATGCTCCCACTGCGGACTCGTCGTGACCCTGCCTGGCAGGAGAACACCATGCTCCCACTGCGGACTCGTCGTGACCCTGCCAGGCAGGAGAACACCATGCTCCCACTGCGGACTCGTGACCCTGCCAGGCAGGAGAACACCATGCTCCCACTGCGGACTCGTCGTGACCCTGCCAGGCAGGAGAACACCATGCTCCCACTGCGGACTCGTCGTGACCCTGCCAGGCAGGAGAACACCATGCTCCCACTGCGGACTCGTCGTGACCCTGCCAGGCAGGAGAACACCATGCTCCCAGTGCGGACTCGTCGTGACCCTGCCAGGCAGTAGAACACCATGCTCCCACTGTGGACTCGTCGTGACCCTGCCAGGCAGGAGAACACCATGCTCCCACTGTGGACTCGTCGTGACCCTGCCAGGCAGGAGAACACCATGCTCCCACTGTGGACTCGTCGTGACCCTGCCAGGCAGGAGAACACCATGCTCCCACTGCGGACTCGTCGTGACCCTGCCAGGCAGGAGAACACCATGTTCCCACTGCGGACTCGTCGTGACCCTGCCAGGCAGGAGAACACCATGCTCCCACTGTGGACTCGTCGTGACCCTGCCAGGCAGGAGAACACCATGCTCCCACTGTGGACTCGTCGTGACCCTGCCAGGCAGGAGAACACCATGCTCCCACTGCGGACTCGTCGTGACCCTGCCAGGCAGGAGAACACCATGTTCCCACTGCGGACTCGTCGTGACCCTGCCAGGCAGGAGAACACCATGCTCCCACTGTGGACTCGTCGTGACCCTGCCAGGCAGGAGAACACCATGTTCCCACTGCGGACTCGTCGTGACCCTGCCAGGCAGGAGAACACCATGCTCCCACTGTGGACTCGTCGTGACCCTGCCAGGCAGGAGAACACCATGCTCCCACTGCGGACTCGTCGTGACCCTGCCAGGCAGGAGAACACCATGCTCCCACTGCGGACTCGTCGTGACCCTGCCAGGCAGGAGAACACCATGCTCCCACTGCGGACTCGTCGTGACCCTGCCAGGCAGGAGAACACCATGCTCCCACTGCGGACTCGTCGTGACCCTGCCAGGCAGGAGAACACCATGCTCCCACTGCGGACTCGTCGTGACCCTGCCAGGCAGGAGAACACCATGCTCC
Source organism: Megaustenia siamemsis (assembly GCA_032433765.1). NCBI lineage: Eukaryota > Metazoa > Mollusca > Gastropoda > Stylommatophora > Ariophantidae > Megaustenia > Megaustenia siamemsis. The sequence continues at coordinate 5,593,789 of JAVIAB010000046.1, forward strand.
CACTGTGGACTCGTCGTGACCCTGCCAGGCAGGAGAACACCATGCTCCCACTGCGGACTCGTCGTGACCCTGCCAGGCAGGAGAACACCATGCTCCCACTGCGGACTCGTCGTGATCCTGCCAGGCAGGAGAACACCATGCTCCCACTGCGGATTCGTCGTGACCCTGCCAGGCAGGAGAACTCCATGCTCCCACTGCGGACTCGTCGTGACCCTGCCAGGCAGTAGAACACCATGCTCCCACTGCGGACTCGTCGTGACCCTGCCAGGCAGGAGAACACCATGCTCCCACTGCGGACTCGTCGTGACCCTGCCAGGCAGGAGAACACCATGCTCCCACTGCGGACTCGACACGCACTGGGAAAACAGGTGCCCAAATAAACCAGGCAGGAGAGTCAAGGCAGTCGAGGAACCAGTCCTTACTAAACCGGTGCCGCAAGAAACCAGGCAGGAGAGTCAAGGCAGTCGAGGAACCAGTCCTTACTAAACCGGTGCCCCAAGAAACCAGGCAGGAGAGTCAAGGCAGTCGAGGAACCAGTCCTTACTAAACCGGTGCCCCAAGAAACCAGGCAAGAGAGTCAGGGCAGTCGAGGAACCAGTCCTTACTAAACCGGTGCCCCAAGAAACCAGGCAAGAGAGTCAAGGCAGTCGAGGAACCAGTCCTTACTAAACCGGTGCCCCAAGAAACCAGGCAGGAGAGTCAAGGCAGTCGAGGAACCAGTCCTTACTAAACCGGTGCCCCAAGAAACCAGGCAAGAGAGTCAAGGCAGTCGAGGAACCAGTCCTTACTAAACCGGTGCCCCAAGAAACCAGGCAAGAGAGTCAAGGCAGTCGAGGAACCAGTCCTTACTAAACCGGTGCCCCAAGAAACCAGGCAGGAGAGTCAAGGCAGTCGAGGAACCAGTCCTTACTAAACCGGTGCCCCAAGAAACCAGGCAAGAGAGTCAAGGCAGTCGAGGAACCAGTCCTTACTAAACCGGTGCCCCAAGAAACCAGGCAAGAGAGTCAAGGCAGTCGAGGAACCAGTCCTTACTAAACCGGTGCCCCAAGAAACCAGGCAGGAGAGTCAAGGCAGTCGAGGAACCAGTCCTTACTAAACCGGTGCCCCAAGAAACCAGGCAGGAGAGTCAAGGCAGTCGAGGAACCAGTCCTTACTAAACCGGTGCCCCAAGAAACCAGGCAGGAGAGTCAAGGCAGTCGAGGAACCAGTCCGTACTAAACCGGCCCAGACCATCGTTTCAAACACAACTAATGCAGCACCAGCAGCCAATGATACGGCCCCACCAACTAAAAAAAAAAAACGTAACTCTAAACAAAAGGAAACAGAACAAACAACAAAGGAGGACATGCAACAGCAAAACTCCAGAACAAAAGTCCAGAAGGCCACATCAACTGATTCCAAAGATGAACCCAAAACACGGAAACCCTCACTAATACAGAAGTACAACAAACAACCCACACAAACTTTTCTACGATACGAAGAACAACAACAGACATACATAGACTACTTCACAGATACGGAGTACAACGACTGGGAAGTGCAATGTGAAGACCCGCAGCACGGTTTCAGCGACCCCGAATACAACTACCAATGATGTCCTTCTGAGGACAACAAAGAAAATGTCCTTCTGAGGACAACAAAGAAAATGTCTTAAAGAACGGTTTCCCCTCTTCTACAATAAATAAATAAAATTTGTCAATAAAAAAAAAAAATCCCAAAATAAAATGTTTACCCTACTACTACTACAACTATTTCCAATACTACTACTACCTACTACTACTACTACTTCTACCCCCCCAAAAAAAAAAAAAAAAAAAAAAAAAAAAAAGACGTCACTTCTAGAATACATCGCTCTACACTTTACTTACCTCTACACGTAGGCACGTGTCAGTACCAAACAGCTTTCATATTTCATCTTGTAGCTGGTACTTTAAATGTTATAATGTGTATTGCTCAATTATATAAAACAACGTTGATTTCAGTTTTATATTTCAGATTCGTCTTGGCTGAAGGTAAGTATCACAAGCCTGATGAAAATATATCTTTTTTTTTTAATCATTAAAAATAATCTCATTGCATCATTGGCAGACCCATATACCTCATTATATTTTAATAATTAAATCAAAACATACTTCTCCCTAAAAATGTAAATAATTTCCGAACAATCATTTTGAAATTGTGAAGTATTTGTAATTAATAGTATGAAGAATACCATAATAAGTATGAACATTTAATTTGCAAAATTCGGAACGCTTTCTAACGAAACATTTACATTAATTAAGATTAACAGTTTTGAGATTACTTTCAATTAACAAATTGTAAATGTTGTTCTTGAAATGCTGTAAATTATTTCAAGCTTGACTTTTGTTACTTTCTGACACGGAATACCAATTTGGGATATCGGGGCGGCAAGATAGAAAGAGAATTCACTGGATGCCGTAGACAAGATGATTAGCTCAATAATCCCGTGAACAGCACTGTAGTAACGTGAATGTTCTATGAAGGACCAACGAAGTAAGGAAACGTTTCGCCAACTTGAGAAGAAAACAATGAAGAAGTAGGCTATAAGCCGCTGCCCGGGCAAAATTGTCAGAAGAAACCTATCCACACCGTGGATCCCAGGCCGTACTACGGAATTTGTGCACATGGATCTGGGTTCTCCTCCGCGGATTTTCTCGAGGGAGTGTCGGAGCACCTATGGGTTCAACTGGTGTACAAGATGTACATACAAAGATGGACAAGTCAACCTATGACAATCTGCTCCATCAAAGCAAGAGACAAAGCGTAATGGCGCTGCATGGTAGCCAACCTTCGATGTGGAGATGGCACTCAATGATGATGTGTTAGTTCAAGCATTGTGGAAGTTATCGAGGGATATTCAGCATGCTCACCAGCCAGTGGTTGTGATTGTCGTGACGGTACGTCTGTACTGTACGAGAGTGAAGCGGTTCTCGCGTTCTGGTCAGTCCTAGCCACATTTCAACGCCGACAGATTATTCGAGGAAAACCCTTGAAACTTGCGTGACGTTTCCAGCTTTACGAGCTAGTGATGGATGTGGGTAAAGTGACGTCAGCCATCTATAGCTGATAACGTCACCCAGTTGGAGGGTTTTCCGATTTTATTTTCTACCCGCGAGCCTTTGTAAATCTATAGATGGCTATGGTCAGACCAACTTTTGTGTTACAAGACTCATCAGTCGAGGCTGTAGAAGGTAAAGACCACCAGAGAGTGGCGTTTGGTGGGAAAGTCTCAGATTAAAGGAGGTGACGAACTCCATGTAGATAAATGTCGGAGATTTGGCCACGTTGACATCCAGTGACATCACGAACATCCAGCATTCAACGCAGAGTCACGGCCATTCAAGAGGTCACAGACGCAAACAAATAAAACAAATTGATATCATAGACGCAAATAGAAAAAAAGAAGAAATCAGAGATGGCAATTAGAAACAAATAAGACATCAGAGACAGGAAATAGAGAAGAAAAGAAATCAGAGACAGCACATTGAAAAAAGAAAGAGATAAGAGACGGTAAAAAGATTTTTAAAAAAGATATCAGAGACGCAAATAGAAAAAAATAGATCAGAGACGGTAATAGAAAGTTAAAGAGATAAGAGATGGCAAAAAGATTTTAAAAAAAGATTTTTCAAAATAAAAAAAGAGATAAAAAATTGCAAAAAGAAAGCAAAGCAGATCAGCGACGGCAAACAAAAAAAAAAAGTCCAGAGACGGCAAACAGAAAAAAAAAGAGATCAGAGACGGCAAATAGAAAAAAAAGAGATCAGAGACAGTAAATAAAAAAAAAGAGATTAGAGACGAAAATTAAAAAAAAAAAATATCTGAGACGGAAAATAGAAAGAAAAGAGATCAAAGGCAACAAATAGAAAAAAAATATCATGGCCGGCAAATAGAAAAAAAAAGAGATCAGAGACGGCGACTAAAAAGGAAAGAGACCACAGACAGCAAATGCAGAAAAAGAGATAAGAGACAGCAAATAAAATAAAATAAAATAGATCAGAGACGGCAATAAAGAAAAAAAAAGAAAATGAGATAAGAGACGGCAAAAAAAAAAAGAAAAAAGATCACAGACAGCAAAAAAGACAAACAAGAGATCAGAGACTGCAAAAAATTATATTAAAGACGAAACAGAGAAAAAAAATATATCTGGGACAGAAAATAGAAAAAAGAAGAGGTCAGAGGCAGCAACAAGAAAAAAAAGATATCAGAGACGGCAAACAGAAAAAAAAGACCAGAAAGGGCAAAAAGTAAAAAAAAAAAGAGATCAATGACGGCAAATTGAAAAAATAAAGAGATTAGAGACCGCAAACAGAAAAAAAACAAGATATCATAGATGGCAAATATAAAAAAAAGAGACCAGAGACAAGAAAATAGAAACAAAACAGGGAACAGAGACTGTCATCAAAGAATAAAAAGAGATCAGAGACGGCAAGAAGGAAAAAAAAAGAGATCAGAGATGGCAAATAGAAAAAAAAATATATTAGAGATGGCAAAAAGAAAAAAAAAGAGTTCAAAAAAGCAAATAGAAAAAAAACAAAAAATCAGAGAGGGCAATTAGAAACAAATAAGAGATCAGAGAAAGCAAATAGAGATGAAAAAATCAGAGACAGCACATTAAAAAAAGAAAGAGATAAGAGACGGTAACAAGAAAAAAAAGTTATCAGAGACGCAAATTTAAAAAAAAAATATCAGACACAAATTTAAAAAAAGATATCAGACGACACAAATAAAAAAAAAAGATATCATAGACGGTAAATCGAAAGTTAAAGAGATAAGAGGCGGCTAAAAGATTTTTTTTTTAATTTAAAAAAAAAGATCAAAAACTGCAAAAAGAAAACAAAACAGATCAGCGACGGCAAATAGAAAAAAAAGACCACAGACGGCAAATAGAAAAAAAAAGAGATCAGAGACGGCTAATAGAAACAAAAATATACCAGAGACGGCTAATAGAAAAAAAGAGATCGGAAACGGCAAATAGAAAAAAAAGAGATCAGAAACGGCAACAAAAAAATATTAAAGACGAAACATAGGGGGAAAAAAAGATATCTGAGACGGAAAGTAGGAAAAAAAAAAGAGGTCAGAGGCAGCAAAAAAAAAAATATATATATATATATCAGAGACGGCAAATAAGGAAAAGAAGAGACAAGAGACAAGAAAGTAAAAAAAAAGATATCAGAGACCGCAAGTACACAAAAAAAAAAAAAAAAGATATCAGAGACGACAAATAGAAAAAAAGATCAGAAACGGCAAATAGAAAAAAAAAGAGATATGAGACGGCAAATAGAAAAAAAAATATATCAGAGACGGCAAATAGAAAAAAAAAGAGATCAGAAACGGCAAAAAAAAATATTAAAGACGAAACATAGAAAAAAAATATATCTGAGACGGAAAGTAAAGAAAAAAAGAGGTGAGAGGCAGCAAAAAAAAATATATATATATCAGAGACGGCAAATAGGAAAACAAAAAAGACCAGAGACAAGAAAATAGAAAAAAAAAGATATCAGAGACCGCAAGTACAAAAAAAAAAAAAAAAAAAAAAAAAAAAAAAAAAAAAAAGATATCATAGACGACAAATAGAAAAAAAACACCAGAAACGGCAATTAGAAAAAAAAAAGAGATCAGAGACGGCAAATAGAAAACATAAGAGATCAGAGACGGCAAATAGAAAACATAAGAGATCAGAGACGGCAAATAGAAAACATAAGAGATCAGAGACGGCAACCAGAAAAAAACAAGATATCATAGATCATCATCATGTGCCATACCGGTTGGCGTAGGCGATCATGTCCCTCCACAATCTTCTATCTACAGTGCATCGTATGAGTTCTGTTGTTGACTGTTTTCCATGCCATGACACCAAGCTATCCAGTATTTTCTCTCTTTGTCGTCCGCGATCTCTCTTTTCTTTCATTTTCCCAGTTGTAACCAAGTCTTCCAACTTTCCTCTACTCATGATGTGTCCGAAAAATGTTGATTGCTTCTTTCTGATGTTTTTTAAGAGCTCCCTTTTTGTGTCGGTCTCTTTGAGAACTTCCTCATTGGTCTTTTTAGCTGTCCAGGGAATTTTCAACATTCTTCTGAGAAATCCCATTTCTGTGGCCTCTAATCGTCTTTTCATTTGTTTGTCTACTGTCCATGATTCGCTTCCATAGGTCAGAATTGGTTCTATATAGCACCGATGAACTCTCTTTCTCATTTTTATTGACATTAATTTGTTGCATAAGATATTTTTCATTTTCTGAAATGCTATTTTGGCCTGAGCTATTCTGCTTTTTATTTCTGTGGTGCATCTCTCATCTGATGTTATTATTGTGCCCAAGTATTTGACGCGTTGCACTTGTTTCAGATTTGTCCTGTTTATTTTTATGCTGCATGATGGTGATGATTGTTCCTTCGATATATCATAGATGGCAAATAAAAAAAAAAGATATTAGAGATGGCAAAAAAAAGTTCAAAAACGCAAATAGAAAAAAATGAGATCAGAGACAGCAAATAGAAAAAGAGATTAGAGACGAAAAATTAAAAAAAAAAAGATATCTGAGACGGAAAATAGAAAGAAAAGAGGTCAGAGACGGCGAATAAAAAATAGAGACCAGAGACAACAAATAGAAAAAGAGATTAGAGACAACAAATAGAAAAAGAGATTAGAGACAGCAAATAGAAAAAGAGATTAGAGACGAAAAATTAAAAAGAGATATCTGAGACGGAAAATAGAAAGAAAAGAGGTCAGATGCAGCAAATAGAAAAAAAATATATCATGGAGGGCAAATAGAAAAAAAAAAGAGACCAGAGACGGCGACTAAAAAAAAGAGAGTAGCTATGATAGAAATAGACCATAGATAGGTGTAATAGTATACAGACAAGAGGGCGTGTGTTGAGTGTATTTGGGGTGAGAGTAGCTATGATAGAAACAGACCATAGATAGGTGTAATAGTATACAGACAAGAGGGCGTGTGTTGAGTGTATTTGGGGGTGAGAGTAGCTATGATAGAAACAGACCATAGATAGGTGTGATAGTATACAGACAAGAGGGCATGTGTTGAGTGTATTTGGGGGTGAGAGTAGCTATGATAAAAACAGACCATAGATAGGTGTGATAGTATACAGACAAGAGGGCGTGTATGCAGGTGGAGTCATGGAAGCGTGAAGGACACCGGGTGAGGGTAGTTATGTTAGAAATAGACCATAGATAGGGTCAAGGTCAAAGGGCTCATACAGAAGGGATCTGGAAGGTTCTAGGAGTGACGTATTTAGTACGCAGGTTTTAAGAAAAGGAGAATGGAAAAAAAAGAGACCAGAGACGGCAACTAAAAAAAAAGAGACCACAGACAGCAAATAAAAAAAAGAGAGATAAGAGACAGCAAATAAAAAAAATAGATCAGAGACGGCAAAAAGAAAATAAATAAAAAGAGATCAGTTTGGCAAAAACAAAAAGAAAAAAGATCACAGACAGCAAAAAGACAAAGAAATCACATACAAGTTCAAAACTACAACCCCATTGGGAGGAAGGATACCAAGTATTCAAGAAAACAGGACCAGCTAGTTATGCAATAAAACACCAACTAGGTAATAAAGTCATCAGAACTCATGTTAAATCCTTGAAAGCAGATACGGAAATATGGAATGAAACTGTCGGTGAAAACAAATATAGTTAGGGAGCCACGCAACACTACATATGGTGTCCCCAGAATAAATTATAGAAAATCTACTTCAAATGATAGTGAGACTTCGGGACGAATTGGAGTAGCGTCGGTTATATTCAATAGGCGAATCAGAGCAGTTAATTATAGAAGTTTCCAATTTACCAGAGTCATCAGACGAAGCTATGAGAACTCAATCTTAATGTGTGCCATTGGCGTTTGTGTTTTGACTACAATAGCGTTCACTGATAAATTAGGGTATGATATATCATTATACTGGAACACTACTCCGCACTGTCAGAGAAAGCCTTTAGAGTGGCATTCTTTACCCGAATCATAGTGCTAGCTCAATGATAGATTCGAATGATGTGAGTCTTCTGGGGCGTTGCAAAGTTCAGATACCAGAAAACAGAATTGGTTCCACTTCTCCATTGTGTGTGTGTGTGTGTGTGTGTGTGTGCAGTCATTGTCATAGAGACTGGTCTTTGTTTTGCTATTAATTGCGGCCTCTGGTCCACATCCGTCTCCTGTATATAAAGCATCAAATGTGTCGGTCTGGTTTGTGATTTGTTTGAGAGCCTCTTTCCTACCCCCCGCCAATGTCATTGGAGCAGATATTTGCAACTATCGCCCCTTCAATCCGTAATTTGTTGATCAGACCAGCCCCAGGGCAGAAGACATCAATCTCGTGCGGACTGACTACAAACCTTGATACATTGTTACATGAGGCAGAACCATTCAGTTTTACCGTGAAACTGCCCTGATATTTTAAGTCATTCGCATAAATCCTAAACCAGGAGCACGGCAAAGATTGATTGAGAGTTGCCTCAACTGATGTAGAATCTGTGTCCGGATTACATGAGGTGTCGTTGTTATCAAACAGGAAAGTAGGTTCAGATTTTTGGGCATATTTGTAAATAAAATCCAAGTACTGACACTGGGGTCCGAAATATTCGTGCTGACAACTGTCATTGTTTGGGCTGTCCCTGTAGTTTTGTTACAATAGTGGGTGTAGTAAAGGCTGCAATGTCATCATAGGTACTTGTCACGGCAACTGTTCACATGGGATCTATGGACACGACTGTTCCGGGTCTTGTCTAAGTGTCTGTCCTTTATTTTAGGAAAAATCCGGAAAATGCCTACAATGTAAACATCTTGGCTATACCTGTAATGACACTTGTCCCGATGGTAATTTTGGGCTACAGTGCGAACTGATGTGCTCTGATGGCTGTGACATCATATGTACTCTCAAATGTCCGCACAACTGTTTCAACGACACCTGTGAACAGTCAATCGGGAATCTGTACATGCAAGAGAACGTTCTATGGGTCAGACTGCACTCTCAAATCTCCGGACAACTGTTTAACGAAACCTGTGATTCCCACGTTCAGAAGAGTCTGCCGACTACAACAAGCCCAAGCATATGGGCACTTTAATGTGTTTCTGTGCTAGACATGGTTCATTTCTTGGTGTTTTTTCATGAAGCCATGGCTCATATCTTGTGTTTCTGTCCTAGCCATGGCTCATATCTTAGCTTGTGTGTGCTGGCCATGGCTCATATCTTGGCGTGTGTCATGTTAGTCATATCTCATATCTTGGTGTGTCCGTGTTAATAATGTCTCATATCTTTATGTGTGTCTGTGTTTAGTCATATCTCATATCTTTGTGTGTACCAGTGTTAGTCATATGTCATATCTTTGTGTGTGCATGTCTGGGTTAGTGATATCTCATATCTTTGTGTGCATGTTTATGTTAGACATATCTCATATCTTTGTGTTTGCATGTCTGTGTTTGTCACATCTCATATCTTTGTGTGTGCATATCTATGTTAGTCATATCTCTTATCTTTGTGTGCATGTCTATGTTAGGCATGTGTCATATCTGTGTGTGTGCATGTCTATGAAAGTTATATCTTATATCTTTATGTGCATGTTTATGTTAGTCATGTGTCATATATCTTGATGTGTGTCAGTGTTAGTCATGCCTCGTATCGCTGTGTGCATGTCTGTGTTAGTGACATCTCACATCTTTGTGTGTGCATGTCTGTGTTAGTCACATCTCACATCTTTGTGTGTGCATGTCTGTGTTAGTCACATCTCACATCTTTGTGCGTGTGTGTCTGTGTTGGTCACATATCATATCTTTGTGTGTGCGTGTCTGTGTTAGTCACCTCTAGTGACTCGGGCAGATGGTGCTCGTAAACCTGGGAGGGCCGACCATCTAAGGGCAGAATCCCCCTACAAAAAAGACAATCTGCTGCCTTGCAGGAAGATTGGGGACAATCAAAGGCTAGGGAAAGCAAACCCGAATAAAATGCTGGCTGAAATCGGATGCACTGGGCCACTGGCGCAGAACACAGTGCAACGTATTAACTGGTGTTCAATCAGAGTGGATCTGGCAGACTCTACTTGTGATGTTCTGTCTGTGGGGGCGATCAACACATTTAGCCTGACAGCTGACTTCATGTGAGAGTCTGGAATCCTTACTCTGATTGAGTCCTGATCGCAGAGAGAGAGAGAGAGAGAGAGAGAGAGAAAGAGAGACGAAGCTGAACCGCTAGCTCCGTTCCAGAACACGCGATTCTATCTATCTATCTATCTATCTATCTATCTATCTATCTATCTATCTATCTATCTATCTATCTATCTATCTATCTATCTATCTATCTATCTATCTATCTATCTATCTATCTATCTATCTATCTATCTATCTATCTATCTATCTATCTATCTATCTATCTATCTATCTATCTATCTATCTATCTATCTATCTATCTATCTATCTATCTATCTATCTATCTATCTATCTATCTATCTATCTATCTATCTATCTATCTATCTATCTATCTATCTATCTATCTATCTATCTATCTATCTATCAGCCTTTCGAGCCGTAGCCGGCCCATAGGACGTAGACCAAGATACTCCTTCATCTGAAATTTTGTTCTAGCAGTTTTCAATTCTTTTAAAGATATTTTATCAAATCTCGTCATTTGTCTCTGTTCTGTGCAAGCAGCTCTATCTCACTGAGGGAGCCGATTCATGTTGCTCTTGCCTCTCTCATCAATGTTCTTCTCAGCGTCTCTCTGGGTCTTCCTCTTTTTCTCTTACCTGTTGTTTCCCACATGAGGGCTTGCTTTGCTATTCGGTTATTATCTCTCCTCATCACATGTCCAACATATGACCATCGTCTTTTCTTTATTACTGAAGATATTAGTGGTTGATTGGCGATTTTTCTAATTTCCTCGTTTGGTTTGAATTCGTTCCACGCTATACCAAGTATTTTCCTTAGACATTTATTTTCGAATGCGTTCAACTTTGTTTCTATATCTCTTGTTGTTTTCCAGCTTACACACACAACTCGTACGTAAGGGTTGATAGTACATTTGATTTGAATAGTCTAAGTTTTGTATTTGTGCTGATGAGTTTTGATTTCCACAACTTTTCAAGGCTTCTGAAAGACATTGCTGCTTTAGCTATTCTGATTCTAATTTCTTTGCTTGTATCCCCTTCCCGATCAATGTGACTTCCAAGATAGATAAAGTGAGCGATCTCTTCCACTGGCTTATTTTCCATGTATATTTTGTCGTTTGTTGGAATTACGTTTTTCATGACTTTAGTCATGAAAAGTTTAATGGGAAAAGAGAGGAACGGAAAAGATGGAAGCAGAAGATTATGGGTATGGAATTGAATCGGCCACATCAAGTGAGGACGAAACAGAAATGCCAGTCATCAGATCATTATAAGACTAGTGATGAATGAGGGAGCGGGTTAGTAAAAGACCCGACGAATTCTCATCAGACGAGACTCCAAGTAACAAGAGAAGGGTAATAGGTGGTAGTAGTTGGGAAGGTAGCACAGAATAGATGGGCTATTCGAAAAAAAAGAAATAGAACAAAAGCATTTGTAAATTTTGTTCTGTGTGAATTGACTGAGTTGTGCTGTTGTAGTCTCCGGAGACATATTGTGTTATCTGTGTTTAGGTACCATTGTGTTATCTGTGTTTAGGTACCATTGTGTTATCTGTGTTTAGGTACCATTGTGTTGTCTGTGTTTAGGTACCATTGTGTTGTCTGTGTTTAGGTACCATTGTGTTATCTGTGTTTAGGTACCATTGTGTTATCTGTGTATAGGTACCATTGTGTTATGTGTTTAGGTACCATTGTGTTGTCTGTGTTTAGGTACCATTGTGTTATCTGTGTTTAGGTACCATTGTGTTGTCTGTGTTCAGGTACCATTGTGTTATCTGTGTTTAGGTACCATTGTGTTATCTGTGTTTAGGTACCATTGTGTTATCTGTGTTTAGGTACCATTGTGCTATGTGTTTAGGTACCATTGTGTTATCTGTGTTTAGGTACCATTGTGTTATGTGTTTAGTTACCATTGTGTTATGTGTTTAGGTACCATTGTGTTATCTGGATTCAAGTACCGTTGTGGGTAGTGACCAGGCACCATTTTGGAGTAACTAGTTTTTTTTTATGAGACAATTGTTAAAGAGATGATAAGAGACAATTGTTAAAGACGTGATAAGAGACAATTGTAATTATTTTGCCACATATGTAATGAGAGTGAATGGAAATCACATAGTAAATTTTGTTATATGAATAATGAGTACACATAGCAACAAGTAGACGAATGAGTGGAAGTGATAATGTTGGTTCAGTACCGCTGGTATCGGCATTTAGGGTACTGGTAGTAATGTACTGAGGGAGAATGAAGAGTGATAACTAATTGATACTATTACGTTTAAGTTAGTTTTTTTGTGGCTGTTAACAGGTTTCATTAAAAGAAAAAAAAACAACTAAAGGGCAATGGAGGTAAAGCAATAGTATACAGACAAGAGGGCATGTGTTGAGTGTATTTGGGGGTGAGAGTAGCTATGATATAAACAGACCATAGATAGGTGTAGTAGTATACAGCCAAGAGGGCATGTGTTGAGTGTATTTGGGGGGTGAGAGTAGCTATGATAGAAACAGACCATAGATAGGTGTAGTAGTATACAGCCAAGAGGGCATGTGTTGAGTGTATTTGGGGGTGAGAGTAGCTATGATAGAAACAGACCATAGATAGGTGTAATAGTATACAGACAAGAGGGCATGTATGCAGGTGGAGTCATGGAAGCGTGAAGGACACCGGGTGAGGGTAGTTATGTTAGAAATAGACCATAGATAGGGTCAAGGTCAAAGGGCTCATACAGAAGGGATCTGGAAGGTTCTAGGAGTGATGTATTTAGTACGCAGGTTTTAAGAAAAGGAGAATGGAAGATCGTAAACAATTGGTTACGGAGGACTCTGGGAGTGATGTATTTAGTACGCAGGTTTTAAGAAAAGGAGAATGGAAGATCGTAAACAATTGGTTACGGAGGACTCTGGGATTGTGAATTGGGGGGAGTATAAAGTTCTATCTATCTATTGACCTTTCGACCCGTAGCCGGCCCATAGGGCGTAGACCAAGATACTCCTCCTCTTATCTGAATTTTTGTTCCAGCAGTTTTAAATTCTTTTAAAGATCTTTTATCAAATCTTGCCATTCGTCTCTGTTCTGTGCAAGCAGCTCTATTTCATTGAGGGAGCCAATTCCTGCTGCTTTTGCCTATCTCTGTATAAAGTTAGGACGAGAAAAATCTCTCTCTCTCTCTCTCTCTCTCTCTGGTCGATCACTGCCTTAGTTCATGTAACCACTGGATGGCTTTTATACGTTGAGTGAATTGTCTCTATATTTTGTACAGACATTGTCAACAGAATAATGTAAATATACTTGCTAGTCTGTTTAACGACGAATGTTGTTGCCTCCACTTCATTAAAGACATCGCGGCGTTTTGCCTACTACATGTGTAGTGACTACATGTTGTAGTAGGGCGTGACTTGTGTAGTGACTACATGTTGTAGTAGGGCGTGACTTGCGTAGTGACTACATGCTGTAGCAGGGCGTGGCTTGTGTAGTGACTACATGTTGTAGTAGGGCATGGCTTGTGTAGTGGCTACATGTTGTAGTTCGGTCTGGCTTGTGTAGTGGCTACATGTTGTAGTTGGGCATGGCTTGTGTAGTGACTACATGTTGTAGTAGGACGTGGTTTGTGTAGTGACTACATGCTGTAGTAAGCGTGGTTTGTGTAGTGACTACATGTTGTAGTCGGGCATGGCTTGTGTAGTGACTACATGTTGTAGTAGGGCGTGACTTGTGTAGTGACTACATGTTGTAGTAGGGCGTGGCTTGTGTAGTGACTACATGTTGTAGTAGGGCGTGACTTGTGTAGTAACTACATGTTGTAGTAGGGCCTGGCTTGTGTAGTGACTACATGTTGTAGTCGGGCATAGCTTGTGTAGTGACTACATGTTGTAGTAGGGCGTGACTTGTGTAGTGACTACATGTTGTAGTAGGGCATGGCATGTGTAGTGACTACATGTTGTAGTAGGGCATGACTTGTGTAGTGACTACATGTTGTACTTGAGCCTGGCTTGTGTAGTGACTACATGTTGTAAGTAGGGCATGGCTTGTGTAGTGACTACATGTTGTAGTCAGGCATGGCTTGTGTAGTGACTACATGTTGTAGTAGGGCATGGCATGTGTAGTGACTACATGTTGTAGTAGGGCATGGCTTGTGTAGTGGCTACATGTTGTAGTTCGGTCTGGCTTGTGTAGTGGCTACATGTTGTAGTTGGGCATGGCTTGTGTAGTGACTACATGTTGAAGTAGGACGTGGTTTGTGTAGTGACTACATGCTGTAGTAAGCGTGGTTTGTGTAGTGACTACATGTTGTAGTCGGGCATGGCTTGTGTAGTGACTACATGTTGTAGTAGGGCGTGACTTGTGTAGTGACTACATGTTGTAGTAGGGCGTGGCTTGTGTAGTGACTACATGTTGTAGTAGGGCGTGACTTGTGTAGTAACTGCATGTTGTAGTAGGGCCTGGCTTGTGTAGTGACTACATGTTGTAGTCGGGCATAGCTTGTGTAGTGACTACATGTTGTAGTAGGGCGTGACTTGTGTAGTGACTACATGTTGTAGTAGGGCATGGCATGTGTAGTGACTACATGTTGTAGTAGGGCGTGACTTGTGTAGTGACTACATGTTGTACTTGGGCCTGGCTTGTGTAGTGACTACATGTTGTAGTAGGGCGTGACTTGTGTAGTGACTACATGTTGTAGTAGGGCGTGACTTGCGTAGTGACTACATGCTGTAGCAGGGCGTGACTTGTGTAGTGACTACATGTTGTACTTGGGCATGGCTTGTGTAGTGACTACATGTTGTAGTAGGGCGTGACTTGTGTAGTGACTACATGTTGTAGTAGGGCGTGACTTGCGTAGTGACTACATGCTGTAGCAGGGCGTGGCTTGTGTAGTGACTACATGTTGTAGTAGGGCATGGCTTGTGTAGTGGCTACATGTTGTAGTTCGGTCTGGCTTGTGTAGTGGCTACATGTTGTAGTATGGCATGGCTTGTGTAGTGGCTACATGTTGTAGTAGGGCATGGCATGTGTAGTGGCTACATGTTGTAGTAGGGCATGGCATGTGTAGTGGCTACATGTTGTAGTAGGGCATGGCATGTGTAGTGGCTACATGTTGCAGTAGGGCATGGCTTGTGTAGTGGCTACATGTTGTAGTAGGGCGTGGCTTGTGTAGTGGCTACATGTTGTAGTATGGCATGGCTTGTGTAGTGGCTACATGTTGTAGTAGGGCATGGCATGTGTAGTGACTACATATTGTAGTAGGGCGTGGCTTGTGTAGTGACTACATGTTGTAGTCGGGCATGGCTTGTTTAGTGACTACATGTTGTAGTAGGGCCTGGCTTGTGTAGTGGCTACATGTTGTAGTTCGGTCTGGCTTGTGTAGTGGCTACATGTTGTAGTATGGCATGGCTTGTGTAGTGGCTACATGTTGTAGTAGGGCATGGCATGTGTAGTGGCTACATGTTGTAGTAGGGCATGGCATGTGTAGTGGCTACATGTTGTAGTAGGGCATGGCATGTGTAGTGGCTACATGTTGCAGTAGGGCATGGCTTGTGTAGTGGCTACATGTTGTAGTAGGGCGTGGCTTGTGTAGTGGCTACATGTTGTAGTATGGCATGGCTTGTGTAGTGGCTACATGTTGTAGTAGGGCATGGCATGTGTAGTGACTACATATTGTAGTAGGGCGTGGCTTGTGTAGTGACTACATGTTGTAGTCGGGCATGGCTTGTTTAGTGGCTACATGTTGTAGTTGGGCCTGGCTTGTGTAGTGACTACATGTTGTAGTTGGGCCTGGCTTGTGTAGTGACTACATGTTGTAGTAAGGCATGGCTTGTGTAGTGGCTACATGTTGTAGTAGGGCCTGGCTTGTGTAGTGACTACATGTTGTAGTTGGGCCTGGCATGTGTAGTGGCTACATGTTGTAGTTGGGCATGGCTTGTGTAGTGACTACATGTTGTAGTAGGACGTGGTTTATGTAGTGACTACATGCTGTAGTAGGCGTGGTTTGTGTAGTGACTACATGCTGTAGTAGGCGTGGTTTGTGTAGTGACTACATGCTGTAGTAGGCGTGGTTTGTGTAGTGACTACATGCTGTAGTAGGCGTGGTTTGTGTAGTGACTACATGCTGTAGTAGGCGGTGGTTTGTGTAGTGACTACATGCTGTAGTAGACGTGGTTTGTGTAGTGACTACATGCTGTTAGTAGGCGTGGTTTGTGTAGTGACTACATGTTGTAGTCGGACATGGCTTGTGTAGTGACAACATGTTGTAGTAGGACGTGGCTTGTGTAGTGACTACATGTTGTAGTAGGGCGTGGCTTGTGTAGTGACTACATGTTGTAGTCGGGCATGGCTTGTGTAGTGACTACATGTTGTAGTAGGGCGTGACTTGTGTAGTGACTACATGTTGTAGTCGGGCATGGCTTGTGTAGTGACTACATGTTGTAGTAGGGCATGGCTTGTGTAGTGGCTACATGTTGTAGTAGGGCATGGCCTGTGTAGTGGCTACATGTTGTAGTAGGGCATGGCTTGTGTAGTGACTACATGTTGTAGTAGGGCGTGACTTGTGTAGTGACTACATGTTGTAGTAGGGCGTGACTTGTGTAGTGGCTACATGTTGTACTTGGGCCTGGCTTGTGTAGTGACTACATGTTGTAGTAGGGCATGGCTTGTGTAGTGTCTACATGTTGTAGTCGGGCATGGCTTGTGTAGTGGCTACATGTTGTATTAGAGCATGGCTTGTGTAGTGACTACATGTTGTAGTAGGGCGTGACTTGTGTAGTGACTACATGTTGTAGTAGGGCATGGCTTGTGTAGTGACTACATGTTGTAGTAGGGCATGGCTTGTGTAGTGACTACATGTTGTAGTAGGGCATGGCTTGTGTAGTGACTACATGTTGTAGTAGGGCATGACTTGTGTAGTGGCTACATGTTGTAGTAAGGCATGGCTTGTGTAGTGGCTACATGTTGTAGTAGGGCATGGCTTGTGCAGTGGCTACATGTTGTAGTAGGGCATGGCATGTGTAGTGGCTACATGTTGTAGTAGGGCATGGCTTGTGTAGTGGCTACATGTTGTAGTATGGCATGGCTTGTGTAGTGGCTACATGTTGTAGTAGGTCATGGCTTGTGTAGTGACTACATGTTGTAGTAGGGCATGGCTTGTGTAGTGACTACATGTTGTAGTAAGGCATGGCTTGTGTAGTGGCCACATGTTGTAGTAGGGCATGGCATGTGTAGTGACTACATGTTGTAGTTGGGCCTGGCTTGTGTAGTGGCTACATGTTGTGGTAGGGCATGGCCTGTGTAGTGGCTACATGTTGTAGTAGGGCATGGCTTGTGTAGTGGCTACATGTTGTAGTAGGGCATGGCTTGTGTAGTGACTACATGTTGTAGTAGGGCATGGCTTGTGTAGTGACTACATGTTGTACTTGGGCGTGGCTTGTGTAGTGGCTACATGTTGTAGTAGGGCATGGCTTGTGTAGTGACTACATGTTGTAGTAGGGCCTGGCTTGTGTAGTGGCTACATGTTGTAGTCGGGCATGGCTTGTGTAGTGACTACATGTTGTAGTAGGGCATGGCTTGTGTAGTGACTACATGTTGTAGTAGGGCGTGGCTTGTGTAGTGGCTACATGTTGTAGTAGGGCATGGCTTGTGTAGTGGCTACATGTTGTAGTAGGGCGTGGCTTGCGTAGTGGCTACATGTTGTAGTAGGGCATGGCTTGTGTAGTGACTACATGTTGTAGTAGGGCGTGGCTTGTGTAGTGACTACATGTTGTAGTCGGGCATGGCTTGTGTAGTGGCTACATGTTGTAGTAGGGCATGGCTTGTGTAGTGACTACATGTTGTAGTTGGGCCTGGCTTGTGTAGTGGCTACATGTTGTAGTAGGGCATGGCTTGTGTAGTGACTACATGTTGTAGTTGGGCCTGGCTTGTGTAGTGGCTACATGTTGTAGTAGGGCATGGCTTGTGTAGTGGCTACATGTTGTAGTAGGGCATGGCTTGTGTAGTGGCTACAGGTTGTAGTTGGGCCTGGCTTGTGTAGTGGCTACATGTTGTAGTAGGGCATGGCTTGTGTAGTGGCTACATGTTGTAGTTGGGCCTGGCTTGTGGAGTGGCTACATGTTGTAATAGGTCATGGCTTGTGTTGTGGCTACATGTTGTAGTAGGGCATGGCTTGTGTAGTGACTACATGTTGTAGTAGGGCGTGACTTGTGTAGTGACTACATGTTGTAGTAGGGCATGGCTTGTGTAGTGGCTACATGTTGTAGTAGGTCATGGCTTGTGTAGTGACTACATGTTGTAGTAGGGCGTGACTTGTGTAGTGACTACATGTTGTAGTGTAACAGAAAAAACTTTTAATGTAACCGAAGGAAGCTTTTAAGTCTCTATGTAACTGTTTGATGTTTCTACGTAACTATCAACTTCTACTTTTCTATCACTCTTTCTTATTTTCCACCTTCTACCTTCCTCTTTCTATCTTCTTCAACTCCCTTTATTTCTACAGATCTATCTCTCCCTTTATGCACGTCAACGTCAGTTATTGTCTTCAGCTTTGTCTACAGGTTCTGATAATAGGCCCTATAGAACCCGCAGACCAGGCTCCGTCACCTGTCTATTTTCGACTGTCTGTTTTCCGTTACTAAATTAGTCTAGTCCCGCATATTTCGTTTTTCTCGGTACATCTCTCTCTCTTTACCACAAGAATATGTTTCTCCTCCTCTCTACTTATTTGGCCATCTATATACATATTGCATTTAACAATGTTTCTCTATTGCCTTGTGCAATATCTCTATTGTGTAGTTTATCCCTCTTGGATTGGCTAACTCGCCCTATACTTCTTCAACTCTTCCTCCCTTAAACTCTTGGCGTCTCCCCCTCTTATATACAACTCCCATTGCCTTCCACAATGTCTTCTTATTTATAACTCCCATTGCATTCCGCAATGTTTCTCTATTGCCTTGTGCAATATCTCTATTGTGTAGATTATCCCTCTTGGAATGGCTAACTCACCCTACAGTTCTCTAACTCTTATATACAACTATTTGACTTCAGTTTCCAAGATGGCGGATCTAGTCCATGTTCTCTCGATCGCTGCAAAAAGTGCATTCGATGTCTGATTAATTTCAGTTCTCCATTGCACTCCTATGCGTTAAAGTCAGGATAATGATCTACTTATTGCATCTGCGCTGATAAAACAATGTCGTACGCCGGCGATAATCCATTTTCGACAAATCAAGTGTTGTGATTGCGACCTTCCATCGTCTAGGTTTGTTCTGCACTTTACGTCACATTGGTGCTGTTCATGACTGTTGATGGATTTGCTTGACGCAAGTTATTTACATGTTACTCATTAATGTGAAATGCTTAGTAAGCTACAGTTTTAACTCTTTAGGGAATTTGCACCGTGTTCTGTTTGTCGTAGGCTACAATCACTAGAGTACTCAAGAATCTAAAGTGCACGTCATTGCTGTGCTTGCGCCATTGTTATGTGTGCTACGTCATCGTAATTGCTCATCGTAAATCCCCAGACTGGCCGTACACTAATCTTGCGGTCTATTGTTTGATGTGCGATGGGGATAATATGATGACTAATTGTGTGTTGTTTGAAATTGGAGTCAACAACGATGGGCTAACATCATAAAGCGCTATACATTTTTAAAGAAATATGACGATTATCACTTTCGGGAGGACGTGAACATCTGGTATGTGGTGGATAGGCGGCAGGAACCATTGCAGGCTATGCATGAAATGTGTTCCTTGTTGCAGTTTCCTCATATTCCAAGTTCATGGGGGACTGGTTGGTCTCGAGGCAGGACACCGGCATCGGGACAGAGAGGTTGTGGGTTCAAATCTCGGCTCCACCGGTTGGGATTTTTATTTATGATTTCTCTCTGCGACAAACACCCCTGGTCTCAGCAGCGAGGCCCGGCTTGAAACGTCAGTTACTCGACGGAAAAAACATGAGTACCTCTGAAGTCGGAGTTATCTGCCTGTGTGGCGAGGGACCCCTGTGCACATGGCTGCCAGGGAAAAATGAATTAACATGCAAAATTCAGTTCCTAGTCTCTAGGGATTTCGTCAGAGATGAAAGCTGGCGAACGCCGCAACAACAACTATTTACACTATTTGAGTTCTCGCCATTATTTAAAAAAAAACTTGGCTACTTCTACTATCTCTTCTTGTGTTTATCTCTTCGGTAGCCCATCCATTCCGGATTCACCTCTAGCTACCTCTTCTCTCTCCTATATATACATTACTCCTGTCTTCTTGTACCGACTTTAATCTCTATTTCTATATTCCTCTTCTATTCTCTTCGGTAACCTATCCATTCCAGATTACTCAGCTACCTTTTCTTCATTTACCCATTCTGGTTTCTCTCCTCTCTTCTCTACCTCTCTACATATTTTTTTCATTTTACCCATTCCGGGTTCTCTCTTCTCTCCACTATCTCCTCCACTAACTTTATTTGTATCTTATTATGCCGTATTTCCTTGTTGTTTTAGCTGTATTTAACTTCTCTCTCTTCGTCAACTTCTTGTTTCTTAAACTTATTATAGATTGGTTACGCCTTTCCGCTGTCTATTTCCACTGTATCGTCTGCTCTTCCTACCTCCCATTTACATCAACGCAAACATCTCATGATTTCCTATAATTATTTCTGGTATTATCTCCTTATTTTCTTAATTAGTCTACTTTTATTGCATCAATTCCTCCTTTCTGTCTTTGTGGTGTCTGTACATATCTTTACAGTCTCTAAGTTATTTCCTCTTCTATATATTCTGCTCCTCCCTCCTAATGATCTGAAAGTATTTACTTTTATAACACTGACACTAGCTCCTGTATCTATTATAGCTCTCACTTTTTGATTCCCTATTTGTATTATGCATGAGCACGGATCTTCTCTTCTTTCATACCTCCCAAATTGTTCAGGCTCTCTTCCTCTTGTGTTCAAAATCGCCTGACTATTCGAACACGCTCAGCGTTTCCCTGTAATGGGTATCTCCTTTCATCTCGTCTGTAAGTCCTTGTGTAACACTGTCTAGCTATGTGTCCTACTTTATTGCAATTATAACATCTTCTATTCTCTTGTATCCAGTTTACTCTATGTCTACTGTTGTATTCTTGGTGTCTCTGTCTTGTATGATCAACCTCCATTGGATACTCCTGTCTCCTAGCCCTATGTATCTCTTCTCTATTATACTGCACATTCCCTTCAAATCTTTGTCTAATATTCTCTTCTTCCATAGCCACATTCATTACCTGTTGTCAAATTTCTCCTTGCCAATTGTATTTTCACTTCGAAAGACACAACAGCCTAGTAAAAGTAATCCTGGAGGGGAAAATACAAGGTAAAAGAGGCAGAGGCAGACCAAGACTAACATCAAAAGATGGACAAGTCAACCTTTGACAACCTGCATCATCAAAGCAAGAGACAGAGCAGAATGGCGCTCCATGGTATTTAACCTTCGTTGCGGAGATGGCACTCGATGATGATGAGGGTTGTTTTAGCTTTGAATATCACTCTTCTTTTCCCTCTCCTCCTTCCTCTACATATTCTCCACCTTATCCTTCATCTCTTCTATGTTCTCTTTCAAATTCTCCGTCTCCTCCTTTTTCATCTTCATCCTTTTATCTCATTCTCATCCTCCTACTTCTTCTTCTTTTCCTCCTCATTTTTCGTCATCTCTTTCTTCTTTCATTAAATGTATTCACTTACCACACACTATGTGATTTGTTAACCATATACAGTTAATGTAGAGTACCATATGAATACTTCATGCGCATGGTCTTCAAATTGGTGGTGCACCCCTTTTCATTAGATGGATCGTTGCAGCACTATTTCAGAGGAAGGTGGTACTCAAATGTGTAATTGGTCATCTGAACCAACATCCATTTGTCCAGGGCTGCCACAAGGCTCACCATTGTCACCAGTTTTATTTAACGTGTACACAATAACGATCACAGAGCAGCAGCTGGATGGAAGTGGAAGAACTATGACTTTTGCTGATGATATTCTGGTATATCGACAGGAAAGAGCCAGAAGGGAAATCGCCTCCACAATGCAAGACGAACTCGATCGCATTTCTTCCTGGTGTGGAGTTTCAGGTGCCTTGGTTAATCCTAATAAAGCATCAGTTTCATGGTTCTCCCTTAACAATCATATCGTTAACATGGAAACACCGATGGTACCAATGGGGGCTGATGAAGTGACCAGGGACAGGGTGATGGCACACGTTGGAGTTAAGTTTGATCGTAGCCTGTGTTTTCGGGACCACGTCGATCATGTCATAACAAAAGCCCGCAAAGTATTAGCCGCCTTGAAGGCCATGGCAGCTGCCAACATCGAGGAGAGGCTACTTAACCTTCTGTTCCAGGGACTAGTCCTCGCATCAATCGCGTATGCCCTGGCTATCCTTACTTAACTGCCTGGCTTTCTTAACGACGCAAATTGACAGGCTGGAGAAAATACAGAATGAAGTTATGCGTATTATCTTGGGATGTACAAGGGACACTCCCTGTGTAGCAATGATGTATCTTCTTGACTTTCTAACCATGGGTGACATGATCAAGATCTGGAGGGCACGAGCATACCCTAAGATTAGTGCAGATAAGGAACATCCATTGTACCACGAGCTCAACACATGGAAAGGTGTCAGGCTAAATAGAGGCAAATCATGGTTGCGCCGAGCAGAAGATGTCATCAAACAGGTATGTGGTCTTACCAATATCAACGCTGACGAGGAGTGGATACCTGTGCCTACGTTATTCAGAGACATATTCTAGTGTATTGTCACACTCGGCAGGAAATGTAGGAAGCAGAACTCAGTCGTGGTCAATGCGAAGGTCAACGGTCTCATCTGGGATAACACCGATGAGAAAGATGCAGTCATCTATACAGACGGATCTGTAATACGACATCAAAGGAATGCATGGACATTTACAGCACGCTCGGCAGGCAGAATAGTCAAGGAAGACAGTGGTGCATACGTCATGACCACGAGTAGCATGACGATGGAGGTGATGGCAGTGTCCAAAGTATTTAACTGGTTAGAGTCACAAGACTACACCCACGCCTGTATGCTGAGTGATTCGATGAGCATGATAAGAAAAGTGGAGGCGGACTCTGTATGCAGCAATGGGTAGAGTCTTTGCAGAAGTAAAAAATACCTAAGGTCACCTTTGTCTATGTCCCAGGACATGCGGGTGTGGGGAAATGAAAGAGCTGACAGGTTGGCTAGCTGCGCTGTCGTTGGACAGTCAACCAATAGATCAGGTGGACATCATCAATGCCCTCCGAGATGTTAGAAGGGCATAGGACTTTGGCAACCATGAGTCCACGTCACTGCTTAGGATGAAAGAGATGGGAGTTAAGATGGGCACAGCCAGAAACGAGAAACTTAGTGGGTGTGTAAGAAGACTTATCAACCAACACAGAACTGGAGTCGTCAGTCGCTGGACACTGCGGGACTTGCTGAGGAAGGGATCTGAGCACCTATGGACATGTTCGAGTGATGATGACCCTCAAATAACTCAATAGTAGATGTAATCTCCTAACACACACAATGAGATCTCTTAATCACATATAATTAGCACAATCTAACAACCATGAACACACAAAATATTGCAATTTAATTATAAGCAAATAACATGATTTATTAATTACTAACAATTATAGTGATCTTTAACCAACATTATAATTTATTCATTCAAACAATGACAAGAAACATATTTGTTTAAAATAGTGCCTTTGTTATGTTTACTTCTTCCTTTCAACTGCCTGTTGAGCATAGGTCTTTAACAAACACTTTCAGCTCACTGTTGAGCATACGTCTTTAACAAACACTTTCAACTGCCTGTTGAGCATAGCACTTTAACAAACACTTTCAGCTGCCTGTTGAGCATAGCACTTTAACAAACACTTTCAACTGCCTGTTGAGCATAGCACTTTAACAAACACTTTCAACTGCCTGTTGAGCATAGCACTTTAACAAACACTTTCAGCTCACTGTTGAGCATAGGTCTTTAACAAACACTTTCAGCTCACTGTTGAGCATAGGTCTTTAACAAACACTTTCAGCTCACTGTTGAGCATAGGTCTTTAACAAACACTTTCAACTGCCTGTTGAGCATAGGTCTTTAACAAACACTTTCAGCTCACTGTTGAGCATAGGTCTTTAACAAACACTTTCAGCTCACTGTTGAGCATAGGTCTTTAACAAACACTTTCAACTGCCTGTTGAGCATAGGTCTTTAACAAACACTTTCAGCTCACTGTTGAGCATAGGTCTTTAACAAACACTTTCAGCTCACTGTTGAGCATAGGTCTTTAAAAAACACTTTCAACTGCCTGTTGAGCATAGGTCTTTAACAAACACTTTCAGCTCACTGTTGAGCCTAGGTCTTTAACAAACACTTTCAGTTGACTGTTGAGCATAGGTTTTCAACAAACATTTTCAGCTCCTTGTGGAGCATAGGTCTTCAACAAACACTTTCTCCAAGCCGTCCTGTTTCTTGCCATTCTTTTAAGATCATTCCATGTCATCCCCATCATCTTCATCTCTGCTTCCACCTGCTTCTCCAATAATATTTATTCATCATCAAGTGCCAGGTCTGCTAGCGTCGGTGATCACGACTCTCCACAACTTTCGATCTTGACAGTTATCTATCATTTCTGTTGTTGACCTTCTGCCAAGCCATTCTCTTAAGCTGTCTGTTATTTTTTCCCTTTGCTTCCCTCTATCTCTTCGTCCCTCAATTTTTCCAGTTGTTACAATATATTCCAGTTGTTCTCTTCTCATTACATGGCCAAAAAATGATGATTGTTTCTTCCAAATATTGGAAATTAGCTCTCTTTTTGCTTTGACCTCTCTCAGAACATTTTCATTACTCTTCTTAGCTGTCCATGGTATTTTCAATATTCTTCTGTAAAACCACATTTCTACAGACTCCAGTGATTTTCTTGTCTATTGTCCTATTGTCCATGATTCGCTTTTATATGTTAAGACTGACTCTACATAACATTTAAGAACTCTTTTTCTTGTTTCGATTGTCAAAAATGGATTGCATAGTATCTTCCTCATTTTTTGGAAAGCTGCTTTTGCCTGAGCCATTCTGCATCTCACCTCTGTTTTACATCTTCCGTCAGAGGTTAACAAAGTTCCCAAATATTTAAATTTGTTTATCTGTTTTAATATTGTTCCACTTGTCTTTATTTTGCACTGAGGTGATGTCTTTTTCTTTGTTGTTACCATTACTTCTGTCTTTTTCCTATTAAGGCTGAGTCAAAGTAAGGCTGAGTAATATTTATTACATACATGTAACATATTCAGTACAGCAGAATCCGCTTATATCATCATCATCATCATTGAGTGCCTTCTCCGCAACGAAGGTTGGCTACCATGGATCTACTCTGTTTCTTGCTTTGATGGTGCAGGCTGACATAGATTGACTTGTCCATCTTTTGATGTTACTCGTCCAAGTTAGTCTTGGTCTGCCTCTGCCTCTTTTACCTTGTATTTTTCCTTCCAATATTACTTTTAGTAGGCTGGTGTGTCTTTTAACGTGCCCCAAAAATTTCATTTGTCTTGTCTTAATTGTATTTAGTAGTTCTCTTTTTACTTTTAATTGTTTTAAAACTTCCTCGTTTGTTATCTTTTGTTTCCATCCAACTCTACCTATTCTTCTATAAATCCACATTTCAAAGGCTTCAATTTTCTGTTCTGTTTTCTAGTCTAATGTCCATGTTTCTGCACCATACAGGAATATTGAGAAGATGTAACATTTTGCCATTCTAAGTTTCAGCCCTGCTGATATTTGTTTTGTTGTTAGTATATTTTTCATGGCATTAACATTACTTTTTGCCATTCCTATTCTTTTGTTTATTTCAGTTTTACATTTTCCATCATTGGTTATAGTATGTCCAAGGTAGTTGTAACTCTGGACCACTTATAACAAGAGTGAATATAACGAGAATCCTGTTATAACAGTCCTCTTAAAAAAATCTAATTTTCTTCTTCATTATCCTATATTAAACAACAATCTTTTGTAACTTTTCTTCTTTTCTCTTTCTCACTGATACCCAAAAGGTATCGTTGTTTTATCATTAGTTGTTCTTGAGCTGCTCGAACTGTCTGAATTAGTGATTTTACTTTGTTGTTACATGTCTCTGTCACTGCATCTATCTATCTTCTTCTTTTCTCTTTCTCACTGATACCTAAAAGGTATCGTTATATCAGTTGCTTTTGAGCTGCTAGAACTGTCTGAATTAGTGATTTTCCTTTGTTGTTACATGTCTCTGTCACTGCATCTATCTATCTTCTTCTTTTCTCTTTCTCACTGATACCTAAAAGGTATCGTTGTTATATCAGTTGCTTTTGAGCTGCTCGAACTGTCTGAATTAGTGATTTTCCTTTGTTGTTACATGTCTCTGTCACTGAATCTATCCATCTTCTTCTTTTCTCTTTCTCACTGATAACTAAAAGGTATCGTTGTTATATCAGTTGCTTTTGAGCTGCTCGAACTGTCTGAATTAGTGATTTTCCTTTGTTGTTACATGTCTCTGTCACTGCATCTATCCATCTTCTTCTTTTCTCTTGTCACTGATACCGAAAAGGTATCGTTGTTATATCATTAGTTGTTCTTGAGCTGCTCGAACTGTCTGAATTAGTGATTTTCTTTTGTTGTTACATGTCTCTGTCACTGCATCTATCCATCTTCTTTTGGGTCTTCCTCTTGGTCTTTTTCCATGCATTCTCAAGAAGAACGCCCTTGATGGTGATTGGTAGGGATTCATTCTGACCAGGTGGCCAAACTATTTAAGTTGTTGTTGTTCTATATATTTTTGACAGGGTTTAGTTCCTACCATTTTTCTTATGGTTTCATTTGGTATTCTATCTCTTCTTGTGTTGTTTGTTACTTTTCGTAAGCATCACATCTCACATGTATTGATCTTTCTTAAATGTGATTTAGAAAGGGTCTGTGTTTGACTTTCATAGCACAAAATTGGTATGAAAATGCTATTTATCATTTGTTGTTTAGCTAATCTTTTATAACACTATTACCCAATCTGTTAATTGGTTTTAACACATTTTGTGAAATTTGTCTAACTAAAGAAAAACTGTTAACTGTGTGTACCGTGCTTGTCGGTGTGTAAATGTGAAGCAACGTGTTGTTAGCATAACTAATAAAGCCCACTTGCTCATGGCAGTGGATAAGTGAGGTATAGTTTGGGGAAATAAGTATACAGCTCCAGCTGTGGCTGCAGTTGGAGAATTAGTTGGTTTTTTTAAAATTGGAAATACCAGTGACTAATAGGATTTCATCAGAATGGTATTGGCGTATTTAAAATACTTGACACACTGATCAAATCTATTTGCAAGTCATTAGTTATCGCGATGGCTTCCGGTACTGACAAGAAAAGCAAGTGCATGTCACTTGAAAGGAAAGTGATGTTGATAAAGAAAGTAGACAAAAATTTAGAATTAAAAGTAGAAGATGCAGGGAACGAACATGTTTCATCAAGCACACTACATACAATCCTGAAGGCCAGAAACAGCAGTGTTTTGGCATTTACAAGTAGTAATGTCGGTCTTTTGAAAGGGACATAATTGTTCAATCTGTTTCAGACATTTATATAGTGCACTCCCTTATTACTAAACACAAATTTGATATAACGAGATACTGTTATAACGACAATATTCTAATCATCTTGAGGATCTCATCAATCGTGGAGAACTATGACTTCTGCCCTATGTGCCATTTTCATTATGTTAACTCCAAATTACTTCATAATAGCATATCAATTTGATTAATAACATCAACATTTGTTAGATTTAAGTTATTCTATTTTTTATGAACTCTCCAACAATGAAATTAGATTGTTGATTGAGCAAAAAAATGAACAGAAGGCATGTACACAATCACAGCCAAGGGACCCAGGCTCCTTGGTGGTGTTTTGGGTTTCCCCGGTCATCGTAAGGTTTGTTGCCAGGTGGCACCATAGTGCTGGTGTAATACTTGAGGCGGGTTAAAATCTGTGTCACCTAAAGAGAGAGTATTTATGATTATCACATAGTACAAGTCCCTATTGGAATATTGGAAGGAAAAATACAAGGTAAAAGAGGCAGAGGCAGACCAAGAACAACATGGACGAGTAACATCAAAAGATGGATAAGTCAACCTATGAAAATCTGCACCATCTAAGCAAGAGAAAGAGTGGAATGGCGCTCCATGACAGCCAACCTTCAATGTGGTGATGGCACTCAATGATGATGATGATGACAAGTCCCGAAATATGGTGATTCTCCTCTTGTCCTACTACCTATACCATGTTCTGAAATATTTGGTTGTTTATCATAACATGATGTCATACTGAATTTATTTACAGACTCTTTGAATCTGTCTGAAATACTTGGTTGTTTATCATAACATGATGTCATACTGAATTTATTTACAGACTCTTTGAATCTGTCTGAAATACTTGGTTGTTTATCATAACATGATGTCATACTGAATTTATTTACAGACTCTTTGAATCTGTCTGAAATACTTGGTTGTTTATCATAACATGATGTCATACTGAATTTATTTACAGACTCTTTGAATCTGTCTGAAATACTTGGTTGTTTATCATAACATGATGTCATACTGAATTTATTTACAGACTCTTTGAATCTGTCTGAAATACTTGGTTGTTTATCATAACATGATGTCATACTGAATTTATTTACAGACTCTTTGAATCTGTCTGAAATACTTGGTTGTTTATCATAACATGATGTCATACTGAATTTATTTACAGACTCTTTGAATCTGTCTGAAATACTTGGTTGTTTATCATAACATGATGTCATACTGAATTTATTTACAGACTCTTTGAATCTGTCTGAAATACTTGGTTGTTTATCATAACATGATGTCATACTGAATTTATTTACAGACTCTTTGAATCTGTCTGAAATACTTGGTTGTTTATCATAACATGATGTCATACTGAATTTATTTACAGACTCTTTGAATCTGTCTGAAATACTTGGTTGTTTATCATAACATGATGTCATACTGAATTTATTTACAGACTCTTTGAATCTGTCTGAAATACTTGGTTGTTTATCATAACATGATGTCATACTGAATTTATTTACAGACTCTTTGAATCTGTCTGAAATACTTGGTTGTTTATCATAACATGATGTCATACTGAATTTATTTACAGACTCTTTGAATCTGTCTGAAATACTTGGTTGTTTATCATAACATGATGTCATACTGAATTTATTTACAGACTCTTTGAATCTGTCTGAAATACTTGGTTGTTTATCATAACATGATGTCATACTGAATTTATTTACAGACTCTTTGAATCTGTCTGAAATACTTGGTTGTTTATCATAACATGATGTCATACTGAATTTATTTACAGACTCTTTGAATCTGTCTGAAATACTTGGTTGTTTATCATAACATGATGTCATACTGAATTTATTTACAGACTCTTTGAATCTGTCTGAAATACTTGGTTGTTTATCATAACATGATGTCATACTGAATTTATTTACAGACTCTTTGAATCTGTCTGAAATACTTGGTTGTTTATCATAACATGATGTCATACTGAATTTATTTACAGACTCTTTGAATCTGTCTGAAATACTTGGTTGTTTATCATAACATGATGTCATACTGAATTTATTTACAGACTCTTTGAATCTGTCTGAAATACTTGGTTGTTTATCATAACATGATGTCATACTGAATTTATTTACAGACTCTTTGAATCTGTCTGAAATACTTGGTACAGCATGGAATGAATTCAAACTAAATGAGGGAAAGATTGGCCTTTCATTCTGGTTAAATATCCAAACTAATTGTTCCCAAGTGTGCCCTCTAGGACAGCACCAAACCTTTCATTCTGGTTAAATATCCAAACTAATTGTTCCCAAGTGTGCCCTCTAGGACAGCACCAAACCTTAGCAAAGGTGCAGTGCTGTGGATATTGTCATGTAGATCTACCCAGTGGATGGAAACCATACAATGACAATAACCATTTAGGCTTCATATTTGTGAGTAGATAAACAAGCTACTACAGGAGCGTGTTAGTTCTGTCATCATTGATTATCTTATATATCCTATCAGGAAATCAGAGGTTACCCAACTTATATGATGATAACCTCCATGAGGGTGCAACCTGTATATGATCAGCAGGAAATTGGAGCCACAAATGTCAAAAGTTTAGGAACCCCTGGTTCAAACCATTTAATAATGATATTTTCAATACAATCATTTATGACTGCTCTCATTAAAATATATTTTTTTTTACTTATCTCCCCTTGCTTTATTTACTGTATTTCTGACACATGCCTTCTCATGTGATGCAGCAATGTAAGTATTAATGTATAAACAAACAGTTCATTTATCATTTACAGTAACAGGTAATAATCAAAATGAAGAAACTTGTTTGTTTACTTACAAACATACACTGAGGAATATGTTGAGAACAGATTTATAATTAAGGTCTTCGCAAAATGGTCATATAATTTGTTATAGGAACAGATAGCTTCATAAATATGCTATATGTATCAAATGTTTGTGGCTAACTTGATTAACGAAAGTTCACAAAATCTTTAGGCCAAATTAAGTTAGTAACCAAGAAGAGATACTTTCAAAGAGGAAAAGTATACAGCCATGCAGGGGACTTCAGTGAGAAGGCTAAAGTGAGGATGGGCCAAGGGCAATCTAGCAGTATACAGCTATTGAGGGGACTTCAGTGAGAAGGTTAAAGTGAGGAAGACTAAGGGCAATCTGGCAGTATACAGCTCTATGTATGGGACTTCAGTGAGAAGGTTAAAGTGAGGAAGACTAAGGCAATCTGGCAGTATACAGCTCTATGTATGGAACTTAAGTGAGAAGGTTAAAGTCAGGAAAGGGCAATCTGACAGTATACAGCTCTATGTATGGAACTTCAGTGAGAAGGTTAAAGTGAGGAAGACTAAGGGCAATCTGGCAGTATACAGCTCTATGTATGGGACTTCAGTGAGAAGGTTAAAGTGAGGAAGACTAAGGGCAATCTGGCAGTATACAGCTCTATGTATGGAACTTAAGTGAGAAGGTTAAAGTCAGGAAAGGGCAATCTGACAGTATACAGCTCTATGTATGGAACTTCAGTGAGAAGGTTAAAGTGAGGAAGACTAAGGGCAATCTGACAGTATACAGCTCTATGTATGGAACTTCAGTGAGAAGGTTAAAGTGAGGAAGACTAAGGGCAATCTGACAGTATACAGCTCTATGTATGGAACTTCAGTGAGAAGGTTAAAGTGAGGAAGACTAAGGGCAATCTGACAGTATACAGCTTTATGTATGGAACTTCAGTGAGAAGGTAAAGTCAGGAAAGGGCAATCTGACAGTATACAGCTCTATGTATGGAACTTCAGTGAGAAGGTTAAAGTGAGGAAGACTAAGGGCAATCTGACAGTATACAGCCTTATGTATGGAACTTCAGTGAGAAGGTTAAAGTCAGGAAAGGGCAATCTGACAGTATACAGCTCTATGTATGGAACTTCAGTGAGAAGGTTAAAGTGAGGAAGACTAAGGGCAATCTAACAGTATACAGCTCTATGTATGGAACTTCAGTGAGAAGGTTAAAGTCAGGAAAGGGCAATCTGACAGTATACAGCTCTATGTATGGAACTTCAGTGAGAAGGTTAAAGTGAGGAAGACTAAGGGCAATCTAACAGTATACAGCTCTATGTATGGAACTTAA
Source organism: Megaustenia siamemsis (assembly GCA_032433765.1). NCBI lineage: Eukaryota > Metazoa > Mollusca > Gastropoda > Stylommatophora > Ariophantidae > Megaustenia > Megaustenia siamemsis. The sequence goes on from JAVIAB010000046.1 coordinate 5,625,648, forward strand.
GTGAGAAGGTTAAAGTGAGGAAAGGGCAATCTGCCTCATGATAGTAGCGTTTCATGAGGTAAATTGTGAAGGATAGTCTGAAGCTTGGCTGGGTGAAGGAATTTTGTTGTTGCCCTACAAAATGCCCTTAACAAGAGTAGATCATGGCAGATTTAGCTCACCACAAGGAATGTAGGCCATGACTGATTGATAATAATAAACACACAACTCTCACAATAAACATACAACACTCACAATAAACACACAGCTCTCACAATAAAAATACAACACTCACAATAAACACACAACTCTCACAATAAACACACAACTCTCACAATAAACACACAACTCTCACAATAAACACACAACTCTCACAATAAACACACAACACTCACAATAAACATACAACTCTCACAATAAACACACAACACTCACAATAAACACACAACACTCACAATAAACACACAACTCTCACAATAAACACACAACACTCACAATAAACACAAACTCTCAAAATAAACACACAACTCTCAAAATAAACACACAACTCTCAAAATAAACACACAACTTTCACAATAAACACACAACTCTCACAATAAACACATAACTCTCACAATAAACACACAACACTCACAATAAACACACAACTCTCACAATAAACACACAACTCTCACAATAAACAAAAAACTCTCACAATAAACACACAATTCTCCAAACTCTCACAATAAGCACACAATAAACACACAACTCTCATAATAAACACACAACTCTCACAATAAACACACAATTCTCTTAACTCTCACAATAAACACACAACTCTCACAATAAACACACAATTCTCACAATAAACACACAACTCTCCAAACCTCTCATAATAAACACACAGCTCTCCAATCTCTCATAATAAACACACAGCTCTCACAATAAACACACAACTCTCACAATAAACACACAATTCTCCAAACCTCTCATAATAAACACACAACTCTCACAATAAACACACAACTCTCCAAACCTCTCATAATAAACACACAACTCTCACAATAAACACACAATTCTCTTAACTCTCACAATAAACACACAACTCTCACAATAAACACACAATTCTCACAATAAACACACAACTCTCCAAACCTCTCATAATAAACACACAACTCTCACAATAAACACACAACTCTCCAACCTCTCACAATAAACACACAACTCTCCAATCTCTCATAATAAACACACAGCTCTCACAATAAACACACAACTCTCACAATAAACACACAATTCTCCAAACCTCTCATAATAAACGCACAACTCTCACAATAAACACACAACTCTCCAAACCTCTCATAATAAACACACAACTCTCCAAACCTCTCACAATAAACACACAACTCTCCAAACCTCTCATAATAAACACACAGCTCTCACAATAAACACACAACTCTCACAATAAACACACAATTCTCACAATAAACACACAACACTCCAAACTCTCAAAATAAACACACAACTCTCCAAACTCTCATAATAAACACACAACTCCAACAATTACTTTCAACAACAACACCACTTACCACTTCAGGCTTCTCCTGGGCAATGTTGTTGTACTCACAAGGGTCTGATGGGATATGGTAAAGACACGGAGACACAGTGGTATCACAGTTTGTGCTGGCATTGGCTGGTCGCTGTCCACAATTCACCACGACAGGCACTCCACCAACCCTCGACTTGCTAACCTCTGACCTAAATACTAACTTACTGTCTGCCTCTCCAGATGAAGACAAACTTTCATGATTCATTTATTGAAGTTACTTTTATCTGAAAATGCGTACAGTTGCTCAATACGATCTACAACTTCCTGTGGCCAAGAACTGTGGTAATTTCTCTCTAAAGCCATTCTTGCTGCAACTTTCTCATCTGACTCAGGAACCTGATCAGTGTAGTTGGAATAATGAAGGATATACTCATCTCCATTGAGTTGGTAGGGTGGATACCATCCATTCCATCCATGTGAAGCAACATTACCAACTAGAAGTTTGTAGTCCCCAACTCTGATGGCAGCCTCATCCACAACAGGGTCAATGTTGTGAAGCATCTCGCTACGAACGGCATTGCCGTTTGAGCTCAGCATTTTCCAGGAATCAAACCCATCTAGATTTGTCAGTGTTGATGTGTCACCGCCTGCGGCACTATAAAGAGTTGGCAGCCAATCACAAACGTGAAACATCTGCTCCGAGACATAACCTTGTTTCTGCAGCAACGGGCTATGGATGAGACCAATGCCACGAACTCCACCTTCCCAAAGAGTTGTTTTCACGCCGCTGTTAAAGAGATTTATTAAAATGATATTTAATAATGTAAATCAAAATAATGATTGAAATAATAATAGGACAAATACCTCTACCAGACGTACAATCTTACATATATCTGGGCAGTAATATAGACAAAGAGGGAGAAACAGAGAATGGTGCCAAAATAGGGATATTAAAAGCAATAGGAGCATTCGTTGCAGGGAAACATATGGAAGTCCAAAGAAATTAGGTTAAATACATAAAATAAACATTATCAACTCCAATGTTAAGTCAGTCTTATTTTATGGCCGTGAAACATGGAGAACAGCAAAAATGACAATCATGAAGATACAGACCTTCATTAATGAATGCTTGCACAGAATAAAAGGATGGAAATGGCAGGACGAAATCACTAACATAGAATTATGGAAATGTACCAGTCAAATACCAGTGGATAAAGAGATACAGCGAAGATGATGGTGCTGGATAGGATACACACTGCAGAAGCCAACTGAGAGTATTAAACAATGGGTCCTTTTTGGAATCCTCAAGGAAAAAGATAAAGAGGAAGACTAAAATAGTCTTGGAGAAGACAGATGGAAGCAGAGATGAAAATGATGGGGAAGACATTGAATGATCTTAAAAGAATGGCAAGAAATAGAACAGCTTGGAAAGTGTTTGTTGAAGACCTATGCTCCACAGGGAGCTGAAAGTGTTTGTTGAAGACCTATGCTCCACAGGGAGCTGAAAGTGTTTGTTGAAGACCTATGCTCCACAAGGAGCTGAAAGTGTTTGTTGAAGACCTATGCTCTACAGGGAGCTGAAAGTGTTTGTTGAAGACCTATGCTCCACAGGGATCTGAAAGGTAGAAGAAGAAGAGCAGAGTGATGCTTTAATCTTTACCATAATCAAATCACAGTATTTTCTTCCTCTTTTTAGGCTTCACCTGTTAAGTGGGATTGAATGCATTATGTCGCTAGTTTATGATAAAGCTGCAATATCTCTACCAGATCGGAATATTCATTTTTGGCTTGGGTAGCTATGCTTAACAATAATGACTGAGTAGTGATCATTTTAAGTTACTCTTTTTGAATTTTAACTACTAGTGTTTTAAGACTAGTGAAGAGATAAGAAAATTGACAAAGCATAAAATATATCAGCTACAATCAAGAGAAGAAGGTGGTCACATTTGGCCATGTGATGAGACGAGACAACAAGAGGTCTCAAAGCAGACCCATAAATGGGAACCAGGGAGTAAAATAAAAAAGAGGCAGCTTAGAGAAACGCTAAAAAAGAACACTGAGCGGCAAGAACAACAGGCATAGATCCATCACTGAAATTGAGCGGTTTGCTCAAAATTGGAATGTAGGGTGAGATACAATGTGGGTCCTGTGCAAGGTCTAACACTTAATAACAAATATCGCCAGACATTCTAAAATTCCAGAGAAATTAGAGTCTAAAATTGTTGCCCTATGTGCCATCTTCAGCTCGAAAAAATAACATATATATATTTTGCAACATCTGCTTTATTTAACGTCATTTTAGATGTATACAATAATAAGAACTCAAACATATGTGGCAACAAAAGCTCACCGTAATGGGTGATTGTTTGCAGCATTATACTGAAACCCGTTAGCTGGGCCTCCATTGTCAGTGGTGAAGATGATGATGGAATTATCCAGCATGTTATTGGTCTTCAGCGTGTCGTAGACCACGCCCACTGCATCATCTAGTGCTGACAACATCGCTGCAAATAGGCCAACAACAAAGGAGATTTATTATTTGTTATTGTAATCCCATCTGCTCAAAATACTCAGTTTGGCAAATATTCTTTCCAAAAACTTGGGAACATGAGAAGTATTCTATGAAAGTGCGGGTGGGCATGAGAAATATTCTATGAAAGTACTGGGGGACATGAGAAATATTCTATGAAGGTATGGGGGGAATGAGAAATATTCTATGAAGGTATGGGGGGACATGAGAAATATTCTATGAAGGTATGGGGGGACATGAGAAATATTCTATGAAGGTATGGGGGGACATGAGAAATATTCTATGAAAGTACTGGGGGACATGAGAAATATTCTATGAAAGTATGGGGGGACATGAGAAATATTCTATGAAGGTATGGGGGGACATGAGAAATATTCTATGAAGGTATGGGGGACATGAGAAATATTCTATGAAGGTATGGGGGGACATGAGAAATATTCTATGAAGGTATGGGGGGACATGAGAAATATTCTATGAAAGTACTGGGGGACATGAGAAATATTCTATGAAAGTATGGGGGGACATGAGAAATATTCTATGAAGGTATGGGGGACATGAGAAATATTCTATGAAAGTATGGGGGGACATGAGAAATATTCTATGAAAGTACTGGGGGACATGAGAAATATTCTATGAAGGTATGGGGGACATGAGAAATACTCTATGAAAGTACTGGGGGACATGAGAAATATTCTATGAAAGTACTGGGGGACATGAGAAATACTCTATGAAAGTACTGGGGGACATGAGAAATATTCTATGAAAGTATGGGGGGACATGAGAAATATTCTATGAAGGTATGGGGGGACATGAGAATATTCTATGAAAGTATGGGGGGACATGAGAAATATTCTATGAAAGTACTGGGGGACATGAGAAATATTCTATGAAGGTATGGGGGGACATGAGAAATACTCTATGAAAGTACTGGGGGACATGAGAAATATTCTATGAAGGTATGGGGGGACATGAGAAATACTCTATGAAAGTACTGGGGGACATGAGAAATATTCTATGAAAGTACTGGGGGACATGAGAAATACTCTATGAAAGTACTGGGGGACATGAGAAATATTCTATGAAAGTATGGGGGGACATGAGAAAATATTCTATGAAGGTATGGGGGGACATGAGAAATATTCTATGAAAGTATGGGGGGACATGAGAAATATTCTATGAAAGTACTGGGGGACATGGAAATATTCTATGAAGGTATGGGGGGACATGAGAAATACTCTATGAAAGTACTGGGGGACATGAGAATATTCTATGAAGGTATGGGGGGACATGAGAAATACTCTATGAAAGTACTGGGGGACATGAGAAATATTCTATGAAAGTATGGGGGGACATGAGAAATATTCTATGAAGGTATGGGGGGACATGAGAAATACTCTATGAAAGTACTGGGGACATGAGAAATATTCTATGAAAGTACTGGGGGACATGAGAAATATTCTATGAAGTACTGGGGGACATGAGAAATATTCTATGAAAGTACTGGGGGGACATGAGAAATATTCTATGAAAGTATGGGGGGACATGAGAAATATTCTATGAAGTATGGGGGGACATGAGAAATACTCTATGAAAGTACTGGGGGACATGAGAAATATCTATGAAAGTACTGGGGACATGAGAATGTTCTATGAAAGTACTGGGGAACATGAAAAATATTCTATGAGAGTACTGGGGAGCATGAGAAATATTCTGTTAAAGTACTGGGGAGTATGATAAATGTGCTATAAAAGTATTGTACAGTATACTGTGTACAATATACTATACACAAGACACATTATACAATACACAAGGCACAGAAATGGTAGATGTACAACAGAGGTGGGGTGGTAGATGTATAACAGAGGGGAAATGGTAGATGTACAACAGAGGTGAAATGGTAGATGTACAACAGAGGTGAGATGGTAGATGTACAACAGAGGTGGGGTGGTAGATGTACAACAGAGGGGAAATGGTAGATGTACAACAGAGGTGAAATGGTAGATGTACAACAGAGGTGAAATGGTAGATGTACAACAGAGGTGAGATGGTAGATGTACAACAGAGGTGAAATGGTAGATGTACAACAGAGGTGAAATGGTAGATGTACAACAGAGGTGAGATGATAGATGTACAACAGAGGTGAAATGGTAGATGTACAACAGAGGTGAGATGGTAGTGACAACAGAGGTGAAATGGTGATGTACAACAGAGGTGAAATGGTAGATGTACAACAGAGGTGAGATACAGAATCGCTCAAGCAAAAGTAGCTTTCCAAAAAAATGAGGAAGATACTGTGCAATCCATTTTTGGCAATAAAACAAGAAAAAGAGTTCTTAAATGTTATATAGAACCAGTCTTAACATATGGATGTGAATCATGGACAATAGGACAACAAACAAGAAAAACATTGGAGACTGTTGAAATGTGGTTTTACAGACGAATGTTTGAGAATACCATGGCCAGCACAGAAGAGTAAAGAAAACGTTCTGAAAGAGGCCAAAGCAAAAAGGGAATTCATTTCAAATATTAGGAAGAAACAGTCATCATTTTTTGGCCATGTAATGAGAAGAGAACATCTGGAATATTTTGTGACTACTGAGAAAATTAAAGGATGAAGAGATAAAAGGAAGCAAAGAGAAAAGATACCAGACAGCTTAAGAGAATGGATTGGCAGAAGGTCAACAACAGAAATGATAAATAACTGTCGAGATCGAAAGTTGTGGAGAGACATGATCACATAAGGAATTTCGAATCCCCATGTTTGAATAGTATGAACACTATTGTGTTCTATGTGTGGCTATGTGTCGAAAGTTCAGAAAAAATACTATATTTAGAGCACCCAATTTTACATTTTAGTGGTAGTAATTTGTACTATAGTATCGTAACTGTGAGAGTGACATATAGGTATCATAATCTAGGGCTTTATGTCATTACCAATAAGCAATATATTTACAATTTCCCACTAACAGTATTTTTTCCGGTGCACAATATTGTTCTGTATTTTAATTTATATAGTAAAATAAAGAGCCCTGTCACGCCAAGTGGCGTATAGGGAATATGGTGTTAGCGACCATAATTTTTTATAGACCTTTCGGCACATGATTTTGGGGTAATGTGGTCGGTATTACGTCCGTGCCGCTTTATTTTCCCAGAAAAAATCCGGTACCCATTTAAGGCTGGGTGAACCCAGAAGCCATCGATCAGGATCGAATCGGACCTCTAATCCTTCATAGTTCAGTTCAATAACGACTGAGCCATTGCGGCTCCTATTTCGATTTTTATTTGACAAATTTTGAACTAAAGTTCTCAAAGCTTCAACCGATTTACACTCGGCTGTAGTTTATTATTGTAAGTGATGTAATTCTGCACAAAAATGCATATAAATTGTGAGCTAAATATTTAAATGCATTTTTTGCCATGTTGTGAGAAGAGAATGGCTCGAATATATTGTAACAACTGGGAAAATTGAGGGATGAAGAGATAGAGGGAAGCAAAGAGAAAAGATACCAGACAGCTTAAGAGAATGGCATGGCAAAAGGTCAACAACAGAAATGATAAATAACTGTCAAGATCGAAAATTGTGGAGAGACATGTTCACCTATGCCAGCAGGCCCGGTACTTGATGATGATGAAGGATTTAGATAAAATTACAAAGATTGCATCTTCAAAATCCACAGATAAAGTTTCCTCTTTAAGTAATAGGTAAATAGAAAACTGTAAAAATATATAGAAAAATAAAAATCTAAACAAGTACACTCAAAAATAATAATACATCAAACCTGCATAGGTTCTTCTGTCCTGGTTCTGGATGTAGGAGAATCTCTGAATATATTCCTGTGGAGCCTGCAGGTGGACCTCATCATCATTGCCAGCATGAACAGCTTGGAATGGGAGGTACAGGAAGAGAGGCTGGAATATAAGATGGGATGTACATGAAGAGAGGCTGGAATATAAGATGGGAAGTACATGAAGAAAGGCTGGAATATAAGATGGGAGGTATATGAAGAGAGGCTGGAATATAAGATAGGAGGTACATGAAGAGAGGCTGGAATATAAGATGGGAGGTACATGAAGAGAGGCTGGAATATAAGATGGGTAGTACATGAAGAGAGGCTGGAATATAAGATGGGAGGTACATGAAGAGAGGCTGGAATATAAGATGGGAAGTACATGAAGAAAGGCTGGAATATAAGATGGGAGGTACATGAAGAGAGGCTGGAATATAAGATGGGTAGTACATGAAGAGAGGCTGGAATATAAGATGGGAGGTACATGAAGAGAGGCTGGAATATAAGATGGGAAGTACATGAAGAAAGGCTGGAATATAAGATGGGAGGTTCATGAAGAGAGGCTGGAATATAAGATGGGAAGTACATGAAGAGAGACTGGAATATAAGATGGGAAGTACATGAAGAGAGGCTGGAATATAAGATGGGAGGTACATGAAAAGGGACTGGAATATAAGATTTGAGGTATTTAGTGAGAGGTGAGAAGTTAGAATGGGAGGTCCTGGGAGAGATGTTGGGGATATAAAATGGGAAACATAGAGATGCTGGAATTTAAGATGAGAGGTACAGGAAGTAAGACTGGAATGTTAAATGTGCAGGAAGATATTCTAGAATTTATGATTGAAAACATTTTGTTCGTCAATCCCCAAAGGTGTAAGTTCCACTCATGAGACACTCTACAAAGTATTAACCCGAACATTCAATTTCCCTTCGATGATGTATGGAAACAAAAGTGGGGCAGGAACATAAAATATGTAAAGTTAAGGTTATGGTTAGTCCCGGTATCACTGCAAATGAATTAAAATCCATAATTGCTCAACTGTCCGTGCCAGTGGAATCATCATCATCATCATCAAGTACCGGGCCTAGTGGCGTAGGTGATCATGTCTCTCCACAACTTTCGATCTCGGCAGCTATTTATCATTTCTGTTGTTGACCTTCTGCCAAGCCATTCTCTTAAGATGTCTGTTATTTTTTCTCTTTGCTTCCCTCTATCTCTTCGTCTCTCAATTTTTCCAGTTGTTACATTATATTCAAGTTGTTCTCTTCTCATTACATGGCCAAAAAATGATGATTGTCTCTTCCTAATATTGGAAATTAGCTCTCTTTTTGCTTTGACCTTTCTCAGAACCTCTTCATTACTCTTCTTAGCTGTCCATGGTATTCTCAACATTCTTCTGTAAAACCACATTTCTACAGACTCCAGTGATTTTCTTGATTGTTGTTCTATTGTCCATGATTCGCATCCGTATGTTAAGACCGGCTCTATGTAACATTTAAGAACTCTTTTTCATGTTTCTATTGTCAAAAATGGATTGCATAGTATTTTCCTCATTTTTTGGAAAGCTGCTTTTGCCTGAGCCATTCTGCATCTCACCTCTTGTGTACATCTTCCAGTGGAATCATCTGATTTAAAACTCACCTCATTGAAGGATCCAAACAAAGGAAGGCAGCTTTAGTTCCCCTTATAGCAGTTACAGGACATGTCAAAAGACATAACGCCAAGCAGCACCGAAAGTGAACGTAGCTGAACTGTCCTCATATGATCATTATACGATATCATCATTCATCATAAGCAATCGAAATATTGAAATACGATCCGGATAAAACACACAGCTCACGGTGTGCACAGAGCACTAAAATCAGTAGCACTGGTAAGAACTAGTATGTAAAGATTAACTGCTGAGCATGGATATCTCCATCGTTAATACATGTTCATGCTAATACATGTACATAAGTCACTTGTTTTCTGTATGCATGTGTTTAGTAGATTTTACCTGTCTTCATTATGTCTGTATGTGTTAAGTATATTTTATCTGTCTTCATTATAATTATGTTTTCACAATTCTGGAAAACAAAGAACAAATTAATCCACAGTTGAAGAAATGATAACAAAAATATGGATAGAGCACACATTTTCAAAAGCCAACTGCAAGTATCACCAGACAGGATACAACCTAGAACCCACAGGGAAAGAAGAAATAGATAAGACCTAGGACCACATAAAGATGAAACCTTGAGGCTGAGATCACACAAATAAATTTTGGGGAATGGTTGGTCTCGAGGCAATATGCTGGCCTTGAGACTGAGAGGTTGTGAGTTCAAATCCTGACTGCGCCAGTTGGGATTTTTATTTATAATTTCTTTCTGTAGTAACCGCCCCTGGTCTCACCCGCAAGGCCTGGCTTGAAACGTCAATTACTCATCGACGAAAAAAATATGAGTACCTCCGAAGATGGAGTTATCTGCCTGTATGGCGAGGGACCCCTGTGCACATGGCTGCCAGGGAAAAATGCATTAGCACGCACAATTCAGTTCCTAGTCTCTAGGACTTTCGTCGGAGGTGTAAGCTGGCGAACGCACACAAAAAAAATATAAATAAAATTAAATTTCACGTGGAAACGATTTTAGGGAAACCGGAAGAAAGGATTGGAGAGTTCTTGTTCATGGCCTTGACTCCAACAGAAGGTAAACCTATCTTTAAAATAAAAACTATCTTTACAACATTATCTCATTTCTGGGATCTATGGGAGGGTGGAAGGGGGATATTTATAGGATCGGAGAATAAAGGGTGCTTGTCTAGTGCAATCGTCACGAGATGTTTCGTTCTGAGTTTTGTTTTCTTTCTGCCATTTTTTACATCAGTGTTTTTTAGTGTTCTTGCTTGGCTTTCTTTGTTTGATTTGAATACTTTGTGTGTTATACCCTATGATGGCTTTTGCTGAAACACTGTGGTTTGTCTGGTTTAGCTGCTTTATGCCATTCTATGTTAATTTTACATGTTCTCTGCAGCTCCACTCATTCTATCTATTGACCTTTCGAGCCGTAACCGGCCCATAGGGCGTAGACCAAGATACACCTTCTCCTATATGAATTTTTTGTTCTAGCAGTTTTCTTTTAAAGATATTTTATCAAATCTCGCCATCTGTCTCTGTTCTGTGCAAGCAGCTCTATCTCATTGATGGAGCCGATTCCTGCTGCTCTTGCCTCTCTCATCAATGTTCTTCTCAGTGTCTCCCTGGGTCTTCCTCTTTTTCTTTTACCTGTTGTTTCCCATATGAGGGCTTGCTTTGCTATTCGGTTATTATCTCTTCTCATCACATGTCCAACGTATGACCATCGTCTTTTCTTTATTACTGAAGATATAAGAGGTTGATTGGCGATTTCTCTAATTTCCTCGTTTGTTTTGAATTCGTTCCATGCTATACCAATTATTTTCCTTAGACATTTATTTTCGAATGCGTTCAACTTTGTTTCTATATCTCTTGTTGTTTTCCAGCTTTCACACGCATACGTAAGGGTTGATAGTACATTTGATTTGAATAGCCTAAGTTTTGTGTTTGTGCTGATGAGTTTTGATTTCCACAACTTTTCAAGGCTTCTGAAAGACATTGCTGCTTTAGCCATTCTGATTCTAATTTCTTTATTCGTATCCCCTTCTCGATCAATGTGACTTCCAAGATAGATAAAGTGATCGATCTCTTCTACTGGTTTGTTTTCCATGTATATTTTGTCACCTGTTGAAATTAAACTTTTCATGACTTTAGTCTTTTCATGATTGATCTCAAGCCCAATTTTACTGGCTATTGATGATAATTCATTTGTGTTTTCCTGCATCGTTTTTATCTGACTGCTGATGAGAACTATATCATCAGCAAAGTCAAGGTCCTCCAAATGGTCTCCTTGTATCCATTCGATGCCTTTATTACCGGTGCAGCATTTCTTCATTATGAAGTCGATAACAATTCCAAATAACAAGGGCGATAAAATACATCCTTGTTTAACCCCAGTTTCTATTGGGAAACATTCGCTCAGTCCTTCCTCTGTTCGAACTGCACATGTGTAACCATCATACATGTCTTTGATAATATTTATGATTTTTGATGGTAAACCATATTGCTTCAGAATTTTCCACAAAGAATCTCTATGAATACTATCAAATGCTTTTTTGAAGTCGATGAAGTTAAGTACAAAAGGTTTTTGCTTTTCAATGTGTTCCTCCAATATAAGTCGTAGAGTAAAAATGTGGTCAAGACAGCTTCTCCCTTTTCTAAACCCAGCCTGTTCTTCACGCATTACTGTATCTATTGAATCTTTTATTCTATTTAGGATTATTTTGCAGAATAACTTTGAGGCAACTGACAAAAGTGTCACGCCTCTCCAGTTGTTACAATCTCTAAGATTGCCCTTTTTTGGGATCTTAACAATGATTCCTTTTTTCCATTTATGAGGCGTCTTCTCTGTTTTCCAAATGATGTTGAACATTTTTTGGAGATGTATTAGATTATGGCTATCAATTGCCTTGAGGATCTCAGCTGTTAACTTATCCTCTCCAGCAGCCTTGTTATTGGTCATAAGCTTTAAGGTGGTTTCTATTTCACTCAAGGTGAAGTCATCTAAATTTACATCTAATTCTGCTGCTGGTGTTTCAGCTTCAAAATCTATTAAACTGTGGGGTAGTGGACGGTTAAGAATTTCTTTGAAGTGTTCCGCCCAACGGGCTTTTATGTCTGCGCTTGTTTTTAGCATTAATCCAGATTTGTCTAGAATTGGTGTTCCACTGGATGTATAGGTGTTTGTCAGCATCTTTTGTACAGTATAAAGAGTTCTGCTGTCTCCTGTAATTGCAGCTGTCTCTGCTTTCTCTGCCAAATTGTCCACTCATTGCCACACATAGTATTTAATATTTTATGTATTTATTATTTTATGTATTTAATATCTTATGCATTTCATATTTTATGTATTTGTTATCTTATTTAATTAATATTTTATGTATTTGTTATCTTATTTAATTAATATTTTATGTATTTAATATTTTATGTATTTATTATTTTATGTACTTAATATTATATGTAGGCCCTATTTAATATTTTATGTATTTTTTATCTTATGTATTTATTATTTTATGTATTTACTATTTTATGTATTTAATATCTTATGTATTTCATATTTTATGTATTTGTTATCTTATTTAATTAATATTTTATGTATTTAATATTTTATGTAATTAATATTTTATGTATTTATTATTTTATGTACTTAATATCTTATGTATTTACTATTTTATGTATTTAATATCTTATGTATTTAATATTTTATGTATTTTTTATCTTATGTATTTAATATTATATGTATTTAATATTGTATGTATTTAATATTTTATGTATTTAATATTTTATGTATTTAATATCTTATGTATTTAATATTTAATATATTTATTTTTTGCACTTAACTCCTTCTGAGTTTCTATTTCACCACAGAAAGGAAACAACATTTGATCCTACTGTGCAGAGTTGCCATATTGGCTTCTTTGACGTCAAATTTGAGAAATATGGCTCTATTTTACATCGGTTGGCACAATATTTTTTGGCTTATATGGCTGGTTTCTGGCTTCTTAAAAAAATCTATAATTCACAAAAAGTAAAAAAAAAAAGAAATATTTTCTTAAAAATAAAATTAATTTACTCCAAAACACATCAAATCAATCTCTCTCTCTGCGATCAGGAGTCAATCAGAGTAGGACTCCAGACTCTCACACGAAGACAGCTGTTTGTTTAAGCCTGTTAGATCCTCTCCGCTTGAATACCTGTTAAAACATTGCACTGTATTCTGCGCCAGTGGCCCAGTGCATCCGATTTCACCCACATTTTGTTCAGGTTTGCTTTCCTTAGCCTTTGATTGTCCCCAATCTTCCTGTAAGGCAGCAGATGATCTTTTCTGTAGGGGGATTCTGTCCTTAGATGGTTGACCCTCCCTGGTTTACGAGCACCATCTGCCCGAGTCACTAAAGGTGACTAACACAGACATGCAACTTGTAATATGAGGAAACTGCAACAAGGAACACTTTTTACGCACAGCCTCCAACTGTTCCCGCCGCCTATCCCCATATACCGGTAAGTCACGTCTTCTTGAAAATGATGATCAATGAAACTAGCTATAATAATAATTTGGCACACTTTCAATTTCAACTGTGTTTCAAACACTATTTTTCTGTTATGAAGCACTAGCTATTGATTCGGTCACCCACTTTACAGCGATGAAAAAAAGGTAAACTTAGAATAGAATAGAACTAACTCTGGAAGTGGAGCCGCAATAGCTCAGTGGTTAGTGAACTGGACTATAATGGACAAGATATCGGGTTCGATTCTGATCGACGGCTTCCAAGTTCACCCAGCCTTAAATTGGTACCAGATTATTTTTCTTGGAAAGTAAAGCGGCATAGCGTAATACCGACCACATTACCCACAGAAACTCATATGCCGAAGGTCTATGAAAATTATGGTCACTAACACCATAATCCCCATACGCTACTTGGTGTGACGGGGCTCTTGACTTTTTTCTGAAAGTGGTTTATTGCCAGATTTTTCAGGCTTAGATATATGCCACTGGATTTTTTACCTGTTTTCTTTTTGTTTGAGCTCATTTCTAAAAAAACACTATCATCATCTTTGAGTGCCGTCTACGCATCAAAGGGTGGGTACCATGTAACCCCAATCTGCTCTGTCTCTTGCTCTAATGGTGCAGGTTGTCATAGGCTGACTAATCCTTCTTTTGATGTTATTCGTCCATGTTAATCTTGGTCTGCCTCTTTTACCTTGTATTTTCCCTTCCAAGATTACTTTTAGTAGGCTGCTGTGTCATTTAACATGCCCCATATATCTTATTTCTCTTGCTTGAATTGTGTTTAGAAGTTCTCTTTTCATTTTTAGTTATTTTAAGACTTCATTATTTGTTTTCTTTTTTTTCATCCAGTTCTACCTATTCTTCTATAAACCCACATTTCAAAGGGCTCAATATTCTGTTCTGTTTTCTTGTCTAATGTCCATGCATCTGTTTGAGCTAATTTTTAAAAATATATACAATGAACAAAAGAAAGAGGACTGATATATTGTTACATATTAAACTGAAAAAAAAAAACACTGACTAAAATACAACCTCTGCTTTATTGTGTCCGTTGATAATTCTGACTGCCTCGTCACGGAAAATGTCAGTGGAGTATTGGTTAGTGTAGTTCCATAACAGTTGCTTGTCACGGCGGAAGTCCACACCCCACTGGTCCTGCAACAATGACAGTATTTAATAGAAAGCAAGTGATACAAAACTAGGTAATAGAAAGTGAGTGGTGTAAAAAAGTTATATACTTAAATTATTGAAGGTAAGTGATATGCAAAAAATAATATAAAGCAAAAAGCCTGAAGTAAATAATATAAAGTAATAAACATGAAGCAAATAGTGCAATTAAATAATTTAAAGTGAATAAAATAAACCAAAAAAAATATATATATAATTTTAAAATATGAAGTATATAACATGCAGAAAATAATATCATGAACTATAGACTAATAGTATGCAATCACAATACATGTTCTTTATTTGAGTCAATCTCTTTTAAAAAATCTCATTACACAATTTAAACTCAGTATATTATATACTTCCTGTGTGTTACCAGGGCCTCATTATGAGGGAAGTAAAGAATAGTGACACTGTGACCTTCCAGGCATGTCGTAAGAGGCGACTAAGGAGATTGATCGATGGCTTGACAAGCTGTCATTGTAAAAAGTATTGTTATGGAAACAGTGCCATATATTTTAGAGCAGTGATCTCTGCAATTCTCATCACATGACCAACATATGACCACCTTCTTTTCTTGTTGTCTTTTCTCATCACATGGCCAACATATGACCACCTTCTTCTCTTGTTGTCTCTTCTCATGACATGACCAACATATGACCACCTTCTTCTCTTGTTGTCTCTTCTCATCACATGGCCAACATATGACCACCTTCTTTTCTTGTTGTCTCTTCTCATCACATGGCCAACATATGACCACCTTCTTCTCTTGTTGTCTCTTCTCATCACATGGCCAACATATGACCACCTTCTTCTCTTGTTGTCTCTTCTCATCACATGGCCAACATATGACCACCTTCTTCTCTTGTTGTCTCTTCTCATCACATGACCAACATATGACTACCTTCTTCTCCTGTTGTCTCTTCTCATCACATGACCAACATATGACCAACATATAACCACCTTCTTTTCCTGATATCAGACGATATTATCATGTTACAAGGCAGAAAGATGAAAACACAACACAATGAGCCTTCAATAAACATTGCGAGAACACCAGAATCAAAGGCCCACCGCGAAAAAGATGGATCGACGGAATACTGGAAACCCTCGGAAAATAATAGCAGCAGAGCCAAACAGAAGAGCAGAAGACCGCAAATGATATCTCCCCTCGAAGCTGAAAGGCAAATGAGGAAGGAAAGAAAAAGAAGAAGAATAAGATGATGGTTGTGATATTGTTGAATGCTTTGTCATTTCTCTTATTTCTGCACAAGCCTTGAATTCATTTCATGGTATACACAGTTTTTTTCTCAGTTATTTCTCCAATCCACATCTGGAGAACTGGTTGGTCTCAAGGCAAGACACCGGCCTCGAGACAGGGAGGTTGTGGGTTCAAATCCTGACTACACCAGTTGGAATTTTTATTTGTGATTTCTCTTTGTGGCAACCACCCCTGGTCTCAGCAACAAGGCCCAGCTTGAAGCATGAATTACTCATGGTTCTTTTCTTCTTTTTTTCCTCATTTGCCTTTCAGCATCGAGGAGAGATATAATTTGCGGTCTTTTACTCTTCTGTTCACTTCTGCTGTTATGTTTCCTAGTGCTTCTAAATCCATCTTTTTCGTGGTTGACCCCTGGGTCTGGTGTTCTCGCAACGCTTATTGAAGGCTTGCTGTGTTGTGATCACTCTGCCTTGTCATGTGGCCAAACCATTTCATTTGTTGTTTCTTTATACATTCTATGGCGGGGGCAATTCCTAGCTTTTTCTCACTTCTTCATTTCTCATCTTCCCTCTCAGGCTGTTTCCTGTCATTCGTCTAAAACATTTGATGTCAAAAAAAGTTATTTTTCTTATTGTTCGTGCATCTAGGGTCCAGGACTGGCATTGGTAGCATAACATAGGGATGAAGATTATCTCATGGTTAACACGCAAAAGTCATTTTCTAGTCTCTAGGGACTTCATCTAGGGTAAAAGCTAGCGAACGTAAAGAAAAATTAATTTTTAAAATTAATTAAATAAAATGATTATAATTTATTTTCAATTTCTTTAGTTGTTTTCTAGCTATCACATGCATAAGTAGAGAAAGAGAGAGTAGAGAGTCCGTCAGGCCAAGTGGCGTATAGGGAATATGATGTTAGTGACAACACTTTATACAGACCTTCGGCACATGATTTTTGGGGTAATGTGGTCGGTATTACGCCCGTGCCGCTTTACTTTCCCAGAAAAAAATCCAGTACCCATTTAAGGCTGGGTGAACCCGGAAGCCATCAATCAGGATCGATCCCAACCTCTAGTCCTTTGTAGTCAAGTTTACTAAGGACCCAGTTATCGCGGCTCCCCTTCACATACATAAGCTGAAAATTATTTCCTCGTGCACAAATAAACTCACCAGATCTTCCTCGTAAGTGTGGGTGTAGTAATCTCCACACCCTTGATAGTAACCAAGGTGAGACTCGAACCCTCTATACAGCGGTGTATACTCCCACTTAAACATACCCAGATGCCACTACAGAAACAAGGAAAATAATATTTAAAATTGTCATTGCTTTCATTAAACATTTAAAATCTGAACTCTGAAAGGGTATACAGCACAAGAAGATATTTTACAAAATAATCTTGATTTCATCTTCAAATTCCAATCACTATAATAAACACAATGATGATTACATTTATATGAGAGTCAATGATGATTACATTTATACGAGAGTCAATGATGATTACATTTATATGAGAGTCAAGGATGATTACATTTATATGAGAGTTAATGATGATTACATTTATATGAGAGTTAATGATGATTACATTTATATGAGAGTCAATGATGATTACATTTATATGAGAGTCAATGATGATTACATTTATATGAGAGTCAATGATGATTACATTTATATGAGAGTTAATGATGATTACATTTATATGAGAGTCAATGATGATTACATTTATATGAGAGTCAATAATGATTACATTTATATGAGAGTCAATGATGATTACATTTATATGAGAGTTAATGATGATTACATTTATATGAGAGTTAATGATGATTACATTTATATGAGAGTTAATGATGATTACATTTATATGAGAGTTAATGATGATTACGTTTATATGAGAGTTAATGATTACATTTATATGAGAGACAATGATGATTACATTTATATGAGAGTTAATGATGATTACATTTATATGAGAGTCAATGATGATTACATTTATATGAGAGTCAATGATGATTACATTTATATGAGAGTTAATGATGATTACATTTATATGAGAGTTAATGATGATTACATTTATATGAGAGTTAATAATGATTACATTTATATGAGAGTTAATGATGATTACATTTATATGAGAGTCAATGATGATTACATGAGTCAATAATGATTACATTGATATGAGAGACAATGATGATTATATTTATATTAGTGTCTATAATGATTATATTTATATGCGAGTTAATGATGATTACATGAGTCAATAATGATTACATTTATATGAGAGACAATGATGATTATATTTATATGATAGTTTATAATGATTATATTTATATGAGAGTCTATGATGATTATATCTATATGAGACAATGATGATTAAATTTATATCAGAGTCAATGATGATTACATTTATATGAGACAATGATGATTAAATTTATATGAGAGACAATGAAGATTATATTTATATGAGAGTTAATAATGATTATATATTTATATGAGTCAATAATGATTACATTTATATGAGAGTTAATGATGATTAAATTTGTATGAGAGTCTATGATGATTACATTTATATGAGAGACAATGATAAATGTGGATGATATAAGTGTTATATATATTTTCCGTGTAGTTAAGAGAAACCTTGGACATACTATACACCAGTGATGGAAAATGTACAACTGAAATAAACAATAGAATAGGAATAATTCTTACCTCTTTCCATACGGAAGCTTTTTATCGACGCAACGGAAGAGATTTTAGAGACAAAATTGTTCATGGTTTTAAAAATCAATCTATATGTTTATATTTATCTAACATAGAACATATTATCTATGAATGTTTAGATAATTGAACAAGGTATTAGATTTCACCAATATCCAGATGATACAAGACATGTAAAATGAATATGGTTTGATGGCGTTCACACTAATAAAATTTAGCGTGAGTAACCATGCGGTGGAACGTACGCAACTGAAACGGAAATGGCGCACCATGCGGCAGATCGTACAGAAAGAGTTAATTCTTCTATTGGTGGTTTACATAGGGTTGTTACCTGTACTTCCTTTAGACATGTCATTTGAAAAAAGGAATCTTTATCTCACTTAGATATCTGCTTTTGGGAGAAAAACAATATTTATCTCATTTAAATATTTGATTTTGGGGGAAAACAATTTTTATCTCATTTAGATATCTGCTTTTGGGGGAAAACAATCTTTATCTCATTTAGATATCTGCTTTTGGAGGGAAAAACAATCTTTATCTCACTTAGATATCTACTTTTGGGGAAAACAATCTTTATCTCATCTAGATATCTGATTTTAGGGGAAAAAACAATCTTTATCTCACTTAGACATCTACTTTTGGGGAAAAACAATCTTTATCTCACTTAGACATCTACTTTTGGGGGAAAACAATCTTTATCTCACTTAGGCATCTACTTTTGGGGGAAAACAATCTTTATCTCACTTAGATATCTACTTTTGGGGGAAAACAATCTTTATCTCACTTAGATATCTACTTTTGGGGGAAAAACAATCTTTATCTCACTTAGATATCTGCTTTTGGGGGAAAAACAATCTTTATCTCACATGGACATTTGCTTTGTGGGAAAACAATCTTTATTTCCCAATCTTTACCTCTTGTGGACATTTCTTGAGCAAACAATTGTTAACTCCATTAGACATCTCTTAAAAGAAAACAATGTTGACCTCCCTTGGACTTCTTATGAAAAAAACAATGCTTACCTCCCTTAGACACCTATTTTGAGAAAACAATCTGACAGTGATCTATAGAAAAATAGTAATGGTACAAGGTGTCTTATATCCTGTATATAAAAGAGTGGAGAAACTTCACCATACAAAGTTAGAGAGTTTGGCAGTGCTCTCCTTCTCTGTTATTCACTTTCTCCAGCTCACTGAGCCAGGCACCCAATTTTGTTTTTAGTTGGACTGACTGGAGAGCATTAAGCTGTTGTTTTCTCTCACCTTGGTGTTCATTTTAGTATTCTTCTAGGTCGGACTCATTTCCTTTTACCCTCTGGTTCCCATTTGAGGGCTTCTTGCTTTGAAATTGTCTCTTCTCATCACTTGACAAACATCTGACCAACTTCTTCTCTTGATTAAAGTTGATATTTTGGAAGCTTTGTTATTTCTCTTATTTCTGTGTTAGTCTTGAGTTCATTTCATAATATATGAAGTATTTTCCTGAGGTATTTGTTTTAAGAGGTGAAATGCAGAGTGGCTCAGGCAAAAGCAGCTTTCCAAAAAATGAGGAAGATACTATGCAATCCATTTTTGACAATAGAAACAAGAAAAAGAGTTCTTAAATGTTATGTAGAACCAGTCTTAACATATGAATGTGAAACATGGATAATAGGACAACAAACAAGAAAATCACTAGAGTCTGTAGAAATGTGGTTTTACAGAAGAATGTTGAGAGTACCATGGACAGCTAAGAAGAGTAATGAAGATGTTCTGAGAGCGGTCAAAGCAAGAAGAGAGCTCATTTCCAATATTAGGAAGAAACAATCATCATTTTTTGGCCAAGTAATGAGAAGAGAACAACTGGAATATATTGTAACAACTGGAAAAATTGAGAGACGAAGAGATAGAGGGAAGCAAAGAGAAAAAATAACAGACAGCTTAAGAGAATGGCTTGGCAGAAGATCAACAACAGAAATGATAAACAGCTGCCGGGATAGAAAGTTGTGGAGAAACATGATCACCTACGCCAGTAGGCCCGGTACTTGATGATGATTTGTTTTAAAGTGCATCCAATTTATTTCCTATTTCTTTATTTCATTTTCAGCTCTCACATTTATAAATAAGGGTGGATAATACATTGGAATCATCCACACCAAACCAAGTAGCAGGAAAAAAGAAGGTAAAATAAAATGTATTACCTTCCCAACAATGTGAGACCGATAACCTAATTTATTGAAATACTGAGGCATGATGGTCTCATTTAGAGGTAGTCCATATGGCTGATCTCCCAAAATAACCCCTTGCTGCATGCCTGAAAGAAACACAAAAACAGGTAAGCAATGTAAACAATAGACACAGAACTTTCTTAAAGGTAGGCAATGATGAGAAGCAAATAGCAGGTAATGATGAAAAGCAAATAGCAGGTAATGATGAGAAGCAAATAGCAGGTAATGATGAGAAGCAAATAGCAGGCAATGATGAGAGGCAAATAGCAGGTAATGATGAGAAGCAAATAGCAGGTAATGATGAGAAGCAAATAGCAGGTAATGATGAGAAGCAAATAGCAGGCAATGATGAGAAGCAAATAGCAGGTAATGATGAAAAGCAAATAGCAGGCTATGATGAGAAGCAAATAGCAGGTAATGATGAGAAGCAAATAGCAGGCAATGATGAAGGCAAATAGCAGGTAATGATGAGAAGCAAATAGCAGGTAATGATGAGAAGCAAATAGCAGGTAATGATGAAAAGCAAATAGCAGGTAATGATGGGAAGCAAATAGCAGGTAATGATGAAAAGCAAATAGCAGGTAATGATGACAAGCAAATAGCAGGTGATGATGAGAAGCAAATAGCAGGTAATGATGTGAAGCAAATAGCAGGTAATGATGGGAAGCAAATAACAGGTAATGATGAGAAGCAAATAGCAGGCAATGATGAGAGGCAAATAGCAGGTAATGATGAGAGCAAATAGCAGGTAATGATGAGAAGCAAATAGCAGGTAATGATGAAAAGCAAATAACAGGTAATGATGGGAAGCAAATAGCAGGTAATGATGAAAAGCAAATAGCAGGTAATGATGACAAGCAAATAGCAGGTAATGATGGGAAGCAAATAACAGCTAATGATGTGCAGCAAATAGCAGCAAATAGCAGGTGCAAATGATGATAAGCAATTAGCAGGTAATGATTACAAACAAATAGCAGGTAATGATGACAAGCAAATAGCAGGTAATGATGACAAGCAAATAGCAGGTAATGATGAAAAGCAAACAACAAGTAATGATGACAAGCAAATAGCAGGTAATGATGACAATCAAATAGCAGGTAATGATGACAGGCAAATCACAGGTAATGATGACAAGCAAATAGCAGGTAATGATGACAAGTAAATAGCAGGCAAAGATAATAAGCAAACAGCAGGTAATGATGAGAAGCAAATAGCAGGTAATGATATGAAGCAAATAGCAGGTAATGATGACAAGCAAATTGTAGGTAATGATGAGAAGCAAATAGCAGGTAATAATGACAAGCTGATGACAAGCAAATGACTGGCATTGGTGACAAGCAAATGGCAGACAATGATGACAAGCAAATGTCAGGCATTGATGACAAGCAAATGACAGGAAAATTAAGATGATAAAACAAAAAACATAAACAGATACAATTTAGCAGCACAGAATTAGGGGTGTTACCTTAAGCTCCAGTCACTTAGGAAAGATGAAGGAACAGATCAGCTCGTTTTAATGTGTATTAGGTTGACCAAGTTCATAGCACAATTATCTAGTTTTCTTTTATATCTCTAATTGTTATATTTATTTTCCTCTGTTTTACAATCTTTCCCATGATCAGTAGCATATGTATGAGTGGCGTGGTCAGCATTACATCCAGCTACCTTACTTACATTATATATAAGTCATAATATATATAATGTAAGGTATGGTGATAATACAGTCTTAATTGCTGAGAGTGAAAATGAGCTACAGGAAATTTTAGACATTATAGTGAAGGAAAGAAAAAAAATAAAGGACTCAGCCTTAATAACAAAAAGATAGAAGTCATGCTAGCAACAAAGAAAAATTGATCACCATAGTGCACAATAAAGACAAGTGGAACAATATTAAAACAGGTAAATGAATTTTTATATTTGGGAACTTTGTTAACTTCAGACGGAAGATGTACAAAAGAGGTGAGATGCAGAATGGCTCAGACAAAAGCAGCTTTCCAAAAAATCAGCAAGATACTGTGCAATCCTTTTTTGTCAATAGAAACAAGAAAAAGAGGTCTTAAATGTTATGTAGAACCAGTCATAACATATGGATGTGAATCATGGACAATGGGACAACAGACAAGAAAATCACTGGAATCTGTAGAAATGAGGTTTAACAGAAGAATGTTGAGAATACCATGGACAGCTAAGAAGAGTAATGAAAATGTTCTGAAAGAGGCCAAAGCAAAAAGTGAGCTAATTTCCAATATTAGGAAGAAACAATCATCATTTTTTGGCCATGTAATGAGAAGGGAACAGCTGGAATACAATGTGACAATTGTGAAAATTGAGGGACGAAGAGATAGAGGGAAGCAAAGAGAAAAGATACTAGACAGCTTAAGAGAATGGCTTGGCAGTAGGTCAACAACGGAAATGCTTAATAACTGTCGAGATTGAAAGTTGTGTAGAGACATGATCACCTATGCCATCAGGCCCGGTACTTGATGATGACCTTACTTACCAAGAGAAAAAAATCTCTGATAAACAATATGGTATGTTATATATAATCAACATACCAGTATGTATGGGGTGTCGCCCTGTCATCAGTGCACTACGTGTTGGCGTACATATGGGACTGACATAATAGTTGTTAAGAATGATTCCACTGTAGGCCAGGAAGTCAATGTTTGGTGTAGGTATTTGATCAGAACCATGAAAGCTGACATCGTTGTAACCCTGCAGTGAATTATGGTTATGGTTAGTCAAAGGCTCCGGAATCACAACAAACGAATTGTAATCCATAATTGCTCAACCACCCTGCCAGTGGCATCATTCGAATTAACATCTCATCTCACTGAAGGATCCAAACAAAGAATGCAGTGGATATATAGATGGAGATATTGTGAAAAGCAATTAACCTCTCACAGTTATTTTTTTTTTTTTTTTTTTAGTTTTGAACAAATATAACACAGTCTTTATTATTAACATCCACATATGGTTTGACATGTTTCTGGTACAATCAACAAGTTCTATTATCCATCTTAACGTTACTTTAGCATTACTTTGTCCGTATATCTCTGGGGTATTTTTCCTGTCATGATAAGTGTACGCCCTAGATTCTGTCTCCAGTTGTTCTTTTAGGCTATTCATGGAACAGCTAGTATTAACTTTATTTTGTTTTCACAGCTGGACCATGGTTTGAGTGTGAGGACTTGACACAGATCTCACAGTTATAGTGCTAGGTGCGCAGAGACACGATGCTTAACTGCCATCTCAGTAAATAAAGCATAAAATCATAAACTCCAACAGCAGAGAAAGCACTGAAAGACTGAAAGGATGTGCCATAGGAGAACAGGGAGAGATCTGTTAAATACATGTTAAGTCCAAACCCACATGACAAGATTAACAACCTAAACAGAAGAGACCAAACCACCAGACTGAGAACCTGCCATGTCCCACTGAACAACCACATCAATAGAATACAACGAAACCAAACTCCAGCACGTCCACTCTGTGAACACCCACATGAAACAGTAGAACATCACCTTGTTGACTGTCCAAAGCTCACTGACATCAAAGCAACTCTACTTCCTCAAAGCCCTGATGGAACACATTGTACTGAACTACAAGGGAACTCAGAAATACTTACAGATGTTGTTACATGGCACTGGGCCGAGGGGCGTCAGCTCACGGGCTTCTGGATCCATATCAACCACAACAGTTACATACTTTTTTGTATGAATTATTGTTACGTTAATTATTGTTGTGTGAATTATTGTTGTGTGAGTTATTGTTGTGTGAATTATTGTTGCATGAATTATTGTTGTATAAGTTATTGTTGCGTGAATTATTGTTGCGTGAATTATTGTTGTGTGAATTATTTTTGCGTTAATTGTTGTTGTATGAGTTATTGTTGCATGAATTATTGTTGCGTGAACTATTGTTGTGTGAATTATTGTTATGTGAATTATTGTTGCATGAATTATTGTTGCATGAATTATTGCTGTGTGAATTAATGTTGCATTAATTATTGTTGCGTGAATTATTGTTGCATGAATTAATGTTCTATTAATTATTGTTGCATGAATTATTGTTGCATGAATTATTGTCGCATGATTCATTGTTGAGTGAATTAATGTTGCGTGAATTATTGTTTGTAGGAATTACTGTTGCATGAAATGCTGTTGCATGAATTACTGTTGCATGAAATACTGTTGCATGAATTATTGTTTCCTGAATTATTTTCATTAATACCTCATCTGTTTTTTATTTTCATTAAAAAAAAACCATATTCTTCATTTTGTAATGAATCCTCTGCTTTGTTTGTCCCAATAATTGCATTTTGTCTCAGTTTGCTACGAAAAAAGAAGGTTAAGCTTTTCTCCATACCTTAAGGATAATGGGCAATAATACATTGTTATTGCCCTTGCTTTACAATATACCTTTCTCATTTTTTGGAAAGCTGCTTTTGTCTGAGCCATTCTGCATCTTACCTCTGTTGTACATCTACAATCTCACCTCTGTTGTACATCTACCATCTCACCTCTGTTGTACATCTAAAATCTCACCTCTGTTGTACATCTACCATCTCACCTCTGTTGTACATCTACCATCTCACCTCTGTTGTACATCTACCATCTCACCCCTGTTGTACATCTACCATCTCACCTCTGTTGTACATCTACCATCTCACCCCTGTTGTACATCTACCATCTCACCTCTGTTGTACATCTACCATCTCACCTCTGTTGTACATCCACCATCTGAGGTTAACATTTTGGTTAGTCCAATGCCTCAAAATTATTCTGTAAAATCATCATCTCTTTTCTCCATACCTTAAGGATAATGGGCAATAATACATTGTTATTGCCCTTGCTTTACAATATACCTTTCTCATTTTTTGGAAAGCTGCTTTTGTCTGAGCCATTCTGCATCTTACCTCTGTTGTACATCTACAATCTCACCTCTGTTGTACATCTACCATCTCACCTCTGTTGTACATCTAAAATCTCACCTCTGTTGTACATCTACCATCTCACCTCTGTTGTACATCTACCATCTCACCTCTGTTGTACATCTACCATCTCACCCCTGTTGTACATCTACCATCTCACCTCTGTTGTACATCTACCATCTCACCTCTGTTGTACATCCACCATCTGAGGTTAACATTTTGGTTAGTCCAGTTGCCTCAAAATTATTCTGTAAAATCATCCTAAATAGAATAAAGGATTCAATAGATACAGTAATGCGTGAAGAACAGGCTGGGTTTAGAAAAGGGAGAAGCTGTCTTGACCACATTTTCACTCTACGACTTATATTGGAGGAACACATTAAAAAGCAAAAACCTTTTGTACTTAACTTCATCGACTTCAAAAAGCATTTGATAGTATTCATAGAGATTCTTTGTGGAAAATTCTGAAGCAATATGGCTTACCATCAAAAATCATAAATATTATCAAAGACATGTATGATGGTTACACATGTGCAGTTCGAACAGAGGAAGGACTGAGCGAATGTTTCCCAATAGAAACTGGGGTTAAACAAGGATGTATTTTATCGCCCTTGTTATTTGGAATTGTTATGGACTTCATAATGAAGAAATGCTGCACTGGTAATAAAGGCATCGAATGGATACAAGGAGACCATTTGGAGGACCTGGACTTTGCTGATGACATAGTTCTCATCAGCAATCAGATAAAAACGATGCAGGAAAACACAAATGAACTATCATCAATAGCCAGCAAAATTGGGCTTGAGGTCAATCATGAAAAGACTAAAGTCATGAAAAGTTTAATTCCAACAAGTGACAAAATATACATGGAAAACAAACCAGTAGAAGAGATCGATCACTTCATCTATCTTGGAAGTCACATTGATCGAGAAGGGGATACGAGCAAAGAAATTAGAATCAGACTGGCTAAAGCAGCAATGTCTTTCAGAAGCCTTGAAAAGTTGTGGAAATCAAAACTCATTAGCACAAACACAAAACTTAGGCTATTCAAATCAAATGTACTATCAACCCTTACGTATGCGTGTGAAAGCTGGAAAACAACAAGAGATAAAGAAACAAAGTTGAACGCATTCGAAAATAAATGTCTAAGGAAAATAATTGGTATAGAATGGAACGAATTCAAAACAAACGAGGAAATTAGAGAAATCGCCAATCAACCACTAATATCTTCAGTAATAAAGAAAAGACGATGGTCATACGTTGGACATGTGATGAGAAGAGATAATAATCGAATAGCAAAGCAAGCCCTCATATGGGAAACAACAGGTAAAAGAAAAAGAGGAAGACCCAGGGAGACACTGAGAAGAACATTGATGAGAGAGGCAAGAGCAGCAGGAATCGGCTCCCTCAATGAGATAGAACTGCTTGCACAGAACAGAGACAGATGGCGAGATTTGATAAAATATCTTTAAAAGAAAACTGCTAGAACAAAAATTCATATAGGAGAAGGTGTATCTTGGTCTACGCCCTATGGGCCGGTTACGGCTTGAAAGGTCAATAGATAGATAGAATGGTTAAAGCAAATGACTGGGCTGTGACAGCTATGCATGCTACAGCTATTTGGGGTTACATTTGGTAGAAAAAAAAGTGATAACATTGTAGTGAACATAATCGCTCATGACTGAGGTACAATCACTCCTTGATCTTCTAAAATGCCCCGTTTAATGATAACCTGACAATCACATCTACTTACTAAATCATCGGCCACAATTAAAATAATGTGAGGCCTGGGAGAAGCATATTTTGGTAAGGTGTAGCTCTCAACACAAGGAAGAACTACCACACAATGAAGAAATGCCAGCAAGAAAATATGTCTGTATATGACACATCCCATCTCCTGACAACTGATGTCTGTACTTGCAAAAACAGCTGCAAATTTGTAGGACTCTAAAGAAATAAAATCACCAATTCATAAAAACAGGTAAAAGAAGTTCACAAACATAAATGAGAACAAATGTGAAATGTTTTAACTTCACGAGTTTAAACCTACGACAGGAGTTTTATTGTTTGGATTACCGCACACCCACCATCTCTCCAGACATGTCCCTGTTTTTAAACGTTACTTATTAAACTGATTTCTTTTTAACTGTTTGGACTGGACAACTTTACCTCACTCTGTGTTATATGTCTATGCATGTTATTTATGCATCTTTTCTAGCTAAGAAGTATAATAACAATTTTCTGAATGAGGCCAAAGCAAAAAGAGAACTAATTTCCAATAATAGGAGAAAACAATCATCAATTTTTGGCCATGTACTGAGAAGGGAATAGCTGGAATATATTGTAACAACTGGAAAAATTGAGGAACGAAGAGATAGAGGGAAGCAAAGAGAAAGATACCAGACAGTTTAATTTTCGGATTTAACTTTTAGATAAATAACAGCTGAAATCAAAAGTTGTGAAGAAACATGATCAGCTACGTCAACCAGCAGGTATTTAATGATGCTGACCTATGCATTTGGAAATATCAGATTTGAAATGTATCATCATAGTTAAATTTCAAGTTATTGTAACACTAGTTATTGTAACCCTAGTTATTGTAACCCTAGTTATTGTAACCTTAGTTATTGTAATCCTAGTTATTGTAACCCTAGTTATTGTGATCCTAGTTATTGTAATCCTAGTTATTGTAATCCTAGTTATTGTAACCCTAGTTATTGTAACCTTAGTTATTGCAATCCTAGTTATTGTAACCCTAGTTATTGTAACACTAGTTATTGTAACACTAGTTCTTGTAACACTAGTTATTGTAACCCTAGTTATTGCAACCCTAGTTGTTGCAACCCTAGTTCTTGTAATGCTAGTTATTGCAGCCCTAGTTCTTGTAATGCTAGTTATTGTAACCCTAGTTCTTGTAATGCTAGTTATTGCAACCCTAGTTCTTGTAATGCCAGTTATTGTAACCCTAGTTCTTGTAATACTAGTTATTGCAACCCTAGTTCTTGTAATGCTAGTTATTGTAACCCTAGTTCTTGTAATGCTAGTTATTGCAACCCTAGTTCTTGTAATGCTAGTTATTGCAACCCTAGTTCTTGTAATGCTAGTTATTGCAACCCTAGTTCTTGTAATGATAGTTATTGCATCCCTAGTTCTTGTAATGCTAGTTATTGCAACCCTAGTTCTTGTAATGCTAGTTATTGCAACCCTAGTTCTTGTAATGCTAGTTATTGCAACCCTAGATCTTGTAATGCTAGTTAAGGCAACCCTAGTTATTGTAACCCTAGTTATTGCAACCCTAGTTCTTGTAATGCTAGTTATTGCAACCCTAGTTCTTGTAATGCTAGTTATTGCAACCCTAGTTCTTGTAATGCTAGTTATTGCAACCCTAGTTCTTGTAATGCTAGTTATTGCAACCCTAGTTCTTGTAACGCTAGTTATTGCAACCCTAGTTATTGTAATGCTAGTTATTGCAACCCTAGTTATTGTAACCCTAGTTCTTGTAACGCTAGTTATTGCAACCCTAGTTATTGTAATGCTAGTTATTGCAACCCTAGTTATTGCAACCCTAGTTATTGTAACCCTAGTTATTGTAACCCTAGTTCTTGTAACGCTAGTTATTGCAACCCTAGTTATTGTAATGCTAGTTATTGCAACCCTAGTTATTGTAACCCTAGTTCTTGTAACGCTAGTTATTGCAACCCTAGTTATTGTAATGCTAGTTATTGCAACCCTAGTTCTTGTAACGCTAGTTATTGCAACCCTAGTTCTTGTAACGCTAGTTATTGCAACCCTAGTTATTGTAATGCTAGTTATTGCAACCCTAGTTATTGTAACCCTAGTTCTTGTAACGCTAGTTATTGCAACCCTAGTTATTGTAATGCTAGTTATTGCAACCCTAGTTATTGCAACCCTAGTTATTGTAACCCTAGTTATTGTAACCCTAGTTCTTGTAACGCTAGTTATTGCAACCCTAGTTCTTGTAATGCTAGTTATTGCAACCCTAGTTCTTGTAATGCTAGTTATTGTAACCCTAGTTATTGTAATGCTAGTTATTGTAACCCTAGTTCTTGTAATGCTAGTTATTGCAACCCTAGTTCTTGTAATGCTAGTTATTGCAACCCTAGTTCTTGTAATGCTAGTTATTGTAACCCTAGTTCTTGTAATGCTAGTTATTGCAACCCTAGTTCTTGTAATGCTAGTTATTGCAACCCTAGTTCTTGTAATGCTAGTTATTGCAACCCTAGTTCTTGTAATGCTAGTTAAGGCAACCCTAGTTATTGTAACCCTAGTTATTGCAACCCTAGTTCTTGTAATGCTAGTTATTGCAACCCTAGTTCTTGTAATGCTAGTTATTGCAACCCTAGTTCTTGTAATGCTAGTTATTGCAACCCTAGTTCTTGTAATGCTAGTTATTGCAACCCTAGTTCTTGTAACGCTAGTTATTGCAACCCTAGTTATTGTAATGCTAGTTATTGCAACCCTAGTTATTGTAACCCTAGTTCTTGTAACGCTAGTTATTGCAACCCTAGTTATTGCAACCCTAGTTATTGTAACCCTAGTTCTTGTAACGCTAGTTATTGCAACCCTAGTTCTTGTAACGCTAGTTATTGCAACCCTAGTTATTGTAACGCTAGTTATTGTAACCCTAGTTATTGTAACCCTAGTTCTTGTAACGCTAGTTATTGCAACCCTAGTTCTTGTAATGCTAGTTATTGCAACCCTAGTTCTTGTAACGCTAGTTATTGCAACCCTAGTTATTGTAACCCTAGTTATTGTAACCCTAGTTATTGTAACCCTAGTTATTGTAACCCTAGTTATTGTAACCCTAGTTCTTGTAACCCTGTTTCTTGTAACCACCCCAGTTCTTGTAACCCTGTTTCTTGTAACCACCCTAGTTCTTGTAACCCTGTTTCTTGTAACCACCCTAGTTCTTGTAAACCTGTTTCTTGTAACCACCCTAGTTCTTATAACCCTGTTTCTTGTAACTACCCTAGTTCTTGTAACCCTGTTTCTTGTAACCACCCTAGTTCATGTAACCCTGTTTCTTGTAACCACCCTAGTTCTTGTAACAATGTTTCTTGTAACCACCCTAGTTCTTGTAACCACCCTAGTTCCTGTAACCCTGTTTCTTGTAACCACCCTAGTTCTTGTAACCCTAACTCTTGCAACCCAAGTCATAGATCTGGCAGCCTGTAGGCCCATGCTAGTATGTCCAATGTCAGCTGTAAAAGTGACATTTCAATTCTAGTCTTGGAAATCTTCCAGCATTTATTAACGAGACGAAGATGTTGGGAGCCTAGTACATTCTACTCACTCTTAAAATTGATATTTTATTGATGATATTGGTTTCAATTTTGATATCACCCACTAACATTTTGGCTGAATTAAATATTTATGTTTTAATATTTTAGTAGTTAAAAACAAGTGGAACAATAAAAAAACAGGTAAATGAATTTAAATATCTGGGAACAATGTTAACCTCAGATGTAGATGTACAACAGAGGTGAGATGGTAGATGTATAACAGAGGTGGGATGCAGAATGGCCTAGACAAAAGCAGCTTTCCAAAAAATGAGGAAGATACTGTGAAATCCATTTTTGATATTAGAAACAAGAAAAAGAGTTCTTAAATGTTATGTAGAGCCAGTCTTAACATATGGATGTGAATTATGGACAATAGGACAACAGACACGAAAATCATTGGAGGCTGTAGAAATGTGGTTTTACAGAAAAATGCTGAGAATACCATGGGCAGCTAAGAAGAGTAATGAAAATGTTCTGAAAGAGGCCAAAGCAAAAATAGAGCTAATATCCATTAGTAGGAAGAAACAATCATCATTTTTTGGTCATGTTATGAAAAGAGAACAGCTGGAATATATTTATTGTGACAACTGGAAAAAATGAGGGATGTAGAGATAGAGGGAATCAAAGAGAAAAGATACTAGACAGCTTAAGAGAATGGCTTGGCAGAAGGTCAACAACGGAAATGATAAATAGCTGCCTAGATCGAAAGTTGTGGAGAGACGTGATCACCTATGCAAGAAGACATGGTACTTGATAATGGTGATGACTTTAGTAGTTAATGTCAATAACAACAGGATAAAGAATGAGCAAATCTGAGAGTCACAGGCGATGCAATATTTAATTTTTAACCAAAAACTTTCAACATTTTAAAAAATGAGGCTCCTCTAATCACTTTGAGTGTATTTGATCTTTCTGAACGAACTAAATGAGCAACTCAACTAAAGCATCAGTGACAAACAGCTCACAAGGTTATGGGGACAGCTTCACAAACAAGTAAACTAAAGCATCAGTGACAAACAGCTCACAAGGTTATGGGGACAGCTTCACAAACAAGTAAACTAAAGCATCAGTGACAAACAGCTCACAAGGTTATGGTGACAGCTTCACAAACAAGTCAACTAAAGCATCAGTGACAAACAGCTCACAAGGTTATGGGGACAGCTTCACAAACAAGTAAACTAAAGCATCAGTGACAAACAGCTCACAAGGTTATGGTGACAGCTTCACAAACAAGTCAACTAAAGCATCAGTGACAAACAGCTCACAAGGTTATGGGGACAGCTTCACAAACAAGTCAACTAAAGCATCAGTGACAAACAGCTCACAAGGTTATGGCGACAGCTTCACAAACAAGTCAACTAAAGCATCAGTGACAAACAGTTCACAAGGTTATGGGGACAGATTCACAAACAAGTCAACTAAAGCATCAGTGACAAACAGCTCACAAGGTTATGGGGACAGCTTCACAAACAAGTCAACTAAAGCATCAGTGACAAACAGCTCACAATGTTATGGGGACAGCTTCACAAACAAGTAAACCAACAAAACACCAAACTTCCGGTCGACATACACATAAGTCTCATATTAATGTATTTAATTTAACAATATTTTTTAGCTACCATATTATTATACATTACCAATTTGTATTCTCTTAATGTATAGTACATCCCCTTTTAATTTATCAACTCATTTCTTATCCTTCTTATTTCTCTATGACTTACCTGTACCGTTAATTCTAGATGTAGTAGAGTTTATATTTATTTCGTTGTTTTTTTTTTTTTTTGTGGTCTCGTTTTCTGAAGAAAACCGCACGTTGGCCGAATCGTCAGTATTTTACTGTTTACGTTTTTGTAAAGCTGTCACCATAGCTCGAATGAGTGGTGGACTAGTGTACGTTACACCCCACCCCTTGCTGTTTGTTTCAAATTAACATTTCTATGTTGTTCATCTATGCAACACTGTCAGCCTCTTTATACCTTCACGGTCGCTGTGAAGTGTTGCTTCAACAAAATCGTGCAAAAGTCGTTGACGGTAAAAGTCACAAAAACCAAAAACAAATTCCGAAAGATTATGTTCAAATATTTAGTGTGAAGTCCAGTCCATGTAAACAACACACTACAGGAAAGTCATGTGTCTGGTCACGTGATTACAGTTATATGACACCTCTTTATAGATAAAGGCATCTGATCATCTGAACTAGCCCCAGAATTAATCGACCGATATTCTTAAAACCAAATTATTATGTCCCATTAACATAACAACGTACGATTTCACGATTTCTGTTTTTGAGATTGTCGTTCTGCCCTATGTGCCATCTTCGGCTCGAAGAGACAATAGATAGATAGATTAAGATTAACATAACAAGTGTTAAAAAAAAAAGTAAAGTACCCCCGTCACGCCAAGTGGCGTATAGGGAATATGGTGTTAGTGACCATACATTTTACAGACCTTCGGCACATGATTTTTGGGGTAATGTGGTCGGTATTACGCCCGTGCTGCTTTACTTTCCCAGAAAAAAATCCGGTACCCATTAAAGGTTGGGTGAACCCAGAAGCCGTCGGTTGGAATCGAACCCTACCTCTTGTTCTTTGTAGTCCAGTCCACTAACCACTGAGCTATCTCGGCTCCACATAACAAGTGTCGACCCGCTTATTTATAGCAGATTGGCTATATTTCATACGCGCATCCTTAAAAGATGAAACATCTTGCTCATTGATTCATCGAGGTGCCGTTAGTAGACGGCAGATATGACCCATAGAGTCTCCCGTTAATTATATTCTGGGCGACCTCTTCGGTTATAGAGAAGTGATTCAATTCAGAGGAGAGGTATGTTTACAGCACTCGGAAAAAAATGACAAATAATCAACAACAGAAAAAGAACAAAATATGGACCGAAGCAGGATCGAACCCGTACTCAGTGGCACAGCGCCTCGCCACGAAAAGCCAAACGCTAGGGAATTGCCAGTGGCAGCCAGATCAGGCTGCCAGATGGAAATGTTTATTTTAAGTTAAACAACGCATTAAAATAGCCAGCGCCCCCCCCCCCAAAAAAAAATAATAATAATAGTAATGTATAAATGTATTAAGCCACCCACTTTGAAAAAAAAAAATTATGGAGTCTGGCTATAAATATGCGAAGTTGACAACCCTATACGTACACCAAGAAAAATAGATTCCTGTGGTGTATATGTGAGTCAGTCTATGCACGCGTGTTCATTCGTTTCTTCAAATTGAATACACTAGATTATGATGATCATCATCATCGAGTACCAGGCCTACTGGCGTAGGTGATCATGTTTCTCCATAACTTTAGATCTCGACAGGTATTTATCGTTTCTGTTGTTGACCTTCTGCCAAACCATTCTCGTAAGCTGTCTGGTATTTTCTCTCTTTGCTTCCCTCTAACTCTTCGTCTCTCAAATTTTCCAGTTGTTACAATATATTCCAGTTGTTCTCTTCTCATTACATTGCCAAAAAATGATGATGGTTTCTTCCTAATATTTGAAATTAGCTCTCTTTTTGGTTTGGCCTCTTTCAGAACGTTTTCATTACTCTTCTTAGCTGTCCATGGTATTCTCAACATTCTTTTGTAAAACATTTCTACAGACTCCAGTGATTTTCTTGTCTGTTGTCCTATTGTCCATGATTCACATCCATATGTTAATACTGGATCTATATAATATTTAAGAACTCTTTTTCTTGTTTCTACTGTCAAAAATGGATTACATAGTATCTTCCTCATTTTTTTTGGATAGCTGCTTTTGCCGTAGCCATTCTGCATATTACCTCTTTTGTACATCTTCCGTCTGAGGTTAACAAAGTTCCCAAATATTTAAATTCATTTACCTGTTTTAATATTGTACCACTTGTCTTTATTTTGCACTGAGATCATGTCTTTTTCTTTGTTGTTACCATTACTTCTGTCTTTTTGCTATTAAGGCTGAGTCCTTTATTTTTGCTTTCTTTCACTATAATGTCTAACATTTCTTGTAATTTATTTTCACTCTTAGCTATTAAGACTGTATCATCAGCACACCTTAGATTATTTATATTATAAACACCAATTGTTATTCCAGGCATGCCCCTTATGGATCTTAAAATAATCTCACTATAAATATTAAACAAATCTGGTGACAGCACACAACCTTGTCTAACAGGAGACAAATAATAATAAATGAATATTATTATAGAGGGAAACTTCCGAGGCGATAATCAGTGAATCAATTCAGAGGAAGAGGTATGTTTACAGCACTCGGAAAAAATTACAAATAATCAACAACAGAAAAAAATATGGACCAAGGCAGGATCGAACCCGTACTCAGTGGCACAGCGCCTTGCCACGAAAAGCCAAACGCTAGGGAACACTGCCACTCAGCTAACTAAAAAATTAGCTTCGTAGGCAGTCTTTTCGCGAAGGCTTTCCCATGACTATATTAGCATAAGGCTGCGATCACAGCTCAGAAATATGTTTCCTGTTAAGACAAGTATCTCCCGTATAGGGTAAGGCTGAATACTTGCGTTGCAGACAAACATTTAGGACGAAACAGCACGGATAGTAGTTTCCAGTGGTTTAGACTGGAGACAAATAATAAAAATGAATATTATTATAGAGGGAAACTTCCGAGGCGATAATCAGCGAATCAATTCAGAGGAAATTTCCCTCTATGCAAATATTCATTTATTATTATTTGCCTCCAGTCTAAACCACTGGAAACTACTATTCGTGCTGTTTCGTCCTAAATATTTGTCTGCAACGCATTAAAATAGCCAGCGCCCCCCCCCCCCCCAAAAAAAAAAATAATAGTAGTAATGTATAAATGTATTAAGCCACCCACTTTGAAAAAAAAATGAAAAATTATGGAGTCTGGCTATAAATATGCCAAGTTGACAATCCTGTACACCAAGAAAAATAGACTGGCTTCCCCCTCCACACACACACATTTTGTGAGATACGATCCTATAATGCGAAACAAATTCTCTAATTTTCCAACAAATTTGTCGTTTTTAATTTGTTTTCCCTTTGACCATGGGGAATTGTCTAAGTCGTCGGCGACATCAAACAACTCTTGACTTGGGAGACTCAGCGAATAAAGCTCTGAGGTAGCGGAACGTACTGATGCATTTACGGCGTCCGTCTAAATAGACATCATCATCAAGTACCGGGCCTAGTGGCGTAGGTGATCATGTCTCTCCACAACTTTCGATCTCGGCAGCTATTTATCATTTCTGTTGTTGACCTTCTGCCAAGCCATTCTCTTAAGCTGTCTGTTATTTTTTCTCTTTGCTTCCCTCTAACTCTTCGTCCCTCAATTTTTCCAGTTGTTACAATATATTCCAGTTGTTCTCATCTCAGTACATGGCCAAAAAATGATGATTGTTTCTTCCTAATATTGGAAATTAGCTCTCCTTTTGCTTTGACCTCTTTCAGAAATAGACAGAATAACACGTTTGGTACAAATAGTCAATTTTGGGTCAAAAATCAACCTGAGACAGAAAGTCTGAGTTCCCTGTGTGTCTAATTGGTAAACCCACAGTTGTGTGTCAAAAGTTCAAAGAAAATACTATTTTTAGTACTTCTAATTGGGGAAGTCTGTTTACCCTCACACTCTCATAGACCCGGGTATTTTACCTGTGCATAACTCGTCTGTCCCCTGGTCTTATCACGTGACTGTTCACCCTGTTGGTTCTCCTACTGGCATTCAACCTGCTTTCTTCCATTATGAGCGGACAGATTCATTCCTACCACAGCTAATTCTTAATTTGTATACATTATTATTTTCTATACAAACGTATCCTCTATTTCCACCTTTACCTATCCTTCATCATGTAGCACATCCCTCTATCGTTTTATCATTTCATGTCTTGCCACTATGCCCACTTCTCCTTGACCTGCCTGCCCTTATCATCCTAGATGTATGAATAGTTATCTGTTTCCTATCGTTTCTTGTTGTTCCCATTTCCTGAACTAGGTCACATGTAGGCCGAAACGTCAGTATTTTGTTGCGTTCCTATTATGTAAGGCTGTCACCACAGCTTATAGGAGTAAGTTACACACCACTGCTGGCTCCTTGTTGACTGTTTTCCATGCCATGACACCAAGCTATCCAGTATTTTCTCTCTTTGTCGCTCGCGATCTCTCTTTCCTTTTATTTTGCCAGTTGTAAACAAGTATTTTAACTTTGCTCTTCTCATGATGTGCTTCAAAAAATGCTGATAGATTCTTTCTGATGTTTCTTGAAAATCCCTTTTTGTGTTGGCCTCTTTTAGAATTTGCTCATTGGTCTTTTTAGCTGTCCAGGGAACTTTCAACATTCTTCTGAGAAATCCCATCTCTGTGGCCTCTAATCATCTTTTAATTTGTTTGTTTACTGTCAATGATTAGTTTCCATAGGTCAGAATTGGCTCTATATATCACTGATGAACTCTTTCCCACTTCTATTGATGCAGATTTGTTGCATAAGATGTTTTTTCATTTTCTGAAATGCTATTTTGGCCTAAGATATTCTGCTTTTTATTTCTGTGGTGCATCTTCCATCTGATGTTATTATTGTGCCCAAGTATTTGAGGCGTTGCACTTGTTTCAGATTTGACCTTTTTATTTGTATGCTGCATGATGGTGATGATTGTTTCTTCCATATAACCATTACTTCTGTTTTCTTACTATTCAGAATGAGACCTTTCTTGCCTCTTACCTCCCCAATCTCCACATTTCAACAGGACACTGGATGGTGCTGCCAAGTCACTCCTTTTTAATACACCTTTTTTTTATCATTAAATTTTGTCCTTTCTCTCTACTATACATGTAATATAGTATATTCTCCTTACGTATTTTCTTATAGTTTTATTTCTTCCTTCTTTGTAATATTACCTTTATTAATCCAGAACATGTAGTAGAGTATATCTTCATTATCTCTTTATGTTGTGCTTGTTTTGTGAAGAAGGTTGCATGTAGGCTGAAATGTCTGATATTTTGTCTTGTTCTTTTCTGTAAAACTGTCACCAGACTTTGTTGGAGTGTATGTTAGGAGTGCATGTTAAGAGTGCATGTTAGGAGTGTATGTTAGGAGTGTATGTTAGGAGTGCATGTTTGGAGTGCATGTTAGGAGTGCATGTTTGGAGTGCATGTTAGGAGTTCATGTTTGTAGTGCATGTTAGGAGTGTATGTTAGGAGTGCATGTTAGGAGTGTATGTTAGGAGTGCATGCTGTGTAATACTCTCAGTTGGCTTCCGTAGTGTGTGTCCTATCCAGCGCCATCATCTTCGCTGTATCTCTTTATCCACTGGTATTTGACTGGTACATTTCCATAATTCTATGTTAGGCTTGTGCAGAATAAAAGGATGGAAATGGCAGGACAAAATCACTAACATAAAATTATGGAAAGGTACCAGTTCAATATCAGTAGATAAAGAGATACAGCGAAGACAATGACGTTGGATAGGACACACACTACGGAAGTCATCTGAGAGTGTTACACAACAGGCACTTCTTGGGAATCCCCAGGAGAAGAGACAAAGAGGAAGACCAAAATATTCTTGGAGAAGACAGATGGAAGCAGAGATGAAGATGATGTGGAAGGCATGGAATGATCTTAAAAAAATGGCAAGAAACAGAATAGCTTGGAAAGTGTTTGTTGAAGACCTATGCTCCACAGGGAGCTGAAAGTGTTTGTTGAAGACCTATGCTCCACAGGGAGCTGAAAGTGTTTGTTGAAGACCTATGCTCCACAGGGAGCTGAAAGTGTTTGTTGAAGACCTATGTTCCACAGGGGGCTGAAAGTGCTTGTTGAAGACCTATGCTCCACAGGGAGCTGAAAGTGTTTGTTGAAGACCTATGCTCCACAGGGAGCTGAAAGGTAGAAGAAGAAGAAGATGTTGTTTCACATCATACTGTCCCCTGTGGCTGATGCCAAAGTCTTTTCTTGCACACTTTACTATTTGCAGATCTGCTTAGAGCCTCTTCCCATGTCTTCAAATACACCTGACTATAATGTCATTTGACTTCATTTTTTTTAAGGTGGACTGGTTAGGTCACTCATTTTGAAATGCTGTCTACTTGTTTGCTTGCGTTCGCCCAATGACTAAAGGAGTACGCCTCTTCATCATCCGCCCTTAAAAGGAAGTTAAGTGGGTGTGTCTGCGTTGTGTTGTGGTTTGCAGTAAAACTGTGATTTTTGCACCTTTCGCCTGACACATCCGACTTCAGCACAACATTTTTTTAGTACAGAGTTGTCTTCCTTCTTCACTTGGCCAGACTAGACAGGTTAGTCTGTTACTGGAGTCACCCTGGAGCAAAACCTAAGAAATCATTTACAGGAAAAAGAAAAATGTAAGCAGTAAAATATAATGAAAAAAAAACATCAATCTTATAGGGGAAAATGTAGGACCTTGTAAACCCGAGGTGAGAAGCATCAAGTGTCTTGTGTGATGTCGGACACACTGGAAGGGTAATGATGCTCTGCTACACACACAATTAATGTGATCGCATAACTTCATATGATTAATGTGATGTCATATTTTCATATTATTAATGTAATCCTATAACAACACATGATTAATGTGATTTTCTAACTTCATATTATTTATGTGATTTCCTAACTTCATATAATTAATGTGCTCCCATAACATGATTAATGTGATTTCCTAACTCCACAAGATTAATGTGATCTCATAACAACACAATTATTGTGATTTCCTAACCACAGGAAATTAACATGACCACACACACATACAGTTAGTGCAATTCTACCAATCATGCACAAAAAATACTTTCATTAATTATGACATCATGATGTTTTAAATTTAAACATAATTTATTCATAAAATAATGACATTAAATTTTAATATAATTTATTTAATAAAAATAATGACATTAAAAATATTTTTTTTAAAAATAGTACAACTATCAAAATAAAATAATTATTGCAGATTTTTCAACTAAAGTGAACCTGAACGAGCAGAAATATCTGTCATATTTTTGTCATGAGAAAGTAAACATGGTCTAGAGTAAAAACATGATAAAACACACGATAGCACATCATCATCAACATCAAGTACTGGGCCTGCTGGCATAGGTGATCATGTCTCTCCACAACTTTCGATCTCAACAGTTATTTATCATTTTTGTTGTTGACTTTCTGCCAAGCCATTCTCTTAAGGTATCTTTTCTCTTTGCTCCCTCTATCTCATTGTCCCTCAATTTTCCCAGTTGTCATAATATATCCCAACTGTTCCCTTCTCTTTACATGGGCAAACAATGATGATTGTTTCTTCCTAATACCAGAAATTAGCTCTCTTTTTGCTTTGGCCTCTTTCAGAACATTTTCATTACTCTTCTTAGATGTCCATGGTATTCTCAACATTCTTCTGCGAAATCACAATTCTACAGCTTCCAGTGATTTTCTTGTCTGTTGTCCTATTGTCCATGATTCACATCCATATCGTAAGACTGATTCTACATAACATTTAACAAATCTTTTTCTTGTTTCCATTGTAGAAAATGGACTGCACAGTATCTTCCTCATTTTTTGGAAAGCTACTTTTACCTGAGCCATTCTGCATCTCACCTCTGTTGTACATCTACCATCTGAGGTTAACATTGTTCCCAGATATTTAAATTCATTTACCTGTTTTAATATTGTTGCACATGTCTTTATTGTACATTACGGTGATGTCTTTTTCTTTATTCCTAACATTACTTCTGTTTTTTTTTATATTGAGGCTGAGTCAATACTCAACACACAAATATACACACACATATGCCCACACACAACAGCCTTTGGCATATCGACAGACAGTTGGTAGCAAGTAATCATGATTTGTCAGTAGTTTGGTCAAATATTAATGAATATGCAGGATTCTGCTTTACTGAACAGCTTCTCTGGTGGCTGAATCTGCCAATATTGCCTACTATGGACTGGCAAATAAACTTTGCCCAAAATACACTAGCCCCCCCAACCCTCTTAACTCCTCTTTGAAGTGTTCCAAAGGAAGGATAAACACAAGAAATATTACATGAAAATATAAGGTTACTAGGCGAAATGATGACTCAGGAAAAGATGAATTGATGGAATCAGAGAGTTGCTAAATATCTTCAAAATAACAACAACTTAAGCTACACAACTTGTGAAGAATAACAACAAATTAAGCTACACAACTTGTGAGAAGAATAACAACAACTGAAGCTACACAACTTGTGTGAAGAATAACAACAACTGAAGCTACACAACTTGTGTGAAGAATAACAACAACTGAAGCTACACAACTTGTGTGAAGAATAACAACAACTGAAGCTACACAACTTGTGTGAAGAATAACAACAACTGAAGCTACACAACTTGTGTGAAGAATAACAACAACTGAAGCAACACAACTTGTGAAGTCCAGAAGTCACCACATACTTTCTTTCTGCAATGTCTTATGGTACAAGTTGGACATCAGAATAAGTATTGGTCTGAGCTTTTAGAGGTCAAGAGTCATTGATTTTCCTTCCTGTTATGACCTTACCCAACTCAGTGACTCTGGTACTTACTCTTACTTTAGCTGCGTACGGGGTGGTCTAGTGGTAAGATATCAGCCTCTGGACAGATGTGTTCAAATATATATTTTAAAATATATATATATATATATATTTGACAAGCTGTCATTGTAAAAAGCATTGTTATGGAAACAGAACCATAGATTTTAGAAGCAGTGATCTCTGCAATATGTGCCATTTTGGTATGCAAGGTTTCTGTTTTTGAGATTGTAGTTCTGCCCTATGTGCCGTCTTCGGCTTGAAAGGAGAATAGATAGATTGCTTATTGATTGTATAGTAAAAAAGTAAAGTAACCCCGTCACGCCAAGTGGCGTATAGGGAATATGGTGTTAGTGATCATAAATTTTACAAACCTTTGGCACATGATTTTTGGGGTAATGTGGTCAGTATTGCGTCCGTGCCACTTTACTTTCCCAGAAAAAAATCTGGTACCCTTTAAAGGCTGGGTGAACCCGGAAGCCTCGGTTGGGATCAAACTCTACCTCTTGTCCTTTGTAGTCCAGTTCACTAACCACTGAGCTATTGATTGTATATGACTAGCCTAAATTGTCAAAATTGACTTCATAGAACATGTGAGAGTTTCCTATCTCACTTTTATTGTTGATTCAGGCAATGATTATCTGTGTATAATATAAAAATAAGGAAAAAAATATCCACATATAAATAACCATACAGATAAACTATTTCACAAGAAGATATTAATATCAACTCAACACAAATTTTCAGTCAAACTGATCTAAATATTCTAAATTAACATAAACTTTTCTCTAAACTGATCTAAATATTCCAACTCAACATAAACTTTTCTCTAAACTGATCTAAATATTCCAACTCAACATAAACTTTTCTCTAAACTGATCTAAATATTAAAACTCAACATAAACTTTTCTCTAAACTGAACTAAATATTCACACTGAAATTAAAAATTAACTTTTACTCAAAATAGACTTTCCTAATAAAATTTATTATAACATTCTTAATAACAATAAACATTTCTTCAAACTGATCCAAAAATTACTTCTCAGCATATGCCTTCATTTAAAATGAAACAATTACTACTATTCAGTATAAACATTTTCAAAACTGACCTCAGTATTACTACTAGTTATAAACTTTTCTTTTAAAAATAGATTATAATTACTCATTTTAACTCTCTAATTCTCCCAAATTTGATATCAATTTTACTGTTAATATCAACATTTATATTCTTTAACCCGTACTGTACCGCATGCCTCAAAACTGGCTCTAGCTACCAACTCACTCCTTGAATAAAGAATGTAAAAATGAACAACATGAAAATAAACACTGAAAAAAACAGAAGTGATGTCAATAGGAAGACAAAAGAAATTAAATAAAGCTATAGAACACCAAGTTATAAAACAAGTAACAAACTTTAAATATCTGGGAACAACATTCTTTGAAGATGCTAAAATCAATAAAGAAATAGACATCTCATTCAAAATGGCAAACCAAATATTGGGACTGCTATTTCCTATACTCCAACACAAAGCAATACCTATTAGTATCAAGAAACATCTTATACAGTGTATATTCATTCCAACATTGTGCTATCAATGCCAAACATGGTCAATTACATCTAAACATAAAAGAAAGCTTGTCACCACAGAGATGAGATGTCTGAGAAAAGCGCTTGGAGTAACCAGAAAAGACAGAATCAGAAATGATATTATAAGAGAAAGAGTAGGCATTGAACCAATCCTAAGTTACATACAGAAACAACAAATAAACTGGTTTGTCCATCTAGAAAGAGTAGGCATTGAACCAATCCTAAGTTACATACAGAAACAACAAATAAACTGGTTTGTCCATCTAGAAAGAATGTCACGTGATTCCTTACCATACAAAGCATACATTAAAAGAGGAGAAGGGAGAAGAACAAGAGGCAGACCAATAGTAAGAACGGCAGACAACATTAAAAAAATGCTACAAGAACATCAATTGACAACGAATGAGGCCGCCAGAGGGGCAAGAACCAGAATTTTGTTGCTCCCTCAACACCTGTATGGTTACAAGAGAAAGTGAAGAAAGAAAGAAAGAAAGATAAAGAAAGTAAGATAGAAAGAAAGATAAAGAAAGAAAGAAAGAAAGAAAGAAAGAAAGAAAGATAAAGAAAGAAAGATAGAAAGAAAGAAAACGAAGATTTAAAATTTTTACCACATTTATGAAAAACCGCCACGCCAGATTGTGTTAAACCCCTTGATAAAAAAATAGCTCTTTAAGCTGTCTGGTATTTTTTCTCTTGGCTGCCATCTATTCCTTTGTCCCTCAATTTTAAAAATGAAATGTGTAAATGTTAAATATAGGTCATTTTATTAATATGAACTCTCCAACATTGGAACGTTACTTGAGCAAAAAAGATCAACAGAAGGCATGTACACAATTACAGCCAAGGGACCCAAGCTCCTTGGTGGTATTTTGGGTTTCCACGTTCATCAAATGGTTTGTTGCCAGGTGGCACCATAGTGCTGGTGTAATACTTGAGGCGGGTTAAAATCTGCGTCACCTAAAGAGAGAGTATTTGTGATTATCAGACAGCACAATTTGATAAATATGGTGGTTCTCCTCTTGTCTTACTGCTTGTACAATGTTTGGACTTCTTGAATCTGTTGATCTATCTAAAAGTAAAGTAAAAGTTCCTTCCCCTGCCTTGCTAGGCAAATGGGGAATATGGCGGTAGTGACCATATTTTTCTATGACATGGCACATTTTTGGGTGATGTGGTCAGCTTTA
Organism: Megaustenia siamemsis; assembly: GCA_032433765.1. Classification (NCBI taxonomy): domain Eukaryota; kingdom Metazoa; phylum Mollusca; class Gastropoda; order Stylommatophora; family Ariophantidae; genus Megaustenia; species Megaustenia siamemsis. The sequence continues at coordinate 5,670,419 of JAVIAB010000046.1, forward strand.
TGCTAGGCCGCCTTTACTCCCCAGAAAAATCTCTGGTACCCATTTTTAGAGGCTGGGTGAACCCCGGAGCATTGTCAGTCTGACAAAAAATCCACTACTGCTGGGGATCACACTCGGACCCTTCTGGTCAGGAAGCGAGGACACTAACCACTCAGCCACCGAGGCTCCATTTTCCCTGTGGCCTGATTTAATTCAATGTGGTCTACTCTTGCCATAGATTAACTGGTGTTTCATTCTGGTGAAATGTCAAAATGAGTGGTTCTCAAAGTGTGCTCCCAGGGGCATCACCAAACTTTGGCACTGAGGATATTGTCATGGGCCTACTCAGGGGTCAAAAATCATAAAAAGAGAACCTCTACATAGGTTTCATATTTGTGAGTAGATAAACAAACTTCTACAGGAGAATGTTAATTCTGTAGTCATTGATCATCTTATATGTCCTGTCATTATAGATGCCATGCAATTCATTTTTGACAATGGAAACAAGAAAAAGAGTTCTTAAACATAGAACTGGTCTTTTAACAAATGGATGTGAATCATGGACTGTAGGAAAATAGACCCAAAAAATCACTGAAGGCTCAAGAATTGTGGTTTTACAGAAGGATGTTGAGAATACCATGGACAACTAAGAAGAGTAATGAAAATGTTCTGAAAAAAGTAAAAGCAAAAAGAAAGCTAATTTCCAATATTAGGAAGGATGGGACACCCCAGAAATGGGAAAATGTTGTAAAGATAGTTTTATCAAGATATCATAAGCAAGAAAATTACAAGAGATCACAAGGCCACCCACAAAGATATTCTAAGTCCCAGGAAGAGACAACTCAGAAATCACCTTTGTCATACTCTTTTCATTCCTGCAAGATAAACTCATCTATCATCTAGGGTGTGATGGTATTGATCTATAGTACAACTTCCAAAACTCTAATAATAGTAAATACAATTCAGACACCACAAAAAACACACAACTTCAACAATTACACCAGCATTTACTACATACAACTCCAACAAATACATCCAGAACAACACTTACTACATACAACATCGACAACAACAACACTTACCACACACAACTTCAACAATTACAAAACTTGCCACACACAACTCTGACAACAACACTTACCACACACAACTCTGACAACAAAAACATTTACCACACACAAATCCGACAACAACAACACTTACCACACACAACTCTGACAACAACAACACTTACCACACACAAGTCCGACAACAACAACACTTACCACACACAACTCTGACAACAAACAACACTTACCACACACAACTCTGACAACAACACTTACCACACACAACTTCGACAACAACAACACTTACCACACACAACTCCAACAACAACACTTACCACACACAACTCCAACAACAACAACACTTACCACACACAACTCTGACAACAACACTTACCACACACAACTTCGACAACAACAACACTTACCACACACAACTCCAACAACAACAACACTTACCACACACAACTCCAACAACACTTACCACACACAACTTCAACAACAACAACACTTACCACACACAACTTCAACAACAACAACACTTACCACACACAACTCCAACAACAACAACACTTACCACACACAACTCCAACAACACTTACCATACACAAATCCAACAACAATAACACTTACTACACACAACTCCAACAACAACAACACTTACCACACACAACTCCAACAACAACAACACTTACCACACACAACTCCAACAACAACAACAACAACACTTACCACACACAACTCCAACAACAACAACACTTACCACACACAACTCCGACAACAACAACACTTACCACACACAACAACAACAACTCCACTTACCACTTCAGGATTCTCCTGGGCAATGTTGTTGTACTCACAAGGGTCTGATGGGATATGGTAAAGACACGGAGACACAGTGGTATCACAGTTTGTGCTGGCATTGGCTGGTCGCTGTCCACAATTCACCACGACAGGCACTCCACCAACCCTCGACTTGCTAACCTCTGACCTAAATACTAACTTACTGTCTGCCTCTCCAGATGAAGACAAACTTTCATGATTCATTTTATTGAAATTACTTTTATCTGAAAATGCGTACAGTTGCTCAATACGATCTACAACTTCCTGTGGCCAAGAACTGTGGTAATTTCTCTCTAAAGCCATTCTTGATGCAACTTTCTCATCTAACTCAGGAACCTGATCAGTGTAGTTGGAATAATGAAGGATATACTCATCTCCATTGAGTTGGTAGGGTGGATACCATCCATTCCATCCATGTGAAGCAACATTACCAACTAGCAGTTTGTAGTCCCCAACTCTGATGGCAGCCTCATCCGCAATAGGGTCAATGTTGTGAAGCATCTCGCTACGAACGGCACTGCCGTTTGAGCTCAGCATTTTCCAGGAATCAAAGCCATCTATATCTGTCAGTGCTGATGCGTCACCGCCTGCGGCACTATAAAGAGTTGGCAGCCAATCACAAACATGAAACATCTGCTCCGAGACATAACCTTGTTTCTGCAGCAACGGGCTATGGATGAGACCAACTCCACGAACTCCGCCTTCCCAAAGAGTTGCTTTTACGCCGCTGTAAAAAAAAAAAAAAAAAAAACTATTTAATTGTAAAAAAAAATTTTAAAAACAAACTATTTAATATGAGAACCAAGCAATTTGAATACCTAGACTTTGGTGATGACACAGCTCTCCTCTCACATAGTTATAAACAAAAGCAAGATAAAAAGGAGCATACTCGACAAGTGGTTACAACAGCTGGGACTTAAAATTAATTAATTAATTAATACAGTTGACAATAATCAGATAGCACTAGAAGAAACACACAAATAAAAATTGTCAACTCCAATATTAAGTCAGTTCTATTATTTGGCCATGAAATTTGGAAAACAACAAAATGACAATCATGAAGATACAGACTTTCATTAATGGATGTTTGCACAGAATAAAAGGATGGAAATGGCAGGACAAAATCACTAACATAGAATTATAGAAATGTACCAGTCAAATACCAGTGGATAAAGAGATAAATGAAGACGATGGCGCTGGATAGGACATACACTGCAGAAGCCAACTGAGAGTATTACACCACAGGTCCATTTTTTCAAATCCCAAAGGAAAAAAAGACAAAGAGGAAGACCAAAATATTCTTGGAGAAGGCAGATAGAAAGTGTGATGAAGATGATGGGGAAGACATGGAATGATGTTAAAAGAATGGCAAGAAACAGAACAACTTGAAAGTGTTTGTTAGAGACATATACTCCACAGGGAGCTGAAAGTGTTTGTTGAAGACATATGCTCCACAGGGAGCTGAAAGTGTTTGTTGAAGACCTATGCTCCACAGGGAGCTGAAAGTGTTTGTTGAAGACCTATGCCTCACAGGGAGCTGAAAGTGTTTGTTGAAGACATATGCTCCACAGGGAGCTGAAAAGTAGAAGAGAAGAGACTAGGAGAAATACCTCTCCAAGATTTAAAATCTATTTTTAGGCAATAATAATATACAATAATAATATACAATAATAATATACAATAATAATATACAATAATAATATACAATAATAATATACAATAATAATATACAATAATAATATACAATAATAATATCTATCTATCTATTGACCTTTCGAGCCGTAACCGGCCCATAGGGCGTAGACCAAGATACACCTTCTCCTATATGAATTTTTGTTCTAGCAGTTTTCTTTTAAAGATATTTTATCAAATCTCGCCATCTGTCTCTGTTCTGTGCAAGCAGTTCTATCTCATTGAGGGAGCCGATTCCTGCTGCTCTTGCCTCTCTCATCAATGTTCTTCTCAGTGTCTCCCTGGGTCTTCCTCTTTTTCTTTTACCTGTTGTTTCCCATATGAGGGCTTGCTTTGCTATTCGATTATTATCTCTTCTCATCACATGTCCAACGTATGACCATCGTCTTTTCTTTATTACTGAAGATATTAGTGGTTGATTGGCGATTTCTCTAATTTCCTCGTTTGTTTTGAATTCGTTCCATTCTATACCAAGTATTTTCCTTAGACATTTATTTTCGAATGCGTTCAACTTTGTTTCTATATCTCTTGTTGTTTACAATAATAATATACAAGTAACAATAAAAGCTGCTGTAGATAATATTATGCGCGAAGAGCAAGCAGGATCCACAAAGGGGAGAAGCTGTCTCGACCAAATATTCACTCTAAAGATAATACTAAAAGAACATACAGAAAAACAACAATCATTAATCTGCAGTTTCATCGATTTTAAAAAGCGTTTGACAGCATACATAGATTGTCCTTGTGGAATATCTTGAAACATTACGGAATACCATAAAAATTACTAACATTATAAAAGACATATATGGCGGCTATACTTGCACAGTTCACACAGAGGAGGGAATGAGTGATTGGTTTCTAATTGAAACCGGAGTCAAACAGGGATGTATACTATCACCATTGCTATTTGGAATTACCATTTATTACATAATGAGTATATGTTGGAAAGGTAATAATGGCTTTAAATAGTATGACAAGAATTATTTAGAAGATATAGATTTAGCCGATGATATAATGCTCCTAAGTGACAATATCAACGAGATGAAAATATCACAGATACCTTATCATCTGTGGAGAAAAAATAGGATTTGAAATCATCAACAGGGATCAAACAAAATAATGGAAAATAACAATACTCCAGAGGGCAATATATATCTCAATCACCAGGAACTGGAAAGAGTAGACCACTACATATATCTTGGTAGTAATATAGATAAAGAAGGTGAAACAAAGAAAGAGAACAGAAGCAGGATAGCAAAAGTAGCAATAAATTTTAAAAACCTGGACAAAATATGGAAATAAAAAATACTAAGCAAAAAAACCAAACCTAGAATACTCAACTCAAACGTATCAACACTTACCTATGCTTGTCAAAGCTGGAAAACATCAAAAGAGATTGAGAAAAAAACTAAACGATTTTGAAGATAAATGTCTAAGAAAAATACTCTGTGTATAATGGAAGAATTCAAGACTAATATAGAAATAAGAGAAATGGCCATGCAACCAATGAACTCATCTTTAAAGAAAGAAGATGGACATTTGTTGGACATGTGCTGAGAAAAGACAATGAGACAATTACAAAACAGGCTCCTCTATGGAAAATATCAGGATACAGAAAAAGAGGAAGACCTACAGAGAAACTAAAAAGAACACTTATAGGAGAAGCAAAGTTGGTAGGCATAGACTCATTAGATAAGATCGAACATCTCACCCAGAATAGAGATGGGTGGTGAAACAAGAACCCTTACGTCTTGATCTTGATCCTCCCGTGCTGCTAGACATCACATAGAGATTGTAGTGCTAGACATCACATAGAGATTGTATTGCTAGACATCACATAGAGATTGTATTGCTAGACATCACATAGAGATTATAGTGCTAGACATCACATAGAGATTGTAGTGCTAGACATCACATAGAGATTGTAGTGCTAGACATCACATAGAGATTGTAGTGCTAGACATCACATAGAGATTGTAGTGCTAGACATCACATAGAGATTGTAGTGCTAGACGTCACATAGAGATTGTAGTGCTAGACGTCACATAGAGATTGTAGTGCTAGACGTCACATAGAGATTGTAGTGCTAGACGTCACATAGAGATTGTAGTGCTAGACGTCACATAGAGATTGTAGTGCTAGACGTCACATAGAGATTGTAGTGCTAGACATCACATAGAGATTGTAGTGCTAGACATCACATAGAGATTGTAGTGCTAGACATCACATAGAGATTGTAGTGCTAGACATCACATAGAGATTGTAGTGCTAGACATCACATAGAGATTGTAGTGCTAGACATCACATAGAGATTATAGTGCTAGACATCACATAGAGATTGTAGTGCTAGACATCACATAGAGATTATAGTGCTAGACATCACATAGAGATTGTAGTGCTAGACATCACATAGAGATTGTAGTGCTAGACGTCACATAGAGATTGTAGTGCTTTGTCGTCACATAGAGATTGTAGTGCTAGACGTCACATAGAGATTGTAGTGCTAGACATCACATAGAGATTGTAGTGCTAGACGTCACATAGAGATTGTAGTGCTAGACGTCACATAGAGATTGTAGTGCTAGACGTCACATAGAGATTGTAGTGCTAGACGTCACATAGAGATTGTAGTGCTAGACGTCACATAGAGATTGTAGTGCTAGACGTCACATAGAGATTGTAGTGCTAGACATCACATAGAGATTGTAGTGCTAGACATCACATAGAGATTGTAGTGCTAGACGTCACATAGAGATTGTAGTGCTTTTTGCCACCCATCTCTATTCTTGGCAACATGTTTGATCTTATCTAATGAATCTATGCCTGTCAACGTTGCTTCTCTTATAGGTGTTCTTTTCAGTATCTCTCTTGGGTCTCTACAACATCCATGGTTTCCCTGCCCAGAGGTTTCTCCGAGCAAAACTCAGAGTGAGATTATCAGTCCCATGCCCAAACGTTAGCTCAGTGGTTAGTGAAGTGGACTACAAAGGACAAGAGGTAGGGTTCGACCCCAATTGACGGCTTCTGGGTTCACCCAGCCTTTAATGGGTACATGATTTTTTTCTGGGAAAGTAAAGCAACACGGGCGTAACACTGACCACATTACTCCAAAAATCATGTGCTGAAGGTCTGTAAAATTTATGGTCACTAACACCATATTCCCTATACGTCACTTAGCATGACGGGGGCACTTTACTTTTTTTTTTATGCCCAAACGTTACATGGCAAGACAGAGGTAAACACATCCTGCTATAATGGGGATGCAGCTACCTTTCTTTGTTCGAGAGATAAGATATTAATTCAGATGATTCTACTGGCACGGGCGGTTGAGCAATTATGGATTTTAATTCGTTTGCAGTGATACCGGGCCTCCCATAACCATAAAAACACATCCTCCATCATGGATCGTACACGAACCCTTATGTATTTATTTAGATAAAATAGTGTTGCCATGGAAATCAAGGGCAATGATAAAACGTGACATTTCCTTTAACATTTTCATTTTTAGAGTCACACATGTATGCATGAACATACACACACATACACTTCAGCAAATGTTTTACTTCGCGCCGTTTTTTACAGTTACAACCATCTCACCGTAATGGGTAATTGTTTGCAGCGTTGTAGTCAAACCCGTTAGCTGGGCCTCCGTTGTCGGTGGTGAAGATGATGATGGAATTGTCCAGCATGTTATTGGTCTTCAGCGTGTCGTAGACCACACCCACAGCATCATCTAGTGCTGACACCATCGCTGCAAGTAGGCAAACGGCAAAAACAAAGTAGTTTTATTGTTTGTTACTGATCTTAAACCTGAAACAAGTGCAACATTTCAACTACTTGGGCACAATAACATCAGATGGGAGATGCACCACGGTAATAAAAAGTAGAATAGCTCAGGCCAAAATAGCATTTCAGAAAATGAAAAATATCTTATGCAACAAATCTATGTCAATAGAAGTGAGAAAAAGAGTTCATCGGTGCTATATAGAACCAATTCTGACCTATGGAAGCGAATCATGGACAGTAGACAAACAAATGAAGACGATTAGAGGCTACAGAGATAGGATTTCTAAGAAGAATGTTGAAAGTTCCCTGGACAGCTAAAAAGACCAATGAGGAAATTCTCAAAGAGGTCAACACTAAAAGGGAGATACTAAAAAACATCAGAAAGAAACAATCAATATTTTGTGGGCACATTATGAGAAGAGGAAAGTTGGAATACTTGGTTACAACAGGCAAAATAAAAGGAAAGAGAGATCGCAGATGACAAAGAGAGAAAATACTGGATAGTTTGGTGTCATGGCATGGAAGACAGTCAACAACAGAACTGATATGATATACTGTAGATAGAAGATTGTGGAAGGACATGATCGCCTATGTCAACCGGTATGGCACATGTTGATGATTGTTCTTAAGCTGTAGAGTCTTTGGGGCCTTGACCATGGTCAGGGGAAAGAAGAATAGAGCCACTTTCACTAGCCATGCATGACATAAGAGGCTACTAAGACATGTGGGTAGGGGTGGTGGTGGGTGGAGGATAAAGGTCTTTGATAGTGCTACAGACTGAGCTCAAGCCATCTTCAGTGCTTCCACTTCCATGTGGTTGGTGTGCTCCATACTGGGGAATATGCTAAAGGGGGGATCTGAGCACTAAAGAGTTGTCCTTTGTGCAATGAAGATGATTTGTCAACTAGACTACAAGCAGCCCAGAAATTTGCTAAACTAAGTTTTCTCACTGTGTTATCACTGCTATTGTCAAACAGGGAAATAACACTAGAGGCAAAAAGGGCACTATACAATATAATCTTCATCCTAAAGTTGTGCTACCAATGCCAGACCTGGACCCTAGATGCAAGAACAATAATATAAAAAACCTCTACAAAGATGAAATGTGTTAGACGAATGACAGGAAACAGTCTGAGAGATAAGATCAGCGATGAAGAACTGAGAAAAAAGCTAGGAATAGCCCCCGCCATAGAATATGTAAAGAAACAACAGATAAAATGATTTGGCCACGTGACAAGGCAAAAAGATTAAAACACAACACAATGAGCCTTCAATAAAGGTTGTGGGAATATTAGACCCAAGGGTCGACCACGAAAAAGATGGATCGACGGAATATTAAAAGCACTAGGAAACACAACAGCAGCAGAGGCGAACAAAAGAGCAAAAGACCGCAAATTATATCTCCTCTCGACGCTGAAAGGCAAATGAGGAAAGAAAGAAGAAGAACAAGAAGATAAGTTTTCTCATTGTTATGAATTTCTGAGTGACCTTCGATCCATTGTTGACCCACTTTTTAGTTTTCTATTTAAACAGTTAGGGCCATTTTTCAAGAATGTAACAGAGTATCTTTTGGATGAATGAAGTCTCGCAGAACTGCCCTCAACAGTAAAGGTCAACACTGTAATTCTAACAGAAAAAAGAAAACATGAACTCAACCGTTTTGGCAAGGTTGGTGAAAGTGAAATAAAGTGGCTTGTGTTGTTTTCTGCATTTTTATTTTTAATAGTTTTTGCAGCATTTAACATTATCTTCTTTGTCCAAACCAACAATGTTAGTTAATTAGTTCAGTTAGTTAGTTACAGCCAGCCAGCCAGCTAGTTAATTAGTTCAGTTAGTTAGTTACAGCCAGCTAGTTAATTAGTTCAGTTAGTTAGTTACAGCCAGTCAGCCAGTTAGTTAATTAGTTCAGTTAGTTACTTACAGCCAGCCAGCCAGTTAGTTAATTAGTTCAGTTAGTTAGTTACAGCCAATCAGCCAGCTAGTTAATTAGTTCAGTTAGTTAGTTACAGCCAATCAGCCAGCTAGTTAATTAGTTCAGTTAGTTAGTTACAGCCAATCAGCCAGCTAGTTAATTAGTTCAGTTAGTTAGTTACAGCCAATCAGCCAGCTAGTTAATTAGTTCAGTTAGTTAGTTACAGCCAGCCAGCCAGCTAGTTAATTAGTTCAGTTAGTTAGTTACAGTCAGCCAGCCAGCTAGTTAATTAGTTCAGTTAGTTACAGCCAATCAGCCAGCTAGTTAATTAGTTCAGTTAGTTAGTTACAGCCAATCAGCCAGCTATAGTCCGTTCAGAATCGTTTGCCGAGATGTTATGATTTATAATTCAAAAAGTTCTTGATGATTTCACATGATTTTTGGCATACGGTGTTAAAATGTCCATGTCACGAGAACATATGTGTTACTCGATGTCTAGCTATAACGGTTTTCTTAAAGCGGCGAATTCCTTTGATCTTTGCCCATGTAACTATTATTTTGACCCTAATCAAAATGTTTTACAGTAATCTAGTGCAACGATGACCCATAGGCGTGTCCATAAAATTTTACTTGGTGGCAAGTATACAAATTTTAAATTATATATAGAACTTTTGTTCGTAGAGTCAATTTGATATAGTTCCATGCTCTTGGTGTGAGTTTCCCAAATGTTGTCGCTGCCTTTCAAATACGTACATTTAGTTCCTCATCTAAGGAAAGTGTGGCTGTAATAGTGGATCCAAGATAGCTGAACTTCTGTACTGACTCAAGCAGGCTTCCATTCAAAGTGATGGTTGTTGGTTTGCTTATAACATATTTTTGATTGCTTGGGTGGTCTTGAACAATAAACTGTTTAACAAATCAACTAGGAAATTTTGCAAATCAAACTATTTATCTGTAGACTTAATCAGAGTAATGATCATTCAGAATCAGACGAGTCAAATAGGTCGATTACTGCTTTCGGCTGAACAAACAACAAACCATCCTTTTTCCAATATTCCTCTTCTTGTCGTAACACATGATCCTCACATTTTACCCAGTAGTCTTTATTTATATTTGATAGAGCCTGATTTGTAAGTGTCTCAACATCGCATAATTTGAAAGTTTTATTTGTATATGCTACGTGTCCTTTAACTTTTGCCCAAACTAGTTCTATAGGATTTAAGTGTGCATGATATGGAGGTAGTCTCAAACATCTATGGCCATGTTCTTGAATTAACTTGTCTATTTTAAATATCTTTGTACGTTGTGTCTGTTTTACAAGGCTAAGCAATTCGGGTTTCAAGTAGCTGTCGTTAACTTGTATGTGTTCTTTTATGAGCCACGTTTTGATTGCATCTTTTGTACTTGATGATGTTGGGATTCTATCTTCTACGTTAACAACGTTATGGTATGAAGCATTGTCCATTATCAGACAAGAAGGTCGATCTAATATTGGAAGGATACTTTTCTCGATCCAGTCTTTAAATATGTGCCCATTCATTTCGGAGTGGTAGTCTCTATTGTCTATGGATTTTGAAATGAAAACGAGATGAGCATTCTGCAACAACCCATTATGTCTGCTACCTGCATGTGCAACTATCAAACGTTGCCCTTTACTGCTTGGTACTGATCTTTTAATACTTCCATCTGCTAACTGCCATTCCTTTTCATTTGTATGATGAGCGTTGATCCAAGTTTCATCTAAATAAACAATATCATAATCATTTTCGCGCATTTCCTTCACTTCACGTAAATACTTGCTTCTAAGAGCTACTAGATGTGGCTTCTCACAAATAATGTTTTTTCCACCAGCATACTTTCTAAAGGTGAAGCCTGCACTTCTTAATATTTTCCATAATGAAGTTTTTGATATTTCAATGTCGTTGTTAGTTTTCAGCCAAAGCTTCAACTTTCTAAGTGTCACTTCTTCGTTTATATCAAACATTCGACAGATTTCTCTTTTTACTAGGTCCTTATCAAAACTGTCTAACGTTTCTTTCCTTCCTTGCTTTCTTGCATTTGTTGGCATTAAATATCCGCTTCCTTTAACTATTCGATCAAATGAACGTTTACACAAACCTAAAATATGCATTGTTCTCTTCTCAGGGTTTGATAAAGAACAATAAAGATGTCCCTTTTTACGCTCTCTGCAGAAGTATTGATAAATCTTTATAGCAATGTTATGCTCAGTAAAATATTTTGCCTTTATATTCATTCTCACATAGACTTGTAGAAGATAATATGGATAGTGCCGCCTCCTTTCTGTAAATATTGAGATTTGCCTCTGAATTATGACTCGAACTCGAGTCTACGGCCGTGATTTTGACGTCACATAATTTCCGGTTTCGGCTAAAATGTCATTTTGTGCTAAACGGGAAATTTCATATGTAACATTTCTTTATAAAAATTTATAGTGGAAACATAACTATTTTAGGACGGTGCGCATTCAGCCGTGAAGGTCATGCCTATATGTTAAAGAATCAGCTGTGAGATGTAAGCATCTACATAATCCCGCCGGTGTTTATAATATCGATTAACTTTTTTTTAATATAGGTTAAATAAGGCATCTTTGAAACTGGATCACATTTCTTTGATAAAAAAATATTTTTATAGCGACATTAGTATTCTAAACCTAACTTCAAAAGATCAATGCAAATGAACAATAAGTTTTTGAAAAAAATAAATTAATGTCTAGGCAAACGATTCTGAATGGACTATAGATATAAATGTTGGTATTTAAAGTCAACAAATTGTCTACTGAGTCTTCACAAAATTAATAAAGATTCGCCTTCCCTTCGGTAATTAAACCCAAGGCCGTGGTGCGTCATGTCGTTCAATATTCAGTTTTGTGCACGGGATCTTACTGAAGTTAGTGTTCCTGCAATAGCCAAACTATTTTACGTGAACGACCGCAACAAATTAATGTATATATCCTAAAATGGTGTCAAATTCGAACAGGGTGAATTTAATATAGCCTAAAGAAGAAAACTTTTAAACTAGATCAAATTTCTCAGAGCAAAAAATATTTCTATAACGTCATCAATATTCTAAGATTACATGCAAATTTTGAAAAGAAAATAACAAACGGTTATCACGCAAAGCTAATTCAGGTGTGATTATGAATTTCTGAACGGACTATAGTTAATTAGTTCAGTTAGTTAGTTACAGTCAGCCAGCCAGCTAGTTAATTAGTTCAGTTAGTTAGTTACAGCCAATCAGCCAGCTAGTTAATTAGTTCAGTTAGTTAGTTACAGCCAATCAGCCAGCTAGTTAATTAGTTCAGTTAGTTAGTTACAGCCAATCAGCCAGCTAGTTAATTAGTTCAGTTAGTTAGTTACAGCCAATCAGCCAGCTAGTTAATTAGTTCAGTTAGGTAGTTACAGCCAATCAGCCAGCTAGTTAATTAGTTCAGTTAGTTAGTTACAGCCAATCAGCCAGCTAGTTAATTAGTTCAGTTAGTTAGTTACAGTCAGCCAGCCAGCTAGTTAATTAATTAGTTATTCATTGTGTTATCCTCATTGTACATTGAAAAACTGTCCATAGGTGTACATATTTCCTCCCCAGCAAATGCCGCAGTGTGAAACAATCAACTGATTCACAAGTTCACCCCTATTATCGTCCTGAATTTAGGCAACATCCCTCTTGACTGACGTGAAGATCTGGGAGTTGCACCAGGGCTTGTTATTTACAAACAGCATCAAAATCTTGATCATTTCACTCTTCACTTTTAGCTTATGGCTGGGTTAGGGATATATGATCGTCCATCATGATGATGTTGCACACACAACATTGTCAGCTATGATTTTCAGCCACAAAGCTTGACTCACCCCAAAGAACACATGAACACCACAGCGATGGCACAGACTCCTTAAAGTTGAATCTTCAGTTGACTTGGCACAAAAAGCTATATTAAGGAGCTGAAAGTAATTAGCGTCGAACAAATCTAATGAAGTTAATGAACAGCTCTCAATGTCATGACGTAAAACACATCAACTTCACAATGGGGGTAAAGTCGCATTTACACCAACAATATGATTCAAGGAACATGCTGTCAACTAATTATTCCTGTTTCTTCAGGATAAAACATGCTGACATTGTCTAATACATCCACCTAAAAAAAGATATTCCCTAATAGATGGATAAATAAAACACTCAGAAACAACAATGACAGAGGGAGGCAAGCAAAAGACCAAAAACTATATTTCTCTGTGATGCTGAAAGCTGAATGAAAAAAGAAAGAAGAAGATGAGGAAAATGAGAAAACTGTAGTTCTCTCCCCCCCAACAAAAAATAATATTATGTTTGCATCTCTCATGCTCCCAGTTTTCTTCACCATCATCATCTATCATATGTTATCCCACTGGGTTCACAGTTTACCTAACCATAAGTTTATAAACTGAGCAAGTATTTAAATTTCAGTATGGGAGTTGGTGTCCGCTATTTTGCCTCTCTTGTCAATGTTTTTCTCAGTATCTCTCTAGATTTGCACTTTATCTTTTTTCCTGTTGTCTCTCATTTCAGTGCTTGCTTTGTGATTCTCTGGTTGTTTCCTCTCACCACATTGCTGAAACAAATGTCCACATTGTCTTCCTGATCATAGATGAGACCATTGGTAGAATTGCTGCATTTCTTATTTCTGCACGAGTCTTGAATTCAGTTGATTGTATACAAAGTATTTTCCTTAAACATTTACTTTTAATTTTTCTATTCTAATCTTGCCTTTCTTTACCCGTCCTTTGGGACATAACCATCAACATGAGTTCTTTAATGCTGCTTTTTCCAATCTTCTCCAGGTGTAATTTGTCTTCCTCTTCTAATCTTCTCCAGGTGTAATTTATCTTCCTCTTCTAATCTTCTTCGGGTGTAATTTATCTTCCTCTTCTAATCTTCTCCAAGTGTAATTTATCTTCCTCTTCTAATCTTCTTCGGGTGTAATTTATCTTCCTCTTCTAATCTTCTCCAAGTGTAATTTATCTTCCTCTTCTAATCTTCTCCAAGTGTAATTTATCTTCCTCTTCTAATCTTCTCCAAGTGTAATTTATCTTCCTCTTCTAATCTTCTCCAAGTGTAATTTATCTTCCTCTTCTAATCTTCTTCGGGTGTAATTTATCTTCCTCTTCTAATCTTCTCCAAGTGTAATTTATCTTCCTCTTCTAATCTTCTTCAGGTGTAATTTATCTTCCTCTTCTAATCTTCTTCGGGTGTAATTTATCTTCCTCTTCTAATCTTCTCCAAGTGTAATTTATCTTCCTCTTCTAATCTTCTCCAAGTGTAATTTATCTTCCTCTTCTAATCTTCTCCAAGTGTAATTTATCTTCCTCTTCTAATCTTCTCCAAGTGTAATTTATCTTCCTCTTCTAATCTTCTCCAAGTGTAATTTATCTTCCTCTTCTAATCTTCTCCAAGTGTAATTTATCTTCCTCTTCTAATCTTCTCCAAGTGTAATTTATCTTCCTCTTCTAATCTTCTCCAAGTGTAATTTATCTTCCTCTTCTAATCTTCTTCAAGTGTAATTTATCTTCCTCTTCTAATCTTCTCCAAGTGTAATTTATCTTCCTCTTCTAATCTTCTCCAGGTTTAATTTATCTTCCTCTTCTAATCTTCTCCAGGTGTAATTTATCTTCCTCTCTAATCTTCTCCAGGTGTAATTTATCTTCTTCTTCTAATCTTCTTCTAATCTTCTTCAAGTGTAATTTATCTTCCTCTTCTAATCTTCTCCAGGTGTAATTTATCTTCTTCTTCTAATCTTCTCCAGGTGTAATTTATCTTCTTCTTCTAATCTTCTCCAGGTGTAATTTATCTGTCTCTTCTAATCTTCTCCAAGTGTAATTTATCTGTCTCTTCTAATCTTCTCCAGATGTAATTTGTCTTTCTCTTCTAATCTTCTCCAGGTGTAATTTATCTTCCTCTTCTAATATTCTCCAGGTGTAATTTATCTTCCTCTTCTAATCTTCTCCAGGTGTAATCTATCTTCCTCTTCTAATGTTCTCCAGGTGTAATCTATCTTCTTTTAATCTTCTTCAGTCCTCAGCCTTTGGTTCTCAAATACATCTAATTTACCATTAGTTGTTGGGCGTAACATCGACCACATTACCCCAAAGATCATGTGCTGAAGGTCTGTAAAATTTATAGTCACTAACACCATATTCCCTATATGCCACTTGGCGTGACGGGGCACTTTACTGCTTTTATCATTAGTTGTCGTTAAAATATACAATTATTATTTGAATAATCAGACAATTGTAAAAAAAAAAAATCTTTCATCCCCATATTTCTGGTTTGTGTTATCCATGTTTCTGAAACATAAAAACACACTTTATGTTTGTATCCAAACACAGATAGTCTATCCTCCACTTCTTTCATTGATCTCCAACATTCGTACGTAAGGGTGGATATACATTTCAGTTGAATATCCTCAATTTTGTTTTCATGCTTGATTTTTTACTTCAATATCTCTGTAAGGTTTTTGAAAATCATAACAAGTTTTGCTATTCTGCTTCTTAATTCCTTGTTTGGATCCCTTCACTTGGTCAGACAAACAAAGGTCTCATCTACAATTAAGAAAAGAAGATGGACATATGTCGGATGTGTGCAGAAGAGACAACAAGAGAATTCCAAAACAGGCTCTTCTTCGTTAAACATCATGATATAGAGAAAGAGGAAGATCTAAAGAGACACTAAAAAGAACACTTATAAGAGAAGCAAAGTTGGCAGGCATAGACTCATTAAATAAGTTTAAACATCTCACCCAGAAAAGAGATGTGTGGCAAAAAAACACTACAAGTCCTATACAGTGTCTCATGGCATGGAAAGGATTAAGAACCAAGAATAATATACAGAATCATGGACAGTTGACGAAACAAATGAAAAGACAATTAGTGGCCACAGAGATGGGATTTCTCAGAAGAATGTTCAAAGTTCCCTGGACATATAAACAGACCAATTTAGACATTCTCAAAGAGGCCAACACAAAAAGGGAGATCCTAAACAAAATATCAGAAAAAATTTTCACTTTTCAGGCACATCATGAGAAGAGGAAAGTTGGAATAATTGGTAACAACTGGTAAAATACAGGGAAAGAGAGATCGTGGATGACATATTTCCTGGACAGCTAAAAAGACCAATGAGAAAATTATTAAAGAGGCTAATACAAAAAGGGAGTTCCTAAAGAAGCCCTCAGTGGCGTCTAACGGCGTGAGAAGAATCAATAATCTTTTCACTCCCAGTATTGGTCAATGTAAAATAAAATATATTTTAAAATATGGAGCAGACACAAATAAAAGTACATCAAACCTGCGTAGCTTCGTCTGTCCTGGTTCTGGATGTAGGAGAACCTCTGAATGTATTCCTGTGGAGCCTGCAGGTGGACCTCATCACCGTTGCCACTGTGAACAGCTTGGAATGGGAGGTACAGGAAGAGAGGCTGGAATATAAGATGGGAGGTACAGGAAGAGAGACTGGAATATAAGATGGGAGGTACATGAAGAGAGGCTGGAATATAAAATGGGAGGTACAGGAATAGAGGCTGGAATATAAGATGGGAGGTACATGAAGAGAGGCTGGAATATAAGATGGGAAGTACATGAAGAGAGGCTGGAATATAAAATGGGAGGTACATGAAGAGAGGCTGGAATATAAGATGGGAGGTACAGGAAGAGAGACTGGAATATAAGATGGGAGGTACATGAAGAGAGGCTGGAATATAAGATGGGAGGTACATGAAGAGAGGCTGGAATATAAGATGGGAGATACATGAAGAGAGGCTGGAATATAAGATGGGAGGTACATGAATAGAGACTGGAATATAAGATGGGAGGTACATGAAGAGAGACTGGAATATAAGATGGGAGGTACATGAAGAGAGACTGGAATATAAGATGGGAAGTACATGAAGAGAGACTGGAATATAAGATGGGAGGTACATGAAGAGAGACTGGAATATAAGATGGGAGGTACATGAAGAGAGGCTGGAATATAAGATGGGAGGTACATGAAGAGAAACTGGAATATAAAATGGGAGATACATGAAGAGAGACTGGAATATAAAATGGGAGGTACATGAAAAGAGGCTGGAATATAAAATGGGAGGTACATGAAAAGAGACTGGAATATAAAATGGGAGGTACATGAAAAGAGACTGGAATATAAAATGGGAGGTACATGAAAAGAGACTGGAATATAAAATGGGAGGTACATGAACAGAGACTGGAATATAAAATGGGAGGTACATGAAAAGAGGCTGGAATATAACATGGGAGGCATAAGGTGAGAAGACATGTGGACATGTGCAATAAATTAGCCAGAATATGATTTACAAAGTTTATAATGTTTTTGCTAATAATTTTATTTTCAAATTTCTACAGTTGATGTCAGTAGCATTTCTTGAAATTTGATGTGGAAATGGGAACTGGTGGTGCAGGGATAAGATGTCAGCCTCTGGATGGGAGGGGTTTGATTTCTACCTTATATGCCGGGAATTTTTGAAAAAATCAAATAGTGGTTTCTTCATGGTTTTACACTCTCCCAGTCTCTGGGAGTGAGATCCAATGTCTAGCCCTCTCTAGGTAGTGAGATCCGATGTCTAGCCCTCTCTGGGTAGTGAGATCTGATGTCTAGCCCTCTCTAGGTAGTGAAATCCAATGTCAAGCCCTCTCTGGGTAGTGAGATCCGATGTCTTGCCCTCTATGGGCAGTGAAATATTTCTAACCTGCTCTGGGCAGTGAGATCCGATGTCTAGCCCTCTATGGGTAGTAAGATCTGATGTCTAGCCCTCACTGGGTAGTGAGATCCGATGTCTAGCCCTCTCTGGGCAGTGAGATCTGATGTCTAGCCTTCTCTGGGCAGTGAGATCCGATGTCTAACCCTCTCTGGGTAGTGAGATCCGATGTCTTGCCCTCTATGGGCAGTGAAATATATCTAACCTGCTCTAGGTAGTGAGATCCAATGTCAAGCCCTCTCTGGGTAGTGGGATCCGATGTCTAGCCCTCACTGGGTAGTGAGATCCGATGTCTAGCTCTCTCTGGGTAGTGAGATCTGATGTCTAGCCCTCTCTGGGTAGTGAGATCCGATGTCTAGCCCTCTCTGGGTAGTGAGATCCAATGTCTAGCCCTCTCTGGGTAATGAGATCTGATGTCTAGCCCTCTCTGGGTAGTGAGATTCAATGTCTAGCCCTCTCTGGGTAGTGAGATCCAATGTCTAGCCCTCTCTGGGTAGTGAGATTCAATGTCTAACCCTCTCTGGGTAGTGAGATTCAATGTCTAGCCCTCTCTGGGTAGTGAGATTCAATGTCTAGCCCTCTCTGGGTAGTGAGATCCGATGTCTAGCCCTCTCTGGGTAGTGAGATCCAATGTCTAGCCCTCTCTGGGTCGTGAGATTCAATGTCTAGCCCTCTCTGGGTAGTGAGATTCAATGTCTAGCCCTCTCTGGGTAGTGAGATCCGATGTCTAGCCCTCTCTGGGTAGTGAGATCCAATGTCTAGCCCTCTCTGGGTAGTGAGATCCAATGTCTAGCCCTCTCTGGGTAGTGAGATTCAATGTCTAGCCCTCTCTGGGTAGTGAGATCCGATGTCTAGCCCTCTCTGGATAGTGAGATCCAATGTCTAGCCCTCTCTGGGTAGTGAGATCCAATGTCTAGCCCTCTCTGGGTAATGAGATCTGATGTCTAGCCCTCTCTGGGTAGTGAGATCCAATGTGTAGTCCTCTCTGGGTAGTGAGATCCAATGTCTAGCCCTCTCTGGGTAGTGAGATTCAATGTCTAGCCCTCTCTGGGTAGTGAGATTCAATGTCTAGCCCTCTCTAGGTAGTGAGATTCAATGTCTAGCCCTCTCTGGGTAGTGAGATCCGATGTCTAGCCCTCTCTGGGTAGTGAGTTGCCCTCTCAGAAAACAGTAATAAACAGGAAGTCCTGCTTGTGCATGTTAAAGAACCCTTGCCAGTTAAAATAGAAAAGAGTAGGCTATAAATCTCGCCACTGCCTGGCCACAAATTGTCAGTCATTAAAAAAACTCCTGCTCTAAAGAATGTGTGCATGTCAGTATGGATTCTCCTAAGATCTCTTTGAGATTCTCGAGGGGAGATATCAGAGCACCATTGGGTTTGTTTGGTGTGCAGTGATGATGATCCTAACAACTAAAATAACACTGAATTAGACAAATTTTCAACTCCAATCTTATTATATGGCTGTGAAACATGGACAGCAACAAAAATGACAATCATGAAGGTACAGACCTTCATTAATGGATGCTTGCGCAGAATAAAAAGATGGAAATGGCAGGATAAAATCACTAACATAGAATTATGGAAATGTACCAGTAAAATACCAGTGGATAAAGAGATACAGCGAAGATAATGGCGCTGGATAGGACACACGATGCAGAAGCCAATTGACAGTATTACACAACAGGCCCCTTTTTAGGAATCCACAAGGAAAAACCAAAGAGGAAGACCAAAATATTCTTGGAGAAGACAGATGGAAGCAGAGAATGAAGATGATGGGGAAAACATGGAATGATCTTAAAAGAATGGCAAGAAACAGAATGACTTGGAAAGTGTTTGTTGAAGACCTATGCTCCATAGGGAGCTGAAAGGTAGAAGAAGAAGTAGACAATCCAATAACACATGGATAACATTTGCTGAGAACAAAGGAATTCAAACAGAGAACTCTGACATTATCACAGGGAATGTTCTGGAAAGAGTTTGTATTTGTGAACCAAAATGGTGGACATTTAATTATAATTACTTTCACTCAAAAGTGTTCAGGAATATGTCTAATGTCAGGGCTTTTCAAACTGTTGACACCTGCGGCTCCCTTTCCCTGTTGATCACATAGCTCTGATGCTCTTATGGAAGTCATGATGATAGAAGTCTGGCCAACTCTGATTCTTGTATTTATTTTTGGGCTAGTCATTACTTTAGAGAAAAGAGGCCGACCCAGAGAGACAATGAGAAGAACATTGATCAGAGAGGCAAGAGCAGCAGGAATCAGCTCCCTCAATGAGAAAGAGATGCTTGCATAAAACAGAGACAAACGGCGAGATTTGATAAAATATCTTTGGAAGGATTGAAAACTGCTAGAATAAAAATTTAGATCTTCTCAATATTGCTGTATGGTGCAGACACATGGACATTAGACCAGAAAACAGAACAGAAAATTGAAGCCTTTGAAATGTGGATCTATAGAAGAATAGGTAGAATTGGATGGAAAGAAAAGAAAACAAACGAAGAAGTTTTAAAAAAACTAAAAATGAAAAGAGAACTACTAAACACAATTAGAACAAGACAAATGAAATTTTTGGGGCATGTTAAAAGACACAACAGCCTAATAAAAGTAATATTGGAAGGGAAAATACAAGGTAAAAGAGGCAGAGGTAGACCAAGACTAACATGGATGAGTAACATCAAAAGATGGACAAACCAGCCTATGACAACCTGCACCATCAAAACAAGAGACAGAGTGGAATTGCGCTCCATTGTAGCCAACCTTCAATGCAGAAACGGCACTCAATGATGATGATGTCAGTACACCTTAGTCTTTACCTGCCTCATTTACCTTGTATTTTCCCTTACAAGATCACTTTCAGAAGGTCTCATTGTGCATCAAAAAGATTATTTTATTTTGTCTTTGTTCAAATTGTGCTATATTGCTCTTCCTTCATTATCAACTCGTATTCCGATTGCTTACGATGAATGATGATATCATATGACGGGGAACAGATGGCTGTGTTCACTTTCTGTGGAGTTTCGCCTTATGTCTTTTGGCGTGTGCTGAGACTGCTATGATGGGGACTGCAGCTATCTATCTATCTATTGACCTTTCGAGCCGTAACCGGCCCATAGGGCGTAGACCAAGATACACCTTCTCCTATATGGATTTTTTGTTCTAGCAGTTTTCTTTTAAAGATATTTTATCAAATCTCGCCATCTGTCTCTGTTCTGTGCAAGCAGTTCTATCTCATTGAGGGAGCCGACTCCTGCTGCTCTTGCCTCTCTCATCAATGTTCTTCTCAGTGTCTCCCTGGGTCTTCCTCTTTTTCTTTTACCTGTTGTTTCCCATATGAGGGCTTGCTTTGCTATTCGGTTATTATCTCTTCTCATCACATGTCCAACGTATGACCATCGTCTTTTCTTTATTACTGAAGATATTAGTGGTTGATTGGCGATTTCTCTAATTTCCTCATTTGTTTTGAATTCGTTCCATGCTATACCAAGTATTTTCCTTAGACATTTATTTTCGAATGCGTTCAACTTTGTTTCTATATCTCTTGTTGTTTTCCAGCTTTCACACGCATACGTAAGGGTTGATAGTACATTTGATTTGAATAGCCTAAGTTTTGTGTTTGTGCTGATAAGTTTTGATTTCCACAACTTTTCAAGGCTTCTGAAAGACATTGCTGCTTTAGCTATTCTGATTTTAATTTCTTTGCTCGTATCCCCTTCTCGATCAATGTGACTTCCAAGATAGATAAAGTGATCGATCTCTTCTACTGGTTTGTTTTCCATGTATATTTTGTCACCTGTTGGAATTAAACTAGTCATGACTTTAGTCATGGACTGCAGCTACCTATCTTTATTTTGGAGATGAGATATTATTTTGTATCATTCCACTGGCACACTTTTTGAGCAATTATGGATTTTAATTCGTTTGCAGTGATACCGGGGCCTACCATAACCATAACCATTATTTATCTATCTATCTATTGACCTTTTGAGCCATAGCCGGCCCATAGGGCGTAGACCAAGATACTCCCTCTCTTATCTAAATTTGTATTCTAGCAGTTTTCAATTCTTTTAAAGATATTTTATCAAATCTTGCCATTTGTCTCTGTTCTGTGCAAGCAGCTCTATCTCATTGAGAGAGCCGATTCCTGCTGCTCTTGCCTCTCTCATCAATGTTCTTCTCAGTGTCTCTCTGGGTCTTCCTCTTTTACCTTTTGTTTCCCACATGAGGGCTTGCTTTGCTATTCTGTTATTATGTCTTCTCATCACATGTCCAACATATGACCATCGTCTTTTCTTTATCCATTATCAGCTCTTTGAAAACTTCATTTTTTTTTTCTTTCTCCTTTCTCTGTCTTCCCATTTTTTCTATAAATCATATTTCAAGGGCTTGAATTTTCTTTTCTGTTTTTTTATCTAATGTCCATGTTTCTGTTCCACACAAGAACATTGAGTAGATATCACACTTTAAAGCATATACAATGAACAAAAGAACAAAGGCAGATACACAGTTAATATTAAACACATTAAAAAAAAACTGACTGAAATACAACCTCTGATTTATTGTGTTCATTAACAATTCTGACTGCCTCGTCACGAAATATGTAAGTGGAGTATTGGTTAGTGTAGTTCCATAACAGTTGCTTGTCACGGCGGAAGTCCATACCCCACTGGTCCTGATAGATAGAGTAATTAATATAAATCGTGTAAGATAAAGATAACATAAAGTAAGTAAGATAAAATTAATATAAATTGTGTAAGATAAAGATAACATAAAGTAAGTAAGATAAAATTAATATAAATTGTGTAAGATAAAGATAACATAAAGTAAGTAAGATAAAATTAATATAAATTGTGTAAGATAAAGATAACATAAAGTAAGTAAGATAAAATTAATATAAATCGTGTAAGATAAAGATAACATAAAGTAAGTAAGATAAAATTAATATAAATCGTGTAAGATAAAGATAACATAAAGTAAGTAAGATAAATTAATATAAATTGTGTAAGATAAAGATAACATAAAGTAAGTAAGATAAAATTAAAATAATGATAGCAAGAGGAAGACCTAACCAAATAAAATTAGGAGAAATACCTCTACTAGACGTACAATCTTACATATATCAGGGCATTAACATAGATAAAGTGGGAGGAACAGAAAATGATACCAAAATAAGGATATCAAAAGCAAGAGGAGCTTTTGTTGCACTGGGAAACATAAGTTCATAGAAATTAGGTTAAATACAAAAATACAATTTTCAACTCCAATGTTAAGTCAGTCCTATTATCAAGAGAACAACACAATTGACAATCATGAAGATACAGACTTTCATTAATGGATGCTTACGCAGAATAAAAGAATGGAAATGGCAGGACAAAATCACTAACATAGAATTATGGAAATGTACCAGTCAAACACCAGTGGATAAAGAGCTACAGCGAAGACGTTAGCGCTGCTTAGGACACACACTGTTGAAGCCAAATGAGAGTATTACACAACAGGCCTTTTTTGGAATCCCCAGGGGAAAAGACAATGTAAACATGAATATGTCAGGTTTAAAGACAGTATTCAATATGAATATGTCAAGTTTAAAGACAGTATTCAATATGAATATGTCAGATTTAAAGACAGTAACCAACATGAATATGTCAGGTTTAAAGACAGTATTCAACATGAATATGTCAGGTTTAAAGACAGTATTCAACATGAATATGTCAGGTTTAAAGATAGTATCCAACATGAATATGTCAGGTTTAAAGATAGTATACAAAACATGAATATGTCAGGTTTAAAGACAGTATTCAACATGAATATGTCAGGTTTAAAGATAGTATCCAACATGAATATGTCAGGTTTAAAAACAGTATTCAACATGAATATGTCAGGTTTAAAGACAGTATTCAACATGAATATGTCAGGTTTAAAGACAGTATCCAACATGAATATGTCAGGTTTAAAGACAGTATCCAACATGAATATGTCAGGTTTAAAGACAGTATTCAACATGAATATGTCAGGTTTAAAGACAGTATCCAACATGAATATGTCAGGTTTAAAGACAGTATTCAACATGAATATGTCAGGTTTAAAGACAGTATCCAACATGAATATGTCAGGTTTAAAGACAGTAACCAACATGAATATGTCAGGTTTAAAGACAGTATTCAACATGAATATGTCAGGTTTAAAGACAGTATTCAACATGAATATGTCAGGTTTAAAGACAGTATTCAACATGAATATGTCAGGTTTAAAGACAGTAACCAACATGAATATGTCAGGTTTAAAGACAGTATTAAACATGAATATGTCAGGTTTAAAGACAGTATCCAACATGAATATGTCAGGTTTAAAGACAGTAACCAACATGAATATGTCAGGTTTAAAGACAGTAACCAACATGAATATGTCAGGTTTAAAGATAGTATCCAACATGAATATGTCAGGTTTAAAGATAGTATCCAACATGAATATGTCAGGTTTAAAGATAGTATACAAAACATGAATATGTCAGGTTTAAAGACAGTATTCAACATGAATATGTCAGGTTTAAAGATAGTATCCAACATGAATATGTCAGGTTTAAAGACAGTATTCAACATGAATATGTCAGGTTTAAAGATAGTATCCAACATGAATATGTCAGGTTTAAAGATAGTATTTAACATGAATATATCAAGTTTAAAGACAGTATTCAACATGAATATGTCAGGTTTAAAGACAGTATTCAACATGAATATGTCAGGTTTAAAGATAGTATTCAACATGAATATGTCAGGTTTAAAGACAGTATCCAACATGAATATGTCAGGTTTAAAGACAGTATCCAACATGAATATGTCAGGTTTAAAGACAGTATCCAACATGAATATGTCAGGTTTAAAGACAGTATCCAACATGAATATGTCAGGTTTAAAGACATTATTCAACATGAATATGTCAGGTTTAAAGACATTATTCAACATGAAACATGTCAAGTCAAATACAGTATTTAACATGAAAATGCCAGGTTCAAAAACAGTATTCAACATGAATATGTTACATTCTAAGACAATATTTGATATGAATATGTCAGTTCAAAGACAGTATTTGATATGAATATGTCAGTTCAAAGACAGTATTTGATATGAATATGTCAGTTCAAAGACAGTATTTGATATGAATATGTCAGTTCAAAGACAGTATTTAATATGAATATCATATAGAAAAATAATAGAAAAAAAAATATGTTTAAAGCTTTACGTAATTGGACAACAACAAATTAGAACAATGTTTCGGCTCATTAGGCCTGCAGCAGGAACAAACATACAATACAAACACAGATATGTATTTAAAATAAAAAATAATTAAAAAAATAAAAATAATAAAGTACTGAATTTAAAATCTTGTCCTTCTCCTGTCCACGCATGCCATGAAGCTTCTAGGGAAGCTGCAGTTTTATATTCATGGGGTCAGTACTGTCTTCTTAGACAACTCGTTCTCAATGGTTTCCTTGCATGCAAATAAACTGGCTGGGCTTGACAGCAGTGTGCAGTCTCTGGGGAGGTCTAGTCCAAACAAAAGACTGCTTCATTTTTGTGCCAAGACACATAGATGTAAAAGTTAATGAGATTACTGAGAGACATGCCAATTTGGCTGATGTTGAGTGCGGAAGGGCAATGGTGGTACTGACATTCTAAATGCCCTTTGGGATCTATCTATCTAATGTCCTTTCGAGCCGAAGACGGCACATAGGGCAGAACCACAATCTCAAAAATAGAAACCTTGCGTGCCAAAGTGGCACATATTGCAGAGATCACTGCTCTAAAATATATGGTGCTGTTTCCATAACAATACTTTTTACAATGACAGCTTGTCAAGCCATCGATCAACCTCCTTAGTCGCCTCTTACGACATGCCTGGAAGACCTTTGGGATACTGGGAGAAAAAAACTACAAAAAAAATTACTCTGAATCCACAATGACAAACAGACAGATTGCATGAATGTCATGTCAAGGTGGGAGATGCCAGACAAAAGTCTTCTTCTTCTTCTACCTTTTAGTTCCCTGTGGAGCATAGGTCTTCAACAAACACTTTCCAAGTCATTCTGTTTCTTGCCACTCTTTTAAGATCATTCCATGTCTTCTTCATCATCTTCATCTCTGCCAAGAATTCTTTGGTCTTCCTCTTTGTCTTTTCCCCTGGGGATTTAAAAAAAGGGCCTGTTGACAAAAGTGCTACACAGGAATCCAAAGAAGACTTATCAACCAACACAACACCAGTGCCTTTAAATGCCACACATTGAGTACTTCGAAGGAGATCTGAGCACTTACAGGCTTATCTGATGTGCAATGATTAAGACTTGTAGACTAAAGTAATCTAAATTAATTCACCTGGTTTGCCTCATAAGTATGAGTGTAGTAATCTTCACATCCTTGGTAATAGCCAATGTGAGACTCGAACCCTCTATACAGCGGTGTGTACTCCCACTTATGCATCCCAAGATGCCACTGTGAATATAACAAATAAAGAAATATTCAGAAATTGCTGATACTGAAACATATTCAGGCTGAAGTCTGAAGGTGTGCACAGCAGCCAGGTAAGGAAGATAAAGACTTTCCAACTTTTAGGAAAATCAGAAAACTAACCACCACTGACATGAATTGTGTTAGATGAATGACAGGAAACAGCCTGAGAGATAAAATAAGAAAACTAACCACCACTGACATGAATTGTGTTAGATGAATGACAGGAAACAGCCTGAGAGATAAAATAAGAAAACTAACCACCACTGACATGAATTGTGTTAGATGAATGACAGGAAACAGCCTGAGAGATAAAATCAGAAAACTAACCACCACTGACATGAATTGTGTTAGATGAATGACAGGAAACAGCCTGAGAGATAAAATCAGAAAACTAACCACCACTGACATGAATTGTGTTAGATGAATGACAGGAAACAGCCTGAGAGATAAAATAAGAAAACTAACCACCACTGACATGAATTGTGTTAGATGAATGACAGGAAACAGCCTGAGAGATAAAATAAGAAAACTAACCACCACTGACATGAATTGTGTTAGAAGAATGACAGGAAACAGCCTGAGAGATAAAATCAGAAAACTAACCACCACTGACATGAATTGTGTTAGATGAATGACAGGAAACAGCCTGAGAGATAAAATCAGAAAACTAACCACCACTGACATGAATTGTGTTAGATGAATGACAGGAAACAGCCTGAGAGATAAAATAAGAAAACTAACCACCACTGACATGAATTGTGTTAGATGAATGACAGGAAACAGCCTGAGAGATAAAATAAGAAAACTAACCACCACTGACATGAATTGTGTTAGAAGAATGACAGGAAACAGCCTGAGAGATAAAATAAGAAAACTAACCACCACTGACATGAATTGTGTTAGATGAATGACAGGAAACAGCCTGAGAGATAAAATAAGAAAACTAACCACCACTGACATGAATTGTGTTAGATGAATGACAGGAAACAGCCTGAGAGATAAAATAAGAAAACTAACCACCACTGACATGAATTGTGTTAGATGAATGACAGGAAACAGCCTGAGAGATAAAATAAGAAAACTAACCACCACTGACATGAATTGTGTTAGATGAATGACAGGAAACAGCCTGAGAGATAAAATCAGAAAACTAACCACCACTGACATGAATTGTGTTAGATGAATGACAGGAAACAGCCTGAGAGATAAAATCAGAAAACTAACCACCACTGACATGAATTGTGTTAGATGAATGACAGGAAACAGCCTGAGAGATAAAATCAGAAATGAAGAAGTGAGAAAAAAAGCTAGGAATAATTTCTGCTATTGTGCATATAAAGAAACAATAGACAAGATGGTTTGGCCACTGGATAAGGCAGAAAAACCAAAACACAACAAGCCTTTGATAAACTTTGCGAGAACACCAGACCCATGGGCCTACCACAAAAAAGAATGGATTGATGGAATATTAGAAACACTAGGAAACATAACAGCAAGAGAAGCCAACAAAAGAGCAAAAGATGGATTGATGGAGTATTAGAAACACTAGGAATCATAACAGCAAGAGAAACTAACAGAAGAACAAAAGATGGATTGATGGAATATTAGAAACACTAGGAAACATAACAGCAAGAGAAGCCAACAGAAGAACAAAAGATGGATTGATGGAATATTAGAAACACTAGGAATCATAACAGCAAGAGAAGCCAACAGAAGAACAAAAGATGGATTGATGGAGTATTAGAAACACTAGGAAACATAACAGCAAGAGAAGCCAACAGAAGAACAAAAGATGGATTGATGGAGTATTAGAAACACTAGGAATCATAACAGCAAGAGAAGCCAACAGAAGAACAAAAGATGGATTGATGGAGTATTAGAAACACTAGGAAACATAACAGCAAGAGAAGCCAACAGAAGAACAAAAGATGGATTGATGGAGTATTAGAAACACTAGGAAACATAACAGCAAGAGAAGCCAACAGAAGAACAAAAGATGGATTGATGGAGTATTAGAAACACTAGGAAACATAACAGCAAGAGAAGCCAACAGAAGAACAAAAGGCCGCAAATTATATCTCCCCTCAATGCTGAAAGGCAAATAAGGATTGAAAGGAGAAAAAGGAAATTCCAGTAATTTGTACAGGTTTTTCCTACAAAAAATTATATTCAAAATTTGCAAGCCAAACGAAGCAACATGTAAGGGAAAACAGGCCAGTGAGTGACAACCAAATTTTTTCTTCTTAAAATAAATCAACACATAAAATTTTATGAAAATTTAATTTATGCATAAATGGTAACATTGTCTACATTGTAACATGGGAATAGGATGCGGTAATCATTTCCTGGTTTAGGTTCAATTTACGGCCGGAAGTCTTGGAGGTGTTATTTTGTCTATTCACATGTCAGCTGTCCAGCCTGAATGTTCGACTTCCTCTTAGTGTCATTCACTACCTATCCTGAGTTACATAGATTTGTTTGATGTCTTGCCGACAGCTGAAGAGATTTCTCCCATTATAAGAAAAAAAGAAAATAAGTGAATTTCCTGAATATTGACCAAATTTATAAAAAAAAAAAAAAGCTGTCCCATTTTTACGATAGTGTCATACTTTTTTATGAAGCGCATAAACAAGTTTTTTTATTTTTTTTTATAATGCATTCGCCAGCTTTCACCTCTGGTGAAGTCCCTAGAGACTAGATAGTGAATTTTGCATATTAATCTGTTTTTCCCTGGCAGCTGTGTGCACAGGGGTCCCTCGCTGTATAGGCAGATAACTCAGTCTTCGGAGGTACTCATATTTTTTCCGTCCAATAGTAATTGATGTTCCAAGCCGGGTCTCTTTACTGAGACCAGGGGTGGTTACAGCAGAGAGAAATCATAAATAAAAATTCCAACTGGTTCAGCCGGGATTTGAACTCACAACCTCTCTGTCTCAAGGTCGGCATCTTGCCTCAAGACCAACCAGTCCCCCGTGCTGGTTTTTGATCAAATATCAAAACAAACAAGTCCAGTTCTCAGGGGTCACTCAAAATAATAATTAGGAAGGTAGGAGGGACATGTTTGCCTACTGCAAACTGTCGAATTACAAAAAAATTATATTTTCATGTCGTCATTTTATCAAGGGTATTATAATCCTGGGTGTCTTATTCTTTAGATGTGGAGTAGATGCAATTATTATTCTTTAAATGTGGAGTAGATGCAATTATTATTCTTTAGATGTGGAGTAGATGTGAACTTAGGCTATTCAAATCAAATGTACTATCAACCCTTACGTATGCGTGTGAAAGCTGGAAAACAACAAGAGATATAGAAACAAAGTTGAACGCATTCGAAAATAAATGTCTAAGGAAAATACTTGGTATAGCATGGAACGAATTCAAAACAAATGAGGAAATTAGAGAAATCGCCAATCAACCACTAATATCTTCAGTAATAAAGAAAAGACGATGGTCATACGTTGGACATGTGATGAGAAGAGATAATAACCGAATAGCAAAGCAAGCCCTCATATGGGAAACAACAGGTAAAAGGAAAAGAGGAAGACCCAGGGAGACACTGAGAAGAACATTGATGAGAGAGGCAAGAGCAGCAGGAGTCGGCTCCCTCAATGAGATAGAACTGCTTGCACAGAACAGAGACAGATGGCGAGATTTGATAAAATATCTTTAAAAGAAAACTGCTAGAACAAAAAATCCATATAGGAGAAGGTGTATCTTGGTCTACGCCCTATGGGCCGGTTACGGCTCGAAAGGTTCAAGATGTGGAGTAGACACAATTATTATTCTTTAGATGTGGAGTAGACACAATTATTATTCTTTAGATGTGGAGTAGGCACATTTATTATTCTTTAGATGTGGAGTAGACGCAATTATTATTCTTTAAATGTGGAGTAGACACAATTATTATTCTTTAGATGTGGAGTAAAAAAGTAAAGTAAAGTACCCCCCGTCACGCCAAGTGGCGTATAGGGAAATATGGTGTTAGTGACCCTATATTTTACAGACCTTCAGCACATGATTTTTGGGGTAATGTGGTCGGTATTACGCCCGTGCTGCTTTTACTTTCCCAGAAAAAATCCGGTACCCATTTAAGGCTGGGTGAACCCGGAGCCGTCGGTTGGGATCGAACCCTACCCCTTGTCCGTAGTAGTCCAGTTCACTAACCACTGAGCTATCGCGGCTCCTACTAATTTTTAGGGAATTAGTAAAACCCAGGTGTCCTCGCCAGGGTACGAACCCCGGCTGTTGCCGTGGTAAGCCAACCGCCTATCGATTGCGCTAACCGGACACCCTTAGATGTGGAGTAGATGCAATTATTATTCTTTAGATGTGAAGTAGATGCAATTATTATTCTTTAGATGTGGAGTAGACACAATTATTATTCTTTAGATGTGGAGTAGACACAATTATTATTCTTTAGATGTGGAGTAGACACAATTATTATTCTTTAGATGTGGAGTAGACACAATTATTATTCTTTAGATGTGGAGTAGATGCAATTATTATTCTTTAGATGTGAAGTAGACACAATTATTATTCTTTAGATGTGGAGTAGACACAATTATTATTCTTTAGATGTGGAGTAGATGCAATTATTATTCTTTAGATGTGAAGTAGACACAATTATTATTCTTTAGATGTGGAGTAGACACAATTATTATTCTTTAGATGTGGAGTAGACACAATTATTATTCTTTAGATGTGGAGTAGATGCAATTATTATTCTTTAGATGTAAAGTAGACACAATTATTATTCTTTAGATGTGGAGTAGACACAATTATTATTCTTTAGATGTGAAGTAGACACAATTATTATTCTTTAGATGTGTAGTAGACACAATTATTATTCTTTAGATGTGGAGTAGACACAATTATTATTCTTTAGATGTGGAGTAGACACAATTATTATTCTTTAGATGTGGAGTAGGCACATTTATTATTCTTTAGATGTGAAGTAGATGCAATTATTATTCTTTAGATGTGGAGTAGACACAATTATTATTCTTTAGATGTGGAGTAGACACAATTATTATTCTTTAGATGTGGAGTAGGCACATTTATTATTCTTTAGATGTGGAGTAGATGCAATTATTATTCTTTAGATGTAAAGTAGACGCAATTATTATTCTTTAGATGTGAAGTAGATGCAATTATTATTCTTTAGATGTGAAGTAGATGCAATTATTATTCTTTAGATGTGTAGTAGACACAATTATTATTCTTTAGATGTGTAGTAGACGCAATTAGCCATTTCTTTGTCCACAATTCACATGCTTGGATTTGCAGCCATAATATTTTATGTTTCCAACATTCAAATAAAGAGTTAGAATGGAGGGACTAGATCAATGGAAACAGCACAAAATTGTAATGGTTGAGGTTGCCACAGACGCAAAAGCTATAACCCCGTATATATCCTCCTATACCCAAATGAGTAAATCAATGAGAGGGTAAAATAAAATGTGTGTAATCATTACCTTCCCGACAATGTGAGATCGATAACCTAATATGTTGAAGTACTGAGGCATGATGGTCTCGTTAAGGGGTAAGCCATAAGGCTGATCTCCCACAATTACTGAATGTTGCATGCCTAAAACGCACAAAAGGTAAGCAATTAATAAAAACACAAAATGTAAGCAATTATTAAATACAAAAGGTAAACAATTAATAAAAACACAAAATGTAAGCAGTTATTAAATACAAAAGGTAAGCAATTATTAAATACAAAAGGTAAGCAATTAATAAAGACCTTTGACTTTATTTACTTTGCTTTATTATACACTTTGCTTTATTTGGAGCCTCAGAGGCTGAGTGGTTAGTGTGCTCACCTCAGAGGCCGAGTGGTTAGTGTGCTCACCTCAGAGGCTGAGTGGTTAGTGTGCTCACCTCGGTGGCTGAGTGGTTAGTGTGCTCACCTCAGAGGCCGAGTGGTTAGTGTGCTCACCTCAGAGGCTGAGTGGTTAGTGTGCTCGCTTCATGATCAGAAGGGTCCGGGCTCAATCCCCAAAATTGGGGGATTTTTTTCGGACTGACAAGGCTCCGGGGTTCACCCAACCTCTAAAAACTGAGTACTAGAGATTTTTCTGGGAAGTAAATATGGCGATTTTTCTGGGAAGTAAAGATGGCGATTTTTCTGGGAAGTAAAGATGGCGATTTTTCTGGGAAGTAAAGATGGCGATTTTTCTGGGAAGTAAAGATGGCGATTTTTCTGGGAAGTAAAGATGGCCTGGTGTGATAACAACCATATCACCCAAAAATGTGCCGTGATCATAGAAAAATATGATTACTAACACCATATTCTCAATAATCCTAGGAAGGTATGGATGGACCCATTACCTTTACATACATTACTTTATTTACTAGAAAAATAGGTTCTGTAATCACCATACATTTATATGTAGTTGGAGACATATGATAAGTAGTTTGGAAAAAAAAAATGAGCGGCTCAAAAGTTTCTCAAAGCAAACCCTTGAATGTTTCTCATAGCAAACCCTCAAAAATTTCTCAAAGCAAACCTTCAAAAGTTTCTCAAAGCAAAGCCTCGAATGTTTCTCAAAGCAAACTCTCAAATGTTTCTCAAAGCAAAGCCTCAAATGTTTCTCAAAGCAAAGCCTTGAATGTTTCTCAAAGCAAACCCTCAAATGTTTCTCAAAAGCAAAACCTCAAATGTTTCTCAAAGCAAAGCTTCAAATGTTTCTCAAAGCAAACCCTCAAAAGTTTCTCAAAGCAAACCTTCAAGGTTTCTCAAAGCAAAGCCTCGAATGTTTCTCAAAGCAAACTCTCAAATGTTTCTCAAAGCAAAGCCTCAAATGTTTCTTAAAAGCAAAGCCTTGAATGTTTCTCAAAGCAAACTCTCAAATGTTTCTCAAAGCAAAGCCTCAAATGTTTCTCAAAGCAAACTCTCAAATGTTTCTCAAAGCAAAGCCTCAAATGTTTCTCAAAAGCAAAGCCTCAAATGTTTCTCAAAGCAAAACCTCAAATGTTTCTCAAAGCAAAGCCTCAAATGTTTCTCAAAGCAAAACCTCAAATGTTTCTCAAAAGCAAAACCTCAAATGTTTCTCAAAGCAAAGCTTCAAATGTTTCTCAAAGCAAAACCTCAAATGTTTCTCAAAAGCAAAACCTCAAATGTTTCTAAAAAGCAAAGCCTCAAATGGTTCTCAAAGCAAACCCTCAAATGTTTCTCAAAGCAAACCCTCAAAAGTTTCTCAAAGCAAACCTTCAAAAGTTTCTCAAAGCAAAGCCTCGAATGTTTCTCAAAGCAAACTCTCAAATGTTTCTTAAAGCAAAGCCTCGAATGTTTCTCAAAGCAAACTCTCAAATGTTTCTCAAAGCAAAGCCTCAAATGTTTCTCAAAAGTAAAGCCTCGAATGTTTCTCAAAGCAAACTCTCAAATGTTTCTTAAAGCAAAGCCTCGAATGTTTCTCAAAGCAAACTCTCAAATGTTTCTCAAAGCAAAGACTCAAATGTTTCTCAAAAGCAAAGCCTCAAATGTTTCTCAAAGCAAAACCTCAAATGTTTCTCAAAGCAAAGCCTCAAATGTTTCTCAAAGCAAAACCTCAAATGTTTCTCAAAAGCAAAACCTCAAATGTTTCTCAAAGCAAAGCCTCAAATGTTTCTCAAAGCAAAACCTAAAATGTTTATCAAAAGCAAAACCTCAAATGTTTTTCAAAAGCAAAGCCTCAAATGGTTCTCAAAGCAAAACCTCAAATGTTTCTCAAAAGCAAAGCCTCAAATGTTTCTCAAAGCAAAACCTCAAATGTTTCTCAAAGCAAAGCCTCAAATGTTTCTTAAAGCAAATCCTCAACGTAGGCCCTCAAATGTTTCTCAAAGCAAAGCCTCAAATGTTTCTCAAAGCAAAACCTCAAATGTTTCTCAAAGCAAAGCCTCGAATGTTTCTCAAAGCAAAACCTCAAATGTTTCTCAAAGCAAAACCTCAAATGTTTCTCAAAGCAAAACCTCAAATGTTTCTCAAAGCAAAACCTCAAATGTTTCTCAAAGCAAACCCTCAAATGTTTCTCAAAGCAAACCCTCAAATGTTTCTCAAAGCAAACCCTCAAAGTTTTCTCAAAACAAACCCCCAAAAGACTAATGTGCAGGGAATTGTGGAAGGAAGAAGAAGTAGAGGTAGGCAGAGAAAAAGATAGGAAGATAACATCAAAGAATGGACAGGTCTCGACTTCACAGAGTCCCAAAACATGGCTGTATATAGGGATAAATTGAGATAATTCAAGAAGTCTGTCATTAGAGCCTCAAAATGGATGGAGGGAAAGAAGAAAGGCTCTTAATAATTGGAGGAAAAATTAAAAAATAAAAAAATGGTATGTAAGAAGCTTAATGTGACAAGTGGACGACACAGACTAAACAACGTTTCGGCTCAATAGACCTTCATCAGGAACAAACAAAAAAACACACACACAAAACTATAATTTCCTCATATTCAGCTTTACTGCAGCTTCGCATTTTTATGCCTTAACCCTCTTAATAATTGATAGTATTTGGTTGCAGATTACCAAAACTCTGAATCCATCAACAAAATATCCATATGTATTATGTCACCTGATAATGTGATATGTCACATTCAACATACCTGTATGTATGGGGTGACGTGCTGTCATCAGTGCACTACGAGTTGGTGTACATATGGGACTGACATAATAGTTGTTAAGAATGATTCCATTGTAGCCCAAGAAATCAATGTTTGGGGTAGGTATCTGATCAGAACCATGAAAGCTGACATCGTTGTAACCCTGTAGCATAGAAACAAAATAATCTCACACAATTATGGCTCATTATGCATAATTACATGAACAAGGAAGCCAGCTGAGAGTATTACACAACAGGCCCTTTTTTGGAATTCCCAGGGGAAAAGACAAAGAGGAAGACCAAGGAATTCTTGGAGAAGACAGATAGAAGCAGATATGAAGATGATGGGGAAGACATGGAATGATCTTAAAAGAATGGCAAAAAGCAGAATGACTTGGAAAGTGTTTGTTGAAGACCTATGCTCCACTGGGAGCTAAAAAGGTAGAAGAAGAAGATGCATAATTACAATAAAAATATAAAACTAAAGAAATATAAAAGCTGCTTACACTTAATGCTCTTGTATAGATCTGAGTGTTGGCTAACAATAGAATTGATAATATCAATCATTTCATCTAAGGAAACTGGTTGGTCTTGAGGCAAGATGTTGGTCTTGAGACAGGGAGGTTGTGAGTTCAAATCTTGGCTGCACCAGTTGGGATATTTATTGGTGATTTCTCTCTGCGACAACCATCCCTGGTCTCAGCAGCAAGGCCCGGCTTGAAAAGTTGATTACTCATCGACTGAAAAAATATGAGTACTTCAGAAGTTGGAGTTATCTGCCTGTGCGGCAAGGGACCCTTGTGCACATGGCTGTCAAGGAGGAATGGATTAACACACAAAATTTACTTGTAATCTCTATGGACTTCGCTAGAGGTGAAAGCTGATGAATGCTAAAAAAAACAAAAAACATTTAATCTTTTATATAATTGTCATAACTCGTCTGCAATAAAATTCTTAGAATATTTAGTTGAAACAGAATATTGGCCAAAAACATTACAGCCAAATTTCCGCATATTAAAAAATATAAAAAACTGGATGTTGAGAGGAAGATTTGTATTGCCCCTATCTACCAACAATGGTTTCAGTACAATATAATGTTGCCAGAATGGCAAACCTGGATATGACAGGCATACTTCCCACCAGTGTTTATAGGTAATTATCAGCACAAATATCAAATACACTAAATATTAAATACTATACAAGGCCACAAGTATTGCTGCAGGAAACATATGAAATGCTTCGATACTCTCCAACCGAGAGGATAAAACTCTTTTCACGCTCTTCTTTAATCACTGGTCTCCTCTCCATTTCTGTCCTGTGTCCTGTCCCAATTCTTCCATGTGTTATCTTTATTACCTCTCATGTTCTTCTTCTTCTTCCTTGCTCCCACCCTTCTCTCTCTTTTACTCTTCTTCTTGTCTTCTTTTCACACTATAGAACGGGGGAGCAGAAGCACCTGCGACCTGCGGTCACAATAGCAGGGTCTGCGCACCATCAGCTGACCAAGACCTAGCAGTTCTACCTCCTCATGGTCTCCCATGGTAACAGTCTGTGTCAAAACAGACTGACTAACATAAGCTAAGATCGCCATGTTCCCTGTAGTGGTGGCTGTTACTGATATAGAGGACCCAGTATTGCAGAACGGGTGCTTCCCGAGTCCCAATGCGGTTTCAGACCGGGAGATCAACCATAGATATGATCTTCACTCTTAGACAACTGCAGGAAAAATGTCGGGAACAAAATATGCCGCTCTATATTGCCTTTGTGGATCTCACAAAGGCATTCGACACAGTAAACAGAGATGGTCTCTACAAGGTGTTAGAAGGCATAGGCTGCCCTCCTAAACTACTTAGGCTGATAATTTCCTTCCATGAAGACATGAATGGCAAAGTCCATTTTGATGGGAGTCCATCAGAGAATTTCAAAGTCAACAAAGGAGTGAAACAGGGATGTGTCCTCGCCCCCACCCTTTTTGGTATATTTTTTGCTGCCCTCCTAAATTACACCTTCGAAAACAGCTCAGGAGATATTTACATTCGCACTAGACCAGATGGCTCACTGTTCAACCTAGCACGACTAAGAGCAAAAACCAAAACAAATATTGCCCTACTTAAAGAATTTTTATTTGCTGACGATGCAGCCCTAGTCGCTCATAGTGAGGCCACCCTACAGTCGCTGATCAACAACCTGGATAAAGCATGCGACCTTTTTTCACTGTCAATTAATGTTCAGAAGACAGTAATACTAAATCAAGGTGACTTCAAACCTCTATCTATTACTCTAAAAGACTGCCCACTAGAATCAGTACAGAAATTTACATATCTTGGATCCACAGTTACGCAAACCATCTCTCTTGATGAAGAAATAAACTGTCGAATTGGTAAGGCTGCTACGACCTTCGGCAAACTCACAAAAAGGGCATGGAACAACACGAAACTAACTTAAAAGACTAAACTCTTAATATATCAAACATGTGTGCTTAGCACACTACTATATGGATCCGAAACCTGGACAACATACTCAAACCAGGAAAAAAGACTAAATGTCTTCCACATGCGATGTCTCCGCAAAATAATGCACATCAAATGGCAGGACAAAATAACCAACTTAACTGTCCTGCAACGTGCTAAGACCCTAACAATCATGTCGATGCTCAGAAGTCGAAGGCTAAGATGGCTGGGGTATGTCCAACGGATGGAAGAAAAACGCATTCCTAGGCAAATACTATATGGCGAGCTAAAACACAGAAAACGACAAATCGGCAGACCTAAACTACGATATAGAGATATCTGCAAATCATCTCTGAAAGACTTCTCCATCTGTGAAAACGACTGGCAACATCTGGCAAGTGATCGCACATCATGGAGAGCATGTATAAGGAACGGTATAACAACATTTGAGACTGTTCTAAGACAGGACTTAGAAGAGAAGAGACTCATGAAAAAGGATGGTAAACCCTGTGGACCAGCGAGCCTGACCTGTTCATTATGTGACCGCGTGTGTTTGTCAAACATTGGTAGAATTAGCCACGAGAGAAGCTGTTCGGCAAAAACAATACCTAAAAAAAAATACGCAATAGCCTCCACTAGACCGTCTGACAAGACGAAAAAGGGCCATATATTGCAGTACCTCTGGGCTGGACTAGTAATTTCTCAGCATAGCATGGGATAGATAAACTCCAACCTCTCCAGTAAGAGCCAGGAATTTCAAGAAAGCCATTACGACACGCCACATCTTATGAGTCAAAGGGCATCAACTCGTGGCAATCCGTCAACAACAAGAACAATAACAACAACAATACTATGGAACACCTCCTTTCATTTTTCCAACTTTTCACTGTTTGGTTCCTTTGGTCTAATTAAAATCTATCTGGCCTATTTCTACTTATCTTTTAACCAGACTCTTTGTAAATCCTGGACACCGCCTTTTTCCGCCATTTATTTTAGCTGTGTTGTGTTTTCTGACTTTGATTTTTGTGTTTAACGTGTATAGCTTGCTTGATATACCAAATGAAGGCTTTTGCTGAAACACTGTAGTTTGTTTTGTCTCTGTAAGTCTAGCTGCTCACCAGCATTTTATGTTTATTTTATGTGTAATTGTCAGTTAGACTGTCCCTGTATTTTTCAGTTCCGCTCTACAATTGTTCAAAGTCTCTGAGTTTTCTCTTTTTAAAATGATTCCTGATTAGTGTCCAAGTGTTTTCAACTGGGTTTGGGTTGAGATGATTGCTGGGCCACTTCAGTATTGTCACATTCTTCTCTTACAGCTATGTTTTAAAAGCATGAGATAAACACTTTGGGTCACTGTCATGTTGACATATGCACTCATTTTGTGTTATTCAACCTATGTAGCTCCTGACTCAAAATGTTACATCTTCTCAATATTCCTATATGGTGCAGAAACATGGA
The DNA here is from genome assembly GCA_032433765.1 of Megaustenia siamemsis. NCBI lineage: Eukaryota > Metazoa > Mollusca > Gastropoda > Stylommatophora > Ariophantidae > Megaustenia > Megaustenia siamemsis. The sequence goes on from JAVIAB010000046.1 coordinate 5,709,426, forward strand.
CATTAGACAAGAAAACAGAACAGAAAATTGAAGCCTTTGAAATGTGGATTTATAGAAGAATAGATAGAATTGGATGGAAACAAAAGATAACAAACGATAAAGTTTTAAAACAACTGAAAATAAAAAGAGAACTACTAAATATAATTAAGACAAGACAAATGAAATTTTTGGGGCATGTTAAAAGACACAACAGCCTACTAAAAGTAATATTGGAAGGAAAAATACAAGGTAAAAGAGGCAGAGGCAGACCAAGACTAACATGGACGAGTAACATCAGAAGATGGTCAAGTCAATCTATGACAGCCTGCACCATCAAAGCAAGAAACAGAGTAGAATGGCGATCCATGGTAGCCAACCTTCGTTGCGGAGAAGGCACACGATGATGATGATGAGCTCCTGACTACATCAGCATTAAATTTCAATGAGTTTCCACCTCAATCATGCACTCCCATATGTTTTCTATACTCCTCGTTGGCCTGGCCCAGCCTCAATGATTTAAGGAAGACACAGATAGTCCTTTCTGCTAAAAATTCTTGGCCTCCCACTACCTTCCTTTCACTTCACTCCATTACCTGATTTTATTTACTTACAGCTCTGAGGACATTCTACTTAGGAATGTTCAAGGTTTTAGAAATGTTAAAACATGTTTGATCTCCTTCATTCTAAAGCTACTACATTAACTTTGCTTATGTATAAATTTCCTGTCACTTGGATTAGAAACTGTCATCAGATTTATTATTAAGGAACTTTCTTCTACGCTAATTTTTTCATTTCTGGTAGAGTTTTTTGCAAACTTAAGTGGAGTGAACTTGAAGCAAAACATGCACATTTCATTAGATGTCAGCATATTTAGCTCATCAGTGGTTAGTGTTCTTGCTTTCTGATTACAAGAGTCTGCGTTCAATTTCCAGAAGTAACCAATGTTTCTTTCAGACCCAGCCTATAAAAATGGGTACCAGAGATTTTCCTGGGAAGTAAAAGTGGCCTGGTATGATACAGATCACATCACCCAAAAAGTGTGACAAGGTCATGGAAAAAATATAAATCTTCTTCTTGTTCTACCTTTTTAGCTCCCAGTGGAGCATAGGTCTTCAACAAACACTTTCCAAGTCGTTCTGTTTTTTGCCATTCTTTTAAGATCATTCCATGTCTTCCCTATCATCTTCATCTCTGCTTCTATCTGTGTTCTCCAAGAATTCCTTGGTCTTCCTCTTTGTCTTTTCCCCTGGATGCTAACACCATATTCCTTATATGGCATGCAAGGCGTGAAGGGAACTTTTACTTAATTTTTGTCTATAAAGTTAAAATAAAGAGCCCTGTCACGCCAAGTGACGAATATGGAATATGGTGTTAGTGACCATAATTTTACAGACCTTTGGCACATGATTTTTGGGGTAATGTGGTCGGTAATACGCCCGTACAGCTTTACTTTCCCAGAAAAAATGCAGTACCCATTTAAGGCTGGGTGAACCCAGAAGCCGTCAATCCAGATCAAACCCTACCTCTTGTCCTTTGTAGTCCAGTTAACTAACCACTGAGCTATCACAGCTCCCTATTTTTATATATAGCTTAGCAGAAAAGCTACCATTTTTGTTGAAAAATATTGTCTGTATATTGTATTTGACTACATCACTCATCGTTACATCTATGTCTGAATAGATGAGTTTAGGGACTACAGATAATATAGTTTAGTTGATGGATCATCCTCATTGCACATTGAACATGTCCATAAGTGCTCAGATCTCCTCCCCTGTATGTCCCTCAGTGCGTGGAGACTAAAGACTTCAGTTCTGTGCTGATTTGTTGTTCGGAGGCAAAGGTGCCCAACAGCAGGGAAGTTGTCAGCGACCCACAGCTGATGGCTTGTGCAAGGGTCGGTGAACCAGAACCATGCAGACCCGTCTTTCCCTATTTGTGGTGCCTCCAGTAACAGACTACTCTGTCTAGTCTGGCTAAGTGAGTAGGGATCAAAGAGGGGAGACAACCCGGTACCCAAAAATAACATACTGAAGTTAGATGTGTTGGGCTGAAAGATTAGTTTTACTGCAAACAACAGAACATCGTACACATGCTACTTAATGTCATTTCAAGGACAGATGTTGAAGAGGTGTATTCCTTAAGTCATCGGGTGAACGCAAGCAAGCATTTGTTATTCTTCTGTGTCTTCCCATGTAGCGCTCCTTTTTGATGTTTTGACGTGATCTTCATGTAATCTGGACATGGTTGTAGAAAACTAATGACAACATTCCATATAATATTAACTCTTTCTGTATGGAAGCTTTTTATCGACGCAACGGAAGAGATTTCAGAGACAAAATTGTTCATGGTTTTAAGAATCAATCTACATATTTATATTTACCTAACATATAACATATTATATATGAATGTTTAGATAATTGAACAAGGTATTAGATTTCACCAATATCCAGATGATACAAGACATGTAAAAAAGAATATGGTTTGATGGCGTTCACACTTATCAAATTGAGCATGGCGCACTAAGCGCCAAAACGTACATTGCCGAAATTGTATTGGCGCACAGTGCGGCGAAACGTACGGAAAGAGTTAACTGCTGATCACCAGAAATACAATCACTCCCTGAATACCCAGCACACTTTCTTTCACGATAACCTGATAATCACACCTACTCACCAAATCATCGGCCACAATTAAAATAATATGAGGCCTCGGGGAAGCATTTTTTGGTAATGTTCTACCCTCTACACAAAGCAGAACTACCACACAATGAAGAAATGCCAGCATAAACACATGTTCACCGTTGACACATCCCATCTCCTGATAGCAGATGTCTGTACTATCAAAAACAGCCTTGGATTTGCACGACTCTGAAGAAACAAAAATACTGAAATAAATTCATAAGAACAGCAAAGTAAAAGAAATTTACAAATATAAATGACTTCCGGTCAATTTGGTGGATAGACGACAATAACCATTGAGGCACTGTTTGAAAAGTGTTCCTTGCTGCAGTTTCCTCATATTCCAAGTTAGGCTTACCAGGGCCTTCAACAAACTACAACTACAAACAACTACAACTAACTACAAAGAACTACAACTAACTACAACTACAAACAACTACAACAACTACAAACAACTACAACAACTACAACTAACTACAACTAACTACAACTACAACAACTACAAACAACTATAACAACTACAAACAACTAACTACAACTACAAACAACTACAACTAACTACAACTACAACAACTACAAACATAAATGAAAGAGAGTTGAGGAGATCTATTTGCCATCGAGTGGGTCGCAGCTAGAACTGAAGAGAACTCTCTGCTCATTTATTTTTAATATTATTTTCTTATTGTCAAGATTTTAATGCAACATATTTAAATTATTTTATTTTAACTGTTTAAAATTGGATAACTTTTCCTCATTGTGAGTATCTGTTAGATGTTAATTATGGACTTATAGGGTCAGATTATATGGGTTTCTCATTTTAGTATTTCAAGATATGGTAACCCTAGTGATTGATCTAATAATGTGTGGTCCCATACATTTCTTTCTTTCTTTCCTTCCTCATTTGTCTTCCGGCAAGTGATACAATTTTTTATATATATATATATTCTCCTATTCTTTCTAATTTATACATCTTAACATTCATCCTACCACCCCTCATGTAGCTTTCTTCTTTTTTAATTTTTCTACATCCTACTTTCTTCTTTTCTGTCCACCTCTCCATTCTTCTGATCATGTAGTTATAGATAATTGAGTTTCACCGTTTGTTTTCGTTGTCCTTGTACTCTGAAGAAGGCCACAGGCCAAAACGTCAGTATTGTGTTGTGTTCCTCCCTTGTAAAGCTGTCTTCATACCTTGGAGTGTTTAACACTCCCCACCACTGGCTCCTTGCTACCAGCTTTACCGCAGCATCACAATTATTTGCCTATTCCCTACCCAGAGATATGGTTTGCAGTTTCTTGCTCTTCTATTGGCCTCTTCTGATATTATACCTCCGAGTGTTTTTAATATCGTTTATTCACATTTTACTTGGTATGCCGCTTGACAACAATGGTAGCTCATTGTATTAGATTTAATTCTTTATGTCTTAACACATGCCCGAACCACTTGATCTGTTGTCACTTTATGTATTCAATAGCTGGTTCCGTTTCTACTCTAATGTTTTTTAGTTCAAGAATATAATTTGGGTATTTTCTATGTTTGGGAGCCTGTAGATTTTACACATAATAAACAGTAAAAGAAAAGAATTTCATTTCTTATGTTCATTTTGTCCAGAGGAGCAAGAGCTAGGATGTTCATTTTGTCCAGAGGAGCAAGAGCTAGGATGTTCATTTTGTCCAGAGGAGCATGAGCTAGGATGTTCATTTTGTCAGGAAGGTCATGAGCTAGGATGTTCATTTTGTCAGGAGGGTCATGAGCTAGGATGTTCATTTTGTCAGGAGGAGCGTGAGCTAGGATTTTCATTTTGTCCAGAGGAGCATGAGCTAGGATGTTCATTTTGTCCAGAGGAGCATGAGCTAGGATGTTCATTTTGTCCAGAGGAGCATGAGCTAGGATGTTCATTTTGTCCAGAGGAGCATGAGCTAGGATGTTCATTTTGTCCAAAGGAGCAAGAGCTAGGATGTTCATTTTGTCAGGAGGAGCGTGAGCTAGGATTTTCATTTTGTCCAGAGGAACATGAGCTAGGATGTTCATTTTGTCAGGAGGGTCATGAGCTAGGATGTTTATTTTGTCAGGAGGAGCATGAGCTAGGATGTTCATTTTGTCCAGAGGAGCATGAGCTAGGATGTTCATTTTGTCCAGAGGAGCAAGAGCTAGGATGTTCTTTTTGTCCAGAGTAGCATGAACTAGGATGTTCATTTTGTCCAGAGGAGTATGAGTTAGGCCAGCAGTTCCCAAAGTGTTCACTGCAGTTCCCTAGGGTGCTACCAAACTATGGCAGCGGTGCCGTATCGAGGATATTGTGATGTGCCTCCGCAGTGGTTATAAATCATAAAATAACTTCCACATAGGCTTAATATTTGTTAGTACATAAATGAGTTTCTACAAGGTACCAATTTTTAGTGGCTGGATAAACTCTAAAGTTTGTTGGTTGAAAAAAAAAATCAACCACTTCTGGGAGTCGAACCAAGACCATTCTGATCAGGACGTGAGCACACTAATCGCTCAGCCACAGAGGCTCCATAATCTACATCAACATCAATATTTATGCTTATTAGTTTATATAACATATAATTTATATTGGTAATTTTCTAGTTTAGCATCTTTCTGCTCAGAGTAACATCCCCTTGCACTTTATTTAGTAATTCTCTTCTCTTTCGTTAGAAGACCTGTGGGTTAGGATTACCCTAAACCAAACCGTAAACCTTGTAGGATAAATTACATTACAAGCACAAAAACTAGAAACATTTGATATATTCATATATGTGCAGTCATTCGGAGGAGATCACTGGAAAGATTCTTCTTCTCTCTTTCCTCATTTGCCTTTCAGTATCAAGGGGAGATATAATTTAGCTCTTTTCTTCTTCTGTTCACCTATGCTGCTGTTATGTTTCCTAGTGTTTTTAATATTCCGTCAAACAATCTTTTCCATGGTCGGCCATTGGTTCTGGCGTTCTCGCAACGTTTATCGAAGGCTCGTTGTGTTGTGTTTTGATCTTACTGCCTTGTCACGTGGCCAAACCATTTTATCTGTTATTTCCTTATATATTCTATGACGGGGGCTATTTCTAGCTTTTTTCTCAGTTCTTTATTTCTGATCTTATCTCCCAGACTGTTTCCTGTCATACGTCTAACACATTTCATCTCAGTAGAGGTTATTTTTCTTATTATTCTTGCATCTAGGGTCCAGGTCTGGCATTGGTAGCACAACGTTGGGATGAAGATTGTATTATATAGTGCTCGTTTTGCCTCCAGAGTTATTTCTCTTGTTGGACAATAATAGTGATAGCTGACCGATGATTTTACAAGCTTTGTGGCATCTTGAGTTTATCTCTGCTGTTTGTGAATTGTCGTTTGCCACTAAACTTCCTAGGTGGGACTAAGCAATGTTTACATTGAACAACACGATATATGCTATTGCTGCGAGTTGGCAGATTTTTGAAAATTTTTTCAAGGGTTTGAACATAAATGTTTGTTCACAGTTCGTTAACCTTCGCTGTAGATAAAGTCAGTAATTCGCTTCGGATGTTTATGACCTTGGTAGCTAAGTACCTAACTTGTGCAAACGGATGGCATTGGCAAGGATCATTTTGAATCTATGAAGTGTGCTCATTTTGTGTTGAACTCAAAAGCATATGTGCTTTTTAACCAAAGACTTTTTTGGGGGGGACTCAATGAAGATATCCCTGATGGAAGAATAAATTGTACTATTAGTCCCATAAATGATTCGCTTCCAGAGGTTTATGATGTAAACAAAGCAGTTTTGTCATTGCAAGTGAATAATGTCCACACCTATAATTGGTCAGGATTGTGTAGCACCAGCAGCTTTATAGCGAACACAGAAAACATCACAGGATTGTGCTGTTCTGAAACAGCTATGCCATGCTACCCTAGAATTGCCTTTAATGGGATTACTGTGACCACAAACCACTCTCCATGTGTGTGTGCCACATATTTACACCCCAGAAAGAAATACTGAATATAACAACATCATGTGCCGTCTGTGATATTAATGACCACAGACCATGAGCCTCCTGTATGATTGATACAACTGTTGCACCAAGCATTTCATCAGCAGAGCCATATCTATGGAATGTTAATCTGACATTGTTCTTGAATGATGTCCAAGTTAATGAGACATCAGAATCATGTGGCGGCAGTTACAAGAAGGGAGCGGAGAACATCAAGTTCTGCTGCTATAAAGGAGACTTGCCTTGCTATCCCAGAATTGCCTTAAATGGGATCACTGTAGTTGAAAACTTCTCCTCTTGTGTAAACTACACATTCACATCTAAGAGTGAATCAGTGAAGGTCACAAAATCATATTCTCTCTGTGGTTTTACTAACTACAGGTCATGTGGCTTCTGTTGGATTGGAAATGATAACTTACCACCACTGTGTGTCTATATGTTTGGAATTGGAGTCATCAATGATGGCCTAACATCATCAAGTGCTATGACGATCATCATTTTCGGGAGGACGTGAACTCCCATGGTATATGGTGGATAGGCGGCAGGAACCATTGAAGGCTATGTCTGAAAAGTGTTCCTTCTTGCAGTTTCCTCATATTCCAAGACCGGCTTGTTGCAGGAGCTACTGAGTTAAGTGCTCTGTGCACACCGTGAGCTGTGTGTCTCATCCGTTTTGATCCTGCTTCGATATCCCGCTGGTTTACGATGAATGATGATATCGTATGACAGGGAACAGTTGGCTGTGTTCACTTTTTTCGTGGTTTCGCCTTATGTCTTTTGGCGTGTGCTGAGACTGCTACGATGGGGACTACAGTTACCTTTCTTTGTTTGGGAGATGAGTTAGTAATGCGGATGATTCCACTGGCACGGGCGGTTGAGCATTTGGATTTTAATTCGTTTGCAGTGATACCGAGGCCTTCCATAACCAATAATAACCAATAAACTTCCTAGGTATTTAAATTCCTCTACTTGTTTTAGTTGTCTGTCATCTATAGTTATGTTGATGTTCTGTTTCTCTTTTGCGATATTCATAACTTCTGTGTTGTTGATGTCGATTTTCATGTTGTATTTTGCGTCTGTGCTGTTGAGTCTATTTAGGTGTTCTTGTAGGTCTTCTATTTGTCCACGTATTAGTGCCTGATCGTCTGCAAATAAAGCTCGTTGATCTCCTCTGTCTGTGATGGATTGGCTAACTTTTATATATATTCCATGGTTAAGGTTAGTCGAATGCCCTGGTATCGCTGCAAGGGAATTAAAACACATAATTGCTCATCCGTCCATGCCAGTGGAATCGTCCTAATTAAAATCCATCTCATTGAAGGATCCAAACAAAGAAAGACAGCTGCCATCCCCATTATAACAGATACAGCATACACAAAAGGCATAAGGCCAAGCAGCACCGCAAGTGAACGCAGTTGAACTGTCATTTAATATAATACGATATCATCATTCATAGTAAACGGTCAGAATATCAAAAACACAATCCGGATGAAAAATACAGCTCACAGTGTGCACAGGGCACTAAACTCAGTAGCTCCGGCAGCAAGCCAGACTTGGAATATGAGGAAAGTGTAAACAAAAAACTCTTTTCCCACTGAGCCTCAATGGATCCTGCCGCCTATCTGCCATATTGAATATTGACCAGAAGTCCATGTATGTAATTAACAGTAGGGAGATAGTAGGCACCTCTTTACTTGATAATAAATAATACCGACACCGGATCGGATATCGTTGAAAAGTTATGGTTCAATTACAATTTACTTGAGTTACAGGGTACACAGTCAACAGTGACGAAATGATTTATCATAATTATAATATGAGCGGTTTTACAATTTCACAGAAAAATAGATTTCACTCAAATCCACTAATAATTGAACATATATCTGAACTTGTTATGATTGACTGATTGTGCCAACGGTGCAAGTATGTTAGCTCTTTTCTCAGCTTTACCTTCGGTATAGATGCAACAAAAGTATACAATATTCATCAAAATCAGATTTAAAAAGTCAGAAAAAACACCTCCAAACTGAAAAGTTGTGCTTGAAGTCCTGCTGGTATCAGAGCAGACAAAGTCATATGATCGGTCACATGATCATATTTTCTATTAATAGCATTAGTACAGAAAGAAGTACGTTTAGGGCCAAATTATTATGTTCCTTCTTGACAAACGGTTGGTAGTAAGCAACGAATCAATTTATATGAAGAGGTATGTTTACAGAGTAAAAGTAAAGTACCCCCGTCACGCCAAGTGGTGTATAGGGAAATATGGTGTTAGTGACCCTATATTTTACAGACCTTCAGCACATGATTTTTGGGGTAATGTGGTCAGTATTACGCCCGTGCCGCTTTACTTTCCCAGACAAAAAAATCCGGTACCTATTTAAGGCTGGGTGAACCCGGAAGCCGTCGGTTGGGATCGAACCCTACCCCTTGTCCGTGGTAGTCCAGTTCACTAACCACTGAGCTATCGCGGCTCCCTATGTTTACAGAACTCAGAAAAAATTACAAATAATCAACAACAGGAAAAAAATAAAGAACAATATATGGTCCTAAGCAGGATCGAACCCGTACTTCTTGGCACAGCGCCTTGCCACGAAGAGCCAAACGCTAGGGAACACTACCAGCTCGGCTAAGTTACCACTTTTCGTGGCAAGGCACTACAAGGCATCCTGCTTAGGACCATATATTGTTCTTTGTTTTTTTTTCTTCAATTGTTGATTATTTGTCATTTTTTCTCTGAATTGATTCGCTGATTATCGACTCGGGCGTTTCCCTCTAATAATATTCATTTATTAACATTTGTCTCCGATAGCAAGCAACCATGATAAATCAGTAGTTTGGTAAAATTATCATTGAGTGTCGTCTCCGCATCGAAGGTTGGCTACCATGGAGCGCCATTCTGCTCTGCCTCTTGCTTCGATGGTGCAGATTGTCATAGGTTGACTTTCCCATCTTTTAATGTTACTCGTCCATGTTAGTCTTGGTCTGCCTCTTTTACCTTGTATTTCCCCTTCCAATATTTAATTTATTAGGCTGTTGTGTCTTTTAACATGGCCCAAAAATCGCATTTGTCTTGTTTGAATTGTGTTTAGTAGTTCTCTTTTCATTTTTAGTTGTTTTAAAACTTTATTGTTTGTTTTCTTTTCTTTCCATCCATTTCTACCTATTCTTCTACAAATTCACATTTCAAAGGCTTCAATTCTCTGTTCTGTTTTCTTGTCTAATGTCAATGTTTCTGCACCATACAGGAATATTGAGAAGATGTAACATTTTGCTATTCTTAGTTTTAGCCCTGGTGTTATCTGTTTTGATGTTAGTATGTTCTTCATGACATTAAAATTACTTATTGTCATTCCTATTCTTTTGTTTATTTCAGTTGTACATTTTCCATCACTGGTTATAGTATGTCCAAGGTAGTTGTAGTTCTGAACTATCTCCAAGTCTGTTCCTTCAATTTTGATATCCACTTGTAGATTTTGAGTATTTTCTTTGTTTATGATCATAGTTTTAGTCTTTTTGATATTTATATCTAGTCCATATTTTTTGCTTGTCATATTTATTTCATTAAGTAATTGTTGTAGATCTTTAGGATTTTCTGCTAGTAGTACAGTATATAAAATTAGATGACTCTAATTATGCAGCCTCTGTATTCTATAATGTGTAGACAGAAATGGACTAGCAGTATGTTTTTATCTGCTTATAATAAGCCTTCCCACACGAAAAGAGCATCATTTGTCCATCTTGTTCCTCCAGGAATATCCTCTGCTGTCTGTCTCATCAAATATTGATCAAGTCCGTAAATTCCACTTCTACTGGAAGTCAGGTAATTACCACTGTTGCGGACCAGCCCCATCACGGGGACTCTAAATGTTGTGGTCCCAAAGGATTCATAAAAGGGATTTTAAAAGTTGTAATCGCGGTTTTTATATCCTTTTTATCTCTTCATTTTATCTTCATTGTTCATCGTTGGTAGAGCTGAGATAAGAACAAGCCGGGCACTCACATAGGTGCTTATACAGTTTGTTACCTCAAGGTGCAGGGTAGCGGCAGAGCAAGACTGATTGGTCCGTTCGGAAGAATTAATTGATGGACAGTTCATGGATCGGGCAGATAATGTTAACAATCTACGAGAGATGGGTCGAACAAAGGTCTTTGATAGAAGTACAAGTACCTGGCTATCTAGACTGTGTGAACTGGGAGTAAAGAGAGATATCATTAATAATCTACGAGAGATGGATAGAACAAAGGACTTTGATAGAAGTACAAGTACCTGGCTATCTAGACTGTGTGAACTGGGAGTAAAGAGAGATATCATTAACAATCTACGAGAGATGGGTAGAACAAAGGACTTTGATAGAAGTACAAGTACCTGGCTATCTAGACTGTGTGAACTGGGAGTAAAGAGAGATATCATTAACAATCTACGAGAGATGGGTAGAACAAAGGACTTTGATAGAAGTACAAGTACCTGGCTATCTAGACTGTGAGAACTGGGAGTAAAGAGAGATATAATTAACAATCTACGAGAGATAGGTCGAACAAAGGACTTTGATAGAAGTACAAGTACCTGGCTATCTAGACTGTGAGTGGAGAGAGATATCATTAACAATCTACGAGAGATAGGTCGAACAAAGGATTTTGATAGAAGTACAAGTACCTGGCTATCTAGACTGTGAGAACTGGGAGTAAAGAGAGATATCATTAACAATCTACGAGAGATGGGTCGAACAAAGGTCTTTGATAAAAGTACAAGTACCTGGCTATCTAGACTGTGTGAACTGGGAGTAAAGAGAGATATCATTAACAATCTACGAGAGATGGGTCGAACAAAGGTCTTTGATAGAAGTACAAGTACCTGGCTATCTAGACTGTGTGAACTGGGAGTAAAGAGAGATATCATTAACAATCTACGAGAGATGGGTCGAACAAAGGATTTTGATAGAAGTACAAGTACCTGGCTATCTAGACTGTGTGAACTGGGAGTAAAGAGAGATATAATTAACAATCTACGAGAGATAGGTCGAACAAAGGTCTTTGATAGAAGTACAAATACCTGGCTATCTAGACTGTGAGAACTGGGAGTAAAGAGAGATATAATTAACAATCTACGAGAGATAGGTCGAACAAAGGTCTTTGATAGAAGTACAAGTACCTGGCTATCTAGACTGTAAGAACTTGGAGTAAAGAGAGATATAATTAACAATCTACGAGAGATAGGTCGAACAAAGGTCTTTGATAGAAGTACAAGTACCTGGCTATCTAGACTGTGAGAACTTGGAGTAAAGAGAGATATAATTAACAATCTACGAGAGATGGGTAGAACAAAGGTCTTTGACAGAAATACAAATACCTGGCTATCTAGACTGTGAGAACTTGGAGTAAAGAGAGATATAATTAACAATCTACGAGAGATGGGTAGAACAAAGGTCTTTGACAGAAGTACAAATACATGGCTAGCTAGACTGTGAGAACTGGGAGTGAAAAGAGATATCATTAACAATCTACGAGAGATGGGTCGAACAAAGGTCTTTGATAGAAGTACAAGTACCTGGCTATCTAGACTGTGAGAGCTGGGAGTAAAGAGAGATATAATTAACAATCTACGAGAGATGGGTCGAACAAAGGTCCTTGATAGAAGTACAAGTACCTGGCTATCTAGACTGTGAGAACTGGGAGTAAAGAGAGATATCATTAACAATCTATGAGAGATGGGTAGAACAAAGGTCTTTGACAGAAGTACAAATACATGGCTAGCTAGACTGTGAGAACTGGGAGTGAAGAGAGATATCATTAACAATCTACGAGAGATGGGTAGAACAAAGGATTTTGACAGAAGTACAAATACATGGCTATCTAGACTGTGTGAACTGGGAGTGAAGAGAGATATCATTAACAATCTACGAGAGATGGGTAGAACAAAGGATTTTGACAGAAGTACAAATACATGGCTATCTAGACTGTGTGAGCTGGGAGTGAAGAGAGATATCATTAACAATCTACGAGAGATGGGTAGAACAAAGGATTTTGACAGAAATACAAATACATGACTATCTAGACTGTGTGAACTGGGAGTGAAGAGAGATATCATTAACAATCTACGAGAGATGGGTAGAACAAAGGATTTTGACAGAAATACAAATACATGACTATCTAGACTGTGTAAGCTGGGAGTGAAGAGAGATATCATTAACAATCTACGAGAGATGGGTAGAACAAAGGATTTTGACAGAAGTACAAATACATGGCTATCTAGACTGTGTGAACTGGGAGTGAAGAGAGATATCATTAACAATCTATGAGAGATGGGTAGAACAAAGTTCTTTGATAGAAGTACAAATACATGGCTATCTAGACTGTGTGAGCTGGGAGTGAAGAGAGATATCATTAACAATCTACGAGAGATGGGTAGAACAAAGGACTTTGACATAAGTACAAATACTTGGCTATCTAGACTGTGTGAACTGGGAGTAAAGAGAGATATCATTAACAATCTACGAGAGATGGGTAGAACAAAGGATTTTGACAGAAGTACAAATACATGGCTATCTAGACTGTGTGAACTGGGAGTGAAGAGAGATATCATTAACAATCTATGAGAGATGGGTAGAACAAAGGAATTTGACAGAAGTACAAATACATGGCTATCTAGACTGTGTGAACTGGGAGTGAAGAGAGATATCATTAACAATCTACGAGAGATGGGTAGAACAAAGGTCTTTGACAGAAATACAAATACCTGGCTATCTAGACTGTGAGAACTTGGAGTAAAGAGAGATATAATTAACAATCTACGAGAGATGGGTAGAACAAAGGTCTTTGACAGAAGTACAAATACATGGCTAGCTAGACTGTGAGAACTGGGAGTGAAAAGAGATATCATTAACAATCTACGAGAGATGGGTCGAACAAAGGTCTTTGATAGAAGTACAAGTACCTAGCTATCTAGACTGTGAGAGCTGGGAGTAAAGAGAGATATAATTAACAATCTACGAGAGATGGGTAGAACAAAGGACTTTGACAGAAATACAAATACATGGCTATCTAGACTGTGTGAACTGTGAGTGGAGATCGGTGCTGCCAGAACAGAGAGATATTCTGAACGAATGAGAGGATTTGTCAACCAACACCGATCTGGCACAATAAGTCGCTGTGTGCTGATGGACATTGTGAGGAGAAGATCGGAGCACCTATGGGTGTGTCCGGAGTGCTGCAATGATGATCTTAATTTTGTTGTTGTTAGGATCATCACCATTACTGTTAGAATCATCATTAATACTGTTAGGATCATCATCAATACTGTTAGGATCATCATCATTACTGTTAGGATCATCATCATTACTGTTAGGATCATCATCATTACTGTTAGGATCATAATCATTACTGTTAGGATCATAATCATTACTGTTAGGATCATCATCATTACTGTTAGGATCATCATTACTGTTAGGATCATCATCATTACTGTTAGGATCATCATCATTACTGTTAGGATCATAATCATTAATGTTAGGATCATCACCATTACTGCTAGAATCATCATCATTACTGCTAGGATCATCATCATTACTGTTAGGACCATCACCATTACTGCTAGGATCATCATCATTACTGTTAGGACCATCACCATTACTGTTAGAATCATCATCATTACTGTTAGAATCATCATCATTACTGTTAGAATCATCATCATTACTGTTAGAATCATCATCATTACTGTTAGAATCATCATCATTACTGTTAGAATCATCATCATTACTGTTAGAATCATCATCATTACTGCACACCGGACGAATCCATAGGTACTCCGACATCCCCCTAGGGAAACTTTTGAAAATCAGGAGGATCCTGGCCCACGTGCACAAACTCCGTAGTACGGCTAGGGATCCACGGTTTGGGTAAATTTTTGCTGATAAAGTTGTTCAGACAGCGACCATATATATAGCCTTATATTCTCGATTTGTATCTTTCACTGATTCTTTAACGTCCGCGATTGCAGACGGGACCTTCTGTTTATTTCCTTTATCGGAGATGGCTAGACATCGGTTCTCACTACCCAGAGAGGGTTAGACATCGGATCTCACTACCCAGAGAGGGCTAGACATCGGATCTCACTACCCAGAGAGGGCTAGACATCGGATCTCACTACCCAGAGGGGGCTAGACATCGGATCTCACTGCCCAGAGAGGGCTAGACATCGGATCTCACTACCCAGAGGGGGCTAGACATCGGATCTCACTACCCAGAGAGGGCTAGACATTGGATCTCACTACCCATAGAGGGCCAAACATCGGATCTCACTACCCAAAGAGGGCCAGACATCGGATCTCACTACCCAGAGAGGGCCAGACATCGGATCTCACTATCCAGAGAGGGCTATACATCGGATCTCACTACCCAAACAGGGCTATACATAGGATCTCACAACCCAGAGAGGGCTAGGCATAGGATCTCACTGCCCAGAGATGGCCAGACATTAGATCTGATTACCCAGAGAGGGCTAGACATTGGATATCACTACCCAGAGAGGGCTAGACATCGGATTTCACTACCCAGAGTGGGCTAGACATCGGTTCTCACTACCCAGAGAGGAATAGACATCAGATCTCACTACCCAGAGAGGGCTAGTAATGGGATCTCACTACCCAGATCAGGCTAGGCATAGGATCTCACTACCCAAAGAGGTCTAGACTTCAGGTCTCACTACCCAGAGCGGGCTAGACATCGGATCTCACTACCCAGAGACCAAGGGAGGGTAATGTCAATAAGAACACCACCTGTGGTGGGCTTTGACCCCGGGTCCTTCCTTCCCAGAGGCCGAGATAGCAACCTCTAGACTGTCCAACCCTCCAATTTAACATAAGTCACGGCTGTTTGTGTATGTTATTTTAGCAGTCTTGATAAATATTCTAAACTCGGAAACACGACCTAAGTATAGTTCTGCTATAGTACATGTAGTTCTACGAAAGTACTTATAGTTCTGCTATAGTACTTATAGTTCTAGGGAGCCGCGATAGCTCAGTGGTTAGTGAACTGAACTACAAAGGACAAGAGGTAGGGTTCGATCCCAACCGACGGCTTCCGGTTCACCAAGCCTTAAATGGGTACCGGATTTTTTTCTGGGAAAGTAAAGCGGCACGGGCATAATACCGACCACCTTAACTCAAAAATCATGTGCCGAAGGTCTATAAAAATTGTGATCACTAATACCATATACTCTATACGCCACTTGGTGTGACGGGGGTACTTTACTTTTTTTTTTTACTTATAGTTCTGCTATAGTACATATAGTTCTGTTATAGTACATGTATTTCTGCTATAGTACATGTAGTTCTGTTATAGTACATGTATTTCTGCTATAGTACATGTAGTTCTGCTATAGTACTTATACTTCTGCTATAGTACATGTAGTACTGCTATAGTACATATAGTTCTGCTATAGTACATATAATTCTGCTATAGAACATATAATTCTGCTATAGAACATATAATTCTGCTATAGAACATATAATTCTGCTATACTACATAATCAATTATAACAAGAGACGCTTTGATTTAAATTGCTACAACATATTTGGTTCGATGATGATCTATTTTACAGCAGAAAGGCTATAATTTTGTCCCATTGTGAAATATTTATTCTCGAAAACGTTATTTGTAAATTAACAACTTTTTGTTGACGACCAGGCCCTAATCGCTGTCAAAGAAACAGGACCTGCTGGACAATTTGCTCAACGAATAAAGAATGTATAAGGAATAACATGAAAACAAGCACTGAAAATAAAACAGAAAGTTATATCAATAGGACGACAAAAGAAGACACTAAACATAGCTGTAGAACATCCAAGTTATAAAACAAGCAACAACTTTAAATATCTGGGAACAACGTTCTCTGAAGATGGTAAAATCGATAAAGAAATAGGTATACGATGCAAAAGGGGAAACTAAATATTGGGACAGCTATCCCCTCAACTTAGAACAATACCTAAGAACACCAAGAAACATCTTATACAGGTGTATATTCATTCCAACATTGTGCTCATTATCATCATTGAGTGCCGTCTCCGCATCGAAGGTTGGTACCATGGAGCGCCATTCCACTGTCTCTTGCTTTGATGGTGCAGATTATCATAGGCTTACTTGTCCATCTTTTGATGTTACTCGTCCATATTAGTCTTGGTCTGCCTCTGCCTCTATGACCTCGTATTTTCCCTTCCAATATTACTTTTATTTGGCTGTTGTGTCTTTTAACATGCCTAAAAATGTCATTTGTCTTGTTCTAATTGTGTTTAGTAGTTCTCTTTTCATTTTTAGTTGTTTTAAAACTTCATCGTTTGTTTTCTTTTCTTTCCATCCAATTCTACTTATTCTTCTATATATCCACATTTCAAAGGCTTTAATTTTCTGTTCTGTTTTCTTGTCTAATGTCCATGTTTCTGTACCATACAGGAATATTGAGAAAATGTAACATTTTGCTATTCTTAGTTTTAGCCCTGGTGTTATTTGTTTTGATGTTAGTATGTTCTTCATGACATTAAAATAACTTTTTGCCATTCCTATTCTTTTATTTATTTCAGTTGTACATTTTCCATCACTGGTTATAGTATGTCCAAGGTAGTTATAGTTCTGAACTGTCTCCAGGTCTATTCCTTCAATTTTGATATCCACTTGTGGGTTTTGAGTATTTTCTTTGTTTATGATCATAGTTTTAGTCTTATAAATATTCATAGCTAGTCCATATTTTTTGCTTGTCATGTTTATTTCATTAAGCAATTGTTGTAGATCTTTAGGATTTTCTGCTAGTAGTACAGTATCGTCACCATATCTTAGGTTATTGATTATCTTTCCATTAATTTGTAGGCCTGGCATCTCATTGATGTTTTTAAAGATTTGCTCAGTGTATAGATTGAACAAGCTTGGTGATAGGATGCATCCTTGTCTTACTCCTCTTTTTATATCAATGGGTGTAGAGTTCTCTTTGTTATATTTTATTATTGCTGTTTGCTCCCAGTATAGATTACATATTAGTCGTATGTCCATGTCATCTAGATGTATCTCTTTTAGGCATTCTATAAGTTGTTTGTGGTGTACTCTATCAAAAGCTTTGGTGTAGTCTATGAAGCAGGCATATATTGGTCTACTACTTTTCGATTAATGTTCTCATGCAGAATATGGCTTCTTTTGTCCCGCTATTTTTCCTAAATCCAAATTGCTGCTCATCTAATTCAGTATTGGTTTTATTCTGAATCCTTCCTTGTATAACTTTTAGCAAGATTTTTGTAACATGGCTCATTAGGCTTATTGTTCTAAAGTCACTGCATTCAACTGCGCCATTCTTTTTAGGCAATGCAATGAAAGTTTATGTTTTTAGTTCATTTTGTATGTGTCCTGTGTGGTATATGTCGTTGTACATGTCTGTAATCATTTCAATGCCAAAATCTTCTAGTGTCTGTATCATCTCTATCTGTATGCTGTCAAGTCCTGCTGCTTTTCCCTTTTTCATTGTTTTTAAAGCTTTTTCCACCTCAGATTTTAAGATTTTATAGCCTGATGTATAACTGGTTTCTTGTCCCTTTGATCCTGAAATAATTCTGTTATATATTCCTGCCATCTATCTATAATATCCGTATTGTCTGTTAGCATTTGTCCTTTTTTGTCTACAATGCATCCACCTTCTGTGGTTTTTTATTTTTATTAGTCATTCTCTTTATTTCTGTGTGCATTCCTGTTAAGTCTTGTTTGCTTTCCCTAGTTTCTATTTCTATACATTTTTGGCTGAGCCAGTCTTCTTTTGCCTTTTTACACATTTTGCGTATTTCATTATCTATTTATTGTATTGGGCAGTGTTCTTCGCTTGCCTCCTTTCTTCCATTTTTTCTAAGATGGTGTTAGTTAACCATTTGTGTTTTTTGTTCTTTTCTCTTTTGGGTAAGGTGTCGCAGGTTTCTTGTATGCTTTTCTTTATGCATTGCCATTTGGTTGTTACTTTTTGATCAGGATTTTATCCTCTGTATTGCTCAATTTCTTCTTCTAGCAGCTTCTGGTATGTGTTCTTTACTTGTATTGTATAGGTATCTTTAATATCTTTTTTTTTATTTAAAGCTGTTATATCTAGTGGATTTGTTGATGATTTAGACTTTTGCTTGTTTCTCTTTAGTTTGATTTTCATTTTAATCATTACAGGATTGTCATCTGAATTAATATCTGCTCCTGGGTAGGTTTTGGCTTTCTTTACGCTGTTACTGAACCTTTCTTTTATCACTATGTAATCTATTTGATTCCTCTTCTTATCTCCATGGCTTTTCCATGTGTATAGTTTCCTTTTCTCTTGCTCAAAGTAGGTGTTACATATTGTCAGCCTGTTTTCTTTACAGAATTGTATTAATCTTTCACCATACAAAGACTATATTAAAAGAAGGAAAGAAAAAAGAGCCAGAAACATGCTCAGTGTAAGAGGGACAGATAAAATCAAAGAAACACTACAACAACATCAAAGAAACACTACAACAACATCAAAGAAACACCACAACAACATCAATTGGCAATGTTTGAAGCCACCAAAAGGGCGAGAACCAGAACTTTATATCTTTCTCGACACCCGAACGGGTACAAGAGAAAGTGAAGAAGAAGGAAATTCCTTAAAATAATCTGGGAGGAACTCCGGAGTTCGTGCTCTGTGCTGAGGTATTCCTTCTCTCGCCCTATAAGTAAAGAGAAAATGCTGAAGGAAACAGCCTGAGTCCTGTGATGAATGTCCTTCTTTTCTCCTAATCGTTCGCCCGGTAAATGGTGCTTGGTTCGATATGTCACTAGTTTATCACAAGCCGCGATGACTCAAGTTAAATACTTCAACCTCTTAGACTTTATTCTTCTTCAGCTCCCTGTGCAGCATAGGTCTTCAACAAACACTTTCAGCTCCCTGTGCAGCATAGGTCTTCAACAAACACTTTCAGCTACCTGTGGAGCATAGGTCTTCAACAAACACCTACCAAAGCCAGTCTGTTTCTTGCCATTCTTTTAAAATCATTCCATGTCTTCCCTATCATCTTCATCTCTGCTTCCATCTGTCTTCTTCAATAATTTTTTGGTCTTCCTCTTTGTTTTTTGTTTTGTTTTTGTTTTGTTATTTTTTCCCTTGGAAATTCTAAAAAAAACGGACCTACTGTGTAATACTCTCAGTTGGTTTCCGCAGTGCGCGTCCTATCCAGCGCCATCGTCTTCGCTGTATCCATTAGTATTTAACAGGTAATTCTGCCCTTTTTATATTTTTATTCTGCACAAGCATAGCTTGGGTGTCCGGTTAGCGCAATCGATAGGCGGTTGGCTTACCACGGCAACAGCCGGGGTTCGTACCCTGGCGAGGACACTTGGGTTTTACTAATTCCCTAAAAATTAGTGGGAGCCGCGATAGCTCAGTGGTTAGTGAACTGGACTACTACGGACATGGGGTAGGGTTCGATCCCAACCGACGGCTCCGGGTTCACCCAGCCTTGAATGGGTACCGGATTTTTTCTGGGAAAGTAAAGCAGCACGGGCGTAATACCGACCACATTACCCCAAAAATCATGTGCTGAAGGTCTGTAAAATATAGGGTCACTAACACCATATTTCCCTACACGCCACTTGGCGTGACGGGGGTACTTTACTTTTTTTTTTTTACAAGCATAGCTTAGTGAAAGTCGTGATCTCCATGATTGTCATAATTATTGTTGCCCATGTTTCACAGCCATATACTAAAACTAATTTAACATTGGAGTTGAAATATTTTTTACATTTTTGTTTACAATAACCCCTAGACATAACTAGTGACATATGTCAACCTGTTAGCAGGCGCCATTAACGTCATATCTTAAAGACTATGAGCAGAATGTCAACACGTTGCATTTGCATACGTTTAACCACAGTTGTAGCATATATTAAACATTATTTGCCTCTCCATATTAATTATAACCTTTGAATTCTTCTCATCCGATAACTCTAATTTCCATAGGGACCCTCGCCACCGCTTCGGAAATCGCGAGGTGTGCCAATTTTTCAATTAAGTTATTGGCGGGTCATCATCATTGCACTTCGGAAATCTACATAAGTGCTCAGATCCCCTCCCCAGCAAGTCCCGCAGTGTCCAGCGACTGACGACTCCAGTTCTGTGTTGGTTGATAAGTCTTCTTACACGGCCACTAAGTTTCTCGATTTGCCCATCTTAACTTCCATCTCTTTCATCAGAAGGAGTGACGTGGACTTATGGGTGTCAAAGTCCTGTGCTCTTCCCACATCCCGCGGGGCACTAATGATGTCCGCGCGATCCATTGGTTGATTGTCTTCAACGGCAGCGCAGCTAGCCAATCTGTCCGCTCTTTCATTTCCCCGTGCTTCCGTATGTCCAGGGACGTAGACAAATGCGACCCTTACGTATTTTTGACTTCTGTAATGACTCTACCCATTGCCTGCGTACATATCCCGCCTCCACTTTTCTTATCATGCTCATCGAATCACTCAGTATCCAGGCGTGAGTGTAGTCTTGTGACTCTAGCCATTTGAATGTCTTGGTCACTGCCATCACCTCCATCGTCATGCTAATCGTGGTCAGAAAGTATGCACCACTGGCTTCCTTGACTATTCTGCCTGCCGAGCGTGCTGTAAATGCCCATGCACTCCTTTGGTGTCGTCTTACAGATCCGTCTGTATAGATAACTGCATCTTCCTCATCGATGTCATCCCAGATGAGACCGTTGTCCTCCGCATTGGCCACGACTGAGTTCTGTTCCCTACATTTCCTGTCGAGTGTGACAATACACGAGAATGTGCCCCTGAATGACGTAAACACCGGGGTGTCCACTCTTCGCCAGCTTTGATATTGGTCAGCGAATCATTTCAGAGAAGGAGGTGTGTTTACAGCACTCGGAAAAAAAATCACAAATAAACAACAAATAACAAAAACAAATCTGAGCTGATCGTGTGTTCTAGCATTTGGTTTCTCGTGGCACGGCGCTCTGCCAAGGAGTGAGTGTTCGATCCTGCTTCGGACCATATATTGTTCTTTGTTGTTTTTTTCTGTTCTTGATTATTTGTAATTTTTTCCGAGCGCTGTAAACATTCCACCTCCCCTGAAATGATTCTCTGATTTATGGACGCGTCCCTCTATAATAATATTCATTCCCTCTATAATAATATTCATTCCCTCTATAATAATATTCATTCCCTCTATAATAATATTCATTCCCTCTATAATAATATTCATTCCCTCTATAATAATATTCATTCCCTCTATAATAATATTCATTCCCTCTATAATAATATTCATTCCCTCTATAATAATATTCATTCCCTCTATAATAATATTCATTCCCTCTATAATAATATTCATTCCCTCTATAATAATATTCATTCCCTCTATAATAATATTCATTCCCTCTATAATAATATTCATTCCCTCTATAATAATATTCATTCCCTCTATAATAATATTCATTCCCTCTATAATAATATTCATTCCCTCTATAATAATATTCATTCCCTCTATAATAATATTCATTCCCTCTATAATAATATTCATTCCCTCTATAATAATATTCATTCCCTCTATAATAATATTCATTCCCTCTATAATAATATTCATTCCCTCTATAATAATATTCATTCCCTCTATAATAATATTCATTCCCTCTATAATAATATTCATTCCCTCTTTAATAATATTCATTCCCTCTATAATAATATTCATTCCTCTATAATAATATTCATTCCCTCTATAATAATACTCATTTATTATTATTTGTCTCCTTGATATTGTTAAGCCCACAGACCTGTTTGATGGCAACACAAGTACAGTGGCGATGGCTTATATGCACGTCCATACCTCCTACTGGACACTTTTGGGCCACGAGATCGACGGATTTTCTAATCTTTCCTCATTCGTCCCTTCTGTGTACCCGTTTCTGAGTTGTTGTTTCTTTTCTTTCTTTTCATTTAGCAATTAAAAGACGTTTTTGCGTTGTGTCGCTAGTTCCGACATAGCCCCACTGTTTTGCGCCTTTCTATTCGACTCTTCGTCTTGGACATAAACAATCTAATTACTAAACAAATTGTGGCCGGCTGTAGGCAATTTTAGCCTGCCCTTTTCTACTACCAGTGTTCCTTAACATGCGCAGAGCACACACCGGCTCTCCTGTTTTGTTTTTTGTTTGCCGTTATCAGAGAGGGTTACATGTCGGATCTCGCTACCCACAGACAAGGGGATGGTAAAGCCACGAATAAATTACAGATTCAAATTGGAAATTTCCCACCGTCATAGGTGGGGTTCGAAACCTTCTTGTCAAGAAGCCGACGTCTTACCTCTACACCACCCAGCCCCCGTATTCTACATCACGGCCGCGATGTAACCCCAACAATTCTTGACAGAAAAGAAAGGTGAAGAGATTCACTCTTCAGTGCTGTCTATCCTGATGTCTTATCTTCTTTGACCATAGGTCACGTGTTTTCAGCATTCTTGATTATCATCATCATCAAGTACCGGGCCTAGTGGCGTAGGTGATCATGTCTGTCCACAAATTTCGATCTCGACAGTTATTTATCATTTCTGTTGTTGACCTTCTGCTGAGCCATTCTCTTAAGCTGTCTGTTATTTTTTCTCTTTGCTTCCCTCTATCTCTTCGTCCCTCAATTTACCCAGTTGTTACAATATATTCCAGCTGTTCTCTTCTCATTACATGGCCAAAAAATGATGATTGTTTCTTCCTAATATTGGAAATTAGCTCTCTTTTTGCTTTGACCTCTCTCAGAACATCTTCATTTCTCTTCTTAGCTGTCCATGGTACTCTCAACATTTTTCTGTAAAACCACATTTCTACAGACTCCAGTGATTTTCTTGTATGTTGTCCTATTGTCCATGATTCGCATCCATATATTAAGACTGGCTCTACGTAACATTTAAGAACTCTTTTTCTTGTTTCTATTGTCAAAAATGAATTACATAGTATCTTCCTCATTTTTTGGAAAGCTGCTTTTGCCTGAGCCATTCTGCATCTCACCTCTTTTGTACATCTTCCGTCTGAGGTTAACAAAGTTCCCAAATATTTAAATTCATTTACCTGTTTTAATATTGTTCCACTTGTCTTTATTTTGCACTGAGGTGATGTCTGTTCCTTTGTTGTTACCATTATCTCAGTAAACCACCGTCGTAATTTCTATGTACAATCATGAATCGCCACAATCATGAATCGCCACAATCATGAATCGCCACAATCATGAATCGCCAAAACATGAATCTTGATTATAGAACGTGTTAAGAAGTCTTATCAATCAGTCAGTTTGATTTGACGGAATGCCTCGAGTTAATGCGGGCAGGGTGCTCTTTGACTCATTGATGTGGTTTGTTGTAATGGCTTTCTTGACATTCCCGGCTCTTACTGGAGAAGTTGGAGTTCGATTATCCCAGGCTATGCTGGGAAACTACTAGTCCAGCCCAGAGGTACTGCAATACGGGGTCCTCTATATCAGTAACAGCCACCACTGCAGGGAACACGGTGATTCTAGCTTCTGTTAGCCAACCTGTTTTGACGCAGACTGTTACCAGGAGAGACCACGAGGAGGTAGAAATGCTAGGTCTTGATAAATCAATCAATCAATCAATCAATCAATCAATCAATTAATCAATCAATCAATAAACTAATCAATCAACAATTAATCAATCAATCAATAAACTAATCAATTAATCAATCAATCAATAAACTAAGCAATTAATCAATCAATCAATCAATCAATAAACTAATCAATCAATCAATAAATCAATAAACTAATCAATTAATCAATCAATCAATCAATCAATCAACTAATCAATCAATCAATAAACTAATCAATCAATCAACTAATCAATCAATCAATCAATCAATCAATCAACTAATCAATCAATCAATAAACTAATCAATCAATCAACTAATCAATCAATCAATCAATCAACTAATCAATCAATAAATCAACTAATCAATCAATAAACTAATCAATCAATAAATCAACTAATCAATCAATCAAAATAATCAATCAATCAATCAATCAACTAATTAATTAATCAATCAATAAACTTATCAATCAATCAATAAACTAATCAATCAATCAATAAATCAATAAACTAATCAATTAATCAATCAATCAATCAATCAACTAATCAATCAATCAATAAACTAACCAATCAATCAACTAATCAATCAATCAATCAATCAACTAATCAATCAATCAATAAACTAATCAATCAATCAACTAATCAATTAATCAATCAATCAACTAATCAATCAACTAATCAATCAATCAACTAATCAATCAATCAACTAATCAATCAATCAACTAATCAATCAATCAACTAATCAATCAATCAATCATTTCATAACCCTGTCGGTCATTGGGACACCATAGATGACATTTTCACAATTTCCTTCCAACAGTCGCTATTTACAGCAGCTCTCTGTGATACAACGAAAGACTTTCCTGTCTATTCTCTGATGTTATCTACCCATCTTTTATTGTGGCCTCCCTGCCTACTCTTGCCTGGTACTGTACCTTGCTGAATACTTTTGGCAATGCCTCTGAATCGTGTGACGTGTCCATACATACCAGGTCAGTTTCCGCTTGTGTACGAGAAGACCATAGTTCCGCATGACAAGCCGCCCTCCCACAACATTGCTAATTCGTCCCTTGCAGATATCAATAGTAACAATCCAACTCAATTTTCCCTTAATCGCAATTATATTTTCGCGTGAGTAAAGAATCCAATTCAAATTTTCCTAAAGACTGTAAATATTACCATCTATTCTTCTTCCAAAAGTGACATCCAACATAAAAATAAACTAATTCGCTAAATTATCGAGCTACGAAGCACACGAAACATATACTTTCAACCGTGAAAGGACAACTGAGACAGACTTGCCAGTATAGAAGGTGTTACATTAATTCCAGAGCAATAAAATTGGCGCTCAGAGTTCAACTTGCCAGCAAAGTTAATCGAATAAGTTCACTTCTTTCTACTAGCTCCATTTATTGTTTTGATCGCGGACGATTCTTCGTGGTAACGGCTTTTACTTTCTACTTATCGGGTTTTCTTATTTCAATCTACGCAGAATGTGATGACGCAGATTTGAACAGGTCACGTGATGTGCTGGCCTACAAGTTCAACTTGCTCTCTTTTTTCTTTCTTTCTCTACTTTTGTTGTTAATTTTTTTACATTTTTGTTTTAGTTTTACGAATATTGACTCATGTTTAAATCTTACTGATTAACACATTCTTCTTTGCTTTATTCTGCATTCTGATAGACAGGAAGAACGTAATAAAGTTCTTTTAAAGAGAGAGCCTTGCTCTATACAGTTATCTTGGCCTCTCTTCTGTTTCTATGTCTTCATCTTCATTCTTACTTTCCTAGTTTACCTTACAGCGTCGAGAGGAGATATAATTTCCCACACACGAGGTATAAAAACCCGTGCAATTTATGGGAAATTCCTTCTTCTTTCCATCTTTATTTGCCTTTCAGCATTGAAGGGAGCAATTGAACAATTTATGTTCTTTTGTTCTCCTGTTGGCCTCTTCTTCTGTTATACTTCCTATATGGCCCTTTTCGTCTTGTCAGACGTGTCTAGTAGAGGCTATTGTGTATTTTTTTTTGAGGTTTTGTTTTTATCGAACAGCTTCTCTCGTGGCTAATTCTACCAATGTTTGACAAACACATGCGGCCACAGAAATAACAAGTCAGGCCCACTGATCCACAGGGTTTTCCATCCTTTTTCATGAGTCTTTACTCTTCTAAGCTTTGCCTTAGCACAGTCTCAAATGATGTTATACCATTCCTTATACATGCTCTACATTATGTGCACTTGCCAGATGTTCCCAGTCATATTCACGTATGCAGAAGTCATTCAGAGATAATTTACAGATATCTCTATATCGTAGTTCAGGTCTGTCGATTTGTCTTTTTCCGTGTGTTAGTTCACCATATAGTATTTGCCTGGGGATGCGCTTTTCTTCCATTCGCTGGACATGCCCCAGCCATCTTAATCTTCGACATCTGAATATCGACATGATTGTTGGGGTCTTAGCACGTTGCAGGACAGTTAAGTTGGTTATTTAGTCCTCCCATTTGATGCGCATTATTCTGCGGAGACATCGCATGTGGAAGACATTTAGTCCTTTTTCGTGATTTGAGTATGTTGTCCAGGTTTCAGATCCATATAATAGTGTGGTTTTGTTAGAGATAAAGGAACAAGCAATGCCATTTATATCATAAGGTCTTTAGTAGAAAGAGCCATAGACGTGAAAACAGATCTATACCTATGTTTCATAGATTACACCAAGGAATTTGACAAAGTAAAGCACCAAGAAATAATCACAATTTTAGAAAACAAAAACGTAGACAGCAAAGAACTAAGAATAATAAAGAACATGCACTGGCAACAAACAGCGGCCATAAGAACTGGGAACCAATTGGGAATGTTTCAACAAATAAAACAGGGTGTTAGACAAGGTTGTGTGCTGTCACCAGATTTGTTTAATATTTATAGTGAGATTATTTTAAGATCCATAAGGGACATGCCTGGAATAACAATTGGAGGTCATAATATAAATAATCTAAGGTATGCTGATGATCATGACTTCATCATTGATGAATTCATTTGCCATTCTTTTAAGATCATTCCATGTCTTCCTCATCATCTTCATCTCTGCTTCCACCTATCTTCTCCAAAAATATTTTGGTCTTCCTCTTTGTCTTTTTTCCCTTGGGTATTCAAAAAAAGGGCCTGTTGTGTAATTATCTCAGCTGGCTTCCGCGGTGAGTGTCATATCCAGCGCCATCGTCTTCGCTGTATCTCTTTATCCACTGGTATTTGACTGGTACTTTCCCAAATGTCTACGTTAGTGATTTTGTCCTGCCATTTCCATCTTTCTATTCTGAGTAAGCATCTATTAATAAAGGTATGTATCTTCATGATTGTCATTTTTGTTGTTCTCCTTGTTTCGCAGCCATATAATAGGATTGACTTAACATTGGAGTTTACAATTTTTTAATTTTGTATTTAACCTAATTTCTTTGGATTTCCATGTGTTGGAAATACATTATTGGAAATATAAGTAAATACCTATTTTAAAATAACGAAAGGTAAAAATAGAAGAGGAGAGTTTGAATATTTGGTTACAACTGGCAAAATAAAAGGAAAGAGAGATCGCGGACGACAAAGAGAGAAAATAATGGATAGCTTGGTGTCATGGCATGGAAAACAGTTAACAACAGAACTGATACGATGCACTGTAGATAGAAGATTGTGGGAGGACAAGATCACCTACGCCAACCGGTATGGCACATGATGATGATGATGATGATGATGATGATGATGATGATGATGATGATGATGAACAATAGAATTCAAGTGAGTGGTCAACTAAACCACTTACCCTCTTCCTTTTGTCTTTATTTCAGTCTAGTTGTCGATCATCAGAAACTCACGTATATTATCTGTCCAAAGGATTCATATAATTCTAATACCATTGTATAAAATCATGTAAAAAAGAAAATATAATAGAACAAAGAAATACTAGAACAAAGAAATACTAGAACAAAGAAATACTAGAACAAAGAAATACTAGAACACAGAAATACTAGAACAAAGAAATACTAGAGCAAAAGGTGAAGAAAGATACCGATAATCCAAGTATCTTCACTTCCCCATTACTGGTTCCGCCGGGGATTTATTGATACTGCAGCAAAAGTTAAAAACATAGTGATACGTTAAGAAAGGTTAAAAAAACGTTATAATAATGCAACAAAAGGTTAAAAACACAATGAAACTGCAACAAATGGTGTAAAAACATAATAATACTACAACAAAGGGTGTAAAAACATACTGAGACTGACTGCATCAACGTTTAAAATAAAAACATAATGGTACAATATACAATAAAAGGGGAGCCGCGATAGCTCAGTGGTTAGTGAACTGGACTACAAAGGACAAGAGGTAGGGTTCGATCCCAACCGACGGCATCCGGGTTCACCCGGCCTTTAATGGGTACCTGATTTTTTCTGGGAAAGTATAGCGGCAAGGGCGTAATACCGACCACATTATTCCAAAGATTATGTCTGTAAAATGTATGGTCATTAACACCAAATTCCCTATACGCCACTTGGCGTGACGGGGGCTCTTTACTTTTATTTTCCTTCTATACAATAAAAGGTTTAAAAAAAAAAAATTACCAGCATGAAAAAAAATACTGCAACAAAAGTTTATAAAAAAAATATCATACTGATACAACAGGCAATACACATTTAAAAATAGACTAGCAGGAAGAAAATATTGCAAGAAAAGTTACAAATAAATAGACTGGTTAAAGGCACCATCCAGCAGAAGTGAAGCGATCGATGAGGTCGACATTGCCTCCCCTGCAAGGCGCGATAACTTCAGCTAGTTAATGTTTCAGCAAATTAACTCATGTTTTCCCGCTGTGTATCAGCTTTCAAGATGAAACATGTCATGCTGTCATGGCGTTCTTGAAGATCGAGAAACAATCATTTGTGGACTTGTTTGATGTGGACAAACGTAAGTGGGATTTACAACTGTGGCTTTTAATTACTTGTTAGTTTCCTTACACGTTTGATTTAACAAGCGAAAATAAAAAAATGATAAAAAATTGCGGCTATCGATTTGGGTAATGTTGTGAGCGTTTTAATATTTATTGTTAGGTGAGCTGGCATCACAGCACTCCGGGCCAACCTATAGGTGCGCGGTTACCTTCAGTAAATGATACAGTTTGTGGATAATGATGGTTCTAGTTGCTCACTGTTTGTGCGTAAGTCTAGGAGCTTTACCACAGCATCGCAATTATTTGCCTATTCCCTACCTATTGATATCGCTGCTACTTTATGTGTGTTTAACGTCATCAATCTCTGTGTACTTTTGTTAGAACCATTTCATCTGCGCTCTGTTCCTTCACCTCCTATACTATCTCTCGTCAGTATCTCCTTGCTACCACAGCGGTGTCTTTTTTCATTTTTCTACATCCTACTTTCTTCTTTTCTGTCCACCTCTACATTCTTATGATCATGTAGTTATAGATAATTGAGTTTCACCGTTTGTTTTCGTTGTCCTTGTACTCTGAAGAAGACCACAGGCCGAAACGTCAGTATTGTGTTGTGTACCTCCCTTGTAAATCTGTCTTCATACCTTGGAGCGTTTAACACTCCCCACCACTGGTTCCTTGCTTCCAGCGTTACCGCAGAATCGCAATTATTTGCCTATTCCCTAGGTCACCCTTTGCAGGACATCATTTCTGCTTTAGATCCAGCCTGCAAAAAGACGGAATGTGTCAGCCACTGCGCAGGTTTCGATGGAAATCAGGACACACGCATGTACAAGTACCAACTTTGCCACCAGCTCATCTTATATCGTGATGTTGTTCCCACCCCTTCATATACAAGTACAAACCGTGCCACCAGCTCATCTTATATCGTGATGTTGTTCCCACCCCTTCATATACAAGTACCAACTTTGCCACCAGCTCATCTTATATCGTGATGTTGTTCCCACCCCTTCATATACAAGTACCAACCGTGCCACCAGCTCATCTTATATCGTGATGTTGTTCCCACCCCTTCATATACAAGTACCAACCGTGCCACCAGCTCATCTTATATCGTGATGTTGTTCCCACCCCTTCATATACAAGTACCAACCATGCCACCAGCTCATCTTATATCGTGATGTTGTTCCCACCCCTTCATATACAAGTACCAACCATGCCACCAGCTCATCTTATATCGTGATGTTGTTCCCACCCCTTCATATACAAGTACAAACCGTGCCACCAGCTCATCTTATATCGTGA
Organism: Megaustenia siamemsis; assembly: GCA_032433765.1. Classification (NCBI taxonomy): domain Eukaryota; kingdom Metazoa; phylum Mollusca; class Gastropoda; order Stylommatophora; family Ariophantidae; genus Megaustenia; species Megaustenia siamemsis. The sequence continues at coordinate 5,739,900 of JAVIAB010000046.1, forward strand.
TGTTGTTCCCACCCCTTCATATACAAGTACCAACTTTGCCACCAGCTCATCTTATATCGTGATGTTGTTCCCACCCCTTCCTATACAAGTATCAACCGTGCCACCAGCTCATCTCGTAATGTGATGTTGTTACTACCCCTTCATATACAAGTACCAACCGTGCCACCAGCTCATCTCGTAATGTGATGTTGTTACTACCCCTTCATATACAAGTACCAACCGTGCCACTAGCTCATCTCATAATGTGATGTTGTTCCCACTCCTTCATATATAAGTACAAACCGTGCCACCAGCTCATCTCATAATGTGATGTTGTTCCCACCCCTTCATATACAAGTAAGTACCAACCGTGCCACCAGCTCATCTCATAATGTGATGTTGTTCCCACCCCTTCATATACAAGTAAGTACCAACCGTGCCACCAGCTCATCTCATAATGTGATGTTGTTCCCACCCCTTCATATACAAGTAAGTACCAACCGTGCCACCAGCTCATCTCATAATGTGATGTTGTTCCCACCCCTTCATATACAAGTACCAACCATGCGACCAGCTCATCTCATAATGTGATGTTGTTCCCACCCCATCATATACAAATACCAACCATGCGACCAGCTCATCTCATAATGTGATGTTGTTCCCACCCCTTCATATACAAGTACCAACCATGCGACCAGCTCATCTCGTAATGTGATGTTGTTCCCACCCCTTCATATACAAGTACCAACCGTGCCACCAGCTCATCTCATAATGTGATGTTGTTCCCACCCCTTCATTTACAAGTACCAACCATGCGACCAGCTCATCTCATAATGTGATGTTGTTCCCACCCCTTCATATACAAGTACCAACCATGCGACCAGCTCATCTCATAATGTGATGTTGTTCCCACCCCTTCATATACAAGTACCAACCATGCGACCAGCTCATCTCATAATGTGATGTTGTTCCCACCCCTTCATATACAAGTACCAACCATGCGACCAGCTCATCCTGTGTCATGATTGTGTTCCTACCCTTTCATCCACAAGTCCCGACCATGCGACCAGCTCATCCTGTGTCATGATTGTGTTCCTACCCTTTCATCCACAAGTCCCGACCATGCGACCAGCTCATCTCATAATGTGATGTTGTTCCCACCCCTTCATATACAAGTACCAACCATGCGACCAGCTCATCATGTGTTATAATGATGTTTCTACCCCTCCATATACGAATAGCGACCAGCTCATCGCGTGTCATGATTGTGTTCCTACCCTTTCATCCACAAGTCCCGACCATGCGACCAGCTCATCCTATGTCAAAAGACTTCAACACTGAAGACCCAGTAAACAAACAAGATTTGAACTGAATCCACGTTGTGTTAACAATGATTGCAGTGCCAAAACTGCGTCCTTACTGATAGGAGAAATGAAACAAAAATATATAGAAGAAAATGGTATAGTTAAAGCTTCACGTAACAAGTGGGCATCACAAAGCAGAACAACGTTTCGGCGCAAATACCTTCAACAGGAACAAACATACAACACGTGTACAAATATATATTTGCAATAGAAAAAAAAAATAAAAAAATCGAACTAGTAAAAGAAATGAAAATTAAAGGAGAATAAAATGTTAATAAAAAGTTCCTGTCACACTCGACAGGAAATGTAGGGGACAGAACTCAGTCGTGGTCAATACAGAGGTCAACGGTCTCATGTGGGATAACACTGATGAGACAGGGAAGAGACAGACGGGGAATCGCCTCTACAATGCAAGACGAACTCGATCGCATTTCTTCCTGGTGTGGGGTTTCAGGTACCTTGGTTATTAATCTTAATAAAGCATCAGTTTCATGGTTCTCCCTTAACAATCATATCGTTAATACGACCACACCGGTAATACGGATGGAAGCTGATGAGGTAACCAGGGACAAGTTGATGACATACCTCGGAGTTAAGTTTGATCGCAGTCTGTGTTTTCGGGACCACGTCGACCATGTGATAACAAAATCCCGCAAGGATTAGCCGCCTTGAAGGTCATGGCAGCTGCCAACATCGAGCAGAGGCTACTTACTCTTCTGTTCCAGGGATTAGTCCTCGCACCAATCGAGTATGCCCTGGCAATTCTTACTGTCAGTACGACTCAAATTGATAGGCTGGAGAAAATACAAAATGAAGCCTTGAGCATTATCTTGGGATGTACAAGGGACACTCCCTGTTTAGCAATGAGGTATCTTCTTGACTTTCCAACCATGGATGACAGAATCAAGATCTGGAGAGCACGAGCATACCTGAAGATTAGTGCATATACAGAGCATCCATTGCACCACGTGCTCAACACAGAGAAAGGTGCCAGGCTAACAAGAGGCAAATCATGGGTGGGCCGAGCAGAAGATGTCATCAAACAGGTCTGTGGGCTTACCAATATCAGCGTTGGTGAGGAGTGGATACCGGTGCCTACGTCATTCAAGGAGACTTTCTCGTGTATTGTCACACTCGATAGGAAAAGTAGGGAACAGAACCCAGTCGTGGTTAATGCTGAGGACAACGGTCTCATCTGCGATAACACCGATGAGAAAGATGCAGTCATCTATACAGACGGATCTGTAAGACGACACCAAAGAAGTGCAGTGTAGGCGGGCTCTGTACGATGCAATGGGTAGAGTCGTTGCAGAAATCTAAAAAAACGTAAGGTCACCTTTGTCTTCGTCCCTGGACATGCGGGCGTACGGGGAAATGAAAGAGCGGAGAGATTGGCTAGCTGTGCTGTCGCTGAGGACGGGCAACCAATGGATCTGACGGACATCATCAATGCCCTCCGAGATGTGGGAAGAGCACAGGACTTCGACAAACACAGATCCACGTCACTTCTTCGAATGATGGAAATGGGAATTAAGGTGGACACAACCAGAAATGAGAAATTTAGTGGCCGTGACTTATCAACCAACATAGAACTGGAGTCGTCAGTCGCTGGACACTGAGGGAATTGCTGAGGAGGGGATCTGAGCACCTATGGACATGTTCGGAGTGCAATGATGATGACCCGCAAATAACTCAATAACTCAATAACCGATGAGAAAGTTGCAGTTATGCAGACGGATCTGTAAGACGACACCAAAGGAGTGCATGGGCATTTACAGCACGCTCGGCAGGCAGAATAGTTAAGGAAGACAGTGGTGCATACGTTATGACCACGAGTAGCATGACGATGGAGGTGATGGCTGAGACCAGGACATTCATCTGGCTAGAGTCACAAGACTACACCCACGCATGTATACTGAGTGATTCGATGAGCATGATTAAAAACGTGGAGGCTGGATCTGTACGTAGGCAATGGGTAGAGTCATTGCAGAAGTCAAAAATACGTAAGGTCACCTTTGTCTACGTCCCGGGACATGCGGGAGTTCGGGGAAATTAAAGAGCGGACAGGTTGGCTAGTTGTGCTATTGTTGAGGACGGTCAACTAAATGATCGGGCGGACATCATCAATGCCCTCCAGGAAGTTGGAAGGACACAGGACTTCGACAACCATGAGTCCACGTCACTCCTTCGGATGAAAGAGATGGGAGTTAAGATGGGCACAGCCAGAAACGAGAAACTTAGTGGCCGTGTAAGAAGACTTATCAACCAACACAGAACTGGAGTCGTCAGTCGCTGGACACTGCGGGACTTGCTGAGGAGGGGATCTGAGCTGCTCAGTGAGCACCTATGGACATGTTCGGAGTGCAATGATGATGACCCGCTAATAACTTAATAACTCCCTATAAGATCTCTCTCTCTCTCTCTCTCTCTCTCTCTCTCTCTCTCTCTCTCTCTCTCTCTTTGCGATCAAGACTCAATCAGAGCAGGATTCCAGACTCTCTCATGAAGTCAGCTGTCTGTTTAAGCGAATCGATTGCCCCATATAGTTTCTCTTCCAAGGAGGTGGGTTTGGACCACATTGCACTTCTCATGTCTGTGTACTGGGGGCAATCCTGTAGAACATGTTTTGTGGTCACTTTGTCCAGTGTACAGTGGCATAGGCTGGTTGTACCTATTTTGAATTTGATGAACATGTGATTTCTCATTCTATTGTGGCCAGTGTTTAGGCGAAGTATGATGACTTGATTCCCATGTCATATCTTTTTGTGTGCATATCTATGTTAGTCATATCTCTTATCTTTGTGTGCATATCTATGTTAGGCATGTGTCATATCTTTGTGTGTGCATGTCAATGTCAGTTATATCTCATATCTTTATGTGCATGTTAGTCATGTGTCATATATCTTGATGTGTGTCAGTGTTAGTCATGCCTCGTATTGCTGTGTGTATGTCTGTATTAGTCACATCTCATATCTTTGTGTGTGCATGTCTGTGTTAGTCACCTCTAGTGACTCGGGCAGATGGTGCTCGTAAACCTCGGAGGGCCGACCATCTAAGGGCAGAATCCCCCTACAGAAAAGACAATCTGCTGCCTTGCAGGAAGATTGGGGACAATCAAAGGCTAGGGAAAGCAAACCCGAATAAAATGCTGGCTGAAATCGGATGCATTGGGCCACTGGCGCAGAACACAGTGCAACGTATTAACTGGTGTTCAGTCAGAGTGGATCTGACATACTCTAATTGTGATGTTCTGTCTGTGGGGGCGATCAACACACTTAGCCTGACAGCTGACTTCATGTGGGAGTCTGGAATCCTTACTCTGATTGAGTCCTGAACGCAGAGAGAGAGAGAGAGAGAGAGAGAGAGAGAGAGAGATCTCCTTGATAGATCTAAGAAGAATATTTCTTCTGAAAGGACGGAAATGCGCAACGTGGTGCATGTGGGTGCACAGAAGTGAACATTTGCGCACACCTCACGCAGTAACAGACGCTTCTAAAAAACAGATCCTTTGCATACAAAAGGCGCAATAAACAGACTAGAGAAGAGGAAAGATAGAGGTGTAGTAGAGTGGGGTAATAGATATAGGGGACAGACTAGAGAGGAGGAAAGATAGAGGTACCGTAGAATGGAGTAATAGATGTAGGGGACAGACTAGAGAAGAGGAAAGATAGAGGTGTAGTAGAGTGGGGTAATAGATATAGGGGACATACTAGAGAGGAGGAAAGATAGAGGTACCGTAGAATGGAGTAATAGATGTAGGGGACAGACTAGAGAAGAGGAAAGATAGAGGTGTAGTAGAGTGGGGTAATAGATATAAGGGACAGACTAGAGAGGAGGAAAGATAGAGGTGCCGTAGAATGGAGTAATAGATATAAGGGACAGACTAGAGAGGAGGAAAGATAGAGGTGCCGTAGAATGGAGTAATAGATATAGGGGACAGACTAGAGAGGAGGAAAGATAAAGGTGCCGTAGAATGGAGTAATAGATATAGGGGACAGACTAGAGAGGAGGAAAGATAGAGGTGCCGTAGAATGGAGTAATAGATATAGGGGACAGACTAGAGAGGAGGAAAGATAGAGGTGTTGTAGAGTGGAGTAATAGATATAGGGGACAGACTAGAGAGGAGGAAAGATAGAGGTGCCGTAGAATGGAGTAATAGATATAGGGGACAGACTAGAGAGGAGGAAAGATAGAGGTGCCGTAGAATGGAGTAATAGATATAGGGGACAGACTAGAGAGGAGGAAAGATAGAGGTGCCGTAGAATGGAGTAATAGATATAGGGGACAGACTAGAGAGGAGGAAAGAAAGAGGTGTAGTAGAGTGGGGTAATAGATATAGGGGACAGACTAGAGAGGAGGAAAGAAAGAGGTGTAGTAGAGTGGGGTAATAGATATAGGGGACAGACTAGAAAGGAGGAAAGATAGAAGTGTAGTAGAGTGGGGTATTAGATATAGAGGACAGACTAGAGATGAGGAAAGATAGAGGTACCGTTGAGTGGAGTAATAGATATAGGGGACAGGCTACAGAAGAGGAAAGATAGAGGTGTCATAGAGTGGAGTAATAGATATAAGGGGCAGGCTACAGAAGAGGAAAGATAGAGGTGTCATAGAGTGGAGTAATAGATATAGGGGACAGACTAGAGAGGAGGAAAAAAAATACACAATAGCCTCCACTAGACCGTCTGACAAGACGAGAAATGTCCATACATACGTATATACTAATGTGCTTATACATGAGCAACAGAGAATATGTAATATGGAAGGGGTAAATATAGTCCACATACAATACCCACTTCTACATACAATCACATATATCATACATGGTTTTTGCTTCATTGCAGCTTCGCAGTTTGATGCCTTTTTGTGCATTTCTGTGCCTTGTCCTCACTGATAACAGTGTTAATATCCATCATTGCACACTGAGGACCTTACTTCTCCTTACTACCGGCATATCACTCTCAATGATAACTGTAAAGATAGTGAACATATCACAGCTGAAAACCTTCAAGATTTCGCCCTGGAACTCAAATATCATTCTCCCTGATAACTGTTACGATATCCAATGTATCACACCTGGAAGTTTGCAATAATCAGCCATGGTACGAGTGTATCCTCACTGATAACTGTTACGATATCCAATGTATCACACCTGGAATCTTGCAATAATCAGCCATGGTACGAGTGTATCCTCCCTGATAACTGTTACGATATCCAATGTATCACACCTGGAAGCTTGCAATAATCAGCCATGATACGAGTGTATCCTCCCTGATAACTGTTACGATATCCAATGTATCACACCTGGAAGCTTGCAATAATCAGCCATGATACGAGTGTATCCTCCCTGATAACAGCGTTGATATCCAACATATCATATTTGAGACATGTCCTACGTTGGACATGTGATGAGAAGAGATAATAATCGAATAGCAAAGCAAGCCCTCATATGGGAAACAACAGGTAAAAGAAAAAGAGGAAGACCCAGGGAGACACTGAGAAGAACATTGATGAGAGAGGCAAGAGCAGCAGGAATCGGCTCCCTCAATGAGATAGAACTGCTTGCACAGAACAGAGACAGATGGCGAGATTTGATAAAATATCTTTAAAAGAAAACTGCTAGAACAAAAATTCATATAGGAGAAGGTGTATCTTGGTCTACGCCCTATGGGCCGGTTACGGCTCGAAAGGTCAATAGATAGATAGATAGATATTTGAGACTCCTTCAAGTCATTGGCTATATGCACTACAATCACAACTGTTTATCACTGGTATTTTAGTTGATTTGTTTATTTGTATCTTTCCATGATGATCACGTACACATTTTTCTTCAATTTTACTTACAAAATTATCAGAGGGAGATGTATCTTAAATTGAAAAAAAAAAATACATTATGTTTAAAAATAGAATAGTGCATCTAACTCGAAACTCTCAGATTTGACCTTTGATCTTTTGTTCTTACGAGCATTAACTACTAAAATAGCATTTCAATCATTGCATGCCCTCTCCACATCGAAGGTTGGCTACCATGGAACGAAAGGCAGAGTGATCTTCAAATGTATCTCATCACATGGAGATATCAACAGTTCTCTTGTATCTATTCGGGTGTGGAGGGAGCTACTAAGTTCTGGTTCCATACAATCCCCAATTCTCCATATAATCCCTACTTCTTCATAATATCCCCACTTCTACATACAATCCCTAACTTCTACATAAAATCCCCACTTCTACAAACAATCACCATTTCTACATACATTCTCTCCTACTACATACAATCCCTACTTCTACATAGATTCCCTAATTTCTACATAAAATCCCCACTTCTACATACAATCTCCACATCTACATGCAATCCTCACTTCTATAAACAATCCCCACTTCTACATACAATCCTCATTTCTACATACAATCCTCACTTCTGCATACAATACCCACTTCTACACACAATCCTCACTTCTACATACAATCCACACTTCCACATACAATCCCCACTTCTACACACAATCCTCACTTCTACATACAATCCTCATTTCTACATACAATCCCCACTTCTACATACAATCCTCACTTCTGCATACAATACCCACTTCTACACACAATCCTCACTTCTAGACAATACACACTTCCACATACAATCCCCACTTCTACACACAATCCTCACTTCTACATACAATCCTCACTTCTACATACAATCCTCACTTCTACATACAATCCACACTTCTACATACAATCCCCACTTCTCCATACAATCTCTCCTACTACACACAATCCCCACTTCTACACACAATCCTCGCCACCACATACAACATAGTTCTCTTATCCAACACAAACACGACTCAATTAACTCTAAGGTGCCCAGACGTCCCGGTTTTTCCGGGACAGTCCCGATTTTTTACTGTTTTTTTTTCAATCTTTGTCCCGGATTTGTTACTGTCCCGATTTTGGTCGATTTGTTAGCTTTTGTCGGGGACAGTCCCGATTTTTTACTGTTTTTTTTTTTTCAATCTTTGTCCCGGATTTGTTACTGTCCCGATTTTGGTCGATTTGTTAGCTTTTGTCACGGATTTGTTAAAATGCATTAGGGACACAAACGTTTACAAATTTTGTCAATATGCTAAACTCTCTTTGATTTAAAAAGTGTTCATATTTATATTTCATATTCTTGTATATTCATTATGTTACTTTCGTTTACCGACGAACTAATTCTTTTGATTGTGTTGTTTAGTGTTAGAGGTTATTGCTTTCATAGGATTTGATTGTGTTGTTTAGTGTTAGAGGTTATTGCATTCATAGGATTTTATTGTGTTGTTTAGTGTTAGAGGTTATTGCATTCATAGGATTTTATTGTGTTGTTTAGTGTTAGAGGTTATTGCATTCATAGGATTTGATTGTGTTGTTTAGTGTTAGAGGTTATTGCTTTCATAGGATTTGATTGTGTTGTTTAGTGTTAGAGGTTATTGCATTCATAGGATTTTATTGTGTTGTTTAGTGTTAGAGGTTATTGCATTCATAGGATTTTATTGTGTTGTTTAGTGTTAGAGGTTATTGCATTCATAGGATTTTATTGTGTTGTTTAGTGTTAGAGGTTATTGCTTTCATATGATTTTATTGTGTTGTTTAGTGTTAGAGGTTATTGCATTCATAGGATTTTATTGTGTTGTTTAGTGTTAGAGGTTATTGCATTCATAGGATTTTATTGTGTTGTTTAGTGTTAGAGGTTATTGCATTCATAGGATTTTATTGTGTTGTTTAGTGTTAGAGGTTATTGCATTCATAGGATTTTATTGTGTTGTTTAGTGTTAGAGGTTATTGCATTCATAGGATTTTATTGTGTTGTTTAGTGTTAGAGGTTATTGCATTCATAGGATTTTATTGACACTGTGTAACTATAAGCTACCCTTTAAATTTGTTTAAATATTCTGTATCACGTGACTTTGATACAACGTTGAATGTGTAATAGGGAAAATGAGAGAGAGAGAGATGGCGATGGAGAGAGATGGAGAGGAGAAGAGATTCAACTTGAAGAAGAACGCTGTTTTAAACCTCCAGTTTATTGATAAATTATTAACCTGACCTGTATAAAACAAAAACACTAGAAGATAAAACATGTCCTCGATACAATCTTATCCCCCTTTACATTGGACTAACTGTGGTAGACATTTTTAACAATTTATGTTTTTTAATGTTTTGTTTATATTATGTATATAAGTAAAAAATGTAAAGTACCCCCGTCACACCAAGTGGCGTATAGGGAAATATGGTGTTAGTGACCCTATATTTTACAGACCTTCAGCACATGATTTTTGGGGTAATGTGGTCGGCATTACGCCCGTGCTGCTTTATTTTCCCAGAAAAAAATCCGGTACCCATTTACGGCTGGATGAACCCGGAAGCCGTCGGTTGGGATCGAACCCTACCCCTTGTCCTTTGTAGTCCAGTTCACTAACAACTGAGCTATTGCGGCTCCCCTTTATTTATATGTTATTGCTATATTAATGTCTTTTTATTGATATTTTATTTTTAAAATATTTTTTAAATTAATTTTGTATTTATATTATTTTTTTTATTTTTTAAATATAAAAAATGAATGAATTATTTATTTACATCATATTTTTAAAAAAATTTAATTATTATTTTATATATATATATATATATAAATTCTTAAAATATTTTTTTAAATTAAATTTTTAAATATTTTTTCATATTTTTTTAAATTAATTAATTATTTTAAAAATATTTTTTTAATTATTTTTTTATTTATATAGTTTTTTTAATTTTTATTTATTTTTTTTTATTATTTTTTTTCTTTATTTTTTTGTTCTTACTTTTTCCCTTCCCTCGGAGAGCAACTACTGTTTTTTTTTTTTTAGTTTAAAACCAAAATCTCCAGGAAAAAAAGTAGCAAATTTCTCTCTCTCTCTCTCTCTCTCTCTATCTCTCTCTCTCTCTCTCTCTCTCTCTCTTTCTTTCTCTCTCTGCGATCAAGACTCATTCAGAGTAGGATTCCAGACTCTCTCATGAAGTCAGCTGTCTGTTTAAACGAATCGATTGCCCAATATAGTTTTTCTTCCAGTGAGGTGGGCGTGGACCACATTGCTCTTCTCAGGTCTGTGTATAATTAGAGTCTGTTAGATCCAGTCTGATTGATTACTTGTTAAAACGTTGCACTGTGTTCTGCGCCAGTGGCCCAGTGCATCCGATTTCAACCAGCAATTTATTCAGGTTTGCTTTCCTTAGCCTTTGATTGCCCCCAATCTTCCATGCAAGGCAGCAGGTCTGTGATTAGACCATCACCATCACACATCAAACAACAGACTATAAGACCCTCCTAACTATCACGAACTTCCGGGAGTCTCACCGATGCTGACAAGTCATGTTATGACAAGTATATATGGTCAAACCCGGTCTCCAAGAACCTCTGTGCATCGAGATGTTCCGGGAGACTATACTCGACCCTGGCGAGAGGATCTTGTAGATGATGACCATCCACTCTTGTAGATGATGACCATCCACTCTTGTAGATGATGACCATCCACTCTTGTAGATGATGACCATCCACTCTTGTAGATGATGACCATCCACTCTTGTAGATGATGACCATCCACTCTTGTAGATGATGACCATCCACTCTTGTAGATGATGACCATCCACTCTTGTAGATGATGACCATCCACTCTTGTAGATGATGACCATCCACTCTTGTAGATGATGACCATCCGCTCTTGTAGATGATGACCATCCGCTCTTGTAGATGATGACCATCCGCTCTTGTAGATGATGACCATCCGCTCTTGTAGATGATGACCATCCGCTCTTGTAGATGATGACCATCCGCTCTTGTAGATGATGACCATCCGCTCTTGTAGATGATGACCATCCGCTCTTGTAGATGATGACCATCCGCTCTTGTAGATGATGACCATCCGCTCTTGTAGATGATGACCATCCGCTCTTGTAGATGATGACCATCCGCTCTTGTAGATGATGACCATCCGCTCTTGTAGATGATGACCATCCGCTCTTGTAGATGATGACCATCCGCTCTTGTAGATGATGACCATCCGCTCTTGTAGATGATGACCATCCGCTCTTGTAGATGATGACCATCCACTCTTGTAGATGATGACCATCCACTCTTGTAGATGATGACCATCCACTCTTGTAGATGATGACCATCCACTCTTGTAGATGATGACCATCCACTCTTGTAGATGATGACCATCCACTCTTGTAGATGATGACCATCCACTCTTGTAGATGATGACCATCCACTCTTGTAGATGATGACCATCCACTCTTGTAGTTGATGACCATCCACTCTTGTAGATGATGACCATCCACTCTTGTAGATGATGACCATCCACTCTTGTAGATGATGACCATCCACTCTTGTAGATGATGACCATCCACTCTTGTAAATGATGACCATCCACTCTTGTAGATGATGACCATCCACTCTTGTAGATGATGACCATCCACTCTTGTAGATGATGACCATCCACTCTTGCAGATGATGACCATCCACTCTTGTAGATGATGACCATCCACTCTTGTAGATGATGACCATCCACTCTTGTAGCAAGAGGTTCATCCGGACATCAGGAAGGACAGCGGAAGGTGACGTCACACGATCTTTGAGCTCCTTCTGTCCAGCCACTCGTGACGTTCACACGGTCTTTGAGCTCCTTCTGTCCAGGCACTCGTGACGTTCACACGGTCTTTGAGCTCCTTCTGTCCAGCCACTCGTGACGTTCACACGGTCTTTGAGCTCCTTCTGTCCAGGCACTCGTGACGTTCACACGGTCTTTGAGCTCCTTCTGTCCAGCCACTCGTGACGTTCACACGGTCTTTGAGCTCCTTCTGTCCAGCCACTCGTGACGTTCACACGGTCTTTGAGCTTTTTCTGTCCAGCCACTCGTGACGTTCACACGGTCTTTGAGCTCCTTCTGTCCAGGCACTCGTGACGTTCACACGGTCTTTGAGCTCCTTCTGTCCAGCCACTCGTGACGTTCACGCGGGCTTTGAGCTCCTTCTGTCCAGCCACTCGTGACGTTCACACGGTCTTTGAGCTCCTTCTGTCCAGCCACTCGTGACGTTCACACGATCTTTGAGCTCCTTCTGTCCAGCCACTCGTGGCGTTCCCACGATCTTTGAGCTCCTTCTGTCCAGCCACTCGTGACGTTCCCACGATCTTTGAGCTCCTTCTGTCCAGCCACTCGTGGCGTTCACGCGGTCTTTGAGCTCCTTCTGTCCAGCCACTCGTGGCGTTCACGCGGTCTTTGAGATCCTTCTGTCCAGCCACTCGTGGCGTTCACACGGTCTTTGAGCTCCTTCTGTCCAGCCACTCGTGACGTTCACACGGTCTTTGAGCTCCTTCTGTCCAGCCACTTGTGACGTTCACACGGTCTTTGAGCTCCTTCTGTCCAGCGACTCGTGACGTTCACACGATCTTTGAGCTCCTTCTGTCCAGGCACTCGTGACGTTCACACGGTCTTTGAGCTCCTTCTGTCCAGCCACTCGTGACGTTCACACGATCTTTGAGCTCCTTCTGTCCAGCCACTCGTGACGTTCCCACGATCTTTGAGCTCCTTCTGTCCAGCCACTCGTGACGTTCACACGGTCTTTGAGCTCCTTCTGTCCAGCCACTCGTGGCGTTCACACGGTCTTTGAGCTCCTTCTGTCCAGCCACTCGTGGCGTTCACACGGTCTTTGAGCTCCTTCTGTCCAGCCACTCGTGGCGTTCACACGGTCTTTGAGCTCCTTCTGTCCAGCCACTCGTGACGTTCACACGGTCTTTGAGCTCCTTCTGTCCAGCCACTCGTGACGTTCCCACGGTCTTTGAGCTCCTTCTGTCCAGCCACTCGTGACGTTCACACGGTCTTTGAGCTCCTTCTGTCCAGCCACTCGTGACGTTCACAAGGTCTTTGAGCTCCTTCTGTCCAGCCACTCGTGACGTTCACACGGTCTTTGAGCTCCTTCTGTCCAGCCACTCGTGACGTTCACACGGTCTTTGAGCTCCTTCTGTCCAGGCACTCGTGACGTTCACACGGCCTTTGAGCTCCTTCTGTCCAGCCACTCGTGGCGTTCCCACGATCTTTGAGCTCCTTCTGTCCAGCCACTCGTGGCGTTCACGCGGTCTTTGAGCTCCTTCTGTCCAGCCACTCGTGGCGTTCACACGGTCTTTGAGATCCTTCTGTCCAGCCACTCGTGACGTTCACACGATCTTTGAGCTCCTTCTGTCCAGCCACTCGTGGCGTTCCCACGATCTTTGAGCTCCTTCTGTCCAGCCACTCGTGGCGTTCCCACGATCTTTGAGCTCCTTCTGTCCAGCGACTCGTGACGTTCCCACGATCTTTGAGCTCCTTCTGTCCAGCCACTCGTGACGTTCACACGATCTTTGAGCTCCTTCTGTCCAGCGACTCGTGACGTTCACACGGTCTTTGAGCTCCTTCTGTCCAGCCACTCGTGACGTTCACACGGTCTTTGAGCTCCTTCTGTCCAGCCACTCGTGACGTTCACACGGTCTTTGAGCTCCTTCTGTCCAGCCACTCGTGGCGTTCCCACGATCTTTGAGCTCCTTCTGTCCAGCCACTCGTGGCGTTCCCACGATCTTTGAGCTCCTTCTGTCCAGCCACTCGTGGCGTTCCCACGATCTTTGAGCTCCTTCTGTCCAGCCACTCGTGGCGTTCACACGGTCTTTGAGCTCCTTCTGTCCAGCCACTCGTGGCGTTCACACGGTCTTTGAGCTCCTTCTGTCCAGCCACTCGTGGCGTTCACACGGTCTTTGAGCTCCTTCTGTCCAGCCACTCGTGGCGTTCACACGGTCTTTGAGCTCCTTCTGTCCAGCCACTCGTGACGTTCCCACGGTCTTTGAGCTCCTTCTGTCCAGCCACTCGTGACGTTCCCACGGTCTTTGAGCTCCTTCTGTCCAGCCACTCGTGACGTTCACACGGTCTTTGAGCTCCTTCTGTCCAGCCACTCGTGACGTTCACAAGGTCTTTGAGCTCCTTCTGTCCAGCCACTCGTGACGTTCACACGGTCTTTGAGCTCCTTCTGTCCAGGCACTCGTGACGTTCACACGGTCTTTGAGCTCCTTCTGTCCAGCCACTCGTGGCGTTCCCACGATCTTTGAGCTCCTTCTGTCCAGGCACTCGTGGCGTTCACGCGGCCTTTGAGCTCCTTCTGTCCAGGCACTCGTGGCGTTCACGCGGCCTTTGAGCTCCTTCTGTCCAGCCACTCGTGGCGTTCCCGCGGTCTTTGAGCTCCTTCTGTCCAGCCACTCGTGGCGTTCCCGCGGTCTTTGAGCTCCTTCTGTCCAGCCACTCGTGGCGTTCCCACGATCTTTGAGCTCCTTCTGTCCAGCCACTCGTGGCGTTCCCACGATCTTTGAGCTCCTTCTGTCCAGCCACTCGTGGCGTTCCCACGATCTTTGAGCTCCTTCTGTCCAGCCACTCGTGGCGTTCCCACGATCTTTGAGCTCCTTCTGTCCAGCCACTCGTGGCGTTCCCACGATCTTTGAGCTCCTTCTGTCCAGCCACTCGTGGCGTTCCCACGATCTTTGAGCTCCTTCTGTCCAGCCACTCGTGGCGTTCCCACGATCTTTGAGCTCCTTCTGTCCAGCCACTCGTGGCGTTCACACGATCTTTGAGCTCCTTCTGTCCAGCCACTCGTGGCGTTCCCACGATCTTTGAGCTCCTTCTTTCCAGCCACTCGTGGCGTTCCCACGATCTTTGAGCTCCTTCTGTCCAGCCACTCGTGGCGTTCCCACGATCTTTGAGCTCCTTCTGTCCAGCCACTCGTGACGTTCCCACGATCTTTGAGCTCCTTCTGTCCAGCGACTCGTGGCGTTCCCACGGTCTTTGAGCTCCTTCTGTCCAGCCACTCGTGACGTTCACACGATCTTTGAGCTCCTTCTGTCCAGCGACTCGTGACGTTCACACGGTCTTTGAGCTCCTTCTGTCCAGCCACTCGTGACGTTCACACGATCTTTGAGCTCCTTCTGTCCAGCCACTCGTGGCGTTCCCACGATCTTTGAGCTCCTTCTGTCCAGCCACTCGTGGCGTTCCCACGATCTTTGAGCTCCTTCTGTCCAGCCACTCGTGGCGTTCCCACGATCTTTGAGCTCCTTCTGTCCAGCCACTCGTGGCGTTCCCACGATCTTTGAGCTCCTTCTGTCCAGCCACTCGTGGCGTTCCCACGATCTTTGAGCTCCTTCTGTCCAGCCACTCGTGGCGTTCACGCGGTCTTTGAGCTCCTTCTGTCCAGCCACTCGTGGCGTTCCCGCGATCTTTGAGCTCCTTCTGTCCAGCCACTCGTGGCGTTCACGCGGTCTTTGAGCTCCTTCTGTCCAGCCACTCGTGGCGTTCACGCGGTCTTTGAGATCCTTCTGTCCAGCCACTCGTGGCGTTCACACGGTCTTTGAGCTCCTTCTGTCCAGCCACTCGTGACGTTCACACGGTCTTTGAGCTCCTTCTGTCCAGGCACTCGTGACGTTCACACGGTCTTTGAGCTCCTTCTGTCCAGCCACTCGTGACGTTCACACGGTCTTTGAGCTCCTTCTGTCCAGGCACTCGTGACGTTCACACGGTCTTTGAGCTCCTTCTGTCCAGCCACTCGTGACGTTCACACGATCTTTGAGCTCCTTCTGTCCAGCCACTCGTGACGTTCACACGGTCTTTGAGCTCCTTCTGTCCAGCCACTCGTGACGTTCACACGGTCTTTGAGCTCCTTCTGTCCAGCCACTCGTGGCGTTCCCACGGTCTTTGAGCTCCTTCTGTCCAGCCACTCGTGGCGTTCCCACGGTCTTTGAGCTCCTTCTGTCCAGCCACTCGTGGCGTTCCCACGGTCTTTGAGCTCCTTCTGTCCAGCCACTCGTGGCGTTCACACGGTCTTTGAGCTCCTTCTGTCCAGCCACTCGTGGCGTTCACACGGTCTTTGAGCTCCTTCTGTCCAGCCACTCGTGGCGTTCACACGGTCTTTGAGCTCCTTCTGTCCAGCCACTCGTGGCGTTCACACGGTCTTTGAGCTCCTTCTGTCCAGCCACTCGTGGCGTTCCCACGGTCTTTGAGCTCCTTCTGTCCAGCCACTCGTGGCGTTCACACGGTCTTTGAGCTCCTTCTGTCCAGCCACTCGTGACGTTCCCACGGTCTTTGAGCTCCTTCTGTCCAGCCACTCGTGACGTTCCCACGGTCTTTGAGCTCCTTCTGTCCAGCCACTCGTGACGTTCACACGGTCTTTGAGCTCATTCTGTCCAGGCACTCGTGACGTTCACACGGTCTTTGAGCTCCTTCTGTCCAGCCACTCGTGACGTTCACACGGTCTTTGAGCTCCTTCTGTCCAGGCACTCGTGACGTTCACACGGCCTTTGAGCTCCTTCTGTCCAGGCACTCGTGACGTTCACACGGCCTTTGAGCTCCTTCTGTCCAGGCACTCGTGGCGTTCACGCGGCCTTTGAGCTCCTTCTGTCCAGGCACTCGTGGCGTTCACGCGGCCTTTGAGCTCCTTCTGTCCAGGCACTCGTGGCGTTCACGCGGCCTTTGAGCTCCTTCTGTCCAGCCACTCGTGGCGTTCCCGCGGCCTTTGAGGTCCTTCTGTCCAGCCACTCGTGGCGTTCCCGCGGTCTTTGAGCTCCTTCTGTCCAGCCACTCGTGGCGTTCCCACGATCTTTGAGCTCCTTCTGTCCAGCCACTCGTGGCGTTCCCACGATCTTTGAGCTCCTTCTGTCCAGCCACTCGTGGCGTTCCCACGATCTTTGAGCTCCTTCTGTCCAGCCACTCGTGGCGTTCCCACGATCTTTGAGCTCCTTCTGTCCAGCCACTCGTGGCGTTCCCACGATCTTTGAGCTCCTTCTGTCCAGCCACTCGTGGCGTTCCCACGATCTTTGAGCTCCTTCTGTCCAGCCACTCGTGGCGTTCCCACGATCTTTGAGCTCCTTCTGTCCAGCCACTCGTGACGTTCACACGATCTTTGAGCTCCTTCTGTCCAGCCACTCGTGACGTTCACACGATCTTTGAGCTCCTTCTGTCCAGCCACTCGTGGCGTTCCCACGATCTTTGAGCTCCTTCTGTCCAGCCACTCGTGGCGTTCCCACGATCTTTGAGCTCCTTCTGTCCAGCCACTCGTGACGTTCCCACGATCTTTGAGCTCCTTCTGTCCAGCCACTCGTGACGTTCCCACGATCTTTGAGCTCCTTCTGTCCAGCCACTCGTGACGTTCCCACGATCTTTGAGCTCCTTCTGTCCAGCCACTCGTGGCGTTCCCACGATCTTTGAGCTCCTTCTGTCCAGCCACTCGTGACGTTCACACGATCTTTGAGCTCCTTCTGTCCAGCGACTCGTGACGTTCACACGGTCTTTGAGCTCCTTCTGTCCAGCCACTCGTGACGTTCACACGGTCTTTGAGCTCCTTCTGTCCAGCCACTCGTGGCGTTCCCACGATCTTTGAGCTCCTTCTGTCCAGCCACTCGTGGCGTTCCCACGATCTTTGAGCTCCTTCTGTCCAGCCACTCGTGGCGTTCCCACGATCTTTGAGCTCCTTCTGTCCAGCCACTCGTGGCGTTCCCACGATCTTTGAGCTCCTTCTGTCCAGCCACTCGTGGCGTTCCCACGATCTTTGAGCTCCTTCTGTCCAGCCACTCGTGGCGTTCACGCGGTCTTTGAGCTCCTTCTGTCCAGCCACTCGTGGCGTTCACGCGGTCTTTGAGATCCTTCTGTCCAGCCACTCGTGGCGTTCACACGGTCTTTGAGCTCCTTCTGTCCAGCCACTCGTGACGTTCACACGGTCTTTGAGCTCCTTCTGTCCAGCCACTCGTGACGTTCACACGGTCTTTGAGCTCCTTCTGTCCAGCCACTCGTGACGTTCACACGGTCTTTGAGCTCCTTCTGTCCAGGCACTCGTGACGTTCACACGGTCTTTGAGCTCCTTGTGTCCAGCCACTCGTGACGTTCACACGGTCTTTGAGCTCCTTCTGTCCAGCCACTCGTGACGTTCCCACGATCTTTGAGCTCCTTCTGTCCAGCCACTCGTGACGTTCCCACGATCTTTGAGCTCCTTCTGTCCAGCCACTCGTGACGTTCACACGGTCTTTGAGCTCCTTCTGTCCAGCCACTCGTGGCGTTCACACGGTCTTTGAGCTCCTTCTGTCCAGCCACTCGTGGCGTTCCCACGGTCTTTGAGCTCCTTCTGTCCAGCCACTCGTGGCGTTCCCACGATCTTTGAGCTCCTTCTGTCCAGCCACTCGTGGCGTTCCCACGATCTTTGAGCTCCTTCTGTCCAGCCACTCGTGGCGTTCCCACGATCTTTGAGCTCCTTCTGTCCAGCCACTCGTGGCGTTCCCACGATCTTTGAGCTCCTTCTGTCCAGCCACTCGTGGCGTTCCCACGATCTTTGAGCTCCTTCTGTCCAGCCACTCGTGTTTGGCCATCGCCGGCAGGCTCCCCCTCAACTGCTACATCACAATCGCCGAGTTCTTGTTCTTCTGGCAACGTGCAAGTAATCCACCATTGGCGAACCAGCCTTCAATGTTGGACGCTGTACAGGTTGTAGGTAACAATGACAGATTTTGTAGGAGTTCACAATTCTACGTTGAAGGCCTGAACGGTTCCTAGGTCTGCTCCATGTAGAGTCACTTCTTAATCCACCTTTCAACTCCCTGTGGGGCATAGGTCCTACCCAGCGCCATTGTCTTCGATGTATCTCTTTATCCAATTGTAATTGACTGGTACATTTCCATACTTCTGTGTTAATGATTTTGTCCTGCCATTTCCATCCTTTTATTCTGTGTAAGCATCCATTAATGGAAGTCTGTATCTTCATGATTGTCAGCTTTGTTGTTCTCCATGTTTCACAGCCATATAATAGGACTGACATAACATTGTATTTCCCTGAAGAGTAACTTCCGTAATTCATGCGGCCTGCCACTGGAGAAACAACTCAAATGTACTAGCAGCGCGGACTATCAAGAAAGCAATACAATCCTAGTGACGTCATTTGTGACGCGCTAAAAAAACCTGGACCCGCCTTATTTCTGTTTGATGTCGGGAAACCCCGCAGTTCCTGGAATTGTTGAGCTCCAGCCAAGCTGGGACATAGATGGGTCTGTTACTGGGCACGTACGGAGGTCGTTGGCTTTCGTGGTTCATGTTGGAGGTACGACTGTGAAGGAAGATGTGATACTTTCATGGTTCATGTTGGAGGTACAACTGTGAAGGAAGATGTGATGTTTTCATGGTTCATGTTGGAGATACAACTGTGAAGGAAGATGTGATGCTTTCATGGTTCATGTTGGAGGTACAACTGTGAAGGAAGATGTGATGTTTTCATGGTTCATGTTGGAGATACAACTGTGAAGGAAGATGTGATGCTTTCATGGTTCATGTTGGAGGTACAACTGTGAAGGAAGATGTGATGTTTTCATGGTTCATGTTGGAGATACAACTGTGAAGGAAGATGTGATGCTTTCATGGTTCATGTTGGAGATACAACTGTGAAGGAAGATGTGATGCTTTCATGGCTCATGTTGGAGGTACAACTGTGAAGGAAGATGTGATACTTTCATGGTTCATGTTGGAGGTACAACTGTGAAGGAAGATGTGATGTTTTCATGGTTCATGTTGGAGATACAACTGTGAAGGAAGATGTGATGCTTTCATGGCTCATGTTGGAGATACAACTGTGAAGGAAGATGTGATGCTTTCATGGCTCATGTTGGAGGTACAACTGTGAAGGAAGATGTGATGCTTTCATGGCTCATGTTGGAGGTACAACTGTGAAGGAAGATGTGATGCTTTCACGGTTCATGTTGGAGATACAACTGTGAAGGAAGATGTGATGCTTTCATGGCTCATGTTGGAGATACAACTGTGAAGGAAGATGTGATGCTTTCATGGTTCATGTTGGAGGTACAACTGTGAAGGAAGATGTGATACTTTCTTGGCTCATGTTGGAGGTACAAATGTGAAGGAAGATGTGATGCTTTCATGGTTCATGTTGGAGATACAACTGTGAAGGAAGATGTGATACTTTCATGGTTCATGTTAGAGGTACAACTGTGAAGGAAGATGTGATGCTTTCATGGTTCATGTTGGAGATACAACTGTGAAGTAAGATGTGATGTTTTCATGGCTCATGTTGGAGGAACAACTGTGAAGGAAGATGTGATGTTTTCATGGCTCATGTTGGAGGTGCAACTGTGAAGGAAGATGTGATGCTTTCATGGCTCATGTTGGAGATACAACTGTGAAGGAAGATGTGATGTTTTCATGGTTCATGTTGGAGATACAACTGTGAAGGAAGATGTGATACTTTCATGGCTCATGTTGGAGCTACAACTGTGAAGGAAGATGTGAAACTTTCATGGCTCATGTTGGAGGTACAACTGTGAAGGAAGATGTGATGCTTTCATGGCTCATGTTGGAGGTACAACTGTGAAGGAAGATGTGATACTTTCATGGTTCATGTTGGAGGTACAACTGTGAAGGAAGATGTGATACTTTCATGGTTCATGTTGGAGATACAACTGTGAAGGAAGATGTGATGCTTTCATGGTTCATGTTGGAGATACAACTGTGAAGGAAGATGTGATGCTTTCATGGTTCATGTTGGAGATACAACTTTGAAGGAAGATGTGATGCTTTCATGGTTCATGTTGGAGGTACAACTGTGAAGGAAGATGTGATGCTTTCATGGTTCATGTTGGAGATATAACTGTGAAGGAAGATGTGATGTTTTCATGGCTCATGTTGGAGATGCAACTGTGAAGGAAGATGTGATACTTTCATGGCTCATGTTGGAGGTACAACTGTGAAGGAAGATGTGATGTTTTCATGGCTCATGTTGGAGGTACAACTGTGAAGGAAGATGTGATGCTTTCATGGTTCATGTTGGAGATACAACTGTGAAGGAAGATGTGAAACTTTCATGGTTCATGTTGGAGATACAACTGTGAAGGAAGATGTGATGTTTTCATGGCTCATGTTGGAGGTACAACTGTGAAGGAAGATGTGATGCTTTCATGGCTCATGTTGGAGGTACAACTGTGAAGGAAGATGTGATGCTTTCACGGTTCATGTTGGAGATACAACTGTGAAGGAAGATGTGATGCTTTCATGGCTCATGTTGGAGATACAACTGTGAAGGAAGATGTGATACTTTCATGGTTCATGTTGGAGATACAACTGTGAAGGAAGATGTGATGCTTTCATGGTTCATGTTGGAGGTACAACTGTGAAGGAAGATGTGGTGCTTTCATGGTTCATGTTGGAGGTACAACTGTGAAGGAAGATGTGATACTTTCTTGGCTCATGTTGGAGGTACAAATGTGAAGGAAGATGTGATGCTTTCATGGTTCATGTTGGAGATACAACTGTGAAGGAAGATGTGATACTTTCATGGTTCATGTTGGAGGTACAACTGTGAAGGAAGATGTGATGCTTTCATGGTTCATGTTGGAGATACAACTGTGAAGTAAGATGTGATGTTTTCATGGCTCATGTTGGAGGAACAACTGTGAAGGAAGATGTGATGCTTTCATGGTTCATGTTGGAGATACAACTGTGAAGGAAGATGTGATGCTTTCATGGTTCATGTTGGAGGTACAACTGTGAAGGAAGATGTGATGCTTTCATGGTTCATGTTGGAGGTACAACTGTGAAGGAAGATGTGATGCTTTCATGGCTCATGTTGGAGGTACAAATGTGAAGGAAGATGTGATGTTTTCATGGCTCATGTTGGAGGTACAACTGTGAAGGAAGATGTGATGCTTTCATGGCTCATGTTGGAGATACAACTGTGAAGGAAGATGTGATGATTTCATGGTTCATGTTGGAGATAGAACTGTGAAGGAAGATGTGATACTTTCATGGCTCATGTTGGAGGTACAACTGTGAAGGAAGATGTGAAACTTTCATGGCTCATGTTGGAGGTACAACTGTGAAGGAAGATGTGATGCTTTCATGGCTCATGTTGGAGGTACAACTGTGAAGGAAGATGTGATGTTTTCATGGCTCATGTTGGAGGTGCAACTGTGAAGGAAGATGTGATGCTTTCATGGCTCATGTTGGAGATACAACTGTGAAGGAAGATGTGATGTTTTCATGGTTCATGTTGGAGATACAACTGTGAAGGAAGATGTGATACTTTCATGGCTCATGTTGGAGCTACAACTGTGAAGGAAGATGTGAAACTTTCATGGCTCATGTTGGAGGTACAACTGTGAAGGAAGATGTGATGCTTTCATGGCTCATGTTGGAGGTACAACTGTGAAGGAAGATGTGATACTTTCATGGTTCATGTTGGAGGTACAACTGTGAAGGAAGATGTGATACTTTCATGGCTCATGTTGGAGATACAACTGTGAAGGAAGATGTGATGCTTTCATGGTTCATGTTGGAGATACAACTGTGAAGGAAGATGTGATGCTTTCATGGTTCATGTTGGAGATACAACTTTGAAGGAAGATGTGATGCTTTCATGGTTCATGTTGGAGGTACAACTGTGAAGGAAGATGTGATGCTTTCATGGTTCATGTTGGAGATATAACTGTGAAGGAAGATGTGATGTTTTCATGGCTCATGTTGGAGATGCAACTGTGAAGGAAGATGTGATACTTTCATGGCTCATGTTGGAGGTACAACTGTGAAGGAAGATGTGATGTTTTCATGGCTCATGTTGGAGGTACAACTGTGAAGGAAGATGTGATGCTTTCATGGTTCATGTTGGAGATACAACTGTGAAGGAAGATGTGAAACTTTCATGGTTCATGTTGGAGATACAACTGTGAAGGAAGATGTGATGTTTTTTCATGGCTCATGTTGGAGGTACAACTGTGAAGGAAGATGTGATACTTTCATGGTTCATGTTGGAGGTACAACTGTGAAGGAAGATGTGATACTTTCATGGTTCATGTTGGAGGTACAACTGTGAAGGAAGATGTGATGCTTTCATGGCTCATGTTGGAGGTACAACTGTGAAGGAAGATGTGATACTTTCATGGCTCATGTTGGAGGTACAACTGTGAAGGAAGATGTGATGTTTTCATGGCTCATGTTGGAGATACAACTGTGAAGGAAGATGTGATACTTTCATGGTTCATGTTGGAGGTACAACTGTGAAGGAAGATGTGATGTTTTCATGGCTCATGTTGGAGATACAACTGTGAAGGAAGATGTGATACTTTCATGGTTCATGTTGGAGGTATAACTGTGAAGGAAGATGTGATACTTTCATGGTTCATGTTGGAGGTACAACTGTGAAGGAAGATGTGATACTTTCATGGTTCATGTTGGAGGTACAACTGTGAAGGAAGATGTGATGCTTTCATGGCTCATGTTGGAGGTACAACTGTGAAGGAAGATGTGATGCTTTCATGGCTCATGTTGGAGATACAACTGTGAAGGAAGATGTGATGCTTTCATGGCTCATGTTGGAGGTACAACTGTGAAGGAAGATGTGATGCTTTCATGGCTCATGTTGGAGATACAACTGTGAAGGAAGATGTGATACTTTCATGGTTCATGTTGGAGGTACAACTGTGAAGGAAGATGTGATGTTTTCATGGCTCATGTTGGAGATACAACTGTGAAGGAAGATGTGATACTTTCATGGTTCATGTTGAAGGTACAACTGTGAAGGAAGATGTGATACTTTCATGGTTCATGTTGGAGGTACAACTGTGAAGGAAGATGTGATACTTTCATGGTTCATGATGGAGGTACAACTGTGAAGGAAGATATGATACCTTCATGGTTCATGTTGGAGGTACAACTGTGAAGGAAGATGTGATGCTTTCATGGCTCATGTTGGAGGTACAACTGTGAAGGAAGATGTGATACTTTCATGGCTCATGTTGGAGGTACAACTGTGAAGGAAGATGTGATGCTTTCATGGCTCATGTTGGAGGTACAACTGTGAAGGAAGATGTGATACTTTCATGGTTCATGTTGGAGGTACAACTGTGAAGGAAGATGTGATACTTTCATGGCCCATGTTGGAGGTACAACTGTGAAGGAAGATGTGATGCTTTCGTGGTTCATGTTGGAGATACAACTGTGAAGGAAGATGTGATGCTTTCATGGCTCATGTTGGAGATACAACTGTGAAGGAAGATGTGATACTTTCATGGTTCATGTTGGAGATACAACTGTGAAGGAAGATGTGATGCTTTCATGGTTCATGTTGGAGGTACAACTGTGAAGGAAGATGTGGTGCTTTCATGGTTCATGTTGGAGGTACAACTGTGAAGGAAGATGTGATACTTTCTTGGCTCATGTTGGAGGTACAAATGTGAAGGAAGATGTGATGCTTTCATGGTTCATGTTGGAGATACAACTGTGAAGGAAGATGTGATACTTTCATGGTTCATGTTGGAGGTACAACTGTGAAGGAAGATGTGATGCTTTCATGGTTCATGTTGGAGATACAACTGTGAAGTAAGATGTGATGTTTTCATGGCTCATGTTGGAGGAACAACTGTGAAGGAAGATGTGATGCTTTCATGGTTCATGTTGGAG
Organism: Megaustenia siamemsis; assembly: GCA_032433765.1. Lineage (NCBI taxonomy): Eukaryota > Metazoa > Mollusca > Gastropoda > Stylommatophora > Ariophantidae > Megaustenia > Megaustenia siamemsis. The sequence continues at coordinate 5,764,747 of JAVIAB010000046.1, forward strand.
ATACAACTGTGAAGGAAGATGTGATGCTTTCATGGTTCATGTTGGAGGTACAACTGTGAAGGAAGATGTGATGCTTTCATGGTTCATGTTGGAGGTACAACTGTGAAGGAAGATGTGATGCTTTCATGGCTCATGTTGGAGGTACAACTGTGAAGGAAGATGTGATGTTTTCATGGCTCATGTTGGAGGTACAACTGTGAAGGAAGATGTGATGCTTTCATGGCTCATGTTGGAGATACAACTGTGAAGGAAGATGTGATGATTTCATGGTTCATGTTGGAGATAGAACTGTGAAGGAAGATGTGATACTTTCATGGCTCATGTTGGAGGTACAACTGTGAAGGAAGATGTGAAACTTTCATGGCTCATGTTGGAGGTACAACTGTGAAGGAAGATGTGATGCTTTCATGGCTCATGTTGGAGGTACAACTGTGAAGGAAGATGTGATGTTTTCATGGCTCATGTTGGAGGTGCAACTGTGAAGGAAGATGTGATGCTTTCATGGCTCATGTTGGAGATACAACTGTGAAGGAAGATGTGATGTTTTCATGGTTCATGTTGGAGATACAACTGTGAAGGAAGATGTGATACTTTCATGGCTCATGTTGGAGCTACAACTGTGAAGGAAGATGTGAAACTTTCATGGCTCATGTTGGAGGTACAACTGTGAAGGAAGATGTGATGCTTTCATGGCTCATGTTGGAGGTACAACTGTGAAGGAAGATGTGATACTTTCATGGTTCATGTTGGAGGTACAACTGTGAAGGAAGATGTGATACTTTCATGGCTCATGTTGGAGATACAACTGTGAAGGAAGATGTGATGCTTTCATGGTTCATGTTGGAGATACAACTATGAAGGAAGATGTGATGCTTTCATGGTTCATGTTGGAGATACAACTTTGAAGGAAGATGTGATGCTTTCATGGTTCATGTTGGAGGTACAACTGTGAAGGAAGATGTGATGCTTTCATGGTTCATGTTGGAGATATAACTGTGAAGGAAGATGTGATGTTTTCATGGCTCATGTTGGAGATGCAACTGTGAAGGAAGATGTGATACTTTCATGGCTCATGTTGGAGGTACAACTGTGAAGGAAGATGTGATGTTTTCATGGCTCATGTTGGAGGTACAACTGTGAAGGAAGATGTGATGCTTTCATGGTTCATGTTGGAGATACAACTGTGAAGGAAGATGTGAAACTTTCATGGTTCATGTTGGAGATACAACTGTGAAGGAAGATGTGATGTTTTTTCATGGCTCATGTTGGAGGTACAACTGTGAAGGAAGATGTGATACTTTCATGGTTCATGTTGGAGGTACAACTGTGAAGGAAGATGTGATACTTTCATGGTTCATGTTGGAGGTACAACTGTGAAGGAAGATGTGATGCTTTCATGGCTCATGTTGGAGGTACAACTGTGAAGGAAGATGTGATACTTTCATGGCTCATGTTGGAGGTACAACTGTGAAGGAAGATGTGATGTTTTCATGGCTCATGTTGGAGATACAACTGTGAAGGAAGATGTGATACTTTCATGGTTCATGTTGGAGGTACAACTGTGAAGGAAGATGTGATGTTTTCATGGCTCATGTTGGAGCTACAACTGTGAAGGAAGATGTGATACTTTCATGGTTCATGTTGGAGGTATAACTGTGAAGGAAGATGTGATACTTTCATGGTTCATGTTGGAGGTACAACTGTGAAGGAAGATGTGATACTTTCATGGTTCATGTTGGAGGTACAACTGTGAAGGAAGATGTGATGCTTTCATGGCTCATGTTGGAGGTACAACTGTGAAGGAAGATGTGATGCTTTCATGGCTCATGTTGGAGGTACAACTGTGAAGGAAGATGTGATGCTTTCATGGCTCATGTTGGAGATACAACTGTGAAGGAAGATGTGATACTTTCATGGCTCATGTTGGATGTACAACTGTGAAGGAAGATGTGATACTTTCATGGCTCATGTTGGAGATACAACTGTGAAGGAAGATGTGATGCTTTCATGGCTCATGTTGGAGATACAACTGTGAAGGAAGATGTGATGCTTTCGTGGTTCATGTTGGAGATACAACTGTGAAGGAAGATGTGATACTTTCATGGTTCATGTTGGAGGTACAACTGTGAAGGAAGATGTGATACTTTCATGGTTCATGTTGGAGATACAACTGTGAAGTAAGATGTGATGTTTTCATGGCTCATGTTGGAGGAACAACTGTGAAGGAAGATGTGATGCTTTCATGGTTCATGTTGGAGATACAACTGTGAAGGAAGATGTGATGCTTTCATGGTTCATGTTGGAGGTACAACTGTGAAGGAAGATGTGATGCTTTCATGGTTCATGTTGGAGGTACAACTGTGAAGGAAGATGTGATGCTTTCATGGCTCATGTTGGAGGTACAACTGTGAAGGAAGATGTGATGTTTTCATGGCTCATGTTGGAGGTACAACTGTGAAGGAAGATGTGATGCTTTCATGGCTCATGTTGGAGATACAACTGTGAAGGAAGATGTGATGATTTCATGGTTCATGTTGGAGATAGAACTGTGAAGGAAGATGTGATACTTTCATGGCTCATGTTGGAGGTACAACTGTGAAGGAAGATGTGAAACTTTCATGGCTCATGTTGGAGGTACAACTGTGAAGGAAGATGTGATGCTTTCATGGCTCATGTTGGAGGTACAACTGTGAAGGAAGATGTGATGTTTTCATGGCTCATGTTGGAGGTGCAACTGTGAAGGAAGATGTGATGCTTTCATGGCTCATGTTGGAGATACAACTGTGAAGGAAGATGTGATGTTTTCATGGTTCATGTTGGAGATACAACTGTGAAGGAAGATGTGATACTTTCATGGCTCATGTTGGAGCTACAACTGTGAAGGAAGATGTGAAACTTTCATGGCTCATGTTGGAGGTACAACTGTGAAGGAAGATGTGATGCTTTCATGGCTCATGTTGGAGGTACAACTGTGAAGGAAGATGTGATACTTTCATGGTTCATGTTGGAGGTACAACTGTGAAGGAAGATGTGATACTTTCATGGCTCATGTTGGAGATACAACTGTGAAGGAAGATGTGATGCTTTCATGGTTCATGTTGGAGATACAACTATGAAGGAAGATGTGATGCTTTCATGGTTCATGTTGGAGATACAACTTTGAAGGAAGATGTGATGCTTTCATGGTTCATGTTGGAGGTACAACTGTGAAGGAAGATGTGATGCTTTCATGGTTCATGTTGGAGATATAACTGTGAAGGAAGATGTGATGTTTTCATGGCTCATGTTGGAGATGCAACTGTGAAGGAAGATGTGATACTTTCATGGCTCATGTTGGAGGTACAACTGTGAAGGAAGATGTGATGTTTTCATGGCTCATGTTGGAGGTACAACTGTGAAGGAAGATGTGATGCTTTCATGGTTCATGTTGGAGATACAACTGTGAAGGAAGATGTGAAACTTTCATGGTTCATGTTGGAGATACAACTGTGAAGGAAGATGTGATGATGTTTTTCATGGCTCATGTTGGAGGTACAACTGTGAAGGAAGATGTGATACTTTCATGGTTCATGTTGGAGGTACAACTGTGAAGGAAGGTGTGATACTTTCATGGTTCATGTTGGAGGTACAACTGTGAAGGAAGATGTGATGCTTTCATGGCTCATGTTGGAGGTACAACTGTGAAGGAAGATGTGATACTTTCATGGCTCATGTTGGAGGTACAACTGTGAAGGAAGATGTGATGTTTTCATGGCTCATGTTGGAGATACAACTGTGAAGGAAGATGTGATACTTTCATGGTTCATGTTGGAGGTACAACTGTGAAGGAAGATGTGATGTTTTCATGGCTCATGTTGGAGATACAACTGTGAAGGAAGATGTGATACTTTCATGGTTCATGTTGGAGGTATAACTGTGAAGGAAGATGTGATACTTTCATGGTTCATGTTGGAGGTACAACTGTGAAGGAAGATGTGATACTTTCATGGTTCATGTTGGAGGTACAACTGTGAAGGAAGATGTGATGCTTTCATGGCTCATGTTGGAGGTACAACTGTGAAGGAAGATGTGATGCTTTCATGGCTCATGTTGGAGGTACAACTGTGAAGGAAGATGTGATGCTTTCATGGCTCATGTTGGAGATACAACTGTGAAGGAAGATGTGATACTTTCATGGCTCATGTTGGATGTACAACTGTGAAGGAAGATGTGATACTTTCATGGCTCATGTTGGAGATACAACTGTGAAGGAAGATGTGATGCTTTCATGGCTCATGTTGGAGATACAACTGTGAAGGAAGATGTGATGCTTTCGTGGTTCATGTTGGAGATACAACTGTGAAGGAAGATGTGATGCTTTCATGGCTCATGTTGGAGATACAACTGTGAAGGAAGATGTGATACTTTCATGGTTCATGTTGGAGATACAACTGTGAAGGAAGATGTGATACTTTCATGGTTCATGTTGGAGATACAACTGTGAAGGAAGATGTCATGCTTTCATGGCTCATGTTGGAGGTACAACTGTGAAGGAAGATGTGATGCTTTCATGGTTCATGTTGGAGATACAACTGTGAAGGAAGATGTGATGCTTTCATGGTTCATGTTGGAGATACAACTGTGAAGGAAGATGTGATACTTTCATGGCTCATGTTGGAGATACAACTGTGAAGGAAGATGTGATGCTTTCATGGTTCATGTTGGAGATACAACTGTGAAGGAAGATGTGATACTTTCATGGCTCATGTTGGAGATACAACTGTGAAGGAAGATGTGATACTTTCATGGCTCATGTTGGATGTACAACTGTGAAGGAAGATGTGATACTTTCATGGCTCATGTTGGAGATACAACTGTGAAGGAAGATGTGATGCTTTCATGGCTCATGTTGGAGATACATCTGTGAAGGAAGATGTGATGCTTTCATGGCTCATGTTGGAGATACAACTGTGAAGGAAGATGTGATGCTTTCGTGGTTCATGTTGGAGATACAACTGTGAAGGAAGATGTGATGCTTTCATGGCTCATGTTGGAGATACAACTGTGAAGGAAGATGTGATACTTTCATGGTTCATGTTGGAGATACAACTGTGAAGGAAGATGTGATACTTTCATGGTTCATGTTGGAGATACAACTGTGAAGGAAGATGTGATGCTTTCATGGCTCATGTTGGAGGTACAACTGTGAAGGAAGATGTGATGCTTTCGTGGTTCATGTTGGAGATACAACTGTGAAGGAAGATGTGATGCTTTCATGGTTCATGTTGGAGGTACAACTGTGAAGGAAGATGTGATGCTTTCATGGTTCATGTTGGAGATACAACTGTGAAGGAAGATGTGATGCTTTCGTGGTTCATGTTGGAGATACAACTGTGAAGGAAGATGTGATGCTTTCGTGGTTCATGTTGGAGATACAACTGTGAAGGAAGATGTGATGCTTTCATGGTTCATGTTGGAGATACAACTGTGAAGGAAGATGTGATGCTTTCGTGGTTCATGTTGGAGATACAACTGTGAAGGAAGATGTGATGCTTTCATGGCTCATGTTGGAGACAGAACTGTGCTCCACATTGGAGCTGAAGGGTACAAGAAGACTATAATTCCCCACAATTTCACAAACATTTTCACTGCACATCATAATGATGAACATGGTGTGCCGTCTCCGCATCGAAGGTTGGCTGTCATGGTGTGCCATTACGCTCTGTCTCTTCCTTTGATGGTGCTGGTTGCCATAGACTGACTTGTTCATCTTTTGATGTTACTCGTCCATGTTAGCCTTGGTCTGTCTCTTTTACTTTGTATTTTCACTTCCAAGAAAACTTTTAGTAGGCTGATGTGTCTTTGAACATGCCCCCAAAAATCTCAAGGATGGTTTCACATGTGTGTCCCGCAACATTATTTATGCCTTTATATGCCAACGACGTAACATGACTTATTTTGGTGAGTCCGTGAGACGTTTAGCGGGAAGATTTGGTGAATATCTTCGGGATGTTCAACAGAGAACAGATCTCCTTCAACTTTGAGATCCACTTGTAGATTCCACTGCACAGAGATTTTCTAACACCCCGAAAATATGTATGTGTTATGGCCAGCGACCCGTGCAGGTCGTTGTGTTTCGACCAAACTGACCCAAAACCTGCTGACAGCGACCAGGTATCTGTTGTGGATGGAGCAGTTAGTTGAATCATCGCTGAGAAGTATGTCTCACTTGAGGACCAAATATCTGCTCTCCCAGTTTGTCGTAAACACAAGACATGACACGTGTCACTGCCAGATCTTGACAGATTGGCTTTACAATCTAGGACCTGAAGAGTTCATAGTTGCTGTCATGGCTTCTTTTAGGCACAGATTTCACTTCACGCGAGTCTCAGGCTCTTCAGGCGAGAAAGAAGTAGAGACACGTAAATGCAGTTTCAATCAAGATTTACAAAAGGAATACCCCTTTCTAAAAAAAAAAGTCTACATCAGACTTCAATATAAGATGCAGTATATGTGTCTCTTGGGTTTTCGATTAACTATAGTGGACGTGGTGATATTAAGAGTCACATAAATAGTGCAAGAGAGCCATCGCTACAACTGCATCAAGCTCGTCGTTAACAACATTTTTGGGAGCTGAACAGATTGGTGACAAAGAAGAACAATTAGCTGCTACAGAAGGTACATTTGCCAATCATCCAGTGATACACAATCATACAGTGGTACACAATCATACAGTGATACACAATCATACAGTGATACACAATCATACAGTGATACACAATCATACATTTAGATCTATGGACTACACATCAAAATTACTTCAGGTTACTTTAGAACCAAAATTTGCTTGTGCACGTACGAAAACAGAGCCATTATTCGAAATGTGTTCACACCCCATGTTCAAAACGAGTTGAGATGTGACCTAGAAAACTCAACATTTATTTCCATACTGACAGATGTCTCCAACCACAAGGAAATCAAGATTTTTCCTTTGCTTGTCAGATACTTTGATCACAATAAGGGACTGAAAATTAAAATATTAGAATTGAAGTCATTGCCAGGAGAAAGATCTGATATTGTTAGTAGCTTTATTAATGACCGTCTAACGGGAAAACTTTGATCACAATAAGGGACTGAAAGTTAAAATATTAGAATTGAAGTGATTGCCAGGAGAAACATCTGATATTGTTAGTAGTTTTATTAATGACCGTCTAACGGGAAAAGGTTTAGAAAGGAAAGTAGTTGCATTATGTGCAGACAACACAAATTCTAATTGTGGGGGCGCTGAAAGGAAAGAAAAGAACAATGTTTTCCTAAAGCTGAAAGAAAACCTTGGACATGGTTTGATAGGTGTTGGTTGTGCATGCCATATTTTCCACAACACTGTTCGAGCAGCTGCAGATGTATTACCTATTGATGTTGAGATGATTATTGCTACAATGTATCTGCACTTCAAATCATACACAGTTAGAGTTGAAAGTCTCAAGGAGTTTTGTCAGTTTGTCGACACAGACTTCCAGATGATTTTAGGTTATGCACAAACTAGGTGGCTTGCGCTCTTGCCTGCTGTTGAAAGGGTTCTTCACACGTTCCTGCCTTTAAAATCATATTTTCAGTCTCAAGACAGATGCCCAATCTTTATTTGAGCGCCTCCTAGTCCCTTTGCCATCTGCTAGTTTTCCATAGAGTATATCTTTTGGTATGCGACCATCTTTCATGCGGTGTACGTGGCCAAGCCAGCATAACCTACATTGATTGAGCAGAGTGTAGATGTTCGGGAGGCCTGAGCAAGTCATGACCTCCACATTTGTCACTTTATCCTTCCAGGTGATACCAAGAATACGGCGCAGACATCGCGTATGGAATGCATTTAGCCTTCTCTCCTGCTTTGCATAAATTGTCCAAGATTTGCTGCCATACAGGAGGATAGTAATGATGCAATTGATCATTGTAATCTGCGGCCTTTGTTTTAATCGTCAGTTTACTGAAAGACGGGTGAAGGTGATAGCAGCTTTACCAATGCGAGTGTCAATTTATGTATCTAAAGATAATATGTCGTTGATGATATACCCCAGGTAGCTATACTTCTGGATGATATCAAGTTTATAGTTGTCGATAGAGATTTCAGGTGTTGCTTCGACGTCCTGTCCGAGTATGTTAGTTTCCTGCAAACTTATTGTTCGACCGAAATATCTCAAATATGCCTTTTTCGGTGTTTTTTCCTACGCCAGCTTTTACCTCTGACGAAGTCCCTAGAGACTAGGAACTGAATTTTGCGTGTTAATCCATTTTCCCCTGGCAGCCGTGTGCACAGGGGTCCCTAGCCACACGGGCAGATAACTCCGTCTTCGGAGGTACTCATATTTTTTCCGTCCATGAGTAATTCACGTTTCAAGCAGGGCCTCGCTGCTGAGACCAGGGGTTGTTGCCGCACAGAGAAACCATATATAAAAAGCCCAACTAGGGGAGCCGGGATTTGAACCCACAAGCTCTCTGTCTCGAGTCCTGCATCTCAAATATTGTCAAATATCCAGGACAGCATTATTCCAAGAGGGGAAAAGTATCAATAAATTAACATTTAGGTTCTCAAACTATTGATATAGCTTCTCTCAAACAACACAAGAGATTGTAAATTAACACATGGAAAAATATTATCTCAATCTATCTATCTATCTATCTATCTATCTATCTATCTATCTATCTATCTATCTATCTATCTATCTATCTATCTATCTATCTATCTATCTATCTATCTATCTATCTATCTATCTATCTATCTATCTATCTATCTATCTATCTATCTATCTATCTATCTATCTATCAATCTATCTATCTATCTATCTATCTATCTACCTACCTACCTACCTACCTACCTACCAACCTACATACCTACCTACCTACCTACCTATCTATCTATCTATCTATCTATCTATCTATCTATCTATCTATCTATCTATCTATCTATCTATCTATCTATCTATCTATCTATCTATCTATCTATCTATATATCTACCTATCTACCTACCTACTTACCTACCTATCTACCTATCTATCTATATATCTACCTACCTACCTATCTATCTATCTATCTATCTATCTATCTATCTATCTATCTATCTATCTATCTATCTATCTATCTATCTATCTATCTATCTATCTATCTATCTATCTATCTATCTATCTATCTATCTATCTATCTATCTATCTATCTATCTATGTATCTATCTATCTATCTATCTATCTATCTATCTATCTATCTATCTATCTATCTATCTATCTATCTATCTGTATGTTCGTCCGTCCGTCCGTCCGTCCGTCCGTCTGCCTGCCTGTCTGTCTGTCTCTGTTGCTACCATTACTTCTGTATTTGAACACCAAAGGTGTTGATAGCCAGACGTTAGGTCACACATCACCACACTTTGTGCGGAGCATTGCAATACCAGACTTATCGCTGCTGCTTGTGCAAACTCATTCTGATAGCAGCAGAAAAAGAATATGAAGATATCAGATTTCAGAATGAGGAATGGCCTCAATACAAGCCAATGGCTCCATTTGGTCAAAGCCCATTTATAAAAATGAATGATGAAGTCTATGGTCAAAGTTTGGCAATTAATTCGTTTTTGGCTAAAGAGTTTTGTTTTTATGGGGAAACTAATTTGGAGGCTTTGAAAATTGACCAGATAACTCTTCTGGTGGAAGATTTAGTAAAAACCTGCGTCGATGTTTTTAATATCCAAAATGAAGACGAGAGAAAGAAAGGAATTGAGAAAACGAAAGTGAGCCCAGCATTTCTCGGCCATTTTGAAAAATTGCTGGCAAAAAATGAAACCGGTTATTTTGTTGGAGATCGACTAACATTGGCCGACATTGCAGTGTTTGACGTTGTAACTAGAATGTTGGAGATCGACTAACATTGGCCGACATTGCAGCGTTTGACGTTGCAACTAGAATGTTGGAGATCGACTAACATTGGCCGACATTGCAGCGTTTGACGTTGTAACTAGTATGTTGGAGATCGACTAACATTGGCCGACATTGCAGTGTTTGACGTTGTAACTAGAATGTTGGAGATCGACTAACATTGGCCGACATTGCAGCGTTTGACGTTGTAACTGATATGTTGGAGATCGACTAACATTGGCCGACATTGCAGTGTTTGACGTTGTAACTAGAATGTTGGAGATCGACTAACATTGGCCGACATTGCAGCGTTTGACGTTGTAACTAGAATGTTGGAGATCGACTAACATTGGCCGACATTGCAGTGTTTGACGTTGTAACTAGAATGTTGGAGATCGACTAACATTGGCCGACATTGCAGTGTTTGACGTTGTAACTGATATGTTGGAGATCGACTAACATTGGCCGACATTGCAGTGTTTGACGTTCTAACTAGAATATTGGAGATCGACTAACTTTGGCCGACATTGCAGTGTTTGACGTTGTAACTTGTATGTTTGAGACCGACTAACATTGGCCGACATTGCAGTGTTTGACGTTGTAACTAGTATGTTGGAGATCGACTAACTTTGGCCGACATTGCAGTGTTTGACGTTGTAACTGATATGTTGGAGATCGACTAACATTGGCCGACATTGCAGTGTTTGACGTTGTAACTAGTATGTTTGAGATCGACTAACATTGGCCGACATTGCAGTGTTTGACGTTGTAACTAGTATGTTTGAGATCGACTAACTTTGGCTGACATTGCCGTGTTTGACTTTGTAACTGGAATATTGGAGAATGACGTTGACGTCAACGACAACTAGCCCCTGCTACAGAAACATGTTGAAACTATCAAAGCCCACAGCAAGATCGGGGCCTATTTGATTTCAGGGAGGACGTGAACTTCTGGTCAATATGGTGGATAGGCGGCAGGAACCATTGACGGCTATGTATGAAAGTGCTTCTTGTTGCAATCGTCTCATATTCCAAGTTCGGCGTGTTGCAGGAGCTACTGAGTTAGGTGCTCTGTGCATACCGTGAGCTGTGTGTTTTGATCATGTTTCGATATTCCAATCGTTAACGATGAATGATGATATCGTATGACAGGGAACAGTTGGCTGTGTTCACTTTATGTGCGGTTTCACCTTATGTCTTTTGGCGTGTGCTGATACTGCTATGATGGGGACTACAGATACCTTTCTTTGTTTGGGAGATGAGATAGTAATTCGGATGATTCCACTGGAACGGGCGGTTGTGCAATTATGGATTTTTAATTCGTTTGCAGTGATACCGGGGCCTTCCATAACCAAATACCCATATAACCAAAGGTGTAATGGTAACAACAAAGAAAAAAAAAAATCACCTCAGTGTAAAATAAAGACAAGTGGAACAATATTAAAACAGGTAAATGAATTTAAATAATTGGGAACAATGTTAACCTCAGACGGGAGATGAACATCAGAGGTGAGATGCAGAGTGGCTCAGGCAAAAGCAGCTTTCCAAAAAAAATTAGGAAGATACTATGCAATCCATTTTTTGACAATAGAAACAAAAAAAAGAGTTCTTAAATGTTATGAAGAACTAGTCTTAACATTTGGATGTGAATCATGGACAATATGAAAACATACAAGAAAATCACTGGAGTCTAGAAATGTGGTTTTACAGTAGAATGTTGAGAATACCATGGACAGCCAAGAAGAGTAATGAAAACGTTCTGAAAGAGGCCAAAGTAAAAAGAGAGCTAATTTCCAATATTAGGAAGAAACAATCATCATTTTTTGGCCATGTAATGAGAAGAGAACAACTGGAATATAATGTAACAACTGGGAAAAATGAGGGACGAAGAGATAGAGGGAAGCAAAGAGAAATAAATAACAGACAGCTTAAGAGAATGGCTTGGCAGACGGTCAACAACAGAAATGATAAATAACTGTCGAGATCGAAAGTTGTGGAGAAACATGATTACCTACGCCAGCAGGCCCTGTACTTGATGATGATGATTTTCTATCTATCTATCTATCTATCTATCTATCTATCTATCTATCTATCTATCTATCTATCTATCTATCTATCTATCTATCTATCTATCTATCTATCTATCTATCTATCTATCTATCCATCCATCCATCCATCCATCCATCCATCCATCCATCCATCCATCCATCCATCCATCCATCCATCCATCCATCTATCCATCTATCCATCTATCCATCTATCTATCCATCTATCTATCTATCTATCTATCTATCTATCTATCTATCTATCCATCCATCCATCTATCTATCTATCTATCTATCTATCTATCTATCTATCTATCTATCTATCTATCTATCTATCTATCTATCTATCTATCTATCTATCTATCCATCCATCCATCCATCCATCCATCCATCCATCCATCCATCCATCCATCCATCCATCCATCCATCCATCCATCCATCCATCCATCCATCTATCTATCTATCTATCTATCTATCTATCTATCTATCTATCTATCTATCTATCTATCTATCTATCTATCTATCTATCTATCTATCTATCTATCTATCTATCTATCTATCTATCTATATATCTCCTATCTATCTATCTATCTATCTATCTATCTATCTATCTATCTATCTATCTATCTATCTATCTATCTATCTATCTATCTATCTATCTATCTATCTATCTATCTATCTATCTATCTATCTATCTATCTATCTGTCTGTCTGTCTGTCTGTCTGTCTATCTATCTATCTATCTATCTATCTATCTATCTATCTATCTATCTATCTATCTATCTATCTATCTATCTATCTATCTATCTATCTATCTATCTATCTATCTGTCTGTCTGTCTGTCTGTCTGTCTGTCTGTCTGTCTGTCTGTCTGTCTGTCTGTCTGTCTATCTATCTATCTATCTATCTATCTATCTATCTGTCTATCTATCTATCTATCTATCTATCTATCTATCTATCTATATATCTGTCTATCTATCTATCTATCTATCTATCTATCTATCTATCTATCTATCTATCTATCTATCTATCTATCTATCTATCTATCTATCTATCTATCTATCTATCTATCTATCTATCTATCTATCTATCTATCTATCTATCTATCTATCTATCTATCTATGTATCTATCTATCTATCTATCTATCTATCTATCTATCTATCTATCTATCTATCTATCTATCTATCTATCTATCTATCTATCTATCTGTCTGTCTATCTATCTATCTATCTATCTATCTATCTATCTATCTATCTATCTATCTATCTATCTATCTATCTATCTATCTATCTATCTATCTGTCTATCTATCTATTTATCTATCTATCTATCTGTCTATCTATCTATCTGTCTATCTGTCTATCTATCTATCTATCTATCTATCTATCTATCTATCTATCTATCTATCTATCTATCTATCTATCTATCTGTCTGTCTGTCTGTCTGTCTGTCTGTCTGTCTGTCTGTCTGTCTATCTATCTATCTATCTATCTATTTCGTTCAATTTTGTCTATTCCTCGTTTCCAGTCTCCCTCGTTCTCTCCTCCTTTCCCTTGTCAACTTTGTTTTCCTCCACCTTAATCGTCTACTTTTAAAAAAAGTATTTCTATTCTTGTCTTCGTTTATTTCATTTTCTTTATTTATTGTTAGTTTGTTTCTTTCTTTTCTTCTTTTTCCATCTATTTCTTTCTCGTTCTCATATTTTTCGCCAACCTTCATCTCTCCCTCTCTTTATTTGTTTCTTCCTCTTCTTTTTCCTCGTCCATCTTTTCCTCGCTTTTTTTATCTACTTCTTCTTTCTTGTTAATTTCTTTAGTCTCCTCTTATTTTTTTTTTTCGTGCATTACTGTTTTCCCTTCTTTTTTCATTTATTGCATTCTCTTTCTTTTCTTTTTTGGTCCCTTTCTTTTTTTTTCCTTCTTGATTTAGCTCACGATTTTTTTTCCTCCTCTTTATTTTCTATCTACTTCTTTCCCTCTCTCCTCCTCTTTATTTTCTATCTACTTCTTTCACTCTCTCCTCCTCTTTATTTTCTATCTACTTCTTTCCCTATCTCCTCCTCTTTATTTTCTATCTACTTCTTTCACTCTCTCCTCCTCTTTATTTTCTATCTACTTCTTTCACTCTCTCCTCCTCTTTATTTTCTATCTACATCTTTCACTCTCTCCTCCTCTTTATTTTCTATCTACTTCTTTCCCTCTCTCCTCCTCTTTATTTACTATCCACTTCTTTCCCTCTCTCCTCCTCTTTATTTTCTATCTACTTCTTTCCCTCTCTCCTCCTCTTTATTTACTATCTACTTCTTTCCCTCTCTCCTCCTCTTTATTTTCTATCTACTTCTTTCACTCTCTTCTTCTACCTTTTAGCTCCCAGTGGAGCATAGGTCTTCAACAAACACTTTCCAAGTCGTTCTGTTTTTGCAATTCTTTTAAGATCATTCCATGTCTTCCCCATCATCTTCATCTCTGCTTCAATCTGTCTTCTCCAAGAATTCCTTGGTCTTCCTCTTTGTCTTTTCCCCTGGGGATTCCAAAAAAGGGCCTGTTGTGTAATACTCTCAGTTGGTTTCCGTAGTGTGTGTCCTATCCATCGCCATCGTCTTCGCTGTATTTCTTTATCCACTGGTATTTGACCGGTACATTTCCATAATTCCACGTTTGTGACTTTGTCCTGCCATTTCCATCCCTTTATTCTGCGCAAGCATCCATTAATGAAAGTCTGTACCTTCGTGATTGTCAATTTTGTTATTCTCCATGTTTCACAGCCATATAATAGAACCGACTTAACATTGGAGTTGAAAATTTGTATTTTTGTATTTAGCCTAATTTCTTTGGATTTCCATATGTTTCCCAGTGCAATGAAAGCTCCTCTTGCTTTTGATATCCTTATTTTGGTATCGTTTTCTGTTCCTCCCTCTTTATCTATATTACTGCCCAGATATATATAAGATTGTACGTCTAGTAGAGGTATTTCTCCTAGTTTTATTTGGTTATTGCCAACTGCATTAATTCTCATAATGTTGGTCTTATCTCTATTAATCTTTAGTCCTAGCTGTTGTGATCTCTCATCTAATATACTCATTTTATCTTGCATCTGTTGGTGGCTGTGTGATAGGAGAGCTATGTCATCAGCAAAGTCTAAATCATCAAGTTGTTTGGTCAGTGACCACTGGATCCCATTTCTGTTGTTTTGAGTTATTTTCATAATCCAATCTATGGCCAGTAGAAAGAGAAATGGAGACAGAAGGCATCCTTGCCTTACTCCTGTTCTTATTTCAAATGCTTCTGTAAGCTGTCCTTCATGCACCACACTACATTTTGTTCCTTCATACATTGTTTTTATCAGGTTAATAAACTTTATGGGGATTCCATAATGACTCAGCAACTTCCAAAGCATTCTTCTGTCTAAACTATCAAATGCCTTTTCGTAATCTATGAATCCAATATAAAGTGGGGATTTTAGTTCTAAACTTTGTTCAACTATTATACGTAGAGTAGTTATTTGATCAGCACATGATCTGTTCTTCCTAAAACCTGCTTGTTCATCTCTCAAGTGTTTCTCTATAGCCTCTTTTAGTCTCTCCAGAATGATTCTGCCTAATATTTTTCCTGGCACTGATAGTAGCATAATTCCCCTATAATTTGTGCACTCCTGTAAACTTCCTTTCTTTGGTAGTTTGATCATATAACCTTCTCTCCAGTCTTTAGGTATTTCTTCCCTCTCCCAAATTTTATCCAATAGATTATGTAACATCTTGGTAGAGGTGATAATATCTGCTTTGATGGCTTCCGAAGGAATTTCATCTGGTCCTGTGGCTTTACCATCTTTTAACAGTTTGATGGCTTTCATTATTTCTTCTTTGCTTGGTTTTCCGCAGTTAACGTGTAATTCTTCTTCTGCTGGTAGTATATCTGGAGGATTATTTGAGCCAGGTCTGTTCAAAAGTTCTTCAAAGTGCTCCTTCCATCTCTCCATTTGTTCCTTTATATTACTAAACAGATTTCCTTTCTTATCTTTGATAAAGGCGTTGATCTGTTTGTATTTTCCACCTAATTTCTTTGTGCTGTTGTACAGTTCTTTCATATTCCCTTTATTTGCTGCTTCTTCTGCCTCTTTAGCTAATTCATCTATATATTTCCTCTTATCCCTTTTAATGCATCTTCTCACTTCTTTGTTCACCTCTGTGTAAGCTTCCTGTGTCTTGGCTTTATTACTTCTTGTTTTGCTTTTATTTATGTCTGCTTTCTTGTTCTTTCTTTCTTTAATTTTATCCAGGGTCTCTGCTGTCATCCATGCCTTATTCTGGCGTTCTCTTTTCCCCAGTGTTTCTTCGCATGTCTCTTTCCATATATTTTTTACCTGTTTCCAATGATCTTCTATATTTATTGTATTTTCTAGTTGTTGGAGGACTTGGTATTTGTTTGATATTGTGACTGCGAATTTATCTTTAATTCCTTGTTCTTTAAGAAACCCTACATTGAAATACGTTCTGCCCTTATTCGTTGTAGTATACCTTTTTAATTTAATTTTAAGTTTGGCTAACAGAAGATGATGATCAGAAGCTATATCTGCCCCTCTATATACTTTTACATCCTGTAAGGATGACTTAAACTTATTATTAATACATATGTGATCAATTTGATTTTCCGTTCTATGATCTGGTGACACCCATGTAGCTTTGTGTATTCTTTTATGTTGGAATATTGTTCCTCCTAGGCTCATTTGATTAAGGGCGCAGAAATTCACAAATATCTCTCCATTCTCGTTTATATCTCCAAGTCCATGTTTTCCCATAATCTCTTCAAAGCCTCTGTTGTCTGATCCTACCTTAGCATTTAGGTCTCCCATCAAGATTATAATATCCTTGGCTCGTCTTGCATCCATCTGGCATTGTAGCTGTTTATAAAAATCATCTTTAACTGAGTCATCTTTATCGTTGGTTGGTGCATAGCATTGTATAATGTGTAATTTTATTTTGTTTTTGGTTGTTCTAAATGTTGCTCTCACCAGTCTTGGTCCCACTGCCTCCCATTCTATTAGTGTCTTCTGTGCATTCTTTGATAGCATTATAGCTACCCCTTCGCTATGTTGTGCTCCTGGTTCCTGGTGTCCTGATGATAAAATCATCTCCACGCTTCTTTCCCTCTCTCCTCCTCTTTATTTACTATCCACTTCTTTCCCTCTCTCCTCCTCTTTATTTTCTATCTACTTCTTTCACTCTCTCCTCCTCTTTATTTTCTATCTACTTCTTTCACTCTCTCCTCCTCTTTATTTTCTATCTACTTCTTTCCCTCTCTCCTCCTCTTTATTTACTATCCACTTCTTTCCCTCTCTCCTCCTCTTTATTTTCTATCTACTTCTTTCCCTCTCTCCTCCTCTTTATTTTCTATCTAATTCTTTCACTCTCTCCTCCTCTTTATTTTCTATCTACTTCTTTCCCTCTCTCCTCCTCTTTATTTTCTATCTACTTCTTTCCCTCTCTCCTCCTCTTTATTTTCTATCTACTTCTTTCACTCTCTCCTCCTCTTTATTTTCTATCTACTTCTTTCCCTCTCTCCTCCTCTTTATTTTCTATCTACTTCTTTCACTCTCTCCTCCTCTTTATTTTCTATCTACTTCTTTCCCTCTCTCCTCCTCTTTATTTTCTATCTACTTCTTTCACTCTCTCCTCCTCTTTATTTTCTATCTACTTCTTTCACTCTCTCCTCCTCTTTATTTTCTATCTACTTCTTTCACTCTCTCCTCCTCTTTATTTTCTATCTACTTCTTTCCCTCTCTCCTCCTCTTTATTTACTATCCACTTCTTTCCCTCTCTCCTCCTCTTTATTTTCTATCTACTTCTTTCCCTCTCTCCTCCTCTTTATTTACTATCTACTTCTTTCCCTCTCTCCTCCTCTTTATTTTCTATCTACTTCTTTCCCTCTCTCCTCCTCTTTATTTTCTATCTACTTCTTTCACTCTCTCCTCCTCTTTATTTTCTATCTAATTCTTTCACTCTCTCCTCCTCTTTATTTTCTATCTACTTCTTTCCCTCTCTCCTCCTCTTTATTTTCTATCTACTTCTTTCCCTCTCTCCTCCTCTTTATTTTCTATCTACTTCTTTCACTCTCTCCTCCTCTTTATTTTCTATCTACTTCTTTCCCTCTCTCCTCCTCTTTATTTTCTATCTACTTCTTTCCCTCTCTCCTCCTCTTTATTTTCTATCTACTTCTTTCACTCTCTCCTCCTCTTTTTTTTCTATCTACTTCTTTTACTCTCTCCTCCTTTTTATTTTCTATCTACTTCTTTCCCTCTCTCCTCCTCTTTATTTGCTATCTACTTCTTTCCCTCTCTCCTCCTCTTTATTTACTATCTACTTCTTTCCCTCTCTCATCCTCTTTATTTTCTATCTACCTCTTTCCCCCTCTCCTCCTCTTTATTTTCTATCTACTTCTTTCCCTCTCTCCTCCTCTTCGTCTACTCTTTTCTATTTTATGTTTTTTAAAAAAAACATAAATTGTATCTAATAGCTAAACTAGTAGAGCGACAAGACCGACCACAACGATTCGGATAAAAATACCTTCTTCAGGTACAAAACAACTTTATACTCCTCCTCTGTTTCTATCTATTTCTGTACTTTTTTCCTTTTTTTTTTTCGTCTACTTTCTTTTCTTTTTTCATTTTCGTTGACTAACCAGTGTAACAAAGTGAAGAAAGATGAACGGCAATCCTATAGCAAAATATGCTGAAGCCATGTTCAGCTGAAAGACGAAAACATCGTAATTGCTTAAAACAACTCACCCATTTATCTGTCTATCTATCTATTGACCTTTCGAGCCGTAGCCGGCCAATAAGGGCGTAGACCAAGATACTCCCTCTCTTAGCACCCATTTAACGCCCTTTTAATGGGAATAAGTAAGAAAAATGGTTGTCTAGCGACGCAGTAGAAGCGCTAATATATGCAGCTCACAAACTATCATTTTTTTTTGTGTTGCCAGTTTTTTATGACGTGGAAGAGAATATAATAAATTTCAAATCTGTTCGATCTGCTCTCACGGTCCAACCACTTGTGGTATTCAATATCTAGAACTTATAATCATGGCGTCCAGTGCTGGCTGCATTTGCAAGCCAAATCGAAATTTGTTGGCCAGAAATAATTCATGACCGAATCCGTCTTTCCGTTGTTGTCTTGTGAACGCATTTGCTTTGCATTTCATTTGTAGAAACACGATAACTTTGAATGGACAAAGTGGCACATCATATTGTCCGTTGGTCTAGGGATTAACGTTTCTCAGGTTTTATCATCTTTGAGGGCCATCGTGTTTTCATGATTTCGCGATGATCACCTACTTTTTTTCATGAATTCACTAAAACTTCAAAGAAACAACATATACAATGGTTTCATCGCGTGATAAGGCTGAAAGATCACAATACAACAGAATGAGCCTTCAAAAAAAAAAAAAAAAACATTGCGAGAACACCAGACCTAAGGGCCGACCACGAAAAAGATGGATTGAGGGAATATTTAAAATGTTAGGAAACATAACAGGGAGCCAGAAGTGGGGTGTATCGTACACTTCTATAAGGTATGGGGACAGCTTTACAACAAAGGAACATAACAAAATACTGACGTTTCGGCCTACATGCGGCCTTCTTCAGAGAACAATAATAACGACAACATACGATGAGGCACAGGTAGTGATTACTACATCTAGGATGATTGAGACAGGTAAGTTAAGGAAAAGTGGGCGGAGGGATTACAAATCACATGATGAAATGAGAGAGTGAGAGAGAGAGAGAGTGAGAGAAAGAGTGTGAGAGAGAGAGAGTGAGAGAGAGATAAAGATGTGTGCTACACGTTGGAGGATAGGTGACATGTGGAAATATGAACGTGTACAGCAGCGGAGGCGAACAAAAGTGCAAAGGACCGCAAATTATATCTCCCCTCGACGCTGTAAGGCAAATGAGGAAGGAAAGAAGAGAAAGAAGAAGACGCTAATTTCCCCGTTCAGCCATGAATTCACTCTCAAACTCTCAGTTATCCCTCCTCTCTTCTTGTATTGAGGAATTTTCTCTCAATATTCTCAATACATTCATGATTTCACTCTCATTGCCGTCATGAATTCACTTTCATTGGTCCAGTGAATTCGCTCTTATTGCTTTCATGAATACGCCTATTGATTTCGTGAATTCACTTTCATTGTTTCAATGAATTCGCTCTTACTGCTTTCATGAGTACATCCATTGATTTCGTGAATTCACTTTCATTGTTTCAATGAATTCGCTCTTATTGGTTTAATAAATTTATTATCATTTCCCTACTGAATCCACTCATTGCTTTCATTAATTCACCTACTGGTTTTATGAATGTGCTTCAATTGCTTTCCTAAATCCACTCATATTGCTTTCATCAATATCCTCTCAAAGCTTTCTTATAATTCACTCTTGTTGTTTTAATAAATTGACTCTCATTTTTCTGATAAATTCATTCTCACTGTTTTAATAAATTCACTCTCAATGTTTATATGAGTTCACTCTTATTTTTTAATAATTCACTCCCAGAGTTTTAATAAATTCGCTCTCATTACTTTAATAATTTCACTCCCACTGTTTTAATAAATTCACTCTCATTGCTTCAATAAATCCACTCCAAATGTATTAATAAATTCACTCCCACTGTTTTAACAAATTCACTCTCATTGCTTTAATAAATTCACTCCCACTGTTTTAATAAATTCACTCTCATTGCTTCAATAAATTCACTCCAAATGTATTAATAAATTCACTCCCACTGTTTTAACAAATTCACTCTCATTGCTTTAATGAATTCACTCCCACTGTTTTAAGAAATTCACTCTCATTGCTTTAATAAATTCACTCCCACTGTTTTAACAAATTCACCCTCATTGCTTTAATAAATTCGCTCCCGCTGTTTTAATAAATTCACTCTCATTGCTTTAATAATTCACTTTCAGTGCTTTCACAAAATCATGCTTTCTTGGTGGTGATCAAGAAGAGGAAATGAAGGCAGAAGTGACCGACCGTCCAAACCTGTGGGCTTTGCGTCTATAAAAAGCGCCCCTTAAGATTATTTCAGCGCCCTAATCTTCCTCTGTGTGCACATATCCCACTTAATTCCTACATCCCCATTCAGGGGGCGGCACCGTATTCTTTAAGAACCACTGGGTTTAAGTACAGAATGTATTCCGAACTTTTTGTATTCTGCAAAAGTAGAACTATCCATGAAATAAATATCTTACATTATTCTGACTACATTTTATGAGTAAATGTAATCTTGAATGTAATTAATATGTGTAATTTAGAATGTAAGGTTACGTACCCTACATGAATGTTAATATAAAGAAAATCTCAGACCAGTGACGTTGTTTCCGGATTTTTTCTTCGTATTCATTACAAATAAATTCTTCCGTTCAAAGGAGCTCACACAATTGGTCGACTAGATTTGAATAAAAAAATAAGTGCGGGTGAAAATTCCTGAAGAGTTGATCAAGCACAATCCGGCAACTGGCGGCAACTCCTATTTGCGAGCCTTTCGCAGAAGTGGCCAGAGCCCTTCACAATCTGCAAGTGTCATCGCAATTAGCGCCAAACGGGAATACTTTTCAAACTGACAACTGGGGGTACTGGCTTCCGGCGTAGACCCCCTAGTCGGGACAATCAGCAGTTGAAGAGAGCCAGGCTTGGCACAAAGGAGCTGGGTATTCGAGAATTCTTCAAGTAAAAAACAGGATTTCCAAGAAAGTATATTTTACTACCCACATTATCAACTTTATTAAGACAGTTGAAACGTGATAAGCTCAAATATAAACAAAATATGAAATACTATACGGGGCCAAGGGTAGAGCTGAAGAGAACGTGTAAAATAAACATGAAATTATAACCAGCAGCTAAATTATAAGAGACGGAACAAACTAACGTTTCGACAAATGCCTTCATCAGGTACAAAACAAAAAATATACAAAAGGTAGTGGAATCTTGAACAATGGTTAAATGACAGTTATGACTATTCTTCCTTATTGCTTATGTGGATTTCTCTTCTTCTTCTGCTTTTCCTTCTTGTTATTATTGTTATTGTTGTTATTAGTATTATAATTGCTACGATTATTATTGTTGTTATTAGTATTATAATTGCTACGATTATTATTGTTGTTATTAGTATTATAATTGCTACGATTATTATTGTTGTTATTAGTATTATAATTGCTACGATTATTATTGTTGTTATTAGCATTATAATTGCTACGATTATTATTGTTGTTATTAGGATTATAATTGCTACGATTATTATTGTTGTTATTAGGATTATAATTGCTACGATTATTATTGTTGTTATTAGGATTATAATTGCTACGATTATTATTAAGAAAAAGAAAGGTTTTTGGGAAGAAAGTAGCAGGGTAGAATAAATAAAGGGGAGATCAGCAATGAACCATTGTATACATGAATACATATTTATAGAAGGTCACCAACAGAAATGATAAATAACTGTCGTGATCGAAAGTTGGGGAGAGACATGATCATCTACGGCAGCAGGCATGGTACTTGATGTTGATGATAATAATATATTTTTTTATTTTCTTTATTTATATATTAGTACATATATATGGTTATATATGTATATATATGTATAAATATATCATCATCAAGTACCGGGCCTGCTGGCGTAGGTGATCATGTTTCTCCACAACTTTCGATCTCCACAGTTATTTATCATTGCTGTTGTTGACCTTCTGCCAAGCCATTCTCTTAAGCTGACTCGTATTTTTTCTCTTTGCTTCCCTCTATTTCTTCGTCCCTCAATTTTTCCAGTTGTTACAATATATTCCAGTTGTTCTCTTCTCATTAGATGGCCAAAAAATGATGATTGTTTCTTCCTAATATTGGAAATTAGCTCTCTTTTTGTTTTGACCTCTTTCAGAACTTCTTCATTATTCTTCTTAGCTGTCCATGGTATTCTTAACATTCTTCTGTAAAACCAAAATTCTACAGACTCTGGTGATTTTCTTGTCTCTTGTCCTATTGTCCATGATTCACACCCAAATGTTAAGACTGGCTCTACATAACATTTAAGAACTCTTTTTCTTGTTTCTTATTGTCAAAAATGGATTGCATAGTATCTTCCTCATTTTTGGAAAGCTGCTTTTGCCTGAGCCATTCTGCATCTCACCTGTCTTGTACATCTTCCGTCTGAGGTTAACAAAGTTCCCAAATATTTAAATTCATTTACCTGTTTT
Organism: Megaustenia siamemsis; assembly: GCA_032433765.1. Classification (NCBI taxonomy): domain Eukaryota; kingdom Metazoa; phylum Mollusca; class Gastropoda; order Stylommatophora; family Ariophantidae; genus Megaustenia; species Megaustenia siamemsis. The sequence goes on from JAVIAB010000046.1 coordinate 5,787,905, forward strand.
AATATTGTTCCACTTGTCTTTATATATATATATATATATATATATATATATATATATATTCTTATATCACAGATCGTGGGACAACGGGCAAGAGGGTCACTGGAGGCTGTAGAGGTGTGGTTTTACAGAGGAATGCTGAGAGTGCCATGGGCAGCTAGGAAGAGTAATGAGAGCGTTCTGAGGGAGGCCAAAGCAAAATGTTCAATGTTAAGAAGAGACAATCATCATTTTTTGGCCATGTAATGAGAAGAGAATAAATGGAATATATTGTGACAACTGGGACAATTGAGGGACGAAGAGATAGAAGCAAGTAAGAGAAAAGATACCAGACAGCTTAAGAGAATGGCTTGGCAGAAGGTCAACAACGGAAATGATAAATAACTGTCGCGATCAAAATTTGTGGAGGGACATGATCATCTACGCCAGCAGACATGGCACTTGATGATGATGGTGATATTCTGACAATGAAAGTGTCAGCTGTTAGGGAAATCATGTTGAATGAGTTAATGTGAGACTAGTTAACCTGCTGCTCCAGGGATTATTCCTCGCACCAATCGAGTATGCCCTGGCAATTCTCACTGTCAGTACGACTCAAATTGACAGGCTGAAGAAAATACAGAATAAAGCCATGCGCATTATCTTGGGGTGTACGAGGGACACTCCCTGTGTAGCAATGATGTATCTTCTTGACTTTCCAACCACGGATGACAGAATCAAGATCTGGAGGGCATGAGCATACCCGAAGATAAGTGCAGATAAAGAGCATCCATTGTACCACGTGTTCAACACAGGGAAAGGTGTCAGGCTAAAAAGAGGCAAATCATGGTTAGGCCGAGCAGAAGTTGTTATCAAACAGGTCTGTGGGCTTACCAATATCAGCGTTGGTGAGGAGTGGATACCGGTGCCTACGTCATTCAAGGAGACTTTCTCGTGTATTGTCACACTCGACAGGAAATGTAGGGAACAGAACTTTGTCGTGGTTAATGCTGAGGTCAACGGTCACATCTGGGATAACACCGATGAGAAAGATGCAGTCATCTATACAGACGGATCTGTAAGACGACACAAAGAAATGCATGGGCATTTACAGCACGCTCGGCAGGCAGAATAGTCAAGGAAGACAGTGGTGCATACGTCATGACCATAAGTAGCATGACGATGGAGGTGATGGCAGTGACCAGGGCATTCATCTGGTTAGAGTCACAAGACTACACCCACGCATGTATACTGAGTGATTCGATGAGCATGATAAGAAAAGTGGAGGCGGACTTTGTACCGAGGCAATGGGTAGAGTCATTGCATAAGTTAAAAATACGTAAGGTCCCCTTTGCCTACGTCGCAGTACATGTGGGAGTACGGAGAAATGAAAGAGCAGACAGGTTGACTGTCTGCGCTATCGTTGAAGATGGTCAACCAATGGATCGGGTCGACGTCATTAATGCCCTCCGAGACGTGGAAAGGGCACAGGTCTTCGACAACCATGAGTCCACATCACTCCTTCAGGTTAAAGAGGTGTGTTAAAATGGACACAGCCAGAAACGAGAAACTTAGTGGGTGTGTAAGAAGGAGAGGAGAAAATGACAAATAGAAGGAGAGAACATGCAATGAAAGAGGGAGAAGAGAGAAGGGAGAAACTGGATAAAGGAGGAGAAAAGGAGAATGGTGGGAAGAAAGAAAGACAGGCGGATAAAGAGTGAGAAATAGGGAGAAAGAGAGTGGTTTGCAGAATAGTAGAGGATGGGAGAGAGAAAGAGAGGTGTGGAATAAGAATTAAAGGATGGAAGAAAATGAGAAAGCTGGAGAAGGATAGGTGGAAAAAAAAGAGAAAAGTAAGAAAGAGAGGAATACAAAAATAGGGAATTGAGGGAAATGAGAGAGAGAGAGAGGTGTAAATGAGAGTGGAGGAAAAGGGTGAAAGACAGAATGAGAGGGGGAATGGGAGGAGGGAAAAATGAAGAGGATGAGAAAGAGAGAAGAGTAGAAAAGAAAGGGGAGAAAGAGATAGTAGGCAAGGAAGAGAGTGTGGAGAAAAAATGAAAGGGGGAGACAGAGGGAACTGGAGAGAAAGAGAGAAACAGAGAAAGGATCGATAGAAAGAGAAATGTCTCAAGCAAGAGGTGAGAAGAATGAACAATAGATAGGGAGAAAGAAAGATAGAGAAGAAAGACAGAAAGAAAGAAATAATAAAAGGGAAGAAAAAGAGTAGAGGAGAAAGAGAGGGAGGGAGATATAGGTGGCAAATTATAATGCTTATTTAGAATCCTTCTTTATAATCCTTATTTAGAATCCTTGTTACATAGCGTTTCCTGTGTCATTAACAGTTTATGTTCTTCATCAACAAGCCCATCTTCTGCCCCTGTCCTTATCTTGTTCATCTTCCCACAGACCGGGGAATCACCGATAAAATGTTCCAGTTCACAATGATACAGCTATTGGATTAGACAGATCATGTGACACAACACGTGACCAGTACTTGGTTTCCCCACTGGTTCATTGTTATCCAATCAGAGGACTCGTACTTAAACTCAAATGCAAGGATAGTTTTAATTGGCTAATTACGGTTTCACTGTAATCTCTTGATGACACATGAAGTCTTGTATCTATCAAACATGTCAGCCCAGCTGAGATAACGTTTAGTGAATCGGGGACCTCGGTAACCTAGTAGGGAAAACCAGGAGACAAATAATAATAAATAAATATTTTTATAGAGGGAATCAAAGAGAAAATGTGGTTTTATAGAAGAATGTTGAGAATACCATGGACAGCTAAGAAGAGTAATGAAAACGTTCTGAAAGAAGCCAAAGGAAAAAAAAGAGCTAATTTACGTTATTATGAAGAAACGGAAGCCGCGATAGCTCAGTGGTTAGTGAACTGGACTACAAAGGACAAGGGGTAAGGTTCGATCCCAACCGACGGCTTCCGGGTTCACCCAGCCTTAAATGGGTACCGGATTTTTTTTATGGGAAAGTAAAGCAGCACGGGCGTAATACCGAATACATTACCCCAAAAATCATGTGCTGAAGGTCTGTAAAATAGAGGGTCACTAACACCATATTCCCTATACGCCACTTGGCGTGACGGGGGTACTTTACTTTCTATTTTTTACTAGGAAGAAACAATCATCATTTTTTGGCCATATAATGAGAAGAGAACAACTGGAATATATTGTAACAACTGGAAAAATTGAGGGACGAAGAGATTGAGGGAAGCAAAGAGAAAAGATATCAGACAGCTTAAGAGAATGACTTGACAGAAGGTCAACAAATTGTAAACAACTGTCGTGATCGAAAGTTGTGGAGAGATATGATCACCTACGCCAGCAGGCCCGTTACCTGATGATGATGATGAATATTATTATAGAGGAAAACTTCCGAGGCAATAATCAGGGAATCAATTCAGAGGAAGAGGTATATTTAAAGCACTCGGAAAAATGGCAAATAATCAACAACAGGAAAAAAACAATGAATAATATATGGACCGAAGCAGGATCGAACCCGTACTCAGTGGCACAGCGTCTTGCCACGACAAGGGAAACGCTAGGAAACACTGCCACTCAGGAAACTAAAACCACCCGGCTGGGCTACCGACGTTCAGACAACCCGTGTTCGATCGATTCCCGATGAAAGCAGTGTGAATTGTACTCGTGGTTGGACTAAAAAATATACCCACGGTCGACCCAGCCGCTGGCTTTCCATAGGTACCTAGGAAAGTATTCTGGGAAAGTGAGGAATGCCGCCTCGCATCGTGAGTTTCAATGCTTGAAGCGACACTATCCAGAAGTCTTCGAACACTCCGAGCACATATGGGTGGAAAATTGTTTACTAATACGCCGATTCTAGTCTCGTACTTTATCTTGACCTTGACCTTGACAGTGACAGTTCGAGACTGACACAAATCAGACTTTTTGGGTCTGGCAGAGTCTGTCAACAGAATGAACGCCGATTCTACTCCAGGCAAAAGATCATCACTTCCTCCTTCCTTCCTTCCTTCCTTCCTTCCTTCCTTCCTTCCTTCCTTCCTTCCTTCCTTCCTTCCTTCCTTCCTTCCTTCTTTCCTTCCTTCCTTCCTTCCTTCCTTCCTTCCTTCCTTCCTTCCTTCCTTCCTTCCTACCTTCCTTCCTTCCTTCCTTCCTTCCTACCTTCCTTCCGTCCTTCCTACCTTCCGTCCTTCCTACCTTCCTACCTTCCGTCCTTCCTACCTTCCGTCCTTCCTACCTTCCTTCCTTCCTTCCTCTCTCATCCCATAAACCTGGGTGACATCGGATTGCATATTGACAAATCATCCATCTCCGTCGATCTCCGTCTACATTACTCTTTAGGTTACTACGAAGTCGAGACCTGCCACTTTTGGATGTTATCTTCCCATCTCTTTCTCTGTCTACCTCTGTTTTCCCATCTCTTTCTCTGTCTACCTCTGCTTTCCCAGCTCCATCCACAGTGTCCTTATCAGGCCAGATGTTTGAGATACTTGGCTGAACCACTTACCAAGGGACACCGATGTCCTTTATCATTTCTAAAACATGATAAGAAAAGTGGAAGTGGACTCTGGTTCCCTGATGTTCGCATTTTTTGGAGATGCACAATTTTGTCCCCCTTCGGTTCATCAAAATAAAAGTTTATGTAAATCTTCATCTTCTTTCTTTCCTCATTTGCCTTTCAATGTTGAGGGGAGATGTCATTTGATGTCGTGAGCTCTTCTGTTGGTCGTCTCATTCATATATTCAATCAATCCATCTTTTCTGTGGTCGGCCTTTGAATCTGGAGTTTTCGTGACGTTTATTAAGGTCCGTTGTGTTTTGGTCTATTAGTCTTATCAAGTGGCTAAACCTTTTTATCCGTTGTTTCTTTATATGTTCTATGTCGGAGGTTATTCCTAGATTTTCCCTCAGTTCTTCATTTCTGATTTTATCTCTCAGGCTGTTTCATGTCATTCGTCTAACACATTTCATCTCAGTTGAGGTTATTTTTCTTATTGTTCTTGCATCTAGGGTCCAGGTCTGGCATTGGTAGCAGCACAACGTTGGGATGAAGATTATATTGTAGAGTGCCCGTTTTGCCTCTAGAGTTATTTCCTTGTTGGACAATAGTGGTGATAGCTGTCCAATGATATGTCAAGCTCTGTGTCGTTTCATTGATTCTTTTCTATTTACTCTAGTAGTGTTTGCTAATCTTATATTTTAATTTTCCTCATTGAAAAACGTAAATTATACGTTTATTAAACACATCTTTGACGTTCGTATCCTGAATTCACATTATTTGCTTTAATTATACTTGTGAAGACCAGGAATATAACAATAACGAAAACATAACAAAAAAGACAATACCACTACTTAACAATAAAAGGATGGACATGGCGGGACAAAATCACTAACATAAAATTATGAAAATGTACCAGTCAAATACCAGTGGATAAAGAGATACAGCGAAGACGAAGGCGCTGGATAGGACACACACATCGAAAGTCAACTGAGAGTTTTAAACGACAGGGCTTTTTATTGGAATCCCCCAAAGGAAAATACAAAGAGGAAGACCAAAATATTCTTGGAGAAGATAGATGGAAGCAGAGGAGGAGATGATGGGGAAGATATGTAATGATCGTAAAAGAATGGCAAGAAACAGAACAGCTTTGGAAAGTGTTTGTTGAAGACCTATGCTCCACAGGGAGTAGAAAGTATTTGTTGAAGACCTATGCTCCACATGGAGCAGAAAGTGTTTGTTGAAGACCTATGCTCCACAGTGAGTAGAAAGTGTTTGTTGAAGACCTATGCTCCACAGAGAGTAGAAAGTGTTTGTTGAAGACCTATGCTTCACATGGAGCAGAAAGTGTTTGTTGAAGACCTATGCTCCACAGGGAGCAGAAAGTGTTTGTTGAAGACCTATGCTCCACATGGAGCAGAAAGTGTTTGTTAAAGACCTATGCTCCACAGGGAGTAGAAAGTGTTTGTTGAAGACCTATGCTCCACAGGGAGTAGAAAGTGTTTGTTGAAGACCTATGCTCCACAGGGAGTAGAAAGTGTTTGTTGAAGACCTATGCTCCACATGGAGCAGAAAGTGTTTGTTGAAGACCTATGCTCCACATGGAGCAGAAAGTGTTTGTTGAAGACATATGCTCCACATGGAGCAGAAAGTGTTTGTTGAAGACATATGTTCCACAGGGAGCAGAAAGTGTTTTTTGAAGACATATGCTCCACAGGGAGATGAAAGTGTTTGTTGAGGACCTATGTTCCACAGGGAGCTGAAAGTGTTTGTTGAAGACCTATGCTCAACAGGGAGCTGAAAGTGTTTGTTGAAGACCTATGCTCCACATGGAGTTGAAAGTGTTTGTTGAGGACCTATGCTCCACAGGGAGCTTATAGTGTTTGTTCAAGACCTACGCGCCACAGGGAGATGAAAGTGTTTGTTGAAGACCTATGCTCCACAGGGAGTTGAAAGTGTTTGTTGAGGACCTATGCTCCACAGGGAGCTTACAGTGTTTGTTCAAGACCTATGCGCCACAGGGAGATGAAAGTGTTTGTTCAAGAACTATGTTCCACAGGGAACTGAAAGTGTTTGTTCAAGACCTATGCTCTACATGGAACTGAAAGTGTTTGTTCAAGACCTATACTCTACAGGGAACTGAAAGTGTTTGTTCAAGATCTATGCTCCACAGGGAGCTTAAAGTGTTTGTTCAAGACCTATACTCTACAGGGAACTGAAAGTGTTTGTTCAAGACCTATGCTCCCCAGGGAACTGAAAGTGCTTGTTCAGGTCCTATGCTCTACAGGGAACTGAAAGTGTTTGTTCAAGACCTATGCTCCACAGGGAACTGAAAGTGTTTGTTCAAGACCTATGCTCCACGGGAAGTTGTACGTTAGAAGAAGAAAGCATAATAAAAAAAAATAAGTCGACTATAGGATGCTTGGGTGGTATAGAAGTAGGACTTCTGTCTGTGGATGGTATGGCCCTGGGTTCAAATCTCACAACAGGTGGTGGGAATTTTCAAAAAATTGAATGTGTGGTGTTCTCATGACTTTTCATTCCCCTGATCTCTGGGTAGTGAGATTCGACGTCTAGCCCACTCTGGTTAGTGAGATCTGATGTCTTGCCTTCTCTGGGTAGTGAGATTCGATGTCTAGCCATCTCTGGGTAATGATATTCGATGTCTAGCCCACTCTGGTTAGTGAGATCTGATGTCTAACCATCTCTGGGTAGTGAGATCCGATGACTAGCCCTCTCTAGGTAGTGAGATTCGATGTCTAGCCATCTCTGGGTAGTGAGATTCGATGTCTAGCCATCTCTGGGTAGTGAGATTCGATGTCTAGCCATCTCTGGTTAGTGAGATTCGATGTCTAGTCCACTCTGGTTAGTGAGATCTGATGTCTTGCCTTCTCTGGGGAGTGAGATTCGATGTCTAGTCCACTCTGGTTAGTGAGATCTGATGTCTTGCCGTCTCTGGGTAGTGAGATTCGATGTCTAGCCATCTCTGGGTAGTGAGATTCGATGTCTAGCCATGTCTTGGTAGTGAGATTCGATGTCTAGCCATCTCTGGGTAGGGAGATTCGAAGTCTAGCCCTCTCCGGGTAATGAGATTCCATGTCTAGTCATGTCTTGGTAGTGAGATTCGATGTCTAGCCCTCTCTGGGTAGTGAGATTCCATGTCTAGTCATGTCTTGGTAGTGAGATTCGATGTCTAGCTCTCTCTGGGTAGTGAGATTCCATGTCTAGTCATGTCTTGGTAGTGAGATTCGATGTCTAGCCATCTTTTGGAAGTGAGATTCGATGTCTAGCCATCTTTTGGAAGTGAGATTCGATGTCTAACCATCTTTTGGAAGTGAGATTCGATGTCTAGCCATCTTTTGGAAGTGAGATTCGATGTCTAGCCATCTTTTGGAAGTGAGATTCGATGTCTAGCCATCTCTTGGTACTGGGATTCGATGTCTAGCCATGTCTTGTTAGTGAGATTCGATGTCTAGCCATCACTGGGTACTGAGATTCGATGTCTAGCCATCTCTTGGTACTGAGATTCGATGTCTAGCCATGTCTTGTTAGTGAGATTCGATGTCTAGCCATCTCTTGGAAGTGAGATTCGATTTCTAGCCATCTCTTGGAAGTGAGATTCGATGTCCAGCCATCTCTGGGTAAGGAGATTCGAAGTCTAGCCCTCTCTGGGTAGTGAGATTCAATGTCTAGCCATCTCTTGGAAGTGAGATTCAATGTCTAGCCATCTCTTGGAAGTGAGATTCGATGTCTAGCCATATCTTTGTAGTAAGATCCGATCCATAGCCCTCTGGGATAATGACTGAAAACTGGAGGTTCCGCGTGCACTTGTTCACCTTAAAGAAGCCTTGGCCGTTCAAATTGGAAAAGAGTAAGCCAAAGTGGCCGCTGTCCGGGCCAAGAATTGGTCAGCAAATCTACCAATACCGAAGTCGAATATGTCGGACCTAAAATCGCAAATGTCGTTGCAGTGTCGTAAACTAGCGACACAACGTGTCCAACGCCATCTTAATAGGTGATCACTAAGAAAACGAAGGAGATGAAGTCGACTTTAGTTGAAGTAATTCCAAGTTGAAAACACGTAAATTGAGTTGATAAAATGACATCATCATAGGAAAAACGATGTAATATACATTTGTCATATTTTCCTGCTGTATATTTCTTAACTACCAACCACGTTATTAAGTTAATTACAGTTTTGTCACATCTGTTTCACCCCTCCAGCGCCGTATTGTATCATTCCGCGGGCTGACCAAACATACGCACTTGGCATTGTCGCAACCACATGTCCTAGGGCGCGCGCTGGAATCATGGGGCGAGTTTTTGATTGTTTCCCGCGGCAACCAAATTGTCTGTACTGGCGGTGACACGTTTCATTTTGCGCCAGTTCTATAAAAGGTCCGCTCGTTTCATCGGTGATTATTTCTCGTAGTACCCGGATTTTAAGTAACTCGATTCCTAGTTTGTTTCTAAATCTTAAAAAAAATATAATCCGGGAAGGACTCAAAGTCTATCTAACATTACTGAAAGTGAAGATAGGCGTATCAGCAGCCGTGAAGTTAGACAATATCACTAGTCAGTAAAGGGCTTTGACAGCAAGTTATCCAGGAGCCGTTGGAAGCGCCCATCTTTTCTCTTTGTACTTCAACAGCCGCCAGGTGAGTTAATGTTGTTTAGTTATCTACCCTTATGGTTTTATTCTTAATTGTTTCATTTGTCACATTTGTTTTAATTGCAATCAAAGTTCCTTGAATTTAAATTGACCAATACTTGTCAGAGTTCAATACAGAAATTCAATACTTGACATTCGTTGTATATTTCCTTTTTTTTTTTCAAAAAAAGGTATTCCGTTTTAGTAAAGGCATTAATATCAGCAGGGCTTCATTTAGACTGAGCGAAGCCTTTTCTAACTAACTAAAACGTTGAGGCCTCCTGATATTAAAAAAAATAGCATCAGAAGGTATCTATTATGGATTACAGTCTTTCTTTCATTGGGTGCCGTCTCCACATCGAAAGTTGGCTACCATGGAGCGTCATTTTACTGTCTCTTGTCTTGATGTTGTCATAGATTCACCTGACCACCTTTTGATGTTATCAGTCCACTTTAGTCTTGGTCTGCCTCTGCCTCATCTACCTTGTGCCTTCCCTCCCAAGATGACTTTTAGAAGGGTGTTATGTCTCTTCACGTGTCCAAATATTTTAGTTGTCCTTTCAGAATTGTGTTAAGTAGTTCTTTTTTCTTTCTTTCATTTTCGGCTGATTCAGAACTTTCTTATTTGTCTTCTTTTCTTTTCCATATTTCAAAGACTTCATTTTTCTCTCTGTTTTACTATTGAATGTCCATGTTTCTACACCATACACAAATATTGAGTGAATATAACATGTTGCTATTCGTAGTTTTAGTTCTGATGTTATTTGCTGTCATGGGAGTATATTGTTTATTTTTTTAATATTCGTTTTAGCCATTCCTATTTATTTGTTCATTTCTGTCTTACACTTTTCATCATTTGCTATAATATGCCCAAGATAGCTATAATATTGAATTCTTTCTAGGTTTTCCCCCCATCTACTTTAATAACTCTTTGTATATTTTGTGCACATAATAACTAATTGTTTTAGTTTGTTCTGGAATTTCTACCATTGATGGCTCGATGGGAATGTTTGAGGTACACGTGGCCGTGCGGCTAAAATCAATGTCCCGCTGGCTGAACAGCCGGTGGTCGGTGTTCGAAACCCGCGGTAGACAGAAAGGATTTTTTCTATCGGGGGTGAAATAAACATCCTGTGTCAGACACGTCGTGGCGACTGCTTTGACCAAGCGGCCTTTATCCCTCTGGTTCTACCGTGAGTCCCCCGACATACGCCAGCAATGGTACTACGTGTTGTAAAGATAGTTTTTTTGTTGTTGTAATATGGTATCATCAGCATATCTTAAGTTATTGATTATGTATCCATTGATGTTTAGTCCTGGCATTCCCGTGATGTCTTTGAAGGTCAGCTCAGTGTATAAGTTAAATAGACGTGGTGGTAGAACACAGCCTTGTCCTACTTCTCTTTTTATATCAAGAGGTGCAGAGCTCTCATTATTGTTGTTGTTTTTTTTATCATATGCTGTTTGTTCCCAGTATGGAGTTAAGTCAAAGAAATGCAAATGAATGCATAAAAATGCGAAGCTGCAGTAAAGCTAAATTTGAGAGAGAATTGAAACAAAAAATAGAAAAAAATGTATGATTAAAGCTTTACGCAAATGATAGAGACACGAATTTGAACGACGTTCCGGCTCAAAAGGCCTTCAGCAGGAACAAACAAACAACACACACATATATATAACTAATATTACATAGCTAACTAATAATGAAGCATTGAAAACAAAATAATTGAAACAAGCTCAAGGAACAAAAATGTCTTCCCTGTGTCGTATTAAAATACCATGGACAGCTAAGAAGAGTAATGAAAACGTTCTGAAAAGGTCAAAGCAAAAAGAGAGCTAATTTCCAATATTAGGGAGAAACAATCATCATTTTTTGGCCATGTAATGAGAAGGGAACAACTGGAATATATTGTAACAACTGTGAAAATTGAGGGACGAAGAGATGGAGAGAAGCAAAGAGAAAAAATACCAGACAGCTTAAGAAAATGGCTTGGCAAAAGGTCAACAACAGAAATGATAAATAACTGTCGAGATTGAAAGTTTTGGAGAGACATGCTCGCCTACGCCAGCAGGCCCGGTACTTGATGATGATGTGTCGTATTATCTTGCCCCCACTGTAAATTACATATCATTCTTATGATCAGCATCACTCTGATTACAATCATAGATTACAATCATAGATTACAAATATAGATTACAATCATAGAATACAATAGAAACAAATTAGAGTCACTCCATTTCCCTCGGATTGTGAAGACCTAATATGTAGCATATTTAGTCCAGGCTTAGATCCGCCCATGATTGTCGTAGGGGTGTGGGGTGTGGAGCCTCCACTTATCATGGGCACGCCGTTTGATCATGGGCACGTCGTTGGGAGCCTCGGTAGCCTAGTTGGGAAAACCACCCGACTGGACTACCGACGTTCGGACAACCCGTGTTCGATTCCCGCTGGGAGCAGTGTAAATTGTACATGTGGTTGGAAAAATAAAATACTCCCACGGTCGACCCAGCCGTTGGCAGAAATGGGTACCAGGGTATTACCCTGGGAAGGTGAGGAATGTCGACTCGCATCTGATTTTCGATGCTTGAGGCGACACTGTACAGAAACCTCCGAACATTTCTGGATAGGCGACCGAGCACATATGGGTGTAAACTCGCGTGCTAAGACGCCGGTTCAAGTCTCGTACTTTACTTCACCTTCACGCCGTTTGAGGGAGTATGGAGTCTCCACTTATCATGGACACGACGTTTGAGGGAGTATGGAGTCTCCACTTATCATGGACACGCCGTTTGAGGGAGTTTGGAGTCTCCACTTATCATGGACACGACGTTTGAGGGAGTATGGAGTCTCCACTTATCATGGACACGCCGTTTGAGGGAGTTTGGAGTCTCCACTTATCATGGACACGACGTTTGAGGGAGTATGGAGTCTCCACTTATCATGGACACATGCCGTTTGAGGGAGTATGGAGTCTCCACTTATCATGGACACGCCGTTTGAGGGAGTATGGAGTCTCCACTTATCACAGACACGCCGTTTGAGGGAGTATGGAGTCTCCACTTATCACAGACACGCCGTTTGAGGGAGTGCGGCCCAGTGGTCTCTCCCTGGACGCCCACCTCCCTGGAAGAGAAACAATACGGGGCAACCGAGTCACTTAATGAGATTACAGCCTTCATAAAAGTACGCGGAGTCCTAGTCTGAATGAGCTATGATCGCAGACGTAGAAGAAGAAAGTCGCCTGACCTTCCCTCACCATCGGCCGTGTTCGCGACCTTTCTTCCAGCTTTGTTCATTAGCAGTGTTGCGACCCTGGTGTTCAGTTTTAAAAGCGAGCCCTCCACGACTACACCAATCAGTCATCTTTATAGATTCATTCTTCTTCTTCTTCTTTCCTTCCGCTCTAGTCTTTCAGCATCGATGGCAGATATCATTTTCTGGGTTGTTTTTTATTTTTTACTCTTAAGTTTTTGGCTTCATAGATTAAGAGGCATCGAAAGAAAACTATCTTGACAGCATTTTGCCATTTCTGGAATCTCCCAGAATAGGGAGGTGGGGCGATGACCGGAAAAAAGGTCATCTTGTCCAGTGCAGCCCGGAAGTGTTCGGGTGTGACTTTTTTTCTTTTTCGCGCGTCATTTATCTTCGAAGGTAAGGTGAAACTTTGTTTTGTTGAGTAGTAGCCTCCGTCAGTGATAGTAGCCTCCGTCAGTGATAGTAGCCTCCGTCAGCATATTAGCCTCCGTCAGTCATAGAGGCCTCCGTCAGTCATAGTAGCCTCCGTCAGTGATAGTAGCTTCCGTCAGCCATATTAGCCTCCGTCAGTGATAGAGGCCTCCGTCAGCCAAATTAGCCTCCGTCAGTGATAGTAGCCTCCGTCAGTCATAGTAGCCTCCGTCAGTCATAGTAGCCTCCGTCAGTGATAGTAGCTTCCGTCAGCCATATTAACCTCCGTCTAGTGATAGAGGCCTCCGTCAGCCAAATTAGCCTCCGTCAGTGATAGTAGCCTCCGTCAGTCATAGTAGCCTCCGTCAGTGATAGTAGCTTCCGTCAGCCAAATTAGCCTCCGTCAGTGATAGTAGCCTCCGTCAGTGATAGTAGCTTCCGTCAGCATATTAGCCTCCGTCAGTCATAGAGGCCTCCGTCAGTCATAGTAGCCTCCGTCAGTGATTGTAGCTTCCGTCAGCCATATTAACCTCCGTCTAGTGATAGAGGCCTCCGTCAGCCAAATTAGCCTCCGTCAGTGATAGTAGCCTCCGTCAGTCATAGTAGCCTCCGTCAGTGATAGTAGCTTCCGTCAGCCAAATTAGCCTCCGTCAGTGATAGTAGCCTCCGTCAGTCATAGTAGCCTCCGTCAGTGATAGTAGCTTCCGTCAGCCATATTAGCCTCCGTCAGTGATAGAGGCCTCCGTCAGTCATATTAGCCTCCGTCAGTGATAGAGGCCTCCGTCAGTCATAGTAGCCTCCGTCAGTGATAGAGGCCTCCATCAATGATAGTAGCTTCCGTCAGCCATATTAGCCTCCGTCAGTGATAGTAGCCTCCGTCAGTCATAGTAGCCTCCGTCAGTGATAGAGGCCTCCGTCAATGATAGTAGCTTCCGTCAGCCATATTAGCCTCCGTCAGTGATAGTAGCCTCCGTCAGTCATAGTAGCCTCCGTCAGTGATAGAGGCCTCCGTCAGCCATATTAGCCTCCGTCAGTGATAGAGGCCTCCGTCAATGATAGAGGCCTCCGTCAATGATAGAGGCCTCTGTCAGTGATAGTGGCCTCCGTCAGCCATATTAGCCTCCGTCAGTGATAGAGGCCTCCGTCAGCCATATTAGCCTCCGTCATTGATAGAGGCCTCCTTCAGCAATATTAGCCTCCGTCAGTGATAGAGGCCTCCGTCAGCCATATTAGCCTCTGTCAGTGATAGAGGCCTCCGTCAGCCATATTAGCCTCCGTCAGTGATAGAGGCCTCCGTCAGTCATATAACCTCCGTCAGCCATATTAGCCTCCGTCAGTGATAGAGGCCTCCGTCAGTCATATTAACCTCCGTCAGTGATAGAGGCCTCCGTCAGTGATAGAGGCCTCCGTCAGCCATATTAGCCTCCGTCAGTGATAGAGGCCTCCGTCAACCATATTAGCCTCCGTCAGTGATAGAGGCCTCCGTCAGTCAAAGTAGCCTCCGTCAGTGATAGTAGCTTCCGTCAGTCATAGTAGCCTCCGTCTAGTGATAGAGGCCGCCGTCAGTCATAGTAGCCTCCGTCAGTGATAGTAGCCACCGTCAGCCATATTAGTCTCCGTCAGTCATAGTAGCCTCCGTCAGTGATAGTAGCCTCCGTCTAGTGATAGAGGCCTCCGTCAGTGATAGTAGCCTCCGTCTAGTGATAGAGGCCTCTGTCAGTGATAGTAGCCTCCGTCAGTGATAGTAGCTTCCGTCAGCCATATTAGCCTCCGTCTAGTGATAGAGGCCTCCGTCAGTCACAGTAGCCTCCGTCTAGTGATAAAGGCCTCTGTCAGTGATAGTAGCCTCCGTCAGTGATAGTAGCTTCCGTCAGCCATATTAGCCTCCGTCTAGTGATAGAGGCCTCCGTCTAGTGATAGAGGCCTCCGTCAGTCATAGTAGCCTCCGTCAGTCATAGTAGCCTCCGTCAGTCATAGTAGTCTCCGTCAGTCAAAGTTGCCTCCGTCAGTGATGGTAGCCTCCGTCAGTCACCGGAGCCTCCGTCAGTCACAGGAGCCTCCGTCTGTCACAGGAGCCCCCGTCAGTCACAGGAGCCCCCGTCAGTCATAGTGGCTATGGATTGTGAGCGCCCCTAGGAAATGTTATTTTTCCTTTCTGTCCCCCTGTATTCTCCTTTTCTATAAATCTGTCTGCTTCTGGTTTGAGTTGCAGCTTTAGAGTGTGTATCCAGATAATGCGGTCTGCAGCTATGTCTTCCCAGGCTGCAGGGTTTATGTTCAGCGTCTTCATGTCACGTTTACACACTAGAAATCGAAGTTTTGGACGCCCCTAGTTCTTCTGCCATCTGCTAGTTGTCAATAAAGAATATCTTTTGGTATGTGGCCATCTTTCATGTGGTGCAAGTGGTCAAGTCAGCGTAACCTACGTTGTTTGAGCAACGTGTAGATGTTCGGGAAGTCTGTGTGAGTGAGGATCACCACGTTTGCCCTTCCAGGTGATACCAAGATATTGAATTCAATCATCCCCATCATCATGTGCCATACCGGTTGGCGTAGGCGATCATGTCCTTCCACAATCTTCTATCTACAGTGCATCGTATCAGTTCTGTTGTTGACTGTTTTCCATGCCATAACACCAAGCTATCCAGTATTTTCTCTCTTTGTCATCCGCGATCTCTCTTTCCTTGTATTTTGCAGTTGTAACCACGTACTCCAACTTTCCTCTTCTCTGATATGCCAGAAAAAAGTTGATTGTTTCTTTCTGATACTTTGTTTGGAGCTCCCTTTTTGTGTTGGTCTAATTAAGAATATCAGCATTGGTATTTTTAGCTGTCCAGGGAAATTTCAACATTCTCCTGAGAAATCCCAACTCTGTGGCCTTTTATCGAGACAATTCAATACAAGTTTTTAAATGTACATGTCAAATAATGATTTTGATGTTGTAATCACGGAAGAGATATTTAATTACCACAGATTAAATTACAGTTATTTTTCTTGAATTACCAACATTTAGGAGAAAATTATTTTCCGATAACTTTCATATCGTTGCCTTGAAGTACTGCGTCTGCTGGCGCGTGCGGTACCGTCTCAGCACAACTTTTTGTTTCTGCGTTTACGGTATTAATCTTCCTTACAGACAGTTGGTAGCAGGACGCTGTCTATCTTCGGTAGTAAATGCTGGTCGCTGTTTTGTAAAGCAACTTCTCTAGAGGTTGAACGTGTCAGTTTCGGCAGCTCGGGATGAGTGACTCGCGCATCATTTCTCTTGCATATTTTATCTTAAAATGTTCTCTTTATTGCATTTTCCAATGTTGTTTTATCATTTATTATACTTCTCCGAAATCACTGGAGTCTGTAGAAATGTGGTTTTACAGAAGAATGTTGAGAATACCAAGGACAGCTAAGAAGAGTAATGAAAACGTTCTGAAAGAGGCAAATGTAAAAAGAGAGCTAATTTCCAATATTAGGAAGAAACAATCATCATTTTTTGGCCATGTAATGAGAAGAGAACAACTGGAATATATTGTAACAACTGGGAAAATTGAGGGACGAAGAGATAGAGGGGAAAAAAAGAGAAAAGATACCAGACAGCTTAATTAAGAGAATGGCTTGGCAGAATGTCAACAACAGAAATGGTAAATAACTGTCGTGATCGAAAGTTGTGGAGAGACATGATCACCTACGCCAGCAGGCCCGGTACTTGATGATGATGATACTTCTCCGCTTAATACATTTCGTTCCAGATTTTATCAACGTTTTTCATAAATGTACACTTAACTGAGGAATCATCATCATCATGTGCCATACCGGTGGGCGTAGGCGATCATGTTATTCTACAAATCTTCTATCAACAGTGCATCGTATCAGTTCTGTTGTTGACTGTATTCCGTGCAATGACACCAAGCTGTCGTCCGCGATCTCTCTTTCCCTGTAATTTGCCAGTTGTAACCAAGTATACAAACTTTCCTCTTCCCGTGATGTGCCAGGGAACTTTCCCTTAAACTGATTCAATATTTTGAATACTGCAGCTATTCCATTGGAGTCGTTATCCTTGTATTATCCTGATTTATCCTTGTATCGTCCTGAATTATCCTTTCATTATCCTCATTTATCCATGTATTATCTTTATTTATCCTTGTATTATCCTGATTTTTCCTTGTAATATCCTGAATTATTCTTGTATTATCCTGATTTATCCTTGTATATTCCTAATTTATCATTGTATTATCCTGATTTATCCTTGCATTATCTTGACTTATTCTTGCATTATCCTGATTTATCCTTGTGTTTTTATGATTTATCCTTGCATTATCCTGATTCATCCTTGTATTATCCTGATTTACCCATTTATTATCCTGATGTATCCTTGTATTATCCTGTTCATTAAAAAGTAAAATAATTGTCCTTACCTTAAATAGCACAAACACTTCACTATGTGGTAATCAATATCTAGTGACGGTTACTAACGGCGTAGGTGATCATGTTCTCCACAACTTTAGATCTTCATATTTAATCATAAATGTTGTTGTTACAAGCCTCTGTGGCTGAGTGGTTAGTGCGCTCGCTCCCTGATCTGACTGGCCTGGGTTCAATTCTAAGAAGTGGCGGACTCTTTTTTCGGACCGACAAGGCTCCGGGTTCACCTAGACTCTAAAAATGGGTACCATAGATTTTTCTGGGAAGCAAAGGCAGCGTTACGTAAATACTCAAACAGTTGTCCCGGTCAGTCATAGTTGAGTAGGGATTTTGCGGAGCCCTAGGATATGTTATGTTTTCTTTCCTTTCGTCGTGTATTCTCGTTCTCTATGAATCTGTTTGCCTCCTGCTTCAGCTGGAGCTTTAGAGAGTGTTTCCAAAGATTGCGGTCTGCAGCTATCAACGCCAGATGGACTCAATGATTTATAACTAGTAGCTGCTGCTTCCCGTGTTGTGTGGACACCAAATTGGCGAAACTGGAGTGTCCTCTCGAGGGCGCGAGCTTGGGCATAAAAAGAAAGAGACAAGTTGTTGCTCATACAACATGTTTCTTCTCTCTACACAGCCACACCCATCCAACAAGTTTCTTCTCTCCACGCAGCCGAGCCCATACAACATGTTTCTTCTCTCCACGCAGCCGAGCCCATACAACATGTTTCTTCTCTCCACGCAGCCGAGCCCATACAACATGTTCTTCTCTCCACGCAGCCGAGCCCATACAACATGTTTCTTCTCTCCACACAGCCGAGCCCATACAACATGTTTCTTCTCTCCACGCAGCCAAGCCCATACAACATGTTTCTTCTCTCCACGCAGCCGAGCCCATACAACATGTTTCTTCTCTCCACGCAGCCGAGCCCATACAACATGTTTCTTCTCTCCACGCAGCCGAGCCCATACAACATGTTTCTTCTCTCCACACAGCCGAGCCCATACAACATGTTTCTTCTATCCACACAGCCGAGCCCATACAACATGTTTCTTCTCTCCACGCAGCCGAGCCCATACAACATGTTTCTTCTCTCCACGCAGCCGAGCCCATACAACATGTTTCTTCTCTCCACGCAGCCGAGCCCATACAACATGTTTCTTCTCTCCACACAGCCGAGCCCATACAACATGTTTCTTCTCTCCACGCAGCCGAGCCCATACAACATGTTTCTTCTCTCCACACAGCCGAGCCGCCCGTGCGCTGCCGGGGCCCGAAAGGGAAGTAAAGAATAGCGGCGCTGTACCCTACCAGGCATGTTCGTAAGAGGCGAGAAAGGAGGGTTAGGCATGGGACTGGCTATCCCATACTGTAAAAAAATAAGCCGAAAAAACTTCACAAACATGAACAAGTCAAAGAAAGATAAAGTAAATCCGTCAACCAGGAAAGAGAAGGGCTCTCTGTCTAAGAGACGTATGACGCAATCCGGAGAAAGCCATAAGGAGTCCGGGTTGCCGACTCACCCTTTGTCTACCAGGAAATCATCCAGAATTGGCACCTGGAATGTTCGTACCCTTAACGAACAGGGAAAAGCGGCACAAGTGGCAGCAGAAATGAACAACTACAAGATAGATATTCTGGGAATGTGTGAAACAAGATGGCTGGGAGCGGAGAGAATAAAATTGAATACAGGGGAGATGATTTTATCATCAGGACACCAGGAACCAGGAGCACAACATAGCGAAGGGGTAGCTATAATGCTATCAAAGAATGCACAGAAGACACTAATAGAATGGGAGGCAGTGGGACCAAGACTGGTGAGAGCAACATTTAGAACAACCAAAAACAAAATAAAATTACACATTATACAATGCTATGCACCAACCAACGATAAAGATGACTCAGTTAAAGATGATTTTTATAAACAGCTACAATGCCAGATGGATGCAAGACGAGCCAAGGATATTATAATCTTGATGGGAGACCTAAATGCTAAGGTAGGATCAGACAACAGAGGCTTTGAAGAGATTATGGGAAAACATGGACTTGGAGATATAAACGAGAATGGAGAGATATTTGTGAATTTCTGCGCCCTTAATCAAATGAGCCTAGGAGGAACAATATTCCAACATAAAAGAATACACAAAGCTACATGGGTGTCACCAGATCATAGAACGGAAAATCAAATTGATCACATATGTATTAATAATAAGTTTAAGTCATCCTTACAGGATGTAAAAGTATATAGAGGGGCAGATATAGCTTCTGATCATCATCTGCTGTTAGCCAAACTTAAAATTAAATTAAAAAGGTATACTACAACGAATAAGGGCAGAACGTATTTCAATGTAGGGTTTCTTAAAGAACAAGGAATTAAAGATAAATTCGCAGTCACAATATCAAACAAATACCAAGTCCTCCAACAACTAGAAAATACAATAAATATAGAAGATCATTGGAAACAGGTAAAAAATATATGGAAAGAGACATGCGAAGAAACACTGGGGAAAAGAGAACGCCAGAATAAGGCATGGATGACAGCAGAGACCCTGGATAAAATTAAAGAAAGAAAGAACAAGAAAGCAGACATAAATAAAAGCAAAACAAGAAGTAATAAAGCCAAGACACAGGAAGCTTACACAGAGGTGAACAAAGAAGTGAGAAGATGCATTAAAAGGGATAAGAGGAAATATATAGATGAATTAGCTAAAGAGGCAGAAGAAGCAGCAAATAAAGGGAATATGAAAGAACTGTACAACAGCACAAAGAAATTAGGTGGAAAATACAAACAGATCAACGCCTTTTATCAAAGATAGGAAAGGAAATCTGCTTAGTAATATAAAGGAACAAATGGAGAGATGGAAGGAGCACTTTGAAGAACTTTTGAACAGACCTGGCTCAAATAATCCTCCAGATATACTACCAGCAGAAGAAGAATTACACGTTAACTGCGGAAAACCAAGCAAAGAAGAAATAATGAAAGCCATCAAACTGTTAAAAGATGGTAAAGCCACAGGACCAGATGAAATTCCTTCGGAAGCCATCAAAGCAGATATTATCACCTCTACCAAGATGTTACATAATCTATTGGATAAAATTTGGGAGAGGGAAGAAATACCTAAAGACTGGAGAGAAGGTTATATGATCAAACTACCAAAGAAAGGAAGTTTACAGGAGTGCACAAATTATAGGGAATTATGCTACTATCAGTGCCAGGAAAAATATTAGGCAGAATCATTCTGGAGAGACTAAAAGAGGCTATAGAGAAACACTTGAGAGATGAACAAGCAGGTTTTAGGAAGAACAGATCATGTGCTGATCAAATAACTACTCTACGTATAATAGTTGAACAAAGTTTAGAACTAAAATCCCCACTTTATATTGGATTCATAGATTACGAAAAGGCATTTGATAGTTTAGACAGAAGAATGCTTTGGAAGTTGCTGAGTCATTATGGAATCCCCATAAAGTTTATTAACCTGATAAAAACAATGTATGAAGGAACAAAATGTAGTGTGGTGCATGAAGGACAGCTTACAGAAGCATTTGAAATAAGAACAGGAGTAAGGCAAGGATGCCTTCTGTCTCCATTTCTCTTTCTACTGGCCATAGATTGGATTATGAAAATAACTCAAAACAACAGAAATGGGATCCAGTGGTCACTGACCAAACAACTTGATGATTTAGACTTTGCTGATGACAGAGCTCTCCTATCACACAGCCACCAACAGATGCAAGATAAAATGAGTATATTAGATGAGAGATCACAACAGCTAGGACTAAAGATTAATAGAGATAAGACCAACATTATGAGAATTAATGCAGTTGGCAATAACCAAATAAAACTAGGAGAAATACCTCTACTAGACGTACAATCTTATATATATCTGGGCAGTAATATAGATAAAGAGGGAGGAACAGAAAACGATACCAAAATAAGGATATCAAAAGCAAGAGGAGCTTTCATTGCACTGGGAAACATATGGAAATCCAAAGAAATTAGGCTAAATACAAAAATACAAATTTTCAACTCCAATGTTAAGTCGGTTCTATTATATGGCTGTGAAACATGGAGAATAACAAAATTGACAATCACGAAGGTACAGACTTTCATTAATGGATGCTTGCGCAGAATAAAGGGATGGAAATGGCAGGACAAAGTCACAAACGTGGAATTATGGAAATGTACCGGTCAAATACCAGTGGATAAAGAAATACAGCGAAGACGATGGCGATGGATAGGACACACACTACGGAAACCAACTGAGAGTATTACACAACAGGCCCTTTTTTGGAATCCCCAGGGGAAAAGACAAAGAGGAAGACCAAGGAATTCTTGGAGAAGACAGATTGAAGCAGAGATGAAGATGATGGGGAAGACATGGAATGATCTTAAAAGAATTGCAAAAAACAGAACGACTTGGAAAGTGTTTGTTGAAGACCTATGCTCCACTGGGAGCTAAAAGGTAGAAGAAGAAGACACAGCCGAGCCCATACAACATGTTTCTTCTATCCACACAGCCGAGCCCATACAACATGTTTCTTCTCTCCACGCAGCCGAGCCCATACAACATGTTTCTTCTCTCCACGCAGCCGAGCCCATACAACATGTTTCTTCTCTCCACGCAGCCGAGCCCATACAACATGTTTCTTCTCTCCACGCAGCCGAGCCCATACAACATGTTTCTTCTCTACACACAGCCGAGCCCATACATCATGTTTCTTCTCTACTCACAGCCGAGCCCATACAACATGTTTCTTCTCTCCACGCAGCCGAGCCCATACAACATGTTTCTTCTCTCCACGCAGCCGAGCCCATACAACATGTTTCTTCTCTACTCACAGCCGAGCCAATATAACATGTTTCTTCTCTCCACACAGCCGAGCCCATACAACATGTTTCTTCTCTCCACACAGCCGAGCCCATACAACATGTTCTTCTCTCCACACAGCCGAGCCCATACAACATGTTTCTTCTCTCCACACAGCCGAGCCCATACAACATGTTTCTTCTCTCCACACAGCCGAGCCCATACAACATGTTTCTTCTCTCCACACAGCCGAGCCCATACAACATGTTTCTTCTCTCCACGCAGCCGAGCCTATACAACATGTTTCTTCTCTCCACACAGCCGAGCCCATACAACATGTTTCTTCTCTCCACACAACCGAGCCACAAACAACATGTTTCTTCTCTCCACACAGCCGAGCCCATACAACATGTTTCTTCTCTCCACACAGCCGAGCCCATACAACATGTTTCTTCTCTCCACACAACCGAGCCACAAACAACATGTTTCTTCTCTCCACACAACCGAGCCACAAACAACATGTTTCTTCTCTCCACACAACCGAGCCACAAACAACATGTTTCTTCTCTCCACACAGCCGAGCCACAAACAACATGTTTCTTCTCTCCACACAACCGAGCCACAAACAACATGTTTCTTCTCTCCACACAGCCGAGCCCATACAACATGTTTCTTCTCTCCACACAGCCGAGCCCATACAACATGTTTCTTCTCTCCACACAACCGAGCCACAAACAACATGTTTCTTCTCTCCACACAGCCGAGCCCATACAACATGTTTCTTCTCTCCACACAGCCGAGCCCATACAACATGTTTCTTCTCTCCACACAGCCGAGCCCATACAACATGTTTCTTCTCTCCACGCAGCCGAGCCCATACAACATGTTTCTTCTCTCCACACAGCCGAGCCCATACAAACATGTTTCTTCTCTCCACACAGCCGAGCCCATACAACATGTTTCTTCTCTCCACACAGCCGAGCCCATACAACATGTTTCTTCTCTCCACGCAGCCGAGCCTATACAACATGTTTCTTCTCTCCACGCAGCCGAGCCCATACAACATGTTTCTTCTCTCCACACAGCCGAGCCCATACAACATGTTTCTTCTCTCCACACAGCCGAGCCCATACAACATGTTTCTTCTCTCCACACAGCCGAGCCCATACAACATGTTTCTTCTCTCCACACAGCCGAGCGACCCGAATATCCTACAGGGTTCGAACAATTGGTGGCAACAGCAACGCAGTAGTTACCAGAGCAATGTTGAAATCAACACTGAACTGACTTAGGGACTCCATCTCCGGATTTTCCCGCACGGTTTACCCTCGAATTCTATTCCGAGAAAGGGTGGACAGTGTGGGTTTATGATAGGAATTGACCTTTCCTAGATGAGTTGGCATTTTTAGGCTAACGGGTCGCAAATACCAGTGGAGAAGGTTATGACGCCTTCGACGTACCGATTGTTAATTCACAGGGAATGTGGCACTGTGTAGAGTTAGCTACCCCACGGAATTAATTCACTCCACCCTCTGTAATCACCGATTGACTTCCATATTTTTTGCTTGTCATGTTTATTTCATTAAGTAATTGTTGTAGATCTTTAGGATTTTCTGCTAGTAGTACAGTATCACCAGCATATCTTAGATAATTAATACCTAGTACATCACACACAAATTTGCCGTAGTCATGGAAGAATTGGTCACTAACAGCGTACTTCCTATAAGCCAATAAGTCATGGAAGAATCTGGTCACTAACAGCGTACTCCTATTAAGGCAATAAGTCATGGACGAATTTGGTCACTAACAGGGTACTCCTTTTAAGCCAATAAGTCATGGAAGAATTTGGTCACTAACAGCGTACTCCTATTAAGTCAATAAGTCATGCAAAATTTGGTCACTAACAGCGTACTACATATAAGCCAATAAGTCATGGAAGAATTTGGTCACTAACAGCGTACTCCTATTAAGTCAATAAGTCATGCAAAATTTGGTCACTAACAGCGTACTACATATAAGCCAATAAGTCATGGAAGAATTTGGTCACTAACAGCGTACTCCTATTAAGGCAATAAGTCATGGACGAATTTGGTTATTAACAGGGTACTCCTTTTAAGCCAATAAGTCATGGAAGAATTTGGTCATTAACAGGGTACTCCTTTTAAGCCAATAAGTCATGGAAGAATTTGGTCATTAACAGGGTACTCCTTTTAAGCCAATAAGTCATGGAAGAATTTGGTCATTAACAGCGTACTCCATATAAGTCAATAAGTCATGGAAGAATTGGTCACTAACAGGGTACTCCTTTTAAGCCAATAAGTCATGGAAGAATTTGGTCATTAACAGCGTACTCCATATAAGTCAATAAGTCATGGAAGAATTTGGTCATTAACAGCGTACTCCATATAAGCCAATAAGTCATGGAAGAATTTGGTCACTAACAGCGTACTTCTATTAAGTCAATAAGTCATGGAAGATTTGGTCACTAACAGCGTACTTCTATTAAGTCAATAAGTCATGGAAGAATTTGGTCACTAACAGCGTACTTCTATTAAGTCAATAAGTCATGGAAGATTTGGTCACTAACAGCGTACTCCTATTAAGTCAATAAGTCATGGAAGATTTGGTCACTAACAGCGTACTCCCTATAAGCCAATAAGTCATGGAAGAATTTGGTCACTAACAGCGTACTCCATATAAGCCAATAAGTCATACATGAATTTGGTTACTAACAGCGTACTTCCTATAAGTCAATAAGTCATGGAAGAATTTGGTCACTAACAGCGTACTTCCTATAAGTCAATAAGTCATGGAAGAATTTGGTCACTAACAGCGTACTTCTATTACGTCAATAAGTCATGGAAGAATCTGGTCACTAACAGCGTACTTCCTATAAGTCAATAAGTCATGGAAGATTTTTGGTCACTAACAGTGTACTCCATATAAGCCAATAGGTCATGGAAGAATTTGGTCACTAACAGCGTACTCCTATTAAGTCAATAAGTCATGCAAAATTTGGTCACTAACAGCGTACTACATATAAGCCAATAGGTCATGGAAGAATTTGGTCACTAACAGCGTACTCCTATTAAGCCAATAAGTCATGGAAGAATTTGGTCACTAACAGCGTACTCCTATTAAGCCAATAAGTCATGGAAGATTTGGTCACTAACAGCGTACTCCCTATAAGTCAATAAGTCATGGAAGAATTTGGTCACTAACAGCGTACTCCCTATAAGCCAATAAGTCATGGAAGTATTTGGTCACTAACAGCGTACTCCCTATAAGCCAATCAAGGCGTAGAAGAAAACTTCACATAAAACCGTACTTATCCAACTCCATCTCCGTGCTGTTATCTTAGCAGGCATCACCGCAAACGATTCGTAGTTTTCAACTGCAAATTGTGCCTGCTTCCAAAATGCGCTAAATTTCCGTGGAGCAGATTATATGAAGTAATCTCAGTCTTGATTTCTATTTTATTTTGATCAAATTCAAGAGTGACAGATTTTAATTAAAATTTGATGAATTTGAGAGATTTGAAATCGATGACCGGTTTTTTTTTTTTTTGTCTTTAAAGGGCTATAACTCGGCTCAGTAATAATTCATAACAACATTATAACAATCTTAAGCTCTCCTGTGTGAGTGAGTAACATTCTGATTGCTGTGGGGGACCTCTTGGCTTGTTGCCTCCGACTTCATGACCCGGGACTTGCTAGCGCAGACAATAGCCGAATTTATATAGGCATGTGCGCAGAAGAGAAAATATAACCAGCGTGACGTATTTAGTTATACGAGTTGTTGACTGATGACGTAATTTGACTCATAAATATCCCTGCTCGCAAAGACGTCACAAGCTCTGGGTGGTTCTTTTCATTCAGCGGGCCTTATTAATACTCACAGCGATTTATAGCTTTACTAAGGCGTGTCATGCTTAGACGGAAATTCTCTCTCTCTCACTCTCTCTCTCTCACTCTCTCTCTCACTTTCTCTCTCTCACTCTCTCTCACTCTCTCGCTCTCTCACTCATTCTCTCACTCTCTCTCTTTGTCACTCTCTCACTCTGTCACTCTCTCACTCTCTCTCACTCTCTCTCTCACTCTCTCTCTGTCACTCTCTCACTCTCTCTCTCTTACTCTCTCTCTGTCACTCTCTCACTCTCTCTCTCACTCTCTCATTCTCTCACTCTCTCTCTCTCACTCTCTCTCTGTCACTCTCTCTTACTCTCTCTGTCACTCTCTCTCTCTCTCTCTCTCTCTCTCTCTCGATCAAGACTCAATCAGAGTAGGATTCCAGACTCTCATGAAGTCAGCTGTCTGTTTAAGTGAATCGATTGCCCCATATAGTTTCTCTTCCAGGAAGGTGGGTATATTGAGAAATCACGCAAATTTAGTGACGATATAAAATAATTGTATTATTTTGTCAGTCCTAAAAAAAAACATCTGCAAGTTCAGGCGATCGAGCATGGACCCTTGCGATGAGAAGTGAGTTAAGCAGAAATATAGAATGTCATGTATATGAAATGTTATCCTGGGCTGGGATTTGAGCTGTGGAAAACATGAAAGCTAACATACAATGGTATTAAGTACCACAAAACAACCACATCAATAGAATACAAGGAAACTAAACTCCAGCATGTCCACTCTGTGAACACCCACATGAAACAGTAGGATATCACCTTGTTGACTGTCCAAAGCTCACTGACATCAGAGCAACTCTACTTCCTCAAAGCCCTGATGGAACACCTTGTACGGAACTACAAGGGAGCTCAGAAATACCTGCAGATATCATTAATAGCATTGGGCCGAAGGGCGTCAGCTACAGGCTAAGGAATCCATTAAAACATACAGCAGCGCCTTACGGACCAACACATCCGACTACAACACAGGAAAACTTTCATCCTGTTTGCTATTTTAAACTTACGCACTTTAGCTTCTCTCGTCCAGTTTTGTCTTCGAGATGAAATAACTGACGTGGAAACCACTGGTTAATATTGATGTCAGATAACTCTAGCGAGTTTGTAGCACAACAAATGTTGACTACATCAAAACGTGACAGCGGTTATGTCCCCTTGCAGATTAAATTAAGTTAGAATAATCTCAAGATATAGAGAGAAAATAGAGGAGAAATCCTAAATAAAATCGTGCTAAAGTCGGATGCACTGGCCGTTGCTGCACAAAATACTGCAACACAATCGCATTGTGAATGAAGACAAAGATTGAAGAAATCAGTAGCGGAAAAGTTGGGCCTCGCTGCTGTAATCATGGGTGGTTGCCTCAGAGGGAAATAATAAATAAAATTCCCAACTGGTGCAGCCGGGATTGGTTATTGGTTATGGTTATTGGTTATGGAAGGCCTCGGTATCACTGCAAACGAATCAAAATCCATAATTGCACAATCGCCCGTGCCAGTGGAATCATCCGAATTACTAACTCATCTCCCAAACAAAGAAAGGTAGCTGTAGTCCCCATCGTAGCAGTCTCAGCACACGCCGAAAGACATAGGGCGAAACCGCGCAGAAAGTGAAAACAGTCAACTGTTCCCTGCCATACGATATCATCCTTCATCGTAAACAATTAGGACATCGAAACATGATCAAAACGGATGAAACACACAGCTCACAGTGTGCACAGAGCACTTAACTCAGTAGCTCCTGCAACAAGACGGACTGCAGCCAGGATTTGAACGCACAACCTCTCTGTTCCAAGGCCGGCGTCTTGCGTCGAGACCAACCAGTCAACCCTAATGAGTAATATAAGCACTGGGACAGCCATACTGGCATGCAAACAACCTGTCAAATAGTCAGACAGACAGAAAGTCAGACAGACAAATAGACAGGTGCAAGGAAAGACATAAACACATGGAGGGACCAAATAATTAGACCAGCAGAAAGAAAGACACTTTCATAGAAAAGGAAGATAGGAAGAGATAGGGCAAGACTAATATAAATAGATTATTTCATGCATCAACTGACGAGCATAGACCAAATGTAGATGATGGACGGTTGATTTATTGATTGAATAAATGGATAAACGAAGATATAAATGCATAGATGGAGATATAAATGGGAACAATATATAGATAAATAAAGTGACAGTATTACACGACAGGCCCCTTTTTGGAATCCCCAGGGGAGGAGACAAAGAGGAAGACCAAAATATTGTTGGAGGAAAATGGAAGCAGAGATGAAGATGATGGGGAAGACATGGAATGATCTTAAAAGAATGACAAGAAACAGAACGGCTTGGAAAGTGTTTGTTGAAGACCTATGCTCCACAGGGGGTTGAAGGGAAGTCGAATAAAGTGACAGATGTAATTGAACGTAGTAAGATGCAAAAAAATAATTTGTTAGCTAATTGATATCTATTCTAAAGTGACACCAAAGTGATATTAAAATGACACATTCTAAAACGGCGCTATTTTTTGCGTGCCATCTACTTGTTTCAATTAATTTCTCTAATACGATTTCTTCTAATTCCCAGCTTTGGTGCTATTTTAGATGACTGGCAGGTATTTAGAGCACTATATCTGTGGGTTTAATTACTGAGTGACACGCATGTCACGAGGGGCAATGAGGTAACTAGCAAATACGGACCTGGTGATACCTTCAGTCATTAAACGTGGGATCTATCGTAAGTGTTGAGGAGGTGACGAGGGTTTTTAGATGGACGGAAGGACAAAGTGTAGACTGAGGAGGAGGTACAGATGGAGAGGGAAATAGAAAAAGGACATCATTGTCGTCATCATCAAGTACCTTGTCTACTGGAGTAGGTGATCATGTCTCTCCACAACTTTTGATCTCGATAATTATTTATCATTTCTGTTGTTGACATTCTGCCAAGCCATTCTCTTAATCTGTCTGGTATTTTTTCTCTTTGCTTCGCTCTATCTACTCGTCCCTCAATTTTCCCAGTTGTTACAATATATTCCTGTTGTTCTCTTCTCATTACATGGCCAAAAAATGATGATTGTTTCTTCCTAATATTGGAAATTAGCTCACTTTTTGCATTTGCCTCTTTCAGAACGTTTTCATTACTCTTCTTAGCTGTCCATGGTATTCTCAACATTCTTCTGTAAAACCACATTTCTACAGACTCTAGTGATTTTCTTGTATGTTGTCATATTGTCCATGATTCACTTCCATATGTTAAGACTGGTTCTACATAACATTTAAGAACTCTTTTCTTGTCCGGTGTCCTATTGTCCATGATTCACATCCATATGTTAAGACTGGTTCTACATAACATTTAAGAACTCTTTTCTTGTCCGGTGTCCTATTGTCCATGATTCACATTCATATGTTAAGACTGGTTCTACATAACATTTAAGAACTCTTTTCTTGTCTCCAGTGTCAGAGACAGAAATATAAAGAGAAAGTTGGTAGTTGAAGTTGTTAACGGGGGGATCTTTTATAGGTGGCGAGTGTGTGGCGAGCGTTTAGTGAGTGTGTGGCGAGCGTTTAGTGAGTGTGTGACGAAGGTTTGGTGAGGGTGTGGCGAGGGTTTGGTGAGGGTGTGGCGAAACTTTGGTGAGAGTGTGGCGAGCGTTTGGTGAGTGTGTGGCGAAGGTTTGGTGAGGGTGTGGCGAGGGTTTGGTGAGGGTGTGGCGAAACTTTGGTGAGAGTGTGGCGAGCGTTTGGTGAGGGCGTGGTGAGGGTTTAGTGAGGGTGTGGCGAGCGTTTGGCGAGGGTGTGGCGAGCGTTTGGTGAGGGCGTGGTGAGGGTTTAGTGAGGGTGTGGCGAGCGTTTGGCGAGGGTGTGGCGAGCGTTTAGTGAGGGTGTGGCTAGGGTTTAGTAAAGGTGTGGCGAGGGTTTGGCGAGTGTGTGACAAGAGTTTTGATGGGAGGAAGGAAATTGGAAAACCGAGGGTAGAGATGGAAAGAGAGATATATGAGAGAGATATATGAGAGAGATATATGAGAGAGATATATGAGAGAGATATGAGAGAGATATATGAGAGAGATATATGAGAGATATATATGAGAGAGATATATGAGAGAGATATATGAGAGAGATATATGAGAGAGATATATGAGAGAGATATATGAGAGAGATATATGAGAGAGATATTGAAAGGGGGAAATTATGAGGATGAGAAAGAAAAGATGAACAAAGTATGGGAGTTAATGAAAACTGGAGAGAGAGAGTGTGTGTTGCGAGGGAAAACACAGAGAAGAAGAGAAAAGAAGAGCAAGTAAGGAATAAGAATAATAGAGTGAACCAAAACAAGCAAGAACGAATGTTATATCCTCTTAACTCTTTCCGTACGTTTAGCCGCACAGTGCGTCACTCTCAATTTGATTAGTGTAAACTGTCATCGAACCATATTCTTTGTACATGTCTTGTATCATCTTGGTATTGGTGAAATTTAATTCCTTGTTTAATTATCTAAAACTTCATATATAATATGTTAAGTGTTAGAGAAATATAAACATGTAGATTAATATTTAAAAACATGAAAAATGTTGTCTCTGAAATCTCTACCGATAGATTGATGATTACCTTCCGTACTGAAAGAGTTAATGATTGTATTTCTTCTTTTCTTTCTCATTTTTCTTTCAGCGTTGAGGGAGATATAACCTGCGGTCTATTGCTCTTCTTTTCATCTTCATTTTCTGCCATTTTTGTTTAGATCGCCGTGTTTTCTGGCTTGGATTTGTGTGTTTAATTTGTATAGTTTTTTGTACATGATGAAGCCCCCGACAACGTTGTAGTTTGTTTTGTCTTTCTAGTAGTTTAACAGCTCCTTACCATTTAAGTCTATTTTTTATTTTGCTCTTCTTTGCTCTTCTGTTGGCCTCTCCTGCTGTTATGTTTCCTAGTGTTTCTAAAATTCCATCAATCCATCTTTTGCTCTTCTGTTCGCCTCTCCTGCTGTTATGTTTCCTAGTGTTTCTAATATTCCATCAATCCATCTTTTGCTCTTATGTTGGCCTCTCCTGCTGTTATGTTTCCTTGTGTTTCTAATATTCCATCAATCCATCTTTTGCTCTTCTGTTCGCCTCTCCTGCTGTTATGTTTCCTAGTGTTTCTAATATTTCATCAATCCATCTTTTGCTCTTCTGTTCGCCTCTCCTGCTGTTATGTTTCCTAGTGTTTCTAATATTCCATCAATCCATCTTTTGCTCTTCTGTTCGCCTCTCCTGCTGTTATGTTTCCTAGTGTTTCTAATATTTCATCAATCCATCTTTTGCTGTTCTGTTGGCCTCTCCTGCTGTTATGTTTCCTAGTGTTTCTAATATTCCATCAATCCATCTTTTGCTCTTCTGTTCGCCTCCCCTGCTGTTATCTTTCCCAGTGTTTCTAATATTCCATCAATCCATCTTTTGCTCTTCTGTTCGCCTCTCCTGCTGTTATCTTTCCCAGTGTTTCTAATATTCCATCAATCCATCTTTTGCTCTTCTGTTCGCCTCTCCTGCTGTTATGTTTCCTAGTGTTTCTAATATATCATCAATCTGTCTTTTTTCGTGGTCGGCCCTTCGGTCTGATATTCTCGTAACGTTTATTGAAGGCTCGTGTTGTGATTTGATCTTTCTGTCTTATCACGTGACCAAACCATCTTACTTGGTATTCCATCATGTACTCTGCAGCGTGAGTTAGACTTTGATATCTCCCATGCTCGCATGTGAACATAATCTACAAACACGGCGTTATCGGCTGATCAGAAGCACCAAGAGAAAGTGTCGAAGATTTTAATTAGTCGACTAGATCAAATGTAGACAAATAATAATAAATTGATATTATTATAGAGGGGAACTTCCGAGGCGATAATTCAGCCTATGTTTATTTATCTTTTTTTGTGAGTGCTGTAAAACATATCTCTTCCTGCTTTGATTCGCTACATCAAATGCATCCGTGTTGCTTATCGTAGATGTGTGTGGAGTTGCAATTTTCTGTCTTTGTCCAAACATAATATATCAACACAGGATTGCGAATCATGGACAATCTCGCAAACAGCAAGGAAGATAATCGATGTATTCAAAACAAAATGCTACAGGAGAAACCATTAAGATACAATTCGTAATGAAAAAATGAGCGGGGAAGACATTAAAGTATTTAAAGGTTAAAAAAAAAAATCAACAGAATAGTCAAAACAGCGAAAGAAGAATCATGGGAACGTTTCGGAAAGTCATGAACAGACAATGAGAAAACTGCTGAAATGTCTTTGTTCAGAACAGTTAGAAGTATAAGAGAAAGAGGTGAAATCTATAACCCAGGAGAAATAATTAATGAGGCAAATGGAAATCCTCTAATAGATCCAGCAAAAATATATTACAGATGGAGGGAATACTTCCAGGAACTTCTCGATCTCCGAGGCGAGAAATAGAATATAGGAACACAAGACCGGGAGATGGCAGCACTAGAACTAAAAATATTGTCAGAAGTAGAAAGGTCGGAGAACTACAAATCCCCAGGAGAAGATAGATTACCAGGGGGAATAATCCAAGCAGCAGGAGAGTTTAACTGTAGATGTTGACATAGAGTTGTCAGGCAGAATAGTTAAGTAAGACAGTGGTACATACGTCATGACCACGAGTAGCATGGCGATGGAGGTGATGGCAGTGACCAGGGCATTCAAATGGTTAGAGTCACAAGACTACACCCACGCATGTATACTGAGTGATTCGATGAGCATGATAAGAAAAGTGGAGGCGTGCTCTGTATGCAGGATATGGGTGGAGTCATTGCAGAAGTCAAAAATAAGTAGGGTTACCTTTGTCTACGTCACATGACATGCGGGAGTAAGGGGAAATGAAAGAGTGGACAGGTTGGCTAGCTGCGCTATTGTTGAGGACGGTCAATCAATGGATCGGGGGAGCATCATCAATGCCCTCCGAGATGTGGGAAGTGCACAGGACTTCGACAACCATGAGCCCATATCACTTCTTCTGAAGAAAGAGGCGGGAGTTAAGATGGGCACAGCCAGAAACGAGAAATTAGTGGCCGTGTAAAAAGACTTATCAACTAACATAGAACTGGAGTCGCCAGTCGCTGGACACTGCGGGACTTGCTGAGGAGGGGATCTGAGCACCTATGGACATGTTCGGAGTGCAATGATGATGACCCGCAAATAAATCAATGTCATTGCAGCGCGGGTACAACAACAAACACATACTGACTGGCATTAATGATTCCACTTTTGGGGACTAAATGAAACAAAAGACAATCTTCTAATACCAAAACCATAAGATATCACTGCTGAGCCACGTAGGCAAAATGTATGCCAAGATTATAGACGCATGATTAAGAGACCTATTATAGAAATATGATTAAGAGACCTAATATAGAAACATGATTAAGAGACCTATTATAGAAACATGATTAAGAGACCTATTATAGAAACATGATTAAGAGACCTATTATAGAAACATGATTAAGAGACCTATTATAGAAACATGATTAAAAGACCTATTATAGAAACATGATTAAGAGACCTATTATAGCAACCTAATTAAGAGACCTATTATAGAAACATGATTCAGAGACCTATTATAGAAACCTAATTAAGAGACCTATTATAGAAACATGATTCAGAGACCTGTTATAGAAACATGATTAAGAGACCTATTATAGAAACCTAATTAAGAGACCTATTATAGAAACATGATTAAGGGACCTATTGTAGAAACCTAATTAAGAGACCTATTATAGAAACATGATTAAGAGATCTATTATAGAAACATAATTAAGAAACATATTATAGAAACATGATTAAGAGACCTGTTATAGAAACATGATTAAGAGACTTATTATAGAAACCTAATTAAGAGACCTATTATAGAAACATGATTAAGAGACCTATTATAGAAACATGATTAAGAGACCTATTATAGAAACCTAATTAAGAGACCTATTATATAAACACGATTATGAGACCTATTATAGAAATCTAATTAAGAGACCTATTATAGATACACGATTAAAAGACCTATTATAGAAACACGATTAAGAGACCTATTATACAAACCTAAATAAGAAACCTATTATAGAACCCCAGCTGGTAGAAAGACAGATGGGGTTTAGAAAAAAATAGAAGCTGTACAGATGCAGTATTTTTTTCTCAGGCAGGTAGTAGAGGGTAACATAGAATCTAACAAGAATCTATGCATAGAATTTGTAGACCAAGAAAGTGGATATAAATATAATATGGTAAATATTGGCTCATTACGGAGTAAATGATCACCTTATTAGATGTTACAAGAGTTTATATAGTAACTTAGAAGTGTGATTAAAGCGAGTAAATGATCACCTTATTAGATGTTGCAAGAGCTTATATAGTAACTGTAGAAGTGTGATTAAAGCGAGTAAATGATCACCTTATTAGATGTTACAAGAGTTTATATAGTAACTTAGAAGTGTGATTAGAGCAAGTAAATGATCACTTTATTAGATGTTACAAGAGCTTATATAGTAACTGTAGAAGTGTGATTAGAACAAGTAAATGATCACCTTATTAGATGTTACAAGAGCTTATATAGTAACTGTAGAAGTGTGAGTATAGCAAGTAAATGATCACCTTATTAGATGTTACAAGAGTTTATATAGTAACTGTAGATGTTTGATTAGAGCAAGTAAATGATCACCTTATTAGATGTTACAAGAGCTTATATAGTAACTGTAGAAGTGTGATTAGAGCAAGTAAATGATCACCTTATTAGATGTTAGAAGAGCTTATATAGTAACTTAGAAGTGTGATTAGAGCAAGTAAATGATCACCTTATTAGATGTTACAAGAGCTTATATAGTAACTGTAGAAGTGTGATTAGAGCAAGTAAATGATCACCTTATTAGATGTTACAAGAGATTATATAGTAACTGTAGAAGTGTGATTAGAGCAAGGAAAGGAACATCAAAACCATTGGCAGTAACATCGGGAGTAAGACAAAGCTGAGTGTTGTCACCGCTCTTGTTTATCATTTACGTTAACAAAATATCCAACGATGCTAAATCACAGTAAAAGTAAAAAAAAAAAAAAAAGATGTAAAGAGCCCCTTCACACCAAGTGGCGTACAGGGAATATGGTGTTAGTGAGTATACATCTGACAAATTCGGCACATGATTTTTGGGGTAATGTGGTCGATATTACGCCCGTGTCGCTTTACTTTCCCAGAAGAAAAACCCGTACCCATTTAAGGCTGGGTGAACCCGGAAGCCGTCAGTTGGGATCGAACCCTGCCTCTTCAGTGTGAAGATATAACTAAACTACTTTTTGCTGACGATCAGGCCCAAACAGCTTTCACAGAAACATAACTTCAACATCTGCTGTCCGTGATTAAATAATGTAAACAGAATAACATGAAAATAAGCACTGAAAAAAAAGAAGTTATATCAATTGGAAGACAAAGGAAGACATCAAAAATTGGTATGGAATCTTCTTCTTCTCCTTCTTCTACCTTTTCAGCTCCCAGTGGAGCATAGGTCTTCAACAAACACTTTCCATGTCGTTCTGTTTTTTGCCATTCTTTTAAGATCATTTCATGTCTTCCCCATCATCTTCATCTCTGCTTCGATCTGTCTTCTCCAAGAATTCCTTGGTCTTCCTCTTTGTCTTTTCCCCTGAGGATTCCAAAAAAGGGCATGTTGTGTAATACTCTCAGTTCGCTTCCGTAGTGTGTGTCCTATCCAGCGCCATCGTCTTCGCTGTATCTCTTTATCCACTGATATTTGACTGGTACATTTCCATAATTCTATGTTAGTGATTTTGTCCTGCCATTTCCATCCTTTTATTCTGCGTAAGCATCCATTAATGAAAGTCTGTATCTTCATGGTTGAGTATGGAACACAAAGTTATATAAAAAAGTAATAAAATTTAAATATCTGGGAACATCATTCTCTGAAGAAGCTAAAATCTATAAAAAAAAATATACATACGATCCAATAATGCAAACCAAATATTGGGACAGCTATCCAGTATACTTGCGTCTATCTTGTAGAACTAGTGACATTTTTGCTGCAATGTTATTTCAAGTGATTCTTTCTGGATTTGGAGTTTTGTTTGTGGAGACAGCAGTAGTACAGTCGCATTTACATGACCACAAAAACAACATGGTTTTGGCGCCCGCCAGCTGAGATAGAAGGCGACAGGCCGTGGTGTGTAGTGGAACGGTACTGGGTCCCGGCTGTGTCCTGGGACGGGATCTGTGTTCAATTGTGTTCCAGCTGAACTGTTGTTGGATCGAGTGTTTTACGAAGTGGAGACCTGACTTCATTTGTTGGGACAGCGATTCTAACACACGTCTACTGATCATGAAGCCTACGCCATAAGATTTCTCGCAGGCGCATGGGGAATATTCTGGCTGTTACAGCGTACCGGAAGTGTTCATTTTGAGCTGCGCGCTATTTGTACAGTTTAATGCGGCACGTTCAATAGAACAGTTTTTACAAGCGTAAACAAGCACAATAACGCAACACGCTCAATAGAACAGTTGATATGAACGTAAACATGCAAATAACACAACACGCTCAATAGAACAGTTGATATGAACGTAAACATGCACAATAACGCAACACGCTCAATAGAACAGTTGATATGAACGTAAACATGCACAATAACGCAACACGCTCAGTAGAACAGTTGATATGAACGTAAACATGCACAATAACGCAACACGCTTAATAGAACAGTTGATATGAACGTAAACATGCACAATAACACAACATGCTCAATAGAACAGTTGATATGAACGTAAACATGCACAATAATGCAACATGCTCAATAGAACAGTATGGGCGCTCAGGGTGAAGACTCTGTTGCTTGCTGGAACGGGAGCTGAGTAGATATGGGAATTCCCCCGCCTGTAGTGAAGCCATTTCGTTCTAAAGTCTAAAGTCTAAAGTCTAAAGTCTAAAGTCTAAAGTCTAAAGTCTAAAGTCTAAAGTCTAAAGTCCCATCTGCTCAGACCGCTCTCTTTTGTATCCGTTCACGTCTAAATGGTAACCGCTTGCCCGTACCCGCTCCAACACTGCATGATACATATTAACTCTCATAACCCACATTCTGTCCAGTTCTCAATTAAAAACACCCCCAGCGCTCGCTTTAACTCTTAAAAATAAAAACTCAAGGATTACTTCTTCAAATCACGTTTTAAATTGTCTCGCATGACATGTGCACTCCACATTTGTACGAATGATCCAAAGTCGAGTCTTGACTGAGCTGCTGTCCAGAAATGTCCAAAATGAAATTGACATCTAGGGACGAGTTTTTAAATTCCCAATTCCGTCTAGAAAATGAAACTGTCTAGTCTAGACAAATCTTTGAAATCTCCGAGTCCAGGAGAAGTGTCCAAGCGAAAAATTGTATTTGCTGAAATAACGTTTAAGACTAAACAAGCTCCGCATTCAGGGAATTAAATATTCTTATTTTTTGAAGAAACACGGAGCGTAGCATCGTTCAGTGAAAGATGCACGATCTTCAGGCATTAAAGGTTAGAAAAGATTAGGGACTCGCCATAGTTCAGTGGTTAGTGAACTTGACCACTAAGGACAAGAGAATGGGTTCGATCCTGATCGGAGTCTTCAATGTTCATCCATATTCAAATGAGTATGGAATTTTATTTATTTTTTGAGTGTGGAAGAAAAGCTGCTTTACCTAGTGCTGACCAAGTTATCCAAAAAATAATGCGCAGAATATCTGTAATAATATGGGAAATAACTCCAGATTCCTTATACACCAAGTGCTTTGACTGAGCTTTTAGAGGTTAGACTTCAAGTAAAGATTACTTCCCCTGCCTTGCTAGGCATATGGGGAACATGGTGATAGTGGTTATATTTTTCTATGACCATGGCACATTTTTTGGTGATGTGGTCGGTATCACGCCAGGCCGCCTTTAATTCCCAGAAATAATCTCTGGTACCCATTTTTATTGGCTGGGTTAACCCCTAGGTCTTAAGGCTAGGGGTTATGGTTTCTGACAATAACTGGTTTGAAAGAGGCCAAAGACTCATAGCTGACTTTTTGAGGAAAGATCAACAAATAAAATACAACTTTCCACATGGGCCTGTAAACAGACTACCAGTCCGGTTACGTGATCAAAGATGCAGTCGAAGGGACATTACGTATCTACAAATGACATATTGAAGAGAAAAACTGATATACCAGGCCGAACGCAAGGGGCAGATAACTCTGTTTGATGAGTAAATCGAAAAACTCAACTCGTCTTGGCTCCTTTAACGTCCTTTATTGGGTCACAGAGAAAGAGAGTGGTTGCCACATGAGAGAGGTTTGGGAGAAAGGGAGGGGGTTGTGGGTGATACCCTACCAGAAGACAACTCAACGTTAGAATGTAACCCATTGTGGACAGGAAAGACTCGGGTTTAATACCAACCAGAAACTGTGGTGATTTTTCAAAAATAGAAAAAATTCATAAACAAAGCAAATACTCAAAACCCACAAGTTGATATCAAAATAGAAGGAATAGACCTGGAGACAGTTCAGAACTACAACTACCTTGGACATACTATAACCAGTGATGGAAAAATGTAAAACTGAAATAAACAAAAGAATAGGAATGGCAAAAAGTAATTTCAATGTCATGAATAAACATACTAACATCAAAACAAATAACACCAGGGCTAAAACTAAGAATAGCAAAATGTTATGTCTTCTCAACATTCCTATATGGTGCAGAAACATAGACATTATACAAGAAAACAGAACAGAGAATTTGAAATGTAGATATATAGAAGAATAGGTAGAATTGGATGGAAAGAAAAGAAAACAAAAACGATGAAGTCTTAAAACAACTAAAGATGAAAAGAGAACTACTAAACACAATTCAAACAAGACAAATGCGATTTTTGGACCATGTTAAAAGACACAACAGCCTACTAAAAGTAATCCTGGAGGGGAAAATACAATGTAAAAGAGGCAGAGGCAGACCAAGACTAACATGGACGAGTAACATCAAAAGATAGACAAATCAGCCTATGACAAGCTGCACCATCAAAGCAAGAGACAGAACAGAATGGCGCTCCATGGAAGCCAAACTTCGTCGCGGAGACGGCATGATGATGATGAGAAAAACAAATTAATCCATTGTTTCTTTATGACGTTACCTCCCCTAATCTCTTGGCTACTGAGATCCGACGTCTAACCTTCTGGGATAACGGCAATAACAGGAGAGTCCCGTATGCACGTTAAAGAACCCCCGGCAGTTAAAATCGAGAAGCGATGTTCTGATAGGTATGGAGCAAGTGTTCTTTTTTTCGTAGAACAAATGTTCTAATAGGCCTGGAGTCAGTATCTCAAGTATGTCTGATCAATGGTTATGATACCCAGCACTATTTCAATCAGACCTGCGCATCCTATCTTTCATTGTCATGACTAGAAAAATAAACCCTCACCACATCCTCACGTTTCGAGTCTACGTCAGCACCAATCAGATCGCAGTCAGCGTTGACAGAGAACCTGACGACATGACAGTTCTGTTGACAGGAGAGCCCACTAACAATCTCTGTGTCGCAGTCCCTCATTTTCATTTTCTCAATAATGTTGATTGAGATACCACGTGTCTCTTCATCTTCTTATTTGCGCTTATCCAATGACTAACGGAAGAGTTACAGGTTTACCCTTTTATCGCTCCTCTTTACATGATCTCCATCATCATCAGATGGCATGTACTCTGCAGAACGTTGCATTCATCACAGCCCGTCTGAAAGAATCTCTGTCTCTAGCCAGATCTCCCATAGAACGTTGCATTCATCACAACCCGTCTGAAAGAATCTCTGTCTTTAGCCAGATCTCCTACAGAACGTTGCATTCATCACAGCCCGTCTGAAAGAATCTCTGTCTTTAGCCAGATCTCCTTCAGAACGTTGCATTCATTACAGCCCGTCTGAAAGAATCTCTGTCTCTAGACAGATCTCCTACAGAACGTTGCATTCATCACAGCCCGTCTGAAAGAATCTCTGTCTCTAGCCAGATCTCCCACAGAACGTTGCATTCATCACAACCTGTCTGAAAGAATCCCTGTCTCTTGCAAGATCTCCCACACAATGTTGCATTTACCACAGCCCGTCTGAAAGAATCTCTGTCTCTAGACAGATCTCCCACAGAACGTTGCATTCACCACAGCCCGTCTGAAAGAATCTCTGTCTCTAGACAGATCTCCCACAGAACGTTGCATTCATCACAGCCCGTCTGAATGAATCTCTGTCTCTAGCTAGATCTCCTACCGAACGTTGCATTCACAACAGCCCGTGTGAAAGAATCTCTGTCTCTAGCCAGATCTCCCACAGAACGTTGCATTCATCACAACCCGTCTGAAAGAATCTCTGTCTCTTGCAAGATCTCCCACAGAATGTTGCATTTACCACAGCCCGTCTGAAAGAATCTCTGTCTCTAGCCAGATCTCCCATAGAACGTTACATTCACAACAGCCCGTCTGAAAAAAATCTCTGTCTCTAGCCAGATCTCCCACAGAACATTACATTCACCACAGCTCGTCTGAAAGAATCTCTGTCTCTAGCCAGATCTCACACAGAACATTACATTCATCACAGCCCGTCTGAAAGAATCTCTGTCTCTAGCCAGATCTCACACAGAACATTACATTCATCACAGCCCGTCTGAAAGAATATCTGTCTCTAGCTAGATCTCACACAGAACGTTGCATTCATC
The DNA here is from genome assembly GCA_032433765.1 of Megaustenia siamemsis. Taxonomy (NCBI): domain Eukaryota; kingdom Metazoa; phylum Mollusca; class Gastropoda; order Stylommatophora; family Ariophantidae; genus Megaustenia; species Megaustenia siamemsis. Next base: position 5,828,528 of record JAVIAB010000046.1, read on the forward strand.
ACAACCCGTCTGAAAGAATCTCTGCCTTTAGCCAGATCTCCTACAGAACGTTGCATTCATCACAGCCCGTCTGAAAGAATCTGTGTCTTTAGCCAGATCTCCTACATAACGTTGCATTCATTACAGCCCGTCTGAAAGAATCTCTGTCTCTAGCCAGATCACTTACAGAACGTTGCATTCATCACAGTCCGTCTGAAAGAATCTCTGTCTCTAGACAGATCTCCCACAGAACGTTGCATTCATCACTTCTTGTAAATCTTTTAAGATCAATTCATGTCTTCCCCATCTGTTTCTATCTATCTTCCCTAAGAATATTTTAGTCTTCCTCTGTTTATTTCTTTGAGGGATTCCATAAAAGTGTTTGTTCTGAAATACTCTCATATGGCTTACGCAGTGTGTGTCCCATCCAGCGCCATCCTCTTCGATGTATCTCTTTATCCACTGGTATTTGACTGGTACATTTCCATAATTCTATGTTAGTGATTTTGTCCTGCCATTTCCATCCTTTTATTATGCGCAATCATCCATTAATGAAAGTCTGTATCTTCATGATTGTCATTTTGGTCATTTACCGTGTCTCACAGCATTATAATAAGACATTGTAAATATAGAACCAGAAATATACAACAAGAAAAAAAATATAACTAGAAATATACCATCAGAAATATACTACCACAAATATACAATCAGAAATATACTACCAGAAATATACCATTAGACATATACTACCAGAAATATACCATCAGAAATATGCCATCATAAATATACTACCAGAAATATACCATCAGAAATATACTACCAGAATTATACCATCAGAAATATACTACCAGAAATATACCATCAGAAATATACCATCAGAAATATACTACCAGAAATATACCATAAGATATATACCATCAGAAATATACTACCAGAAATATACCATCAGAAATATACTACCAGAAATATACCATCAGAAATATACTATCAGAAATATACCATCAGAAATATACAACCAGAAATATACTATCAGAAATATTCTACCAGAAATATACCATCAGAAATATACTATCAGAAATATACCATCAGAAATATTCTACCAGAAATAAACCACCAGAAATATAGCATCAGAAATATACCATCAGAAATATATTACCAGTAATATACCATCAGAAGTATACTACCAGAAATATACCATCAGAAATATACCATCAGAAATATACTACCAGAAATATACCATCAGAAATATACCACCAGAAATATACTACCAAAAATATACAATCAGAAATATACCACCAGAAATATACTACCAAAAATATACCATCAGAAATATACCACCAGAAATATACTACCAAAAATATACCATCAGAAATATACAATCAGAAATATACTACCAGAAATATACTACCAAAAATATACCACCAGAAATATACTACCAAAACTATGCCCGAAAGTCTAGAATACTTACCTTGACAGATATATAACATCAAAACTATACCTTAAAGTCAAGATGACTTACCTTGACAAATATAACATCAGTACTATGCCTTAAAGTCAAGATGACTTACCTTGACAGATATATACTACCAGAAATATATCCGAAAGTCAATATGACTTACCTTGACAGATATATATATATATATATATATATATATATACTACCAGAAATATACCCGAAAGTCAAATGACTTACCTTGACAGATATATATATATACTACCAGAAATATACCCGAAAGTCAAGATGACTTACCTTGACAGATATATATACTACAAGAAATATACCCGAAAGTCAAGATGACTTACCTTGACAGATATATATACTACCAGAAATATACCCGAAAGTCAAGATGACTTACCTTGACAGATATATACTACCAGAAATATACTCGAAAGTCAAGATGACTTACCTTGAAACCTAAAATATAAATCCACAAACTTCAGAATGTGAGGTATTTCTCAAACTGTTGTATTGGCACTCTGAGATGCTTCATCGATCTATCGATCTCTGTAAACGAGCACTTAATTTATCAAATATGAAGGAATTACCTGTACGGACGGAAACTGTGATTCCAAAGATCGTTAAGTGAAGCTCCAATAATTGTGTACTCGGAGGAAATCTTTAGGCAAACTTTGAAACCATCGGTTTGAGAGTTTGCTGAGAGGTAAGCCGGAAGATCACTTGAGGCAATACAAAAATAATGTTTCAACAAAAGAAAGAATAAATTTCAAATTAATGAACAATTAATAATCTTTGGAGAAAAATGATCCACCAAAAGATGAAGATAAATGAAAGACAATTGTATACGTTTGTTGAAAGTATTCCCAATTTTAACTGCATCTTTGAGACGCCAACTTTCAATTCAAAAATCGTCAATATTTTAGTGTCTTTATTTATTTTTTTCTTTTTATATTCGGGAAGTGATTAAGTTTTATTTTCTTTGTATTAAAATGTGTGTTAATTTTGATGAGAATATTTTTGTTGTAATAAATTTATCTCGTTTACAGACTTTTATTTTCGATATATTTGTTCGCTTTCACTTTCACGTGTGACATATTTTGGGTGCCGTCTTCACATCGAAGGTTGGCTACCATGGAGCGTCATTCATTCTTTGGGTGCTGTATCCACATCGAAGGTTGGCAACCATGGAGCGCTATTTTACTCTTGACTATTGTCTTGATGGTGCACGTTGTCATAGGTTCACCTGTAACCTTTTGATGTTATCAGCCCACTTTAATCTTGGTCTGCATCTGCCTTGTCTACCTTGTACTGTCACTTCCTAGATGACCTTCACTAAGGTACTGTGTATCTTCTCATGTCCAATAAAGCTCACTTGTCGTGTTCTCATTGTGTTACGTAATTCTTTTTTTTTAATTATCAGCTCATTCAGAACTTCATAGAATCCCCTTGATCCCCAGCTGAGGCGAATTTTTTCGGACTGACAAGGCCCCCTGGGGTTCACCCGGCCTCTAAAAATGGGTAGCAGATATTTTTCTGTGAAGTAGAGACGGCTTGGTTGATACCGACCACATCACCCAAAAATGTGCCCCGTGGTCATATAAAAATGTGGTCGCTAACACCATATTCCCCATACACTTAGCAAGACGTAGATGGAACCTTCACTTTTACATTTCAAAATCTTTCATATTTTACTGTTTTCTTTTTAAATTTCCATGTTTCTTCACCATACAGGAATATTGAGTAAATAAAAGAGTTCACTATTCGTAGACTTGCAACACATGACATATCTGTAAATAAGTAAATAGTAATTGTATTATTGCACCCAGGTCGTGCATGTGTGTAGCGAGTGTTGGACAGATATTTGAGGTGACGATTTAACGGTTGAAATCTTCAGAAATTGCCAGGTTTTTTTTTCTCATATGATCAGAGATGGACAATCCGTGAACACAATTTTAAATATCAAAACTTTGAAGAAAAAACCTGGCCGATTAGCATCATTCTACAGAGGAAATGAAAATAGTATGGCCGCGACAAAATACTCAGCGCACTGAAATGAACAATATTGGAAGGCATGGTTCCTGGGAGACGCATCAGGGGTTGACCAAGAGCAAGATGGCTTCAAAACGTCACAGATGTCTTGAACATGACATTAGAAGATATGGGAGATCTAGCTTAAGACATATTTTTTTTCAGACGGGCTTTGCAACGTGCTATGATGAATGCAAAGTTCTGTGGGAGATCTGGCTAGAGACAGAGATTCTTTCAAAGAGACTGTGGTGAATGCAAAGTTCTGTGGGAGATCTGGCTAGAGACAGAGATTCTTTCAGACGGGTTGTGGTGAATGCAACGTTCTTTGGAAATCTGGCTAGAGACAGATATTCTTTAAGACATGTTGTGACCAGTACAAGTTCTGCACACGCAACTCAATGGTGACGGCCTGTTAGTTTCGGCCGGTAAACCGTATAGACCATATTGAGAATACGTTGTTGGCGCCCACATATTTATTATGATTGTTAAATAATCCGTATATTTGTACATGGGGGAGACAGGATGTTAGATTCCAGAACAATCTTCATTCCAACGCTGTGCTTACCAATGCCAGACAAGGGTGCTAGACTAAAACACAATAAGAAAAATAAGCACAACAGAGATGAAATGTTTTAGACGAATGATAGGAAACAGTCTGAGAGATAAAATAAGAAATTAAGAACTGAGAAAAAAAGAAAAGCTAGGAATAACCCCCGGCCGTAGAGTACATAAAGAAACAACATATACAATGGTTTGGCCACGTGATAAGGCATCAATACCAAAACACAACACTTTGAGACGTTAATAAACGTTACAACATCAAACTAAGGGGCCACGTTTTGACTGGTTGGTCTCGAGGCAAGGCGCCGGCTTCGAGACAGAGATGTTCTGGGTTCAACCGGGGATTTTTATTTGTGATTTCTCTCTGCGGCAACCACCCCTGGTCTCAGCGGCAACCACCCCTGGTCTCAGCGGCAACCACCCCTGGTCTCAGCGGCAACCACCCCTGGTCTCAGCGGCAACCACCCCTGCTCTCAGCGGCAACCACCCCTGGTCTCAGCAGCGGAGGCCCGGCTTGAAACGTCAATTACTCATCGACGGAAAAAAATATGAGTACCTTCGAAGTCGGAGTTATCTGCCTGTGTGGCGTGTGACCCTCTGCACATGGCTGCCAGAGAAAAACGGATTAACACACAAAATTCAGTTCCTAGTGTCTAGGGAGTTAACCAATTCTGACCTATGGAAGCGAATCATGGACAGTAGACAAACAAATGAAAAGACGATTAGAGGCCACAGAGATGGGATTTCTCAGAAGAATGTTGAAAGTTCCCTGGACAGCTAAAAAGACCAATGAGGAAGTTCTCAAAGAGGCCAACACAAAAAGGGAGCTCCTAAAAAACATCAGAAAGAAACAATCAACATCTTTCGGGCACATCATGAGAAGAGGAAAGTTGGAATACTTGGTTACAACTGGCAAAATAAAGGAAAGAGAGATAGCGGACGACAAAGAGAGAAAATACTAGATAGCTTGGTGTCATGGCATGGAAAACAGTCAACAACAGAATTGATACGATGTACTGTAGATAGAAGATTGAGGAAGGACATGATCGCCTACGCCAACCGGTATGGTACACGATGATGATGATGATGAGTATCTTGGGACTTCGTTAGAGGTAAAAGCTGGCAAACGGAAAAAAAAAACGAAAGGGCCGACCATGAAAAAAGATGTACTGATAGAATATTAGAAACACTAGGAAACATAACAGTAGCAGAGGCAAATTGAGGAGGACTCAAGACTATATGTCCCCTCGACGCTGAAAGGTAAATAATGAAGGAAAGAGGAAGAATTTCCAGTTAAATAATATCAGCGTATCTATATAGCCAATTATTCGGTACAAAAACATATATTTTCACAAATTGACTTTATTTTTATGTGTCGGTTTTGCCCCGAAAAGGGAGCATAACAAACGCCAATTTAAGAAGCCAAATCTAAATATAATTACAGTTTAAATTAGCCCAGAATTTTGGCGGGGCTTCCGTGTGATCAGTTACACGTTGATCACTTAGATGTTGTCAATGCTGATTTTTATTTATTATGTCGACTTTTAAAAATATTTATTTTGGCTTTGTCTTTAACAATTTGGCTATTGATACTTCTATAGCCGTGACACATTTTTTATTAAATATTCGTGTGTGGGTGTGTACATATTAAGTGTCTCTCTTGTGGGTTCCAATATATCGCCTGTCCCCCTAGCCCTTGCCAAATATTTCCTGAGAGTATGCCAAATCGTTCTTCGTTTTCAAATTATTGTTCTCGCGTTATGTAGCGTGGGGGTTAAAGATCGCGACTCCCGATACAAATGACCAGATTCGACTCCCAAAAGGAGCGATAGACACTCGCTAGTGCTCCCTAATCTCAAAATCCACTTGATCAAACCCCGAGTGGTATCGGATACAGACGCTAACAAGTAAATACCGAAGTCAAATTTAATTTTCAAAAAATGAGATCTATCTATCTATCTATCTATCTATCTATCTATCTATCTATCTATCTATCTATCTATCTATCTATCTATCTATCTATCTATCTATCTATCTATCTATCTATCTATCTATCTATCTATCTATCTATCTATCTATCTATCTATCTATCTATCTATCTATCTATCTATCTGTCTGTCTGTCTTTCTGTCTGTCTGTCTGTCAGTCTGACTGTCTGTATGTTTATCTATCTATCTATCTATCTATCTATCTATCTATCTATCTATCTATCTATCTATCTATCTATCTATCTATCTATCTATCTATCTATCTATCTATCTATCTATCTATCTATCTATCTATCTGTCTGTCTGTCTGTCTGTCTGTCAGTCTGACTGTCTGTATGTTTATCTATCTATCTATCTATCTATCTATCTATCTATCTATCTATCTATCTATCTATCTATCTATCTATCTATCTATCTATCTATCTATCTATCTATCTATCTATCTATCTATCTATCTGTCTGTCTGTCTGTCTGTCTGTCTGTCTGTCTGTCAGTCTGACTGTCTGTATGTTTATCTATCTATCTATCTATCTATCTATCTATCTATCTATCTATCTATCTATCTATCTATCTATCTATCTATCTATCTATCTATCTATCTATCTATCTATCTATCTATCTATCTATCTATCTATCTATCTATCTATCTATCTATCTATCTATCTATCTATCTATCTATCTGCTTGCCTGCCTGTCTGTCTGTCTGTCTGTCTGTCTGTCTGTCTGTCGTCCTTCCCAGCAAAAGACGATATGTAAGACATAAATTCTAGACTTTTGTGTCCCATGATCAGTGTAATCAAAAATCAGACCTTACACAGGACTAACATTAAATCTCGCCACATGACTTTGTTCTGGACGAGTTGTTCAATTTCGCAGAGGTAGCTGATACCTGCTAATTTTGCTTCTCAACATCTAGTGTTATATAAACTTACTTATTTGTACGATTTTCGTGAATTTCATGTCCACCCATTTTTTTCCCCTGTGGTGAATTTCGTGTCTACTTTTTCCCCTCTGATTTAGCAAATGTTGCGCCTCTCTTTTATTCTGTAAATTTAATGTCTGCTTTATTCTGTAAATTTAATGTCTGCTTTATTCTGTAAATTTAATGTCTGCTTTATTCTGTAAATTTTATGTCTGCTTTATTCTGTAAATTTCATGTCTGCTTTATTCTGTAAATTCCATGTCTGCTTTATTCTGTAAATTTCATGTCTGATTTATTCTGTAAATTCCATTTCTGCTTTATTCTGTAAATTTCATGTCTGATTTATTCTGTAAATTCCATGTCTGCTTTATTCTGTAAATTTCATGTCTGATTTATTCTGTAAATTCCATGTCTGCTTTATTCTAGTGAATATTCGCTTCCTGACCAGAAGGGTTCCAGGTTTGATTCCCAGCAGTGGCGGAGTTTATTTTCGGACCGACAAGGCTCCGGGGTTCACTCAGCCTCTAAAAATGGGTACCAGAGATTTTTCTGGGAAGTAAAGGCGACCTGGCATGATACCGACCACATCATCCAAAAATGTGCCGTGGTCATAGATAAACATGGTCGCTAACACCATATTCCCGATACGACTAGCAAGGAAAGGGGATTGATTTTGTGTCTTATTCTAGTGAATCAGTGAATTTATTTCTACTTTCTTTCCTTTTGGCTGTGGTAAACTTCTCATCTACATTTGCCTGTGTCTGCAATGAATTTCATTCTACTTTCTTTCCTTTGCCTGTGGTAAACTTCTCATCTACATTTGCCTGTGTCTGCAATGAATTTCATTCTACTTTCTTTCCTTTTGGCTGTGGTAAACTTTTCATCTACATTTGCCTGTGTCTGCAAGGAATTTCATTCTACTTTCTTTCCTTTAGTTAAAAAAAAAGTAACGTACCCCCGTCACGCCAAGTGGCGTATAGGGAAATATGGTGTTAGTGACCCTATATTTTACAGACCTTCAGCACATGATTTTTGGGGTAAATTGGTCGGTATTACGCCCGTGCTGCTTTACTTTCCCAGAAAAAAAATCCGGTACTCATTCAAGGCTGGGTGAACCCGGAAGCCGTCGGTTGGGATCGAACCCTACCCCATGTCCTTTGTACTCCAGTTCACTAACCACTGAGCTATCGCGGCTCACACTTTCTTTCCTCTGGCTGTGGTAAACTTTTCATCTACATTTGCCTGTGTCTGCAATGGATTTCATGTCTACTTTTTATGGGTTTTTTTTCTTTTGTGAGTTTCGTGTTTACTTTTTAAAAATGTTTTTGATAAATGTATTGTTTTCTTTTTTCTCATCATCATCGAGTGTCGTCTCCGAAACAAAGGTTGGCTACCATGGATCGCCATTTCACTCTGTCTCTTGCTTTGATGGCACAGCTTGTCATAGGCTGACTTGTCCATCCTTTGATGTTACTCGTCCATGTTAGTCTTGGTCTGCCTCTTTTACCTTGTATTTTCACTTCCAAGATCACTTTTAATAGGCTGTTGTGTCTTTTAACATGCCCAAAAATCTCATTTGTCTTGTTTGAATTGTGTTTAGTAGTTATCTTCATTTTTATTTATAAATTGTTCATTCTGTTTTCTTTTCTTTTCATTGAATTTTTCTTATTTTTCTATATATCCACATTTCACTGGCTTCGATGTCCTTTTTCTGTTTTCTTGTCCACTGTTCATGTTTCTGCACCATACAGGAATATTGAGAAGATGTAACATTTTGCCATTCTTAGTTTCAGCCCTGCTGTTATTTGTTTTGTTGTTAGTATATTTTTCATGGAATTAAAATTACTTTTTGCCATACCTATTCTTTTGTTTATTTCAATTTTACGTTTTCCATCATTGATTATAATATGTCCCAGGTGGTTGTAGCTCTGAACTGTCACCAGATGTATTCCTTCAACTTTGATATTTATTTTTAGGCCTTGAGCATTTTCTTTGCTTATGATCATAGTTTTAGTCGTTTTGATATTCATATCTAGTCCATTTTTTTTTTGCTTGTCATGTTTATTTCATTAAGTAATTGTTGTAGATCTTTAGGATTTTCTGCTAGTAGTACAGTATCGTCAGCATATCTTAGGTTATTGATTATCTTTCCATTAATTTGTAAGCCAGGCATCTCTATGATGTTTTTAAATATTTGCTCAGTGTATAGATTGAACAAGCTTGGTGATAGGATGCACCCCTGTCTTACTCCTCTTTTTATATCAATGGGTGTAGCGTTCTCCTTGTTATATTTTATTATTTATGTTTACTCCCAGTATAAATTACATATTAATCTTATCTATGTATCATCTAGATGTATCTCTTTTAGGCATTCTATCAGTTCTTCATAGTGTATTCTATTCCAACTTGTACGTGCATCTATAAAAGAACGTTGAATTCGTAGCCATTTTAGACGACTGAATAGAACAGAAATCTACAGGGTTAAAGCTAAAGCCAAAACAGGCAAGGCTGCCACGCTAGTAAAGACTGTATTCGAACAGAGGTGTTGAGTAGAGTAAGTAGGGTTTTTAGTGTCGGATATATATTGTAAGCATTAGAGTCAATGCTGCCACAGGTTGACGCCTGGGAGTCATGACCTAGAGGGGCACACCTCCCTTAGAGTGTCAAAAAAGCTAAAGGGAAGAAACACTTGCTCGATGGGGAGGGGACCTCTTCTGATGATCAGATTGCCTCCTGCAGCGAAGCTCTGTATAAAGAGTTTTCTATTACTATCAGAAGCTTTGGTGTAGTCTATGAAGCAGGCATATATTGGTTTGTTTACTTCTGTGTACTTTTCGATTAATGTCCTCATGCAGATTATGACTTCTTTTGTCCCACTGTTCTTCTTAAATCTAAATTGTTGTTCTTCTAATTCCATATTTATTTTATTCTGAATCCTTCCTTGTATAACTTTTATCAAGATTTGTGTTACATGGCTCATTAGGCTTATTGTTCTGAAATCACCGCATTCAACTGCACAATTATTTCTTCTATGGTAAATTTAATGTTTACCTTTCTCTTTATGTTTCTAATAAATTTAATGTTTACCTTGTTTTCTATATTTTTAGTAAATTTAATGTCTACTTTTTTGTCTCATTGTGATGAATGTCATGCCTACTTTTATCTCTGGCTGCAATAAATGTCATGTCTACCTTGTTTTCTTATTGTGGTAAATATTCAGGCCTACCTTCTCTGACTGTTTCGGTAAAGCTCATATCTATCTGTTTCAGTGACTGCAGTCAACTTCGTGTCCACATTTCTCTGCTACTGCAGTCAACTTCGTGTCCACATTTCTCTGCTACTGCAGTCAACTTCGTGTCCACATTTCTCTGCTACTGCAGTCAACTTCGTGTCCACATTTCTCTGTTACTGCAGTCAACTTCGTGTCCACATTTCTCTGTTACTGCAGTCAACTTCGTGTCTACATTTCTCTGTTACTGCAGTCAACTTCGTGTCTACATTTCTCTGTTACTGCAGTCAACTTCGTGTCCACATTTCTCTGCTACTGCAGTCAACTTCATGTCTACATTTCTCTGCTACTGCAGTCAACTTCGTGTCCACATTTCTCTGTTACTGCAGTCAACTTCATGTCTACATTTCTCTGTTACTGCAGTCAACTTCATGTCTACATTTCTCTGTTACTGCAGTCAACTTCGTGTCTACATTTCTCTGTTACTGCAGTCAACTTCATGTCTACATTTCTCTGTTACTGCAGTCAACTTCGTGTCTACATTTCTCTGCTACTGCAGTCAACTTCGTGTCCACATTTCTCTGTTACTGCAGTCAACTTCGTGTCCACATTTCTCTGCTACTGCAGTCAACTTCATGTCTACATTTCTCTGTTACTGCAGTCAACTTCGTGTCCACATTTCTCTGCTACTGCAGTCAACTTCATGTCTACATTTCTCTGTTACTGCAGTCAACTTCATGTCTACATTTCTCTGTTACTGCAGTCAACTTCGTGTCCACATTTCTCTGCTACTGCAGTCAACTTCATGTCTACATTTCTCTGTTACTGCAGTCAACTTCGTGTCCACATTTCTCTGCTACTGCAGTCAACTTCATGTCTACATTTCTCTGTTACTGCAGTCAACTTCATGTCTACATTTCTCTGTTACTGCAGTCAACTTCGTGTCCACATTTCTCTGCTACTGCAGTCAACTTCATGTCTACATTTCTCTGTTACTGCAGTCAACTTCATGTCTACATTTCTCTGTTACTGCAGTCAACTTCGTGTCCACATTTCTCTGCTACTGCAGTCAACTTCATGTCTACATTTCTCTGTTACTGCAGTCAACTTCGTGTCCACATTTCTCTGCTACTGCAGTCAACTTCGTAGTCAGATCTCCCACAGAACGTTACATTCACCACAGCCCGTATGAAAGAATCTCTGTCTATAGCCAGATCTCCAATTTCTTCTATTGCCATTTTCAAGGTCTTCTTGATCTCTTGAAACCATATTCTTCTTGGTCTACTCCTGATGCGTTGTCCAGGAACCACGCCTTCCATTATTGTTCTTTCCAGCCCGCTGTGTCTTTTGACGTGGCTATAGTATTTTAATTTCCGCTGTAGAATGGTGTTTATAAGCCAGTACTTTTTAACGTTTAAATCATTTAAAATGTCTTCATTGCTCTCTTTCATTATCCCAAGTATCTTAAGGATTTTTTCAGTAGCAATCTTTTTCGAATGAATCAATTTTCTTCCTTGCTGTATGCGAGATTTCGTATGATTCACTACTGTATGTTGCTATTGAGAAGATATATGTCCTGAACAATTTTAATTTTACTGACTTGCTGGTATTGTGCTACATGTTCATCATGGCGTTTGATTTTTTCTATTTACCATACAAACTACAAATTCCCCTATTTACCCCTCTATATAAATTAATGCCTACTTTTCCTCTCCCCTACTGCCTACTTCTATCTTCTAGCTTTATTTACATTCTCTATTCTCAAGATCTATTACTTTTTATATAATCCTGTCTTATTTTACCATTTCCTCTTCTTTTTGGAACAAATTGGATAAAAAGGTCATCATCAGCATCAAGTACCGGGCCTACTGTCGTAGGTGATCATGTCTCTCCACAACTTTCGGTTATTTATCATTTCTGTTGTTGACCTTCTGCCAAGCCATTCTCTTAAGCTGTCTGGTATTTTCTCTCTTTGCTTTCCTCTATCTCTTCGTCCCTCAATTTTCCCAGTTGTTACAATATATTCCAGTTGTTCTCTTCTCATTACATGGCCAAAAATTGATGATTGTTTCATTCTTATATTGGAAATTAGCTCTCTTTTTGCTTTGACCTCTCTCAGAACATTTTCATTACTCTTCTTAGCTGCCCATGGTATTCTCAATATTCTTCTGTAAAACTACAATTCTACAATGACTTTCTTGTCTGTTGTCCTATTGTCCATGATTCACATCCATATGTTAAGACTGGCTCTACATAACATTTAAGAACTCTTTTTCTTCTTTCTATTGTCAAAAATGGATTGCATAGTATCTTCCTCATTTTCTGGAAAGCTGCTTTTACCTGAGCCATTCTGCATCTCACCTCTTGTGTACAAAAAGGCCATAAAACACTAAAAATGAAATAGAAGGAAATCTGTGTAATGTTGACCAACAAACGATTACTTTTAGGTAAAATGACTTCCTTTAACTTGTATTTATCATTATTTTATTTTCATAATTTTGTTTTTCATTAATGTTCTGTTTGATTAAACTTTCTTGTTACTTTCTTGTTAATTTTATTGTCATTAGATTCTTCGGGGGGAGAGGGGGGGGGGGGGGGGGGGTCGAGGAAGCCTTAATGCATAAAAAAAATACCACGCTGCACAAGGCTGAATGTGAAGCAGAAATGAAACAAAAAACAGAAGAAAAAAATTGCATTGTTAAAGGTTTACGTGATTAATGGGCGACACAAATTTGAACGACGTTTCGGCTCAATAGGCCTTCAGCTGGAGCAAACATACAACACACTTTTCGTAGCTAGCAATGTTGGACTAATTTGATTTACTTACATATCTGTGTGTGTGTGTGTGTTGTTTGTTTGTTCCTGCTGAAGGCCTATTGAGCTGAAACATCGTTTACATTTGTGTCGTCCAGTAATGACGTAAAGCTTTGATAACGTCATTTTTTTCTATTGTTTTCATTTTTTCTTCTAAAATATCTTATTTGTATAATTTCATTATTATTTATCAGCATATTCGTTCTTCTTCATCATCATCATCATTATCATCATCGTCGTCGTCGTCGTCATCATCATCATTATTATCGTCGACGTCGTGTTCATCGTCATTATCATCGTCGTCATCGTCATCATCATCGTCGTCATCATCATTATCATCGTCGTCATCGTCATCATCATCGTTGCCATCGTCATCATCATTGTCGCCATCATCATTATCATCGTCTTCGTCGTCAGCATCGTCGCCGTCGTCATCATCATCAAAGTCGTCGTCATCACCATCATCATCGTCGTCATCATCATTATCATCGTCTTCGTCGTCATCATCGTCGTTGTCGTCACCATCATCCTCAAGAGTGGGGGCTGGGGGCTGGGGGGAGAACAGTCTAGAAATAAAACGTTGGCCTCTAGACGAGAAGGTCACGGGTTCAGTCCCAACACAGGCGGTTGTGATTTTTCAAAAAAACAGATCCGTGGTTTTTCGTGCCTTTACCCTCCCCTGGTCTCTGGGCAGCGAGATCCCATGTCTGTGTAGGATAACGGCGTAATATAGGAAGTCCCGTGTGTATTCTGCGCACGTTAAAGAACCATTGGCAGTTAAATTAGACAAGATTTGCCCAAAAATGGCCGCTGTCGGGTCAAAACTAAGGGGAAGTAAATCTACCGGATACAAATCTCGAAGATATAAACATGAGAGTAGCTCTGAAGTGGGAGAACAGACCCTGGTGGCCTGGAAGTTAGGGATACGTCATATCGATTACTTTAAGCTTTGACCGTACAATTTTTTTTTAATCAGTTCTTCACATTTAGCTTTACTGCAGACTCGCATTTTTATGCATTTATTTGCATTTCTTTGTCTTGACCGTATTCTCAAAGAGATCAATACAAAAATAACTATCTTTAAAAACACATCAGAAAGAAACAATCGACAAGTTTTCGGCTGACACATCATGAGAAGAGGAAAGTAGAAATACTTGGTTACAACTGGAAAAATAAAGGGAAAGAGAGATCGCGGGCGACAATGAGAGAAGGTAATAGATAGCTTAGTGTCATGGCATGGGAAACAGTCAACATCAGAATTGATACGGTTTTGACAGAAAATACTCGAAGGATATGATCGCCTACACTGACCTTTCTGGCACATGATGATAATCCATTATCCATTATTTCCACTGTTGTCCAACAAGGAAATAACTCTACGGGCAAAACAGGCACTCTACAAAGCAATCTTCATCCCAACGTTGTGCTACCAATGTCAGTCCTGGATCCTAGATGAACAATAAGAAAAATAACCTCTGCTGAGATTAAATTTGTTAGACAAATGACAGGAAACAGTCTGAGAGATAAGATCAGAAATGAAGAACTGAGAAAAAAGCTAGGAATAGCTCCCGCCATAGAATATATAAAGAAACAACAGATAAAATGGTTTGGCCACGTGACAAGGCAGAAAGATCAAAACACAACACAACGACCCTCTATAGACGTCGCGAGAACACCAGACCCAAGGGTCGACCACGAAAAAAATAGATCGATGAAATATTAGAAGCACTAGGAAACATAACAGCAGCAGAGGCCAACAGAAGAGCAAAAGACCGCAAATTATATCTCCCCTCGACGCTGAAAGGCAAATGAGGAAGGAAAGGAGAAGAAGAATATGGAGTAGATGAAATCCCACCATGAACATAAATTTCTTCTTCTCATTTTCATTTCCCTTCAAAGTCAAACCGTATATTTTTTTTTTAACCTTAACAAACAAACAAACAAACAAACACACAAACAAACAGTTGTCAGGATCTGATATGTTTTGAGCATGTCAAGACACTCCAATCGATACTTTAATTATTGCAAATAACTAAAACTGGGGTCCGGAAAGAAAAGTTATTTGTCAAATGTAATCCACGTTTAAATCTGTTAGGCAAAACAGTAATGTCACTTCCATGTCCCGCTGAAATTGTTTCGTTAACGTTTTTTGTGGATTGGTTTTGTGAAATAATGCAGAGATGAAAGGAATAACAGAATAAATGAACACGAAAAAGTGAGATTAGACGTAGGATAAGGTCGGAGAGAGATGAAGTAAAAAATAAGGAAGGATATTAGTTGAGATATGGGATGAAAAGTGTGAGGGCTTTTTTACGGATTTCATAGGAGAACAGAAAGTAATGATGAAGTAAATGTAGGAAAAAAATATATTATATACGGGAGATAGAGAGATAGAGAGATGGAGAGAGAAAGAGAAATAGTGAGATAGAGAGAGACAGAGAGAGATAGACAGATAAAGATAGATAGAAAGATAGATATAGGTAGAGATATAGAGATATATCGAGAGTTATAGATAGTGAGCTAGAGAAATAGAGAGAGAGACAGAGATAGATAGTAAGATAGATAGATAGACAGACAGACAGACAGACAGACAGACAGACAGACAGACAGACAGACAGATAGATAGATAGATAGATAGATAGATAGATAGATAGATAGATAGATAGATAGATAGATAGATAGATAGATAGATAGATAGATAGATAGATAGATAGATAGATAGATAGATAGATAGATAGATAGATAGATAGATAGATAGATAGATAGATAGATAGATAGATAGATAGAGGTAGAGAGATAGAGATATAGCGAGAGATAGAGATGGAAAGATAGAGATAGAGTGAGATAGAGAGAGAGAGAGAGAAAGATAGAGTGAGATAGAGAGATAGTCTGTGTTTGCTTGCTGCTTGCTTGCGTGCGTTCGCCCGATGGCTAAAGTATTCTAGAGTATTCGTAGACTGTAGAATTCCTCTTCGTCATCCGTCCTTAAAAGGACGTTAAGTGGGCGTGTCTGCGTTGTGTTGTGGTTTGCAGTATAACTGTTATATTTGCGCCTTTCGGCCCAACACATCCGACTTCAGCACGATATTTTTTGAGTACCAGGTTGTCTTCCCTCTTCGATCCCTGCTCGCTTGGCCAGACTAGACAGGTTAGTCTGTTACTGGAGGCACCGCGGAGAGGTGGAGCATGGTCTGGATGGTTTTGGTTCACCGATCCTGGCGCAAGCTATCAGTTATGGGTCGCTGACAACTTCCAGCTCTGGTGCTGGGAGGCATAAAATTGTGGTAAAAAATTATAATATAAAATTATGGTATAAAATTATGGTATAAAATTGCAGAGGAAATCTGAAAGTAGGAGTAAAGGAAGTATTTGGATTAAAAGAGTAACAAGAAAAAAGTATGAGTACTGGAGTAAATGTAATTTTTACAGAATTCAGTGCAGTCAATCCAATTACTACCTACCACCAGAGCTGGAAATTGTCAGCGACCCACAGTTGATGGCTTGCGCCAGGATCGGTGAACCAAAACCATCCAGACCCTGCTCCACCTCTCCGCGGTGCCTCCAGTAACAGACTAACCTGTCTAGTATGGACAAGCGTGCAGGGATTGAAAATGGAAGACAACCCGGTACTCAAAAATGTCGTGCTGAAGTCGGATGTGTTGGGCCGGAAGGCGCAAATATAACAGTTATACTGCAAACCAAAGCACAACGCAGACACGTCCACAACATCCTTGTAAGGGCGGATGATGAAGAGGAATATTCTAGTCTACTATTATACTCTAGAATACTTTAGTCATCGGGTGAACGCAACCAACCACCAACCAATCCAATTACTGGTATTAAAGTCACTGATTATGTGTCTCCCCCCGATTCTCTGTACCTAACTCGCTAGTCAATCTAATTACTGGTGTTAAAGTCAGTGGAAATCTTTATTTCACAGCCAGCTATAGTTTTACTAAGGCGAGCAAGCTGAAAGGGATCACCCAACGCTTATGACGTTTTCAGGATTGCCAGTAGGGGCAGCTGGGAGTAAAATGATGTCAGCCGTCTACAGCTCGTACAGCTAACGACGTCACAAGTTTCTGGGTGATTTCGGGAAAGCCCTCACAGTCTGCAGGCCTTAGTGAAACTATAGCTGGATGTGTGTTTCCGCTGTCCTGTGTATCTAACACAGTCAACCCAATTACTGGTATTAAAGTCACTACCACATGTCTTCGCTGTCCCCTGTGCCTAACACATCATCATCATTGAGTGCCGTTTCCGCATAGAAGGTTACCATGGAGCGCCATTCCGCTCTGTCTTTTGTTATGATGGTCCAGCTTGTCATAGGCTGATTTGTCCATCTTTTGATGTTACTCGTCCATGTTAGTCTTGGTTTCCCTCTGCCTCTTTTACCATGTATTTTTCCTTCCAAGATTACTTTTATTAGGCTGATGTGTCTTTTAACATGCCCCATAAATGTCATCTGTTTTGTTTGAATTGTATTTAGTAGTTCTCTTTTCATTCTTGGATCTTTTAAAATTCCATCGTTTGTTTTCTTTTCTTTCCTTTTCATCAAACAATACATTGAGCAAATCGTTAAAACATCACAGGGATGCCAAGCATAAACATTATTACCAGTACTACCACAACAACTACCACAACAACTACCACAACAACTACCACAACAACTACCACACAAACTACCACAACAACTACCACAACAACTACCACAACAACCTCCACAACAATAACTACTAGTACCACTACAACTACCACTACAACTACTACAACAATAACTACTACTACTACTACCACTACAACTACCACTACAACTACCACTACAGCTACTACTACAACAACAACTACTACTACTACTACCACTACCACTACAGCTACCACTACAAATACTACTACCTCTATAACTACCACTACAACAACAACTATTAGAACCACTACAACTACCACAACAACTACTACTACCACTACAACTATTACGACTACCACTACAAATGCTACTACTGCTACAGCTACAACTACTACTACAACTACCACTACAACTACTTAAACTACAACTACCACTACAACTACCACTGCAACTACTACTACTACTACCACTACCACTACAACTACTACTACTACTACAATCACTTTACCACTACTACAACTACCACTACAACTACTACAGCAACTACCACTACAACTACAACTCAGTACAACTACAACTACTACTACTACCACTACAACTACTACCACTACTATTACTACCACTACCACTACAACTACTACCTCTACTATTACTACCACTACCACTACAACTACTACCTCTACTATTACTACCACTACAACTACAACTACTACCTCTACTATTACTACCACTACCACTACAACTACTACCTCTACTATTACTACCACTACAACTACTACCTCAACTATTACTACCACTACAACTACTACCTCTACTATTACTACCACTACAACTACTACCTCTACTATTACTACCACTACAACTACTACCTCTACTATTACTACCACTACCACTACAACTACTACCTCTACTATTACTACCACTACAACTACTACCTCTACTATTACTACCACTACCACTACAACTACTACCTCTACTATTACTATCACTACCACTACAACTACTATCTCTACTATTACTACCACAACCACTACAACTACTACCTCTACTATTACTACCACTACAACTACTACCTCTACTATTACTATCACTACCACTACAACTACTACCTCTACTATTACTACTACTACCCCCACTTCAACTACAACTACAACCACAACAGCTACTACTACTATACAATATTTGTTTCCTTTCCAGTAAAAATTAAGAAACAATGTCTACACGTTCATGGTTCTTATTTTTATTTTTTCTCTATAAATTTACAATCAAAAGTTTGTGGTAGAAACCATTATTTGGACGTGACGTGATTATATAAATTGTCATCAATGGAAGTTAGTCACCACAGATATGAGATGTTTGGACTGACCAGAAAATACAGTACCATAACTTATGTGAAGGCATGACACCTGACGTCAACAGAGCTGGATGTTGCTAAGGACTAATCTCCAGGATCGATGAACCAAAACTCTCGAAGACCCTACTCCACCTCTTCGTGGTGCCTCCAGTAGCAGACTAACCAGTCATGTCTGGCCAACAGAGTAGAGATCGAAAATGGAAGGCAACACGATACTCAATTATACCGTACTGAAGTCGGATTTGTTGGGCCTCAAATAAACTATAACGGATCTTCGCCTAATAATTCTGAACGCCCTTTATAAGGAAGGATTACAAAGAGGTCTATTCATTTCTTTATTAATCATCGCGTGAACGCAGGAAAGATAGAAATGAAGGTAGAAAAAGTGAACCAATCAGAAGCTACATAGTGAAATCAGAAATAAAAATGGTTGCCCATCTATAAAGATGATATGATTCCCCGTGATTCCTACCTTTCATTCATTCATTTTCCCCTCGGGTCGAAGACAGCACATAGGGCGGAAGTCATAGTTCTCCGCGGTTTAAGATTCTCTGCTATAGTTCGTTCACAAATTCTTATTTTTTCACCGACATTCGGATTTTATAACATTTAAGTACAAAGGTAGTCTGAATTTTGTACAAATCGTTTTTTGTTATATAATTTTAGGAAAATATCAAATCCCGAACTCTAAACATTAGATTTTGCTGTAAATCATGCTAATTTTCTAACAATGCAAGCCATTTAGAACACTGAAAACCTCGGAGTGGCATAGTCTTATAAAATAGTGCGAAACGGTGCTAAGATTGTGTAGTGTGCACGTGAAATTTGCCTTTTTAATTGGTGAGTTGATCACAACAAATGTGGGTATTGTAAAATCCTACAATTTAGGACAAGCAAGATAATCATATTTTTATATACATCAAATAATCAAAAATCTTTCCTAAATGCATGACAGTAGGGCAAAAAGTCAGACTGAAGGTCGGTGAAAAAATAAGATTTCACGAAAAAGAATTACTGAAATTCATCAAACAGTTTCCGAGATAATTAATAAACTCTATGGGCACGAATTTCTGAACGAACTATAGATCTTGTAATTTGTAGTTGTTCCTTAGATCCATTTTTGAGCATTCCATAATAATTGTTTTTTTTTTTTTGTAGTGATTCTGTTTTTATTGTAGTGATTCTGGTTGTCTGCTTCATTTTCTTTTACCAGATGGTTTCCACATAAATGCATGACCGGGAAGTCTTTCTTCTTTCATTCTCAGCACATGACCGATGTATTTCCAACGCCTTCTTCATATAAAGCTCGACACACATTCTTGTTTTGATCGTTCCTTACCATAGTTAGTAAGTAAAGACCCCTATCACTCCAAGTGGCGTATAGGGAATATAATGTTAGAGACCATAATTTTTACAGACCTTCGGCACATAATTTTTGGTGTAGTGTAGTCGGTATTACGCCTATGCCGCTTTACTTTCACATAAAAAATCCGGTACCCATTAAAGCCTGGGTGAACCCAGAAGCCGTCGATCAGGATCGATCTCTAGTCCTTTGTAGCCCAGTTCACTAACCACTGAGCTATCGCGGTTCTTTCCACACCGTACAAGGGATATATTTAAAGAGGAAAAAAGAGAAGAGCAAGAGGCAGGCCCAAAGTAAGATGGACAGACAACATCCAATAAACGCTACAAAAACATCATCAAGTGCCATGCCTGCTGGCGTAGGTGATCATGTCTCTCCACAAATTTCGATCTCGACAGTTATTTATCATTTCTGTTGTTGACCTTCTGCAAAGCCATTCTCTTGAGCTGTCTGATATCTTTCTTCTTTGCTTCCCTCTATCTCTTCATCCCTCGATTTTCCCAGTTGTTACAATATATCCCAGCTGTTCCCTTCTCATTACGTGGCCCCAAAAATGCTTAGTAAATGATGATGAGTAAACGCTACAACATCAAATGCCAATGACTGAGCCCGCCAGAAGTGCGAGAATCAGAATTGTGTATCTCCTTTGACACTAGAATTTGTACAAAAGAAAGTTAAGAAAAATGAGAGCCTTTTTTAAAATTTAAAATGTAAAAGTTAAATAACCATTTACATTGCGAATTCAGGATCATTTTAATCCTGAGCGGGCGACAAACAGAAAAGAAGTTGCGATTGTTTTTAGCGAATAATAAAGACAAAGAACCAATAACATGGTGCCAGTTTGGACTTCACGGTACTGGAAATAAATGGGTATTTTCGGAACGTGACAAGGAGCAAAGAAATGTTTATTGTAGAAGTGAATTTGTGAAATGGGAGATTGTTTGTAGTGTTATTATATCATGTTATAGTACAGTTTATTTAATATGGATAAATAGTTTAGTTTAGTTAAATCTAGTTTGGTTTAGTCTATTTTAGTTTAGTTAAATCTAGTTTGGTTTAGTCTATTTTAGTTTAGTTTAGCCTAGTCTAGCTTAGTTTAGTTTAGTTTAGTCTAGTCTAGTCTAATTTAGTTTAGTTTAGTTTAGTTTAGTTAAATCTAGTTTGGTTTAGTCTATTTTAGTTTAGTTAAATCTAGTTTGGTTTAGTCTATTTTAGTTTAGTTTAGTCTAGTCTAGTCTAGTTTAGTTTAGTTTAGTTTAGTTTAGTTTAGTTTAGTTTAGTTTAGTTTAGTTTAGTTTAGTTTAGTTTAGTTTAGTTAAATCTAGTTTGGTTTAGTCTATTTTAGTTTAGTTAAATCTAGTTTGGTTTAGTCTATTTTAGTTTAGTTTAGTCTAGTCTAGCTTAGTTTAGTTTAGTTTAGTTTAGCCTAGTCTAGTCTAGTTTAACTTAGCTTAGTTTAGTTTAGTTTAGTTTAGTTTAGTTTAGGTTAGTTTAGTTTAGTTTAGTTTAGTTTAGTCTCGTTTGGTTAACTTTAGTTTAGTTGAGTCGACAGGTCATCCTCAAAGCACATTGGACAAGTCCGTAAGTGCTCAGATCACCTCCGAATAATATCCCACAACGTGTAGAAACTAACGTCACCGGTGTTGTGTTGGTTAGCAAGTCTTCTTTGAATTCCTACGTAGCGCTCTCGTCTGGCATCTCCCCACCTTGACAAGATATTCGTGAATTCTGGTCCTGACTGCGGATTCATGCTCATATTTTAATTCGTATTTCGTCCAGAGTCCATGAGGGTCTTCAGAAAGTTTAAACGGTCCATTGCCCTTCCGCACTCAATATCAGGTACACGAGTAACCAGCGGCAAATTATTAATGTTACGTGTTTTTTTTTATTTAGACTCAAGTTCCAAAATAACGTGGCAATCAATAATACAGAATTCATGAATTATAATATGTTGTTTAAAATCACAGTTTCAGCGCGTGCGAACGTAATATATTCATTTGCCATTGACAATTCACGATCCCTTTGAAATACATTTATACCGGATATCTATCCTCAGTTTTCGATGCGCGTTAGTTCTATTTTTGATTACTGTATCGACAGTCACAGCGCAAACATGGTGGGAGTAAATAACCAATCAAAACGCTTGAAATAAAAATATAGATATTTGTTGTGGCTGAAATACAAATTGACATGCGCTGAAGCTTAGACCGTTACGTCAATCGTTGTTACATATAGTTACGTCCTAACTCCTCCAAATAGTTCTCTGATAATATTCTTAGACCGTTACGTCAATCGTTGTTACATATAGTTACGTCCTAACTCCTCCAAATAGTTCTCTGATAATATTCTTAGACCGTTACGTCAATTGATGTTACATATAGTTACGTCCTAACTCCTCCAAATAGTTCTCTGATAATATTCTTAGGCCGTTACGTCAATTGATGTTACATATAGTTACGTCCTAACTCCTCCAAATAGTTCTCTGATAATATTCTTAGACCGTTACGTCAATTGATGTTACGTATAGTTACGTCCTAACTCCTCCAAATAGTTCTCTGATAATATTCTTAGACCGTTACGTCAATTGATGTTACATATAGTTACGTCCTAACTCCTCCAAATAGTTCTCTGATAATATTCTTAGGCCGTTACGTCAATTGATGTTACATATAGTTACGTCCTAACTCCTCCAAATAGTTCTCTGATAATATTCTTAGACCGTTACGTCAATTGATGTTACATATAGTTACGTCCTAACTCCTCCAAATAGTTCTCTGATAATATTCTTAGACCGTTACGTCAATTGATGTTACATATAGTTACGTCCTAACTCCTCCAAATAGTTCTCTGATAATATTCTTAGATCGTTACGTCAATTGATGTTACATATAGGTACGTCCTAACACCTCCAAATAGTTCTCTGATAATATTCTTAGACCGTTACGTCAATCGTTGTTACATATAGTTACGTCCTAACTCCTCCAAATAGTTCTCTGATAATACAGAAACTAATAACTGCCATTGATGTCTCAAGTATTCTTCCCTATTTAGGAACCAAAGGCAAGTTTCTATATATCCACAAGCGGGAAAAACCCAATAGAATCATAACCAAAAACAATGTCAATACCTGAAATTTAAAATGGAAAAAAAAATCGACCGCTTTGTGAAATCCTGTCATGTACCTAATTACAAGTTTAATAAAATTCTTTCCAAATTTTTTTTTTCCGGAGCAAATCCATTCTAATCAATTACAGGAACAGCTTTGACCCAAAAAAAAAAAAAAAAAAGAGAAGCGGGAGGAATCCAAAAGAATTAAATGGCCAATTAAAAAAAAAAATGTTTAATTCCTCATTCATTTTCTAAGTGACCACATCAATTATCAGCCAGGTTTTTATAGGCAGAAATTGAGAGCCAAAACAGGACCAACGTAGCCAAGCAGGCAAGTCTTTAAACCAATTTAGATAAAGCTTTTAAAATGAACACAAAAGTGTTAAAAGCAATTTAAATTTAATCGGTCAGCATTGTTTCACTTAGTTTGTATTTTAACACTAAACAGTTAACAACAAACAAAATAAGCAAATAAGCGCAGATGATACTTATTATAGAGTTACATTAGTTAGAAAACAGACTGTCTTGGAAACAGCAGAGAAATAAGGCAACTTACTTTAGTTATATTAGTTAGATAACAGACTGTCTAGAAACAGCAGAGAAATAATGCAACTTACTTTAGTTATATTAGTTAGATAACAGACTGTCTAGAAACAGCAGAGAAATAATGCAACTTACTTTAGTTATATTAGTTAGATAACAGACTGTCTAGAAACAGCAGAGAAATAATGCAACTTACTTTAGAGTTACATTAGTTAGACAACAGACTGTCTTGGAAGCAGCCGAGAAATATGGCAACTTACTTTAGAGTTACATTAGTTAGACAACAGACTGTCTTGGAAGCAGCAGAGAAATAATGCAACTTACTTTAGAGTTATATTAGTTAGACAACAGACTGTCTTGGAAACAGAAGAGAAATAAGGCAACTTACTTTAGAGTAACATTAGTTAGACAACAGACTGTCTTGGAAACAGCAGAGAAATAAGGCAACCTAAAAGGTTAGGAGGATGTTAGGTATTCTAAGAGAGCTGTGTGTAACCACGGTGGTGCGGGTGGGACAATGTTCGGTCACGTGTACCAACAGACCATGCGCTCACATCTAGGGTAAGGTTCAACTGCACGATACTCAGCGAAAATAAACGTAAAATGGTAGTGTTGCTAAACTAACAGAAAGACAAGGCAAGCTAAAACGTTTCGGCAAAAGCTTTCATCAGGAATACTAAATAAACTATACACATATATAACTCAAAATTCCGAGTTAGAATACACAACTACACTATTACTTGTTGTCTCTTGTCATCACATGGCCAACGTATGACCACCTTCTTCTCATGTTGTCTCTTGTCATCACATGGCCAATATATGACCACCTTCTTCTCGTGACAATAGTTAATATTTTTGGATGCTTTGTCCTTTCCCTTACTTCTGTACTATATAGTCTTGAATTCATTCCCTACTATATGTAATATATTCCCGGAGCTGTACAAGTCTTGAATTCATTCCCTACTATATGTAATATATTCATGGAGCTGTACTAGTCTTGAATTCATTCCCTACTATATGTAATATATTCCCGGAGCTGTACTAGTCTTGAATTCATTCCCTACTATATGTAATATATTCCCGGAGCTGTACTAGTCTTGAATTCATTCCCTACTATATGTAATATATTCCTGGAGCTGTACTAGTCTTGAATTCATTCCCTACTATATGTAATATATTCCCGGAGCTGTACTAGTCTTGAATTCATTCCCTACTATATGTTATATATTCCTGGAGCTGTACTAGTCTTGAATTCATTCCCTACTACATGTATATGTTATATATTCCTGGAGCTGTACTAGTCTTGAATTCATTCCCTACTATATGTTATATATTCCTGGAGCTGTACTAGTCTTGAATTCATTCCCTACTATATGTTATATATTCCTGGAGCATTGTTCATAAAAGCATCTCATTTGTTTGTTATATCTTCATATTTTTTCCAGCTCTCGCGTTAGCAAAGGTATATAATATATTTAATGTGAAAATCCAGTACTTTTTTTATACTTAATTCTTCTACCTCTTCCTCTACTTCTTCTTCTGCTTCTTCCTCTACTTCTTCTTCCTCTGCTGCCGTTGGCGTCGAGGGGAGAAACAATCTGCGATTCTTTGCTCTTCTGTTAGCCTCTTCTGATGTTATCCCTCCTAGTGACTCTAGTATTCCCTTTATCCATCTCTTTCTCGGTCTTCCTCTTAATCTGACGTTTTCGTAGCATTTATTTAAGGCTCTTTGAGTCATTGTTAGTTCTTTTTGTCTTGTTATGTGGCCGAACCAATTTATCTGTTGTTTCTTAATTGTACTGGTTTACATATTTCATCAAGGTTTCTGAAAGTCATTGCTGCTTTCGCTCTTCTTATTATAATGTCTTTCTTTGTATCTTTCTCTTTATATATGCAGCTTCGATATAAAAAGTGATTTATTTCTTCAACTGTATTTCATTTAAGGTATATTTTTATTTGGAGCGAGTTTTATATTTCATTACTTTTGTCTTGTCTTTGCTGATTTTAAGTTCTATTTTTCTAGCCTTTGATGACAGGGCATTTGTCTTTTCTTGCATCAAGTTCACATCGCTATTGTCTGCAAAATCAAAGTATTCCTTATATTAGAGATCTCGGGCAGATGGTGCTCGTAAACCTGGGAGGGCCGATCATCTAAGGGCAAAATCCCCCTACAGAAAAGATCATCTGCTGCCTTGCAGGAAGATTGAGGACAATCAAAGGCTAAGGGAAGCAAACCTGAATAAAATGCTGGCTGAAATCGGATGCACTGGGCCACTGGCGCAGAATACAGTGCAAGGTTTTAAGGGTGCTCAATTCAGAGTGGATCTGGCAGACTCTAATTGTGATGTTCTGCCTGTGGGGGCGATCAACATACTTAACCTGACAGCAGACTTCATGTGAGAGTCTGGGATCCTACTCTGATTGAGTCCTGATCGCAGATATATATATATATATATATATATATATATATATATATATATATATACATATATATATATATATATATTAGAGATGGGGAAATTGTGGAGGATACCAGCACTGAGAGAACAGATGGAAACAAAGGTGCTGATACAGGCAGACAAATTGTCATGCTTCCCTAGACATTCAATAAGGACTGATTCCAGAATCTTGCTTTGGGGCGGCTTAAGGAAAGCAGTTGTATGCACCAAGTGAAACGAATTTGTGGAAAATTCTCAAAATACCAAGAGTTGTTAGCCCCCTATTGCCCATACCAGAACAGACTCACTGGACAGAGGAATTCGGATTGTCAATACAAATACGGATATAAGTGAGAGGAATACTTGACAAGGAGGAACAGATTAGTCTAAAGCGTTACACAATCACTCTGTTGCTTGGATGAAGAATACCCACGAGACCTATGAATTCAGACAGACAAACAGGAAAACAGACAGATAGACATGCAGGCAGATAGACCAAAAAGCTAGCATACAGATAGATAGACAGTAAGACAGGCATACTGATAATTATATATATATATATATATATATAATTATATAGACAGACAGACAGACAGACAGACAGACAGAAAGAAAGACAGACAGACAGACAGACAGACAGACATACAGACAGACAGACAGACAGACAGACAGACAGACAGACAGACAGACAGACAGATAGATAGATAGATAGATAGATAGACAGATAGATAGATAGATAGATAGATAGATAGATAGATAGATAGATAGATAGATAGATAGATAGATAGATAGATAGATTGATAGATAGATAGATAGATAGATAGATAGATAGATAGATAGATAGATAGATAGATAGATAGATAGATAGATAGATAGATAGATAGATAGATAGATAGATAGATAGATAGATAGATAGATAGATAGATAGATAGATAGATAGATAGATAGATAGATAGATAGATAGATAGATAGATAGATAGATAGATAGATAGATAGATAGATAGATAGATAGATAGATAGATAGATAGATAGATAGATAGATAGATAGATAGATAGATAGATAGATAGATAGATAGATAGATAGATAGATAGATAGATAGATAGATAGATAGATAGATAGATAGATAGATAGATAGATAGATAGATAGATAGATAGATAGATAGATAGATAGATAGATAGATAGATAGATAGATAGATAGATAGATAGATAGATAGATAGATAGATAGATAGATAGATAGATAGATAGATAGATAGATAGATCTTCTGAGTTCTTGTGTAGTTCCTTACATAGTGTTTCATTTATCAGGTCTTTGAGGAAGTCGAGTCGCTCTAAAGATGTATAGATTAGCAGATAGAGAACAGAATATAAGAGAGAGAAAGACGGAGAGAGAGAGAGAGAGCCAATGGAGAGTCGTGTTAGAGCCAACACTTTCAGCCAATGTCACGTGTTTATCTGCAACACTTAATTAAACTTGCAGGGGTTGAAAATCTAGAAACACTTTCTCTCTTCTAATTAAGTCTGAATTACCCGCCACAAGACATCCAGGTCCGATGAAGAATTACAAGATCTGAACGAGGCACAAGCAAAACCCTACAAATGTTAGTTGACAATTTGATGCTTAATTCCTTCTTTAATTTATTCCGCTTCCGAATATACTTCTGCTTCATTGATCATTTACTGATTTCATCGGTTGGAGATGTAAAAGACGCAAATTGGGCGCAGCTTTCGTGGGTTACAGTAAGCGACTGTGTCAGCGCCACTTGACCTGGGACTCAATTATTAATTTCTATAGATCGTTGTTTGATAGTAAATGTTAAATTACTGAAGGCATGTTATGGTTATTGTTATGTTTATGATTATGGTTATGGTTATGGTTATGGTTATGATTATAGTCAGTCCGAGGCCCCGGTATCACTGCAAACGAATTAAAATACAAAATTGCTCAACCGCCCGTGGCAGTGGAATCATCCGAATTAAAACTCATCTCATTGAAGGATCCAAATAAAGAAAGGCAGCTGCAGTCCCCATCATAGCAGCTAAATCACACGCCAAAAGACATAAGGCTAAGCGGCACCGAAAGTGAACGCAGCTGAACTGTCCTTCGTCATACGATATCATCATTCATCGTAAGCAATCGGAATATCGAAACACGATCCGGATGAAACACACAGATCACGGTGTGCATAGAGCACGAACTCAGAAGCTCTAGCAGCAAGCCGGTGAAGGCATGTATCTTCCGCATAGTAACATATGGTTATGAATCATGGACAATCTCGCCAACAGCAAGGAAGAAAATCGACTCATTCGAAGCAAAATGAAACAGAAAATTCTAAAGACACCTTATATAATGAAAAATGACAGCGAAGATTTATCACCGAATATTAAAAGATTTAAACATTTAAAAGATTTGGCTTATAAACACCATTTTACAAGGGACATTAAACTCTACGGCCACGTAAAAAGACACTCTGGCTAGAGACAAAAATTCTTTCAGATGGGATGTGGTGAATGTAACGTTCTGTGGGAGATCTGGCTAGAGACAGAGATTCTTTCAGACGGGCTGTGGTGAATGCAACGTTCTGTGAGAGATCTGGCTAGAGACAGAGATTCTTTCAGACGAGCTGTGGTGGATGCAACGTTCTGTGGGAGATCTGGCTAGAGACAGAGATTCTTTCAGACGAGCTGTGGTGGATGCAACGTTCTGTGGGAGATCTGGCTAGAGACAGATATATTCTTACAGACGGGCTGTGGTGGATGCAACGTTCTGTGGGAGATCTGGCTAGAGACAGAGATTCTTACAAAACGAGCTGTGGTGAATACAACGTTCTGTGGGAGATCTGGCTAGAGACAAAAATGTTTTCAGATAGGATGTGGTGAATGCAACGTTCTGTGGGAGATCTGGCTAGAGACAAAAATGTTTTCAGATAGGATGTGGTGAATGCAACGTTCTGTGGGATATCTGGCTCGAGACAGAGATTCTTTCAGACGGGCTGTGGTGGATACAACGTTCTGTGGGAGATCTGGCTAGAGACAGAGATCCTTTCAGACGAGCTGTGGTGGATGCAATGTTCTGTGAGAGATCTGGCTAGAGACAGAGATTCTTTCAGACGAGCTGTGGTGGATACAACGTTCTGTAGGAGATCTGGCTAGAGACTGAGATTCTTTCAGACGAGCTGTGGTGGATACAACGTTCTGTAGGAGATCTGGCTAGAGACTGAGATTCTTTCAGAAGGGCTCTGATGAGTACAATGTTCTGTGGGAGATCTGGCTAGAGACTGAGATTCTTTCAGAAGGGCTCTGATGAGTACAATGTTCTGTGGGAGATCTGACTAGAGACAGAGATTCTTTCAGACGAGCTGTGGTGGATACAACGTTCTGTGGGAGATCTGACTAGAGACAGAGATTCTTTCAGACGGGCTTTGATAAGAACAACGTTATTCAAAAGACATGCAACCTGAAGATGATCGATGGCTATAGATGCACAATCGCCTTCTACAGAGATTACCCTGACGTCTGAAAGGAAAACTCCAAAACACCCCACTGAATGACGTTTTCATCTAAGGGAGCTATAGACGGCTTACGTCATTTACTCACAACTACTATTTGGAAAATACACGCAACTGGGCTTCCGGCCACCCGTGTTAGATTCCCCATGGAAGCAGTGTGAGTTATACTAGTGGTTGGAACAAAAATACACCAGCGGTCGACCCAGCCGCTGTCAGAAATGGGTTCCAGGGTAGTACTCTGGGAAGGTGAGGAATGCCGCCTCGAATCGTGAGTTTCGATGCTTGAAGCGACACTATCCAGAAGTCTCCGAACACTTCTGTATAGGCCACCGAGCACATATGGGTGAAAACTCGCGTGCTAGGACGTCGATTAAAATCAAGTACTTTACCTTAACTGTTACCTTACAACCGCTCCTGCTAGTTAAGATGAGTCACGCTAGTTGTTTTCCTTTCAACCGTCAGGCTTGCTTGTATACATGGCGATGGTTAGTCCCGTGTCTACGGAGAACGCTCACGGGCAACGTCAAGTGAAAGAATTATCTTCCTGCCCTGCGAGGCACCATAGAAGCATCATCATCATCATCAAGTACCGGGCCTGTTGGCGTAGGTGATCATGTATCTCCACAACTTTCGATCTCGACAGTTATTTATCATTTCTGTTGTTGACCTTCTGCCAAGCCATTCTCTTAAGCTGTCTGGTATCTGTTCTCTTTGCTTCCCTCTATCTCTTCGTTCCTCAATTTTCCCAGTTGTTACAATATATTCCAGTTGTTCCCTTCTCATTACATGGCCAAAAAATTATGATTGTTTCTTCCTAATATTGGAAATTAGCTCTCTGTTTGCTTTGGCCTCTTTCACAACGTTTTCATTACTCTTCTTAGCTGCCCATGGTATTCTCAACATTCTTCTATAAAACCACAATTTTACAGACTTCAGTGATTTTCATATCTATTGTACTATTGTCCATGATTCACATCCATATGTTAAGACTGGCTCTACATAGCATTTAAGAACTATTTTTCTTGTTTCTATTATTGTCAAAAATGGATTACATAGAATCTTCCTCAAAATACATAATGGCATAGTCATACGAAAGAAGACAAGAAACTTAAAAAAATAGAATGAAAACTCCAGTAGGGAGCAGTAAATACAATATTTGAACGAACAAGAAATTAATCTTCTTGAAGTTACTAAGTATGACACGTCATCAACTTCTGATTCTGTCTACCATCGAATCTGTTTTGTAAAAATATTAACGCTGAGACTAGCCCGTTCACACCACGTTAATTTAATATCTAGAGTAAGACTTTTGTCTGCTTGGTTGGAAATGTCGAATTTATTGCAGAATTAGACGAAATGTTGTGTTGTGTGGTTAACTAGACTTATGGGATATTCGTCTGTTATTCTTCTACTTCTTTATCTTCATCATCATAATTATAAGCATCATCATCATCCTATTCTTCTTCTGCTTCATCATCATCTTCATCATCATCATCATATTATTCTTCTATTTCGTCCTCATCATTCCTTCATCCTCATCCTCCTCCTCATCATCCTCATCCTCCTCCTCATCATCCCCATCCTCCTCCTCATCATCCTCATCCTCCTCCTCATCCTCATCACCATCATCATCATCCTATTCTTCTTCTGCTTCATCATCTTCTTCATCATCATCGTATTCTTCTACTTCGTCCTCATCGTTTCATCATTCTCATCCCCCTCATCCTCCTCATCATCCTCATCATCCTCCTCATCATCATCTCCCCCTCGGTATCACCACTGACTGACTACCTCAACCTATTCTATTTCCCCTCAATCTTCAGTTATTCTTTGAGACTGCGACGTTGAGGCCTCTCTATTCTTTGACAGCATCTTCCCACCTTGATCTCTGTCCACCTCTCCATCTCCCCACTTTCACAGTTCCACAGAATGATCTTTGCTAGACCAGATGATCGAGACATAAGACCAAACCATTTCATGCAAAATCCATAGCCAAAAATGTTTTTGTTCTTGCTTATGTCTTTATTTCGTCTATCCACGTCTTTCTTGGTCTACCACTTGCTCTCTCTCTCTCTCTCTCTCTCTCTCTCTCTCTCTCTCTCTCTCTCTCTCTCTTTCTCCTGATGTTTCGATGCAGAAAGCTTTTGATGTTGTTTGGTCTGGTTTCATTGTTACCAAGTATCCGAACCATTTCATTTGCTATTTGTAGATATATTCCATAGCAACAATTTACAAATGAAAAATGTCTCAAACGAGCTGGAGAAACCAGAAATATCATCAACATCAAAAGGAAGAGACAATCTACATTTATTGGACATGTCATGTGAAAAGAATGCATTGAGAATACTATAACAATAGGCAGAATGAATGGAAAGAAGAGCAGAGGAAAACAAAGAGAAAAAAATATAGAAGAGCTTATCCAAATGGTATAATAAAAGATTACAGACTGAAATTATAACATGCATGAAGGACCGAGTGATGTGGAGAGAGATAGTTGCCTACGTCAACCAGCGTGGCACCTGATATGATAATGATAATGATGATGATAATGATGATGATGATATATTTTCCTAGAAGGTTTAATCCCGACTTTATTTTACGATTTTTTACTTTGGGTATTTGAAGTGTCTTTGTCTTGTTTGTTACCTTCCTCAAAACACCTCATTTCACATGTTGTGATCTTCTGTGTCATAGTTGTGCTTATGGTTATGGTTATGGAAGGTCCCGGTATCACTGCAAACGAATAAAAATCCATAACCGCTCGACCGCCCGTGCCAGTGGAATCATCCGAATTAACAACTCATCTCAGTGAATGATCCAATCAAGGAAAGGCAGCTTCAGTCCCCACCATAGCAGCCACAGCACACGCCAAAAGACATAAGGCCAAGCTGCACCGAAAGTGAACGCAGCTGAACTGTGCTTCGTCATACGATATCATCATTCATCGTAAGCAATCGAAATATCGAACCACCACCCGGATGAAAAATGCAGCTCATGGTGCGCATAGAGCACTAAACTCAGTAGCTCTGGCAGAAAACCGGTCTTGAAATATGAGGAAACTGCAACAAGGAACATTTTTCAGACACAGCCTCAACGATTCCTGCCGCCTATCCGTCATATTGATCGGAAGTCGATCTATCTTTGTACTATTTGTTATATTTCCCAAGAACATCATTTCTAAGGTTGTAATCTTTTGTGTTAGAGTCGCGTTTAATTGTTGCCGAGTTTTTTATTTTATTTTGTTTTTCCAATTATAGAAAGATTTTAGGTTAGTGGGGTAGAGATCTGCCCTTCCAAAGGAGGAGTAAGACGTCTCCTTTCCTCCCCTAGTCTTCGGGACACCCTTGGGCAAGGTGGAGCTCCCGTTTAGTCCCCCTATCAGGGTTATGTGAAGCCATTGGAGCAGGCGGTGGATGGTGTTGTGGGAGCAGCCGACAAGTAGTACCGGTTATGGTCCCCACATCGCGATGGCGGGCAGAGGATCTCATGTATAGAGACAATGGCTGCTATCTCCGACTAGTACAGTCACTGCCAAGAAGGAAAGGAATGGCAAACTACCTTCTTAAATTGCCTTGAATAATCATGAAGAATCACAAATGAGGAAGTTCTCAAAGAGGCCAACACAAAAAGGGAGCTCCTAAAAAACATCAGAAAGAAGCAATCAACATTTTTCGGGCACATCATGAGAAGAGGAAAGTTGGAATACTTGGTTACAACTGGCAAAATAAAAGGAAAGAGAGATCGCGGACAACAAAGAGAGAAAATAATGGATAGCTTGGTGTCATGGCATGGAAAACAGTCAACAACAGAACTTATGCACTGTAGATAGAAGATTGTGGAAGGACATGATCACCTACGCCAACCGATAGGGCACATGATGATGATGATGATGATGATGATGATGATGATGATGATGATGATGATGATGATGATGATGATGATGAGAAAGATTTATCAAAACGAGACACGAACATTGGCACGAGTTAAAACCACCATCGATTCCTTCTAACTAACCACAAACATTCACACAAATCCCTGCAGCTCAATCTGTGCTCAATTTTACGTATCGGTAGAAATAGTGTCTGCGCTAGAAATAAATGATGTCCTCATACTAATCATCAAATGCTGTGCCGATTCGTGTAGGCGTATGCGTCTTTCCATAGTGCCTTGTCTAAAGGATTGTTAATCAATTTCTAACCATCATTTTTTTTCTAAGCATCAATTTAAAAAAAAGGTAGAGAGCCCCGTCACTCCAAGTGGCGAATATGGAATATGGTGTTAGTGGCCATAATTTTTACATACCTTCGGCACATGATTTTTGAGGTAAAGTGGTTGGTATTACTCCTATGCCACTTTACTTTCCCAGAAAAAAATTCGGTACCCATTTAAGGTTGGGTGAACCCGGAAGCCGTCGATCAGGATCGAACATGATCTTTTGTCCTTTGTAGTCCAGTTTACTAACCACTGAGATATCGATGCTCTCATCAATTTAAATACTTGGGAATAATCGACAGCGAAGAAGGCTCAAACCCCAAAATATCGGCTAGAATAGAACAAACTATAATAGTTCTTGCCAAGCTAGGTCCTAATTTGAAATATCGGCTAGAATAGAACAAACTATAATAGTTCTTGCCAATCTAGGTCCTAATTTGAAATATC
The DNA here is from genome assembly GCA_032433765.1 of Megaustenia siamemsis. Classification (NCBI taxonomy): domain Eukaryota; kingdom Metazoa; phylum Mollusca; class Gastropoda; order Stylommatophora; family Ariophantidae; genus Megaustenia; species Megaustenia siamemsis. The sequence continues at coordinate 5,863,109 of JAVIAB010000046.1, forward strand.
GGCTAGAATAGCACAAACTATAATAGTTCTTGTCAAGCTAGGTCCTAATTTGAAATATCGGCTAGAATAGAACAAACTATAATAGTTCTTGCCAAGCTAGGTCCTAATTTGAAATATCGGCTAGAATAGACCAAACTATAATAGTTCTTGCCAAGCTAGGTTCTAATTTGAAAGATAAGATCACGGTGATGGTGCCTCTTGTTTAGGTGTCTATGTACTGTAGAGCATAGACCCTCGTGGCAAGACATAGACACATATAGATACAGAATTTATTTACGAGTTGTGTTCGTAACCTTATGATATATTTTAAAAAAAAGTAAAGTACCCCCGCCACGCCAAGTGGCGTATAGGGAATATGGTGTTAGTGACCATAAATTTTACAGACCTTCGGCACATGATTTTTTGGGGTAATGTGGTCGGTATTACGCACGTGCCACTTTACTTTCCCAGAAAAAAAATCCGTTACCCATTTAAGGCCAGAACCCGGAAGCCGTCGGTTGGGATCGAACCCTACCTCTTGTCCTTTGTAGTCCAGTTCACTAACCACTGAGCCATCGCGGCTCCACAAACTATGAGGATTAAGTTTTATTGTAAGGTTTTTAGTATCTCTTACTTTGATCGTTTCACAAATGGGTCAAGTTCACAAAAAGATACAACAAGCAATCGGAGTACATAATGATCTGTTGACTGATGTGAAGCAGAGCACAATGAAAAGGTTTGTACTATCAACGTGTAACTTTCACAAGCAGTAACATCTCATTCTTAATCTTGATCCTACCAACAAGCGTGACGTCACATAGGGCTCATAGTGCTTTTCACCACCCATCTCTATTCTTGGTGAGATGTCTGATTTCATCTAATGAGTCCATGCCTGCCAGCTTTGCTTCTCATATAAGTGTTATTTTTTAGTCTCTCCGGTTTTTCGTCTTTTCTTATATTCTGATGTTTCACATAAAAGAACCTGCTTTGAAACTCATTATATCACTTCTTGTTCTTCCCTCTTCTTCTTCTTCCTCCTCTTCTTCTTCTTCTTCTTCCTCTCCTTCTTCTTCTTCTTCCTCTTCTTCTTCTTCTTCTTCTTCTTCTATACTTCCTCTGCTGCCTTTGGCGTCGAGGGGAGAAACAATTTGCGATTCTTTGCTCTTCTGTTTGCCTCTTCTGGTGTTATTCCTCCTAATGACTCTAGTATTCCCTTTATCCATCTCTTTCTTGGTCTTCTTCTTAATCTGGCGTTTTCATAGCGTTTGTTTATGGCTCTTTGAGTCATTGTTAATTCTTTTTGTCTTGTTATGTGACCGAACCACATAATTATATCACTGATACCCAATTAAAGGTGGGTGAAGATATAGGCCGGTCGATCGAAGTAATGACTTTCATCTTGTGTCCTCGGTGGACTAGTTCATTAACTATTGCTCTACCGATGGCTAAGAATGAAAAGACAATTGTTAAATCTCGACACCTGCAGCTATCCGTGTGTAGAAGGACCCCTGTATCAAGTCTGTAGGATTGTTCGTTTTTTAACCTGACATCACTTCTGACATAATGCTGTGGTATTTTTCATGATTTTTAGTTTCACATAAATGAAGATGCCTTCCATTTGTCGTGGTCCTGCATTTCCTGCTGTTTGGTTTTTGATCCATCATTCGATGGAGTCTCTTTATTTCCCCATGCCTTCTAAAGTGCACTTTGGCATTGTGTCGTGTTTAATTTTTTATACCAAAATGATTTCATTTGACTAATTTCATGACTTTTAACATTTCTAGTTCTTCCTTCTCCGCTCTCCTAACACCACATTCCTAGGTTAAGGGTATGCGTTCACCCTCCGGTATTAATATCGATCATTATTGGCTCTATCTTGTATTTACCTATATACAAGTTCATGTGTTATAATTAATGCAAAACTTATCTCTCTATAACAAATCCCCCTATTTCTGGCAGCGTTGTAAGAAAACAACAACAAAATTCCTAGAGTTAACATCAGACAGTCATTTTTGTAACTTTTGATTTTTGGTTCGTTCATCCCTTGCTATATCTTCATTTCTTTAATCGTTTGTTGTTACATCTTATTTGGTTTTATTTGTTTGTTTGCGATTGCCAGCTTTGTATCTCTAGCGAAGTCGAGAATAACTACGACAGTGCTGTGCTACTTTCCGTACATGGCGAACCCAAAATGAACCGTTGACTTAGTAACCTACTTTACTAGCACTCCCCTAGTCTACTTTACTAGCATTCCCCTAGTCTACTTTACTAGCACTCCCCTAGCCTACTTTACTAGCACTCCCCTAGCCTACTTTACTAGCACTCCCCTAGCCTACTTTACTAGCACTCCCCTAGCCTACTTTACTAGCACTCCCCTAGCCTACTTTACTAGCACTCCCCTAGCCTACTTTACTAGCACTCCCCTAGCCTACTTTACTAGCACTCCCCCAGCCTACTTTACTAGCACTCCCCTAGCCTACTTTACTAGCACTCCCCCAGCCTACTTTACTAGCACTCCCCTAGCCTACTTTACTAGCACTCCCCCAGCCTACTTTACTAGCACTCCTCCAGCATACTTCATTAGCACTCCCCCAAACTACTTTACTAGCACTCCTTCGGCCTACTTTACTAGCACTCTCCAAGCCTACTTTACTAGCACTCCTCCAGCCTACTTTACTAACACTCCCCCAGCCTACTTTACTAGCACTCCTCCAACCTACTTTACCAGCACTCCCCAAATACTATTTTACTAGCACTACCCCAGCCTACTTTACTAGCACTCCCCCAGCCTACTTCACTAGCACTACCCCAGCCTACTTTACTAGCACTCTCCCAGCCTACTTTACTAGCACTCCCCCAGCCTACTTTACTAGCACTCCACCAGCCTATTTTACTAGCACTCCCCCCAGCCTACTTCACTAGCACTACCCCAGCCTACTTTACTAGCACTCCCCCAGCCTACTTCACTAGCACTACCCCAGCCTACTTTACTAGCACTCCCCCAGCCTACTTTACTAGCACTCCCCCAGTCTACTTTACTAGCACTCCCCCAGCCTACTTCACTAGCACTCCCCCAGTCTACTTTACTAGCACTCCCCCAGCCTACTTCACTAGCACTCACTCAGACTACTTTACTAGCACTCCCCCGGCCTACTTTACTAGCGCACCCCCGGCATACTTTACAAGCACACCCCCAGCCTACTTTACTAGCACTCCCCTAGCCTACTTTACTAGCACTCCCCCAGCCTACTTTACTAGCACTCCCCCAGCCTACTTTACTAGCACTCCCCCAGCCTACTTTACTAGCGCACCCCCGGCCTACATTACTAGCACACCCCCAGCCTATTTTACTAGCACTCCCCCAGCCTACTTTACTAGCACTCCCCCAGCCTACTTTACTAGCACTCCCCCAGCCTACTTTACTAGCACTCCCCTAACGTGTTTTCGATCTTCTAGAAATGTCTCATGTTATCTTCCCGGTAGTTATGATCTCTAGTGAGAAAAAAATAATTCATTCAAAAAAGCTGGCAAGATCGTCGCCGGTGCTACAGGGTTCGTGCTTCTGAACTGAAGTCATCGCCAGTGCTTTCTCTAGTGTGTAGCAATTGTGCTTCTACTGGAGAACGTGCTGAGGAGCGGATCTGAGCTCCATGAAGTTGTCCGTTATACAATGAAGATAATCTGTCGGCTGAATTTAACTAATTCATAACCAAACGTTACATGGTTATGGTTATGGTTATCGTTAATCGAAAGTCCCGGTATCACTGCAAACGAATTAAAATCCATAATTGCTCAACCGCCCGTGCTATTGGAATCATCAGAATTAGCATCTCATCAAGGCCAGCTCCTTGTCGTGGGGATGGGGCTTAACAGTCACCAGGGACTGAAAACTAAGACTGGCCAGGCCTTCCTACAACCGAGCAAGACCACAGTCTGCTCTAGCAAGTTCAAGTGCTGAAGTCGGAGGCAACCAGCCAAAAGGCGCACAACAATCAGGATGCCACGCACTCAACGCAAATGGAAGTATGTCTATAACCGCAAATCGATATGGCACTCGCCCTGTGATGGGCACTCAGGCAGGAGCAGCGCCGGGTCCTCAGCCTCGAAAGGGCCCAACCTCTATTACTGGATGTCCTTCTCAACCGCTCTGTGGAGTCAGGGGGCGAGAGAATAGAGCTACTGGCCAATCCAAAATAAGACCACTAAAAATAATGCACTGGAATGCTGAAGGCATCAACAGCAAAAGAGATGGGTACAGTAAAAAGATAGAATTAGAAAATATCCTGCATGAAGAACAAATAAGCATATGCTGTTTGCAGGAAACCCATCTAAACAACGACATAGCCTTGAAGATTAGGGGATACCAGTGCTACCGATCTGACAGAATAAATAGACAAAAGGGCGGAATACTGACTCTTGTAAGGAACAACATTAATGCATGTCAGATTGAAGTGTATATGGATGGGGCGGAATATCAAATACTGCACCTCAGGACAGGAAATACAGACTTCCATCTACTTAACTACTACTGTCCGAGTGACCGCCCACTAGCACTAGACACAATTACATTAAAAGAAAGAATAATTGTATGTGGAGACTTTAACAGCCACTCACAGAGCTGGGGCTATGAACATATGGACAAGAGAGGTGAAGAGCTTGAAAATTGGCAGGATGACAATGGGCTTATACTATTAAACCAGGCAACAGATCCACCAACATTCTACTCCAGATCATGGCATACCACATCTACACCAGACCTTGCTTTCCATTCACCAGACCTGGATTGGAATATCACACGAATTGTTGGGAAACAACTTGGAGGCAGCGACCACCGACCAGTCTTTTTAGTGGTACAAAATAAAGCCATCAGGGAGAGCAGCACTCTCTCCAGGTGGAATTACAAAAAGGCAGACTGGAAAATGTATCAACACTACACCAGTGTACTGACTAAAGATATAAATACAGATAGAGACATCAACAAAATAGTTGATGAATTCAATAGACTAATAATACAAGCTGCCAGTGAAACAATACCTAGAGGGGCACGGAAACACTACAAACCATACTGGAGTAGTGAGCTAGAGCAACTGCACAATGACATGGAAACATCTCGAAAGCAAGCAGAAAATAACCCTTGCCAAGAACACCACAACAACTACCAGCATGCTAAAGCCAAATTTCAACGGCTAAACTACAAGCCAGACGGAGAAGCTGGAAAGAGAAAACAGAGTCCTTGAATCTTGAACGAGACACAAGAAAAGTGTGGAAGCTTGTAAAACAGCTGAATGATGAGGGTACAGAAAGGAACACCAAAATTACACTGAAGAAGGATGGAAACATTCTAACAGGTAAACATGCAGCAAATTACTTTGCAGACTCCTTTGCAAATGACAATAATATTGAAATTAGCCTAGAAAAACGACAAGAGACCCGTTTAAAACAACAAAATGCAAGACAAGAAGAGACCACACATGAAGTAATGGAAACACCCATTACACAAAGAGAGCTAGAGCTGGCAATATCCAAATTAAAAATGAAAAAGTCACCAGGCAATGATGGAGTGTCCAATGAAATGATTAAGAACTTGGGAACTGCAGCTAAAGCAAAACTACTGCAGATCTACAACATTTGCTGGATCACAGGTAGAGTGCCACAGGCATGGAGAGAAGCAATTATGATACCATTACTAAAGCCAGGAAAAGATGGTTCAATGACATCCAGCTATAGACCAATCAGCCTTACAAGCTGTTTGTGTAAAACAATGGAACGCATAATCAATCTCAGACTGCAGTGGTACCTGGAAAGTGAAAATCTCCTTGTCCCACAACAAGCAGGCTTTAGACAGTGTTACTCTACCGAAGATCAAGCAACCTATCTTTCCCAGGAAATTGAAGATGCGTTTCAAGAAAAGAAACTGGTACTAGCAGCATGGATAGACCTAAAGAAAGCATTTGATAAGGTATGGAAGGAAGGGCTTTTGAAGAAACTGAGAAATTATGGAGTAAATGGCAGGATGTACAAATGGGTCAAAGCATACCTGCATAACAGGAGAGCCAGAGTGCAACTGGATGGCCTTAAGAGTAAGAAGGTCTTATTGCGTCAGGGCGTTCCACAAGGAGGGGTACTATCTCCAACACTTTTTCTGATCTACATCAATGACCTAGTTACTGAACTACCACATGGCATCAAAGTGGCAATGTATGCAGATGACTTGGTAATGTGGTGCACAGAGGAGTATGCAACAGTGGCCTCCAAATTGCTACAAAGAGCTATGAATGCACTGAATTCATGGACAAATAGATGGTGTATCAGCATCAATACAGACAAATGCAGTACTACACTTTTCACACTCTCCCAAAACAAAAAGCAGGAGCCATCTACATAAACAATGAGCCTGTGAAAGAAGACATACAAGCTACATATCTCGGAGTTACATTTGATAACAAACTATCTTGGAAACAGCAGATAAATAAGGCAACCCAAAAAGCAAGGAGGAAATTGGCTATTCTAAGAAAGTTGTGTGGAACCACATGGGGTGCGAGTGGGAAAATACTCAGTAAAGTTTACCAACAGAGTATACGCCCACATTTAGAATATGGATCATCCGCATGGTGCTCAGCATCAAACACCATATTGCAAGAACTGGATAAAGTACAAAACCAGGCACTTAGGGTCATCACAGGAGCAATGAAATCAACGCCAATATTGGAGATGGAGAAATTGTGGAGGATACCAGCACTGAGAGAACGGAGAGACACAAAGGTGCTGATACAGGCAGAAAAATTTGTATGCATGCCGAGACATCCAATGAAGGACAGATTCCAAAATCTTGCATTGGGACGACTTAAGAGAAGCAGCTTTATCCACCAAGCCAAGCGTATTAGTAGACAAACACCAGACATGCCAAGAGTTGTTAAACCCCTTCTGCCCATACCAGAACAGACTCCCTGGACAGATGAATCAGGATTATCAGTTCAAATACGGACAGAAGTGAAAGGAATAGTTGACAAAGAGGAACAAAATAGTCTACAGCGAAAAACAATAACTCTCAGTTTCCTGGATGAAGAATACCCACAAGACCTATGGATCCGTGTGTACACAGATGGATCAGCACAGAATGCAGTAAAGAATGGGGGAGCAGGTGCATATATAGAGTACCCAAATAACACTAGGGATATGAATAAAATAGCAACAGGGAAATATTGTCACAATTATGATGCAGAAATACAAGCAATAAAGTTGGCAATAGAAAAACTGCTGAACAGTAATCTTAGCCCACAGCATGTAGTGTTTTTGACAGATGCAAGATCAGTACTCCAGGCACTACAATCCAGAAAATTACCACATCTGCAGACCTTATTGACTGAACTCTGCAAGCACCACAGGGTTGCCCTGCAGTGGATCCCGTCTCACTGTGGAATACCAGGAAATGAGAAAGCAGATCAGTTGGCAAAGGAAGGTTCAACAGGCACACAACTAGATACACCAGTTACATACCATCATAAGAAACAGATAATCAAATCAATCAGAGGACCACAAGCCCCAAATCAGGATGCCTTTCATAATATGAATAGATATGAACAAGTTATCATTATACGCCTAAGAACAGGACACAATCGACTCCATAGTCACATGTATACAAAATTCAAGATCGGCACATCAACTACTTGTACATGTGGACAGACACCCCAGACTGCTGAACACATACTTCAAGACTGCACTGAATATAGTAGACTGAGGAAAATCCATTGGCCCATAGATACAACACTACAGACAAAACTATATGGGCCACTGCAAGAATTACAAAAGACAGTAAAATTTATACAGGAAACGACATTGCAGATATAGACAATACTTCAGGCGAACGAAAGATAGATAGAAATGACAACAAATGAATATTATTACCCGTTAGAATGAAGTTAATTAATTCTTTTATATTCCTTATCTCGACACCTGCAGCTATCCGTGTGTAGAAGGACCCCTGTATCAAGTCTGTAGGATTGTTCGTTTTTTAACCTGACATCACTTCTGACATAATGCTGTGGTATTTTTCATGATTTTTAGTTTCACATAAATGAAGATGCCTTCCATTTGTCGTGGTCCTGCATTTCCTGCTGTTTGGTTTTTGATCCATCATTCGATGGAGTCTCTTTATTTCCCCATGCCTTCTAAAGTGCACTTTGGCATTGTGTCGTGTTTAATTTTTTATACCAAAATGATTTCATTTGACTAATTTCATGACTTTAACATTTCTAGTTCTTCCTTCTCCGCTCTCCTAACACCACATTCCTAGGTTAAGGGTATGCGTTCACCCTCCGGTATTAATATCGATCATTATTGGCTCTATCTTGTATTTACCTATATACAAGTTCATGTGTTATAATTAATGCAAAACTTATCTCTCTATAACAAATCCCCTGTTTCTGGCAGCGTTGTAAGAAAACAACAACAAAATTCCTAGAGTAACATCAGACAGTCATTTTTGTAACTTTTGATTTTTGGTTCGTTCATCCCTTGCTATATCTTCATTTCTTTAATCGTTTGTTGTTACATCTTATTTGGTTTTATTTGTTTGTTTGCGATTGCCAGCTTTGTATCTCTAGCGAAGTCGAGAGTAACTACGCCAGTGCTGTGCTACTTTCCGTACATGGCGAACCAAAATGAACCGTTGACTTAGTAACCTACTTTACTAGCACTCCCCTAGTCTACTTTACTAGCATTCCCCTAGTCTACTTTACTAGCACTCCCCTAGCCTACTTTACTAGCTCTCCCCTAGCCTACTTTACTAGCACTCCCCTAGCCTACTTTACTAGCACTCCCCTAGCCTACTTTATTAGCACTCCCCTAGCCTACTTTACTAGCACTCCCCTAGCCTACTTTATTAGCACTCCCCTAGCCTACTTTACTAGCACTCCCCTAGCCTACTTTACTAGCACTCCCCCAGCCTACTTTATTAGCACTCCCCTAGCCTACTTCATTAACACTCCACCAGCCTACTTTACTAGCACTCCTCCAGCATACTTCATTAGCACTCCCCCAAACTACTTTACTAGCACTCCTTCAGCCTACTTTACTAGCACTCTCCAAGCCTACTTTACTAGCACTCCTCCAGCCTACTTTACTAACACTCCCCCAGCCTACTTTACTAATACTCCTCCAACCTACTTTACCAGCACTCCCCAAATACTATTTTACTAGCACTACCCCAGCCTACTTTACTAGCACTCCCCCAGCCTACTTCACTAGCACTACCCCAGCCTACTTTACTTGCACTCCCCCAGCCTACTTTACTAACACTCCCCCAGCCTACTTTACTAGCACTCCCCCAGCCTACTTTACTAGCACTCCCCCAGCCTACTTTACTAGCTCTCCCTAGCCTACTTTACTAGCACTCCCCTAGCCTACTTTACTAGCACTCCCTAGCCTACTTTACTAGCACTCCCCTAGCCTACTTTACTAGCACTCCCCTAGCCTACTTTACTAGCACTCCCCTAGCCTACTTTACTAGCACTCCCCTAGCCTACTTTACTAGCACCCCCAGCCTACTTTACTAGCACTCCCCTAGCCTACTTCATTAACACTCCCCCAGCCTACTTTACTAGCACTCCTCCAGCATACTTCATTAGCACTCCCCCAAACTACTTTACTAGCACTCCTTCAGCCTACTTTACTAGCACTCTCCAAGCCTACTTTACTAGCACTCCTCCAGCCTACTTTACTAACACTCCCCCAGCCTACTTTACTAATACTCCTCCAACCTACTTTACCAGCACTCCCCAAATACTATTTTACTAGCACTACCCCAGCCTACTTTACTAGCACTCCCCAGCCTACTTCACTAGCACTACCCCAGCCTACTTTACTTGCACTCCCCCAGCCTACTTTACTAACACTCCCCCAGCCTACTTTACTAGCACTCCCCCAGCCTACTTTACTAGCACTCCCCCAGCCTACTTTACTAGCACTCCCCCAGCCTATTTTACTAGCACTCCCCCCAGCCTACTTCACTAGCACTACCCCAGCCTACTTCACTAGCACTACCCCAGCCTACTTTACTAGCACTCCCCCAGCCTACTTCACTAGCACTCCCCCAGTCTACTTTACTAGCACTCCCCCAGCCTACTTCACTAGCACTCACTCAGACTACTTTACTAGCACTCCCCCGGCCTACTTTACTAGCGCACCCCCGGCATACTTTACAAGCACACCCCCAGCCTACTTTACTAGCACTCCCCTAGCCTACTTTACTAGCACTCCCCCAGCCTACTTTACTAGCACTCCCCCAGCCTACTTTACTAGCACTCCCCCAGCCTACTTTACTAGCACTCCCCTAACGTGTTTTCGATCTTCTAGAAATGTCTCATGTTATCTTCCCGGTAGTTATGACCTCTAGTGAGGAAAAATAATTCATTCAAAAAAGCTGGCAAGATCGTCGCCGGTGCTACAGGGTTCGTGCTTCTGAACTGAAGTCATCGCCAGTGCTTTCTCTAGCGTGTAGCAATTGTGCTTCTACTGGAGAACGTGCTGAGGAGCGGATCTGAGCTCCATGAAGTTGTCCGTTATACAATGAAGATAATCTGTCGGCTGAATTTAACTAATTCATAACCAAACGTTACATGGTTATGGTTATCGTTAATCGAAAGTCCCGGTATCACTGCAAACGAATTAAAATCCATAATTGCTCAACCGCCCGTGCTATTGGAATCATCAGAATTAGCATCTCCTCTCATTAAATGATTCAAACAAAGAAAGGCAACTGCAGTCCCAATCATAGCAGCTACAGCACACGCCAAAAGACATAAGGCCAAGAGTCACCAGAAATGAACGCAGCTGAACTGTCCTTCGTCATAGGATATCACCATTCATCGTAAGCAATCGGAATATCGAAACATGGTTCGGATGAAGAACACAGCTCACGGTGTGCACAGAGCACTAAACTCAGTAGCTCCCGCGGCAAGAGAGACTTGGAATATGAGGAAACTGCAACAAGGAACACTTTTCAAACTGAACCGCAATTCACCATATTGACCGTCATCCGCCATATTGACCGGAAGTCGAGTGTTACATAAAAATCTTTAAGATACCTTGGATAATTAAGAAAAGAGCAATGTGGACATATTAAAAGATGTAAACATTTAAAAGAACTGGCTTGTAAACTCCATTATATAGAGAAATTAAAAATAATATCATCATCATGTGCCTTACCGTTTGGCGTAGGTGATCATGTCCCTCCACAATCTTCTATCTACAGTGCATCGTATCAGTTCTGTTGTTGACTGTTTTCCATGCCATGACACCAAGCTATCCAGTATTTTCAAAAATAATATGGCTACGCCAAATGATACAGCGGACTGAAACGAACAATAATGGTGGGCATTGTTCCTGGGTTACGCATCAGGGGCAGACCAAGAAGAAGGTGGTGTCTACTATTTTTTTCTCCTGGCCGGTTTCATGGCTCCAGAGTAGCCGTACAGGCTTAATTAATAATCTATTAATTATCAAATAATACTCTTACCACGCTTAATCAGGACTAAAATTATGTGTCAAATTATAATTAATGTCCCGTGACCAACTGCTTGTGGTAAGGGAGTGAACCTGTAACATTTCACAGTGTTAGAGACAAGAGGGTCAGTGCTTTTCCCCTCAATGTCATTATTTATCTACAACTCAGTAACCTATATACCCAATCCTGTTTGAGTTGGGTCGACTGCGGCGCGTCAAGCTGTATTTGAACCCATGTTCACTTAATAGCCAAGTCTGAGCGTTACCACTTCGCTACAGAATCAAACACACTTTTAATATACTTCATGGCAAATACAGGGAAAGAGAGTTCGCGGATTACAAAGAGAGAAGATACTAGATAGCTTGGTGTCATGGCATGGAAAACAGTCAACAACAGAACTGAATCGAAGAGTCTGGAGCGAGCGACGCCAACCGGTATGGCACATGATGATGATGATTTCACGTTAAAATTAATTTAACTTGCTTCTGCTACCAGCTTTACAGCAGCACAGCAATTAGCCACTTCTCTCAAATTATTTTAACTTCTTTCATTAAATCCCACGCAGATCATAAGCGAGCACACTCTATAATACACTGGATAGGATACACACTACGGAAGCCAACTGAGAGTATTACACGACAGGCTCTGTTTTGGAACTCCCAGGGGAAGAGACAAAGTGGAAGACAAAATATTCTTGGAAAAGACAGGGAGAAGAAGAGATAAAGATGATGGGGAAGACGCGGAATGTTCTTTACAAAATGGCAAGAAACAGAACGGCTTGGAAAGTGTTTGTTGAAGACCTATGCTCCATGGGGAGCTGAAAGGAAGGAAGGAAGGAAGGAAGGACGGAAGGAAGGAAGGAAGGAAGGAAGGAAGGAAGGAAGGAAGGAAGGAAGGAAGGAAGGAAGGAAGGAAGGAAGGAAGGAAGGAAGGAAGGAGAAGAAGATGATGACGCTCTAAAAATTTGCGGTAACCTTGATATCTGTACAGCATTTGCTGTTTTCATTTGCGCGACTAACTTTCAAAATTTAAAAACTCGAAGGAAAGAAAATCAAAATAAATAGAAACTCAAATTTACCTGATCAATGATCTCATATTATCCTTTTTTTCATAACAATTATCGTAAAAATAAATACATAGAAAAGATATATACAAAATACAGAATTGATAATCCTAATTTTAAAAATAGGAATATCTCTGCATTATTTTGAAAGTATTCGTTAAATGGCAGCATATTTCCCGATATTTATTTCCACAAATTTGCCCAAAACACAATGACAAAACGTTATGGAAGTTGGCGGCATTAAAATATAACACAAACTTTAATGATTTCTGATATGTTTGTCCATTAACTTACTCCCCTTGATACCAAATTATTTCCCCTGTCAAGGGAGACAAAATTGTAGTTTAATTGTCGTCAACTCAAGATCAAATACGTTAATATTGGGTAACTTATCCCCTTTCATGTAGCTTTTATTTGTATCCCTATTCTTCTTTTGAACTTCCATTTATTCTTCAATCCATTATATATATATAAGCTTGTCATTGGAGATGCAACATTTGAGTTTTAGCTAGTCTGGGGATCTCAGCCGTCCACATTGAAAGCTTTTGTAGTTTTCTTACCAAGGGATGTAATATACAGACTCATTGAATTGAGTTATTGGCGGGTCATCTTTGCACTCCGAACTTGTCCGTAGGTGCTCGGATTCCCTCCACAGAAAGTCCCGCAGTGTCCAGCGACTGACGACTCCAGTTCTGTGTTGGTTGATAAGTCTTCTTACACTGCCACTAAGTTTCTCGTTCCTGGCTGTGCCTATCTTAACTCCCATCTCTTTCATCCGAAGGAGTGACGTGGACTCATGGTTGTCGAAGTCCTGTGTCCTTCCCACTTCCCGCATGACATTGATGATGTCAGCCCGATCTGTTTGTTGACCGTCCTCAACGACAGCGCAGCTAGCCAACCTGTCCGCTCTTTCATTTCCCCGTACTCCCGCATGTCCAGGGACATAGACAAATGTGACCTTACGTATTTTGTACTTCTGCGATGACACTACCCATTGCCTGCATACAGAGCCCGCCTCCACTTTTCTTATCATGCTCATCGAATCACTCAGTATACATGCGTGGGTGTAGTCTTGTGACTCTAACCATTTGAATGCCTTGGTCACTGCCATCACCTCCATTGTCATGCTACTTGTGGTCACGACGTATGCACCACTGTCTTCCTTGACTATTCTGCCTGTCGAGCGTGCTGTAAATGCCCATGCACTCCTTTGGTGTCGTATTACAGATCCGTCTGTATAGATGACTGCATCTTTCTCATCGGTGTTATCCCAGATGAGACCGTTGACCTCCGCATTGACCACGACTGGGTTCTGTTCCCTACATTTCCTATCGAGTGTGACAATACACGAGATGTCCCCTTGAATGACGTAGGCACCGGTATCCACTCCTCACCAACGCTGATATTGGAAAGCCCACAGACCTGTTTTATGAGATCTTCTGCTCGTCCCATCCATGATTTGCCTCTTTTTAGGCTGACACCCTTTTCTGTGTTGATCTCGTGGTGCAATGTATGCTCTTTATCTTCACTTATCTTCAGTTATGCTCGTGCCCTACAGATCTTGTTCCTGTCATCCATACTCATATACAGCATGACAACCACAAAACAAAGAGAAGCTCACATATCAGGAAAGACATCCAAGTGCCAACTTTACAGACGAAACATACAAGAAACAGAAGAACACATATTTTACGAATGAACACAATCATACCAGCAAGAACGGTATTACAACATACACTAGAAACACACAACACACAGAAGCTAGACATGTACATATCTATCATGCTCAACACACTGTCAAAAACAACAACAAAAGAATGCGACACTAAATCGCTAATTCTAATATCCGAATATAGAAATTGAGTGTGGAGCTGCAGAAATGTTGCCGTTTACCGATTCCAAACATGTATCCCTGACCTATCTTTACAGATAGTAAACATTAAAGTACCCCTGTCCCGCCAAGTGGCGTATAGGAAAATATGGTGTTAGTGACCCTATATTTTACAGACCTTCAGCACATGATTTTTGGGGTAATGTGGTCTGTATTACGCCCGTGCTGCTTTACTTTCCCAGAAAAAACCCTGTACCCATTTAAGGCTGGGTGAACCCTGAAGCCGTCGGTTGGGATCGAACCCTACCCCTTGTCCGTTGTAGTCCAGTTCACTAGAAATTGAGCTATCGCGGCTGCCTATCGTTACAGATATATAATCAGAAATGAATGCCCATCTTTAAAACAACATAATGTGATTTCTTAGAATGAATGAACGAATGTGAACGAATGATTGTCCAATGTACTGTGATGTAATGATTGTCCAATGTACTGTGATGTAATGATTGTCCAATGTACTGTGATGTAATGATTGTCCAATGTACTGTGATGTAATGATTGTCCAATGTACTGTGATGTAATGATTGTCCAATGTACTGTGATGTAATGATTGTCCAATGTACTGTGATGTAATGATTTTGAAAATGAAATAAAAGATTAATAAAAATACAAATTTCTGACCCATTGCACGGCTGTTGCTTCTTCTTCTCAAAGTGGCGTTTTAATTCTGATCTAGAAAATATTGTCCCATTGACTATAGTAGTCTCCGTCAGTCATAGTGACTAATTTAATCTCCGTCAGTTATAGTTGACTATAGTAGTCTCCGTCAGTCATGGTTGAGTAGATTAACCTCCGTCAGTCATGGTTGACTATAGTAGTCTCCGTCAGTCATAGTTGACTAGATTAACCTCCGTCAGCGATAGTTGACTATAGTAGTTTCCGTCAGTCATAGTGACTATTTTAACCTCCGTCAGTCATAGTTGTCTATAGTAGTCTCCGTCAGTCATAGTTGACTATAGTAGTCTCCGTTGTTCAAACAAGACAAATGCGATGTTTGGGCCATGTTAAAAGACACAACAACGTACTAAAAGTAATGCTGGAGGGGAAAAGACAAGGTAAAAGAGGCAGACCAAGACTAACATGGACGAATAACTTCAAAAGATGGACAAACCAGCCTATGAGAACCTGCACCATCAAAGCAGGAGACAGAGCAGAATGGCGCTTCCTGGTAGCCAACCTTTGTTGCGTAGACGGCACTCGATGATGATGATGAATTGTCCTTAAAGTAAGTACATTCTCCTGATTCTTAAAATGGATATTTTATTGAAACGATTTCAATTTGTGACCCCACATTGAAGTCATAAAATATCTAGTTAAAGTCAATATGTGTGAATGATATTCAATTTGTGACCCCACATACAAGTCATAAAATATCTAGTTAAAGTCAATATGTATGAATGATATTCAATTTGTGACCCCACATACAAGTCATCAAATATCTAGTTAAAGTCAATATGTATGAATGATATTCAATTTGTGACCCCACATACAAGTCATCAAATAGCTAGTTCAAGTCAATATGTATGAATGATATTCAATTTGTGACCCCACATACAAGTCATCAAATATCTAGTTCAAGTCACTATGTATGAATGATATTTCATAATTTAACTGTTTCCCTACGTTTCGACGCACTGTACGTCATCGCTGATTTCTATCGCGTACGTTTCGCCGCACAGTGCGTCACTCCTAATTTGATTACTGTAAAACGTCATCGAACCGTATTCTTTTTTACATGTCTTGCGTCATCTTGGTATTGGTGAAATCGAATTCCTTGTTGAATTATATAAAAATTCATATATCATATCATTGAATATTAGATTACGCAGATTGATTTTTTTTTTTTATATAACAAATGTTGTCTCTGAAACCTCTTCTGTTGCATGATAAAAACTTTTCGTACTG
Organism: Megaustenia siamemsis; assembly: GCA_032433765.1. Classification (NCBI taxonomy): domain Eukaryota; kingdom Metazoa; phylum Mollusca; class Gastropoda; order Stylommatophora; family Ariophantidae; genus Megaustenia; species Megaustenia siamemsis. The sequence goes on from JAVIAB010000046.1 coordinate 5,879,447, forward strand.
AAAGAGTTAATACTTGTAACAAAATGATCACAAACTAGCAACTAGAGTTTCTGGGATCGGATATCACGTTTGTAACCACAGAAGTGTTTAATGTTAAAATATAACTTCTTCTAATCTCATTCAATAGAAGTGTTCGTATTTTATTTTCCTGGAAAGACACAGATGAGTAAATGAATTAAAGTATCAGTGACAAACTACTGTGACAGGTGAAGAGAAAGCAGGAAGGGGCATGAATGGATTGAGAAGAGAAGTCATTGAACCTCTCATGAACATTAGTCTAGGCTGGAGAGAAGTCATTGAACCTCTCATGAACATTAGTCTAGACTGGAGAGAAGTCATTGAACCTCTCATGAACATTAGTCTAGACTGGAGAGAAGTCATTGAACCTCTCATGAACATTAGTCTAGACTGGAGAGAAGTTATTGAACCTCTCATGAACATTAGTCTAGAATGGAGAGAAGCAGAGAAAATGTCTATGGAAAGGGATGGGTGGAGAGACCTCTTGTCTGTGGCCTAGACTTGAGAGAAATAGAGAAAATTTTTTGGACTAGGGGTGGATGTAGAGACCTTGTCAGTGGCCTAGACTGGAGAGAAGTAAAGAAACTGTCTAAGAATAGGGATGAATGGAGAGACTTAATAGGGGAACAATACAAAATAGAGCGTTTCGGTCAGAATGCCTTCATGTTAAACAACGATGTGTATTATCCGTGTTTAATTCTTGTCCTGTTTCTGATAAAGATACCGAAACCTTACATATTCTCTTGTTTCCCGAAACCTTACATATTCTCTTGTTTTCCGAAACCTTACATATTCCCTTGTTTCCTGAAACCTTACATATTCTCTTGTTTCCTGAAACCTTACATATTCTCTTGTTTCCCAAAACCTCACATATTCTCTTGTTTCCTGAAACCTTACATATTCTCTTGTTTCCCGAAACCTTACATATTCTCTTGTTTCCTGAAACCTTACATATTCTCTTGTTTCCCGAAACCTTACATATTCTCTTGTTTCCTGAACCTTACATATTCTCTTGTTTCCTGAAACCTTACATATTCTCTTGTTTCCCGAAACCTTACATACTCTCTTGTTTCCCGAAACCTTACATATTCTCTTGTTTCCCGAAACCTTACATATTCTCTTGTTTCCCGAAACCTTACATACTCTCTTGTTTCCCGAAACCTTACATATTCTCTTGTTTCCTGAAACCTTACATATTCTCTTGTTTCCCGAAACCTTACATATTCTCTTGTTTCCTGAAACCTTACATATTCTCTTGTTTCCTGAAACCTTACATATTCTCTTGTTTCCCGAAACCTTACATACTCTCTTGTTTCCCGAAACTTTACATATTCTCTTGTTTCCCGAAACCTTACATACTCTCTTGTTTCCCGAAACCTTACATACTCTCTTGTTTCCCGAAACCTTACATACTCTCTTGTTTCCCTATAGTTTAGCTGCCCAAGTGAATTTTGCATTTTTTTTTCTAAAACTAAGTTTGACAATAGGACAACAGACAAGAAAATCACTGGAGTCTGTAGAAATGTGGTTTTACAGAAGAATGTTGAGAATACCACGGGCAGCTAAGAAGAGTAATGAAAACGCTCTGAAAGAGGACAAAGCAAAAAGTGAGCTAATTTCTAATATTAGGAAGAAACAATCATCATTTTTTGGCCATGTAATGAGAAGAGAACAACTTGAATATATTGTAACAACTGGGAAAATTGAGGGACGAAGAGTTAGAGGGAAGCAAAGAGAAAAAATACCAGACAGATTAAGAGAATGGCTTGGGAGAAGATCAACAACAGAAATGATAAATAACTGTCGAGATCGAAAGTTGTGGAGAGACATGATCACCTACGCCAGCAGGCCCGGTACTTGATGATGATGATGATGATGATGATGATGATGATGATGATGATGATGATGATGATGTTTAACAAGTACATCAGAAAGGAACAATCGACATGTTTTTAGGCACATCATGAGAAGGTGAAAGTTGGAATACTTGATTACAACTGGCAAAATACAGGGAAAAGGATATCACGGGCGACAAAGAGAGAAAATACAAGATAGCTTGGTGTCATGGCATGGAAAACCGTTGACAACAGAACTGATACTATCCACGATAGATAGAAGATTGTGGAAGGACATGATCGCCTACGCAAACCGGTATGTCACATGATGATAATGACGAGTTCAAGACGTCGATTTCTCGGAAGCTCATTCATTAAAGAAGAAACACGACTAAGAACTCTCGTTTGTGTTACCAGCTTTTTTTTTATTATTGATTACCGATAGGGACGTTGCGGGTTGAAATGCTCTTACTGTAATGTAATGCCTTTAAAAGCAAATGGCTACATGGGATCTCAAACATAAGCTGGGAAGAATACATTTCAAATAAACAGATAAGAGAGGAATCAAAACAAGAAAACGTGTCGAGCTTTATAAGAAGAAGGTGTTGGAAATACATCGGTCATGTGCAAGAGAGGACTTCCCCGTCAGGCATTCATGTGGAAACCATCTGGTAAAAAAAAGAAGAAGGGAAACTAAGAGAATCGCTAAGTAGAAGAATTACTAGGGAAAGCTCAACCATGGCGGGTACAAGTGGAAGTGAAGAAAGAAAGAAAGAAAGAAAGTAAGAAAGAAAGAGAGAAAGAAAGAAAGAGAGAAAAGAAGAAGAAAGAAAGAAAGAAAGAAGAAATAAAGAAAGAAGAAAGAAAGAAAGAAAGAAAGAAGAAAGAAAGAAAGAAAGAAAGAAAGAAAGAAAGAAAGAAAGAAAGAAAGAAAGAAGAAAGAAAGAAGAAAGAAAGAAAGTAGAAAGAAAGAAATAAGAAAGAAAGTAAGAAGAAAGAGAGAAAGAAAGAAAAGAAGAAGAAAGAAAGAAAGAAAGAAAGAAAGAAAGAAAGAAAGAAAGAAAAGAAGAAAAAGGAAAGAAAGAAAGAAAGAAAGAAAGAAAGAAAGAAAGAAAGAAAGAAAGAAAGAAGAAAGAAAGAAAGAAAGAAAGAAAGAAAGACTATATTCAAAACAGTCTCATGGCAATCAGTTAATCATTAAAATCCCCCGCACCCCCAATTCCCACCTAACTCCGCCTACGGAATTCAGTTTCGCCCCTGGTTAACCGTTGCCTACAGCTAGCTACCTGTCTTCTGGTAATAAATTCATTTTATTCTCAATTGCACAAGTAATCTATGTCCCGTATCAGAGTTAGAACATACAGACATTTGTGCTTTTGAATTAGTTTGCGACCAGCAAGACAAAATGAGGATTATTTTCCGCACGAAATTGTCTTTAACTCTCTCCAGGCGGAGAGTCTATTTATTGTTTCGCCCTCAGGCGTAGTGATTAAATGTAGCGGATGGGAACATGCTGCGTTTTTAGTGACGCCTCTGCTTCTAAGGGCTTCCCTTGGGTGTCAAGTCTATTTTTGTCATCTAGGATCAAATCAAAGAAATTCATATATGGTTATGGTTATGGAAGCCCCGGTATCACTGCAAACGAATTTAAAATCCATAATCGCTCAACCGCCCGTGCCAGAGGAATCGCCTAATTAACATCTCATCGAATATCCAAACAAAGAAAGGCAGTTGCAGTCCCCATCGTGGCAAACACAGCACAGGTCAAAAGACATAAGGCGTATTAAAGCACCGACAGTGAACGCATCTGAACTGTCCTTAGTCATACGATATCATCATTCATCGTAATCAATCTGAATATAGAAACACCATCCGGATGAATATATATATATATATATATATATATATATATATATATATATATATATATATATATAAAGGTAAAGTTGAATTTGTGTCTTAGCATGCGAGTTTTCACCCATATGTGCTCGGCCGCCTATCCAGAAATGTTCAGAGACTTCAGGATAGTATAGCTTGAAGCATCGAAACTCACGATGCGAGCCGGCATTCCTCACTTTCCCAGAGTACTACCCTGGTACCCATTTCTGCCGACGGCTGGGTCGACCGCGGGGGTATTTTTTTTTTCAACCACGAGTACAATTCACACTGTTTCCATCGGGAATCGAACACGGGTTGTCCGAACGTCGGTAGACCAGTCGGGTGGTTTTCCCAATTAAGCTACATGGAGACCATGAAGATGCGATTTCTCAGAAGAATGTTGAAAGTCCCATAGACAGCTAAAAGGCCAAATGAAGTCAAAGAGGCCAAAACACAAAAAGGGAGCTCCTAAAAGGCATCAGGAAGAAATGATCAACATTTTTCGAGCATATTATGATAAGAAAAAAGTTGCAATACTTGGTTACAACTGGGAAATACAGGGAAAGAGAGACCGCACGGACGACAAAGAGAGAAGATACTGGATAGCCTGGTGTCATGGCATGGAAAACAGTCAACAACAGAACTGAAATGATGCACAGTGGTTAGATAATTTTTGAAGAATATGATCGCAGACGCCAAACGGTATGACACATGATGATGATGCATTATATTTCATCATTCTTTCTTTCTATCGATACACATTTCTCCAACTTAACGTTCTTTCTCTCTCTCTCTCTCTCTCTCTCTCTCTCTCTCTCCTCTTTCTCTCTCTCTCTCTCTCTCTATATATATATATATATATATATATATATATATATACATTATTATTTCTCTTTCTTCTGCATCTACCTCTTTTCTTCCCGTTATCAATTACTTCCTTTTCTTCAATCTGTCTATCTGTTTCCTCTACTCTTCTCTTTCTATTTCTTTTCACATTCTTACTATCCAGTTAGATTTATTTTTTATTTTATCACACTTTCATTCTCAAGTCTGTTCTCTTCTCCTTACCTCATCTCTCTTCCTCTCTCTCTCTCTTCCTCTCTCCCCCTCTCTCTCACTCACTCTCTCTTTCTCTTCCTCATTACGATTTCTCACTCTTAATCTCGAAATCCCTCCAACTATTTCTCCTGTTCTGCCCTTGACCTTCCCAAACACCATTTCCCTCTTTTCACTCCCCGTCTCACTCCCTCTATTTCACTCTCTGTCTCACTCCCTCTATTTCACTCCCCGCCTCCTTTTTTCACTCCCTGTCTTATTTCATCTATTAAAACACACCCCCCGTCCTCTTTTTCTCTCCCATATATTCCCCTCTCTCTCTGTCTCTCCCTCACGTTCAGTACATGTAACCCACATTCTTTATTCATCCCATCTCTCTCTGTCTCTCCCTCACGTTCAGTACATGTAACCCACCTTCTTTATTCATCCCCTCTCTCTGTCTCTCCCTCACGTTCAGTACATGTAACCCACATTCTTTATTCATCCCCTCTCTCTGTCTCTGCCTCACGTTCAGTACATGTGACCCACATTCTTTATTCATCCCCTCTCTCTGTCTCTCCCTCACGTTCAGTACATGTAACCCACATTCTTTATTCATCCCCTCTCTCTGTCTCTCCCTCACGTTCAGTACATGTAACCCACATTCTTTCTTCATCCCCTCTCTCTGTCTCTCCCTCACGTTCAGTACATGTAACCCACATTCTTTATTCATCCCCTCTCTCTGTCTCTCCCTCACGTTCAGTACATGTAACCCACATTCTTTCTTCATCCCCTCTCTCTGTCTCTCCCTCACGTTCAGTACATGTAACCCACATTCTTTATTCATCCCCTCTCTCTGTCTCTCCCTCACGCTCAGTACATGTAACCCACATTCTTTATTCATCCCCTCTCTCCCTGTCTCTCCCTCACGTTCAGTACATGTAACCCACATTCTTTATTCATCCCCCTCTCTGTCTCTCCCTCACGCTCAGTACATGTAACCCACATTCTTTATTCATCCCCTCTCTCCCTGTCTCTCCCTCACGTTCAGTACATGTAACCCACATTCTTTATTCATCCCCTCTCTCTGTCTCTCCCTCACGTTCAGTACATGTAACCCACATTCTTTATTCATCCCCTCACTCTGTCTCTCCCTCACGTTCATTACATGTAACCCACATTCTTTATTCATCCCCTCTCTCTCTGTTACCCCCCCCCCCACGTTCAGTACATGTAACCCACATTCTTTATCCATCCCCTCTCTCTGTCTTTCTCTTCTCCCGTCTCTCACCCCCGTTATTCTCTCGCTCTCTCCGCCTTTCTTTCCATCCAACTCCTACGTTCTTTCCCTCCACGACTCCCTCCAAGCCATCTGTCATCTATCCCCCCCCATCCTCAATCCCCTTCCCCCTCCCCTAAATCACAAAATACATACAACTCTTAAATAAACACTTTATTCTAATGAGGCTCTTTCTAAACATCCGAGAAATTAAACAAAACCAACAGATCAACAGAGCCAAGAGAATCGAAAAGTCAAACTTTGAGACCAAAACCATCCGATTTCGTTTGCCCCTTCATCAAACAGCAAACGACAGGACTTCCAGATATACACCAGACAATGTTAGTAACAAATTTGGAATTCCGTAAGAAAACACCGCAAAGCTGTTTGAGATCGGAGTTATGGTTCCTAGTCGCGAGGACTTAATCCAGATTAATGTCCCTTTGTTGAAGTCATTTGTCAAGGAAGTTGAAAATAGATTTCAGGGCATGACAACCGAAGGATATTCTGAAATAGAAAAATAGAAATTGTATAGTACCCTGTCATGAGTTGTTGATGTTTTGTTAAAAGAGTTTTAGAGCTTTATTATCTAAATAATTGTCTTGACAATGAAATGGAGAGAGAGAGAGAGAGAGAGAGATAGAGAGAGAGAGAGAGAGTGAGCGAGCGCTATTATTACTTAACTAAATATTTAATCATTTTCTGTTCCTCCCTCTTTATCTATATTACTACCCAGATATATGTAAATGTACGTCTAGTAGAGGTATTTCTCCTAATTTTATTTGGTTATTGCCAACTGCATTAATTCTCATAATCTTGGTCTTATATATATATATATATATATTAATTTTCAGTCATTTCATTTTATCCTGCATCTGTTGATGGTTGTGTGATAGGAGAGCTATGTCATCAGCAAAGTCTAAATCATCAAGTTGTTTGGTCAGTGACCACTGGATTCCATTTCTGTTGTTTTGAGTTATTTTCATAATCCAATCTATGGCCAGTAGAAAGAGAAATGGAGACAGAAGGCATCCTTGCCTTACTCCTGTTCTTATTTCAAATGCTTCTGTAAGCTGTCCTTCATGCACCACACTACATTTCGTTCCTTCATACATTGTTTTTATCAGGTTAATAAACTTTATGGGGATTCTGTAATGACTCAGCAACTTCCAAAGCATTCTTCTGTCTAAACTATCAAATGCCTTTTCGTAATCTATGAATCCAATATAAAGTGGGGATTTTAGTTCTAAACTTTGTTCAACTATTATACGTAGAGTAGTTATTTGATCAGCACATGATCTGTTCTTCCTAAAACCTGCTTGTTCATCTCTCAAATGTTTCTCTATGGCCTCTTTTAGTCTCTCCAGAATGATTCTGCTTAATATTCTTCCTGGCACTGATAGTAGCATAATTCCCCTATAATTTGTGCACTCCTGTAAACTTCCTTTCTTTGGTAGTTTGATCATATAACCTTCTTTCCAGTCTTTAGGTATTTCTTACCTCTCCCAAATGTTATCTAATAGATTATGTAGCATCTTGGTAGAGGTGTTAATATCTGCTTTGATGGCTTCCGAAGGAATTTTAGCTGGTTCTGTGGCTTTACCATTTGTTAATAGTTTGATGGCTTTCATTATTTCTTCTTTGCTTGGTTTTCCACAGTTAACGTGTAACTCTTCTTCTGCTGGTAGTATATCTGGAGTATTATTTGAGCCGGGTCTGTTCAAAAGTTCTTCAAAGTGCTCTTTCCATCTTTCCATTTGTTCCCTTATATTACTAAGCAGATTTCCTTTCTTATCTTTAATAAAGGCATTGATCTGTTTGTATTTTCCACTTAATTTCGTTGTGCTGTTGTACAGTTCTTTCATATTCCCTTTATTTGCTGCTTCCTCTGCCTCCTTTGCTAGTTCATCTATATATTTCCTCTTATCCCTTTTAATGCATCTTCTCACTTCTGTGTTCACCTCTGGGTAAGCTTCCTGCGTCTTGGCGTTATTACTTCTCGTTTTGCTTTTATTTATGTCTGCTTTATTGTTCTTTCTTTCTTTAATTTTATCCAGGGTCTCTGCTGTCATCCATGCCTTATTCTGCGTTCTATTTTCCCTAGTGTTTCTTCTCATGTCTCTTTCCATATATCTTTTACCTGTTTCCAATGATCCTCTATATTTATTGTATTTTCTAGTTGTTGGAGGACTTGGTATTTGTTTGATATTGTGACTGCAAATTGTGTCTTTAATTCCTTGTTCTTTAAGAAACCCTACATTGAAATAATTTCTATCCTTATTCGTTGTAGTATATCTTTTTAGTTTAAGTTTAAGTTTAAGTTTGGCTAACAGAAGATGATCAGAAGCTACATCTGCCCCTCTATATACTTTTACATCCTGTAAGGATGACTTAAACTTATTATTAATACATATGTGATCAATTTGATTTTCCGTTCTATGATCTGGTGACACCCATGTAGCTTTGTGTATTCTTTTATGTTGGAATATTGTTCCTCCTAGGCTCACTTGATTAAGGGCGCAGAAATTCACAAATATCTCTCCATTCTTGTTTATATCTCCTTGTCCATGTTTTCCCATAATCTCTTCGAAGCCACTGTTGTCTGATCCTACTTTAGCATTTAGGTCTCCCATCTAGATTATAACATCCTTGGCTCATCTTGCATCCATCTGATATTGTAGCTGTTTACAGAATTCATTTTTAACTAAATCATCCTTTTCATTGATTGGTGCATAGCATTAGATAATGTGTAATTTTATTTTGTTTTTGTTGTTTTAAATGTTGCTCTCGTTATTCTTGGCCCTACTGCTTCCCATTCTATTAGTGCCTTCTGTACATTCCTTGATAACATTATAGCTACCCCTTCACTATGTTGTGCTCTAGGTTCCTGGTGTCCTGATGTTAAAATCATCTCTCCTGTATTTAGTTTTATTCTTTCCGTTCCCAGCCATTTTGTTTCACACATTCGCAGAATATCTATTTTATAAATTCTCATTTCTGCTGCTACCTGTGCAACTTTTTCGTGTCCGATACCCGCTGGAAGCGGTGTGATTTGCGGTTGTAAAAAAAAGTACCCCCGCGGTCGACCCAGCCACTGTCAGAAATGGGTACTAGAGTATTACACTGGGAAGGTGAGGAATGCTGCCTCGCATGATGAATTTCGATGCTTCAACCGACACTATCCAGAAGTCTCCGAACACTTTTGGATCAGCAGCCAAGCACATATGGGTGGAAACTCGCGTGATAAGACGCCGATTCATGTCTCGTTCTTGACCTTGACCTGTTTCAAAAAGAGTAACATCAAAAGATGGACGTTCTTTCGTTCGCTTTCGTCAGCTTTGACATCTGACGAAGTCCCACCCACTCAATTTTGTGGGACTGAATTTTGCGTGTAAAGTCTGTTTTTATCCCATTACAGGATGCCCCTCGCCATGCAGGCAGATTTACTCCGACTTCAGAGGTACTAATTTTTAGGGAATTAGTAAAACCCAGGTGTCCTCGCCAGGTTACGAACCCCGGCTGTTGCCGTGGTAAGCCAACCGCCTATCGATTGCGCTAACCGGACACCCAAAAGATGGACAAGGGAACCTATGACATTCTGCAACCATCAAGGCAAGAGACAGAGTTGAATAGCGCTCCGTGGTAGCCAACCTTCGATGGGGAGACGGCACTCAATGATGATGATGATGATGATTTCAAAACTCAAAAGTTATCAAGAGTACACTAAAATATCTTTAACAAACAGCTGTGTAAAAGAAAAAAAATCAACTAGAGAAGATTATGGAAAAGTCCTATACAGCGATGGAAACCATTTATTTGTACGGCACACACGTGTTTGGAGATCACCGGAAGTAAAGCTTCCAGATCCAGCAGCGCTTAAAATACCCAGTAAAACATTTTGTGGGTGGGTTTTTAGTTATTCCGGTGTTGGCGCATCAAGCCCAGGGCGTCATGAACACTCGCAATATATCGAATTCTCCAAAAATGAGTTGCGCCAGAAATAAGTCAGACATTTTCTAACGGATCTACTGACTTTTAAAAGGATCTGGACCCATACCACCCATACAATGTTGGGAATAATGTATGCACTACCAATAATATGGAAGTTTGAAACCAAAATTATGGTTTGATTGCATTTTTTGTTCTCATTATCTTTCCCTTTTGGCAAAAGTTCAAACGATAGAGAGGACGTCTTCAACATTGCCTTACTGAATTATTTGTTAACTCTTTCCTTACGGAAGCTTTTGATCAATGTATCGTAAGATTTCAGAGAAAACTTTTTTCAGGGCTTTTAGAATTAATCGACATATTGATCTAACATATAACATATTATATATGAATTTTTAGATAGTTGAACAAGGTATTAGATTTTATCAATACCAAGATGATATAAGAAATGTAAAAATACTATGATTTGATGGCGGTACACACTAATTAAACTGGGAGTGGCGTACTATACGGCTAAACGTACGGAAAGAGTTAAACAGAAAGAGATATTCATTTTCTATGAAAAATGCGAGTCATTTCTAAGAATCTGGAATTCCCAGAATATATTTCGTATTCGATTGATTTCCAAAACACGTACATTCAGTGATTTAGTGCTAATCCGCGTCTGGTGGCAAAATATTCTTGCCAATTTGGTAACTAAAGAAAAGAAGAAAGAAATAAAAAATAACCTCTACAGAGATGAAATGTGTTAGACGAATGACAGGAAACAGCCTGAGAGATAAGATCAGAAATGAAGAACTGAGAAAAAAGCTAGGAATAATTCCCGACATAGAATATATAAAGAAGCAACATATAAAATGGTTTGGCCACGTGGCTTAGCAGAAAGATTAAAACACAACACAACGAGCCTTCAATAAACGTCGGGAGAACGCAGACGCAAGGCGGACCAAGAAAAAGGTGGCTTGATGGAATATTAGAAACACTAGGAATCAACAGCAGAGGCGAAAAGAAGTGCAAAAGAGTGCAAATTACATCTCCCCTCGACGCTGAAAGGCAAATAAGGAAGGAAAGAAAAAGAAGATGATGATGAAGCATCCGTTTAGTCATGCTGGCAGTTAGTTCTCGTCAACATCAATAGCAATACAAGCTTCGTTACGTAGCTATTGAACATTTGTCTAACCAGTGCACTGATTCTGTCTTGTAGTAATTCCGAATAACTTAAAGAGGAACAAATCTGATCAGTTAATATTATTTAATTTGGTCTCGTCAACGCCAAACTGGCATTCTCTTCACGCAATCAATACTGTTATCATCTGTTCTACTTAATCTATCCAATCAGGCACACGGAACTAATCATGTAATTATCACGATGTTGGTGTGGGTATTTGCAATATGGCCTCACGAAATAATCAGTTCCTGGCTAAGACAATGATTACTTTAACTGTCGTTTGATTGACAGCCAGTACTTGTGTTATCATTTGCCGATGTTAAGACAAGGGTCTTGAAAGCTTCGGCAATAGTTTAGACACGAGATTTGACATGCGGGGGGGGGGGGGGGGGGGGTGGAAGAAGGTAAGGGGACCAGAGAAGGGATAGCGGAATCATTGATATCCCATAATCGTTGTTGTCTCTGGTAGGATCTCAGCAGGAGATGGTTTATGGGGGAGGGGGTGATTCTCTCAGTTTCGGAATCTTGGGAGAAAACCATAGTTATGTGAAGGGTTTTGGGGAAAAAAGTGTTGTATTAACAATTATAGTAATAATGGTAGCAGTAGTTGTTGTTTAAGTAATCGTAGTAGTTGTAATGGTAATAGTAGTAGTATGATTAGTAGTTGTAGAAGTAGCAGTAATGTGAGTTGTAGTAGTAGTGTGATTAGTAGTAGTAGATGTTGTAGTAGCGTGAGTAGTAGTAGTAGTAGTAGTAGTGTGAGTAGTAGTAGTAGTAGTAGTAGTGTGAGTAGTCGTAGTAGTAGTAGTAGTAGTAGTAGTAGTAGTAGTAGTAGTGGTAGTAGTAGTAGTTGTTGTAGTAATTGTAGTATCGTGAGTAGTAGTAGTAGTAGTAGTAGTGTGAGTAGTAGTAGTAGTAGTAGTAGTAGTAGTGTGAGTAGTAGTAGTAGTAGCAGTAGTAGTAGTGTGAGTAGTCGTAGTAGTAGTAGTAGTAGTAGCAGTAGTAGTAGTGTGAGTAGTCGTAGTAGTAGTAGTAGTAGTAGTGTGAGTAGTCGTAGTAGTAGTAGTAGCAGTAGTAGTAGTAGTAGTAGCAGTAGTAGTAGTGTGAGTAGTCGTAGTAGTAGTAGTAGTAGTAGCAGTAGTAGTAGTAGTAGTAGTAGTAGTAGTAGTAGTAGTAGTGTGAGTAGTCGTAGTAGTAGTAGTAGTAGTAGTAGTAGTAGTAGTAGTAGCAGTAGTAGTTAACAACAACCATGCGAAGTTAACATCCATCATGAAAAGTTAATATTCACCATGAAAAGCTAACAACTGCCATGAAAAGTTAACAACCACCATGAAAAGTTAACAACCACCATGAAAAGTTAACAACCACCATGAAAAGCTTACCACTGCCATGAAAAGTTAACAACCGTCACGAGAAGTTAACAACCACCATGAAAAGTTAACAGCCACCATAAAAAGTTAACAACCATCATGAAAAGCTAACAACCACCACAAAAAGTTTAACATCCACCATGCGAAGTTATAACATCCATCATGCAAAGTTAACATCCACCATGAAAAGTTAACAACCACCATGAAAAGTTAACAACCACCATGAAAAGCTAACCACTGCCATGAAAAGTTAACAACCGTCATGAAAAGCTAACCACTGCCATGAAAAGTTAACAACCGTCATGAAAAGCTAACAACCACCATAAAAAGTTAACATCCACCACACGAAGTTATAACATCCATCATGCAAAGTTAACATCTAACAGTTTGTTCTAGCAGTTTTCTTTTAAAGATATTTTATCAAATCTCGCCATCTGTCTCTGTTCTGTGCAAGCAGTTCTATCTCATTGAGGGAGCCGATTCCTGCTGCTCTTGCCTCTCTCATCAATGTTCTTCTCAGTGTCTCCCTGGGTCTTCCTCTTTTTCTTTTACCTGTTGTTTCCCATATGAGGGCTTGCTTTGCTATTCGATTATTATCTCTTCTCATCACATGTCCAACGTATGACCATCGTCTTTTCTTTATTACTGACGATATTAGTGGTTGATTGGCGATTTCTCTAATTTCCTCGTTTGTTTTGAATTCGTTCCACGCTATACCAAGTATTTTCCTTAGACATTTATTTTCGAATGCGTTCAACTTTGTTTCTATATCTCTTGTTGTTTTCCAGCTTTCACACGCATACGTAAGGGTTGATAGTACATTTGATTTGAATAGCCTAAGTTTGTGTTTGTGCTGATGAGTTTTGATTTCCACAACTTTTCAAGGCTTCTGAAAGACATTGCTGCTTTAGCCATTCTGATTCTAATTTCTTTGCTCGTATCCCCTTCTCGATCAATGTGACTTCCAAGATAGATAAAGTGATCGATCTCTTCTACTGGTTTGTTTTCCATGTATATTTTGTCACAAAAATGATAAGATTTTAAAAAAAATGATGATAACAATAACAACAGTAATAACTATACGTAAATAAATAATAATAAAGAAATAGTAACGAAATAATAGGAACGATAATGTTACCTGCAGCAGGAAATAAGTGAAATAAGGGAGATCACTGTGAAATAACACAAAGTGAAGAAAAGAGTAATGGGTGAGCTGGAAATATAACAAATAGATCGAAGATTGCAGGAAGAATGTGGAGATGGAAAGATATAAAAAATACGGGACATTGTAACAATAAAGTAGAATAATGAGGGTTCAAGTATCTCGCTGGTTACGTTAGTTAATTATTTTGTCTGAGGCCGAAGACATGTAAGACAGAAGCTATAGCTGTATATGACTGACGATTCAAAGCTATCTTCTTGTCTTGCTCTGGTTCTTATGTCGTTAACTGAGCAAGTCGTTCACTGAACAAGTCATTAACCGAGGAAGTCGTTAACTGAACAAGTCGTAAACTGAGCAAGTCGTAAACTGAGCAAGTCATAAACTGAGCAAGTCGTAAACTGAGCAAGTCGTTAACTGAACAAGTCGTAAACTGAGCAAGTCGTAAACTGAGCAAGTCGTTAACTGAACAAGTCGTAAACTGAGCAAGTCGTAAACTGAGCAAGTCGTTAACTGAACAAGTCGTAAACTGAACAAGTCGTAAACTGAGCAAGTCGTTAACTGAACAAGTCGTAAACTGAGCAAGTCGTTAACTGAGCAAGTCGTAAACTGAGCAAGTCGTTAACTGAACAAGTTGTAAATTGAGCAAGTCGTTAACTGAACAAGTCGTAAACTGAGCCCTTTCTGTTAAGTGTTCTGCGTATATTTTCTTTGAGTTCTCGTTGTTTTCTTTTGCCACAACTTTTCATTTTGTTCCGGTTTTTTTTTTAGTTGCACATATTTTAAAAATTGTTACGTAGAATCAGTCTTAACATATGGATGTGAATCATCGACAATAGGACAACAGACAAGAAAATCACTGGAGTCTGTAGAAATGTGGTTTTACAGAAGAATGTTGAGAATACTATGGATAGCTAAGAAGAGTAATGAAAACGTTCTGAAAGAGGCCAAAGCATAAAGCTAATTTCTAATATTGGAAAGTAAAATCATTTTTTTGGCTGTGTAATGAGAAGGGAACAGTTAGAATATATTGTAACAACCGGGAAAGTTGAGGGACGAAGAGATGGAGGAAAGCAAAGAGCAAAAATACCAGACAGCTTAAGAGAATGGCTTAGCAGAAGGTAAACAACAGAAATGATAAATAACTGTCGAGATCGAAAGTTGTGGAGAGACATGATCACCTATACCAGCTTGTGCTTGTTTTAAAAGGGGGAGGGGGGAGGGCGCGGCGCGTTGGGAGGGGAGGTAATTGAAAAGATAATCTAATTTCACTTCTGGTCCGACGATAACCGTGCTAGGATCGAATGAAGTTTTCTTCTGAGTTATCTCCTTTGATTTGGAATTGCTACTAAATATAGATTTCATGGTGTAGATATGGTCATAGCTATTACACGTAGATCACAACCCGACGTACTAACAATGTCTTGACATGGATTCATGTAGCCAATAATCACAGACTATCATTTTACTTATTAAAGTTTATTTGATAGTCGTTTGTTCAAGTAAAGTATAGTCGGTTATCAAAATTAATATTCTTAATCAGGATGCGCTCAAGAGGTTAACACCGTTGTTTATTTGTGACATCTCATAGCACATATTGTCTGGGACATTTCCAATTCTATCTTTCATTTTATCGAATATTAAAAAACGTCTTGCTTTATACTTGCTATTCTATAACTATGTCTTGATTTATTTAATGCTATTCTGAATCAACTCACTGTTGTTGTCTGGAGCACAAAACTTCTGAATCTAACTTGAAACACTTCTCAACTAAACTATGTCTTCCTGACTGACCTATATCTGTATTTTCCTTCTACATCTCTATCGGATACAAACTAACTGTGTTGACGTCCATAACTATTAAAAAAAAAACTCACTTCTACCTTCAGGCAGTTTTGACCGAAGCCGGACTCAGCTCGTCTATCTTACATTTTCTAAACTCGAACTTCCCTCAACTCTTCTCTACTTACTTTATAAATGCATGAGGTTAAATATCTGTCTCATTTGCATAATTTATTGGCGTTGTCTCTGCTTAGTTATCTCTCAGCCAATGGGTGAATGCGAACTTCAACTTTAGATGACTTTTGTGCCAACATTTTTTTTTCAAAACAAAAATACCCCATCTTGACACTTGGAAAATTTATGAGTTTAAAAAATAATGCTCACAATAACTCTAAGAGTGACATCTCTCACACAAACTTAACCTACCCCCGAGTTTGTTCATCAACCTAACTCCTGGACATATGATGGTCAAGTCAAGTTGACATCTATTCATCCACCTTTTCAATAACAGCTAAAATGTTTCCTTCCCAAAACGTGCTATGTTAATCGATGTCTGTGCTATAAATACTGCTATCACATACTTAACTTAATTGTAACCACTAAACTATCCGACCCAAGCTATATTTCTATCCCCCATTACGTGATCTATTCTACCCTAGACTATATACTATTACACAATCATTTACATCGTTCACCCTTAAATTGTTGTTAATCAGGCTTAGATGTTCTTTGTCGCTTTTTGCAAAAGCGGCGATATCAACGCCTTTCACCCTAACACATCCGACGTCAACATGGCATTTTTAGGGACGGTGTTGACTTCCCGCATCGATCCCTACTTCATCGATCAAACTTATTGATCTGTTTGAAAGGTTATCACGTGAAAATAAGGCTTGAAATAGGATCTTGACCATTTCTGGTTCTCTGAATATGACGCCATCATGCAACAATTAATCACCATCATGCATCAATTAATCCCCATCATGCAGCATAATAATAAACAGGACAAATCTGAAACAAGTGCAACGCGTCAAATACTTGGGCACAATAATAACATCAGATGGAAGATGCACCACAGAAATAAAAAGCAGAATAGCTCAGGCCAAAATAGCATTTCAGAAAGTGGAAAAAACGTCTTATGCAGCAAGTCTATGTCAATAGAAGTGAGAAAGAGAGTTCATCGGTGCTATATAGAGCCAATTCCAACATATGGAAGCGAATCATGGAAAGTAGACAAACAAATGAAAAGATGATTAGAGGCTAAAGAGATGGGATTTCTCAGAAGAATGTTAAAAGTTCCCTGGACAGTTAAAAAGACCAATGAGGAAATTCTCAAAGAGGCCAACACGAAAAGCGAGTTCCAAAAAAAAAAAAAACATCAGAAAGAAACAAGCAACATTTTTCTGGCACATCTTGAGAAGCTGAAAGTTGGAATATTTTGTTACAACTAGCAAAATACAGGGAAAGAGATATCGCGGACGACAAAGAAAGAAAAAAGCTTTGTGTCAAGCATGGAAAACAGTCAACAACAGAACTGATACGATGCACTGTGGATAGAAGATTATGGAGAGACATGATCGATTACGCTAACGGGTATAACACATGATGATGATGATGAAAATGACGTAAGCAATCAACTATAAAATCGGATCGATATTCAGTCCACGCATTACTATTAAGCATCTTCAAGTCAACAGTAATAATAATAATTATTATTATTATTATTATTGCAACTGTTACTAGAAAAAAAAGCGAAGCAGCAGGTAGAAAAAAAATACTTCTCCACTATTATTTTCCAATCGGGAAAAATATTTCCAGGAAAATTATTGAAGTAATATGAACTGCAATCACGTGATCACATGAGGCGTATGACATTCCCGCCTTCACAGAAATCCTGACATCCGTTTCCAGTGCGCCATCGCGAGAATCTCAAAACGAGTCTGGGATATTGGTGACGTTAACACTGTTGTCATGGACGGGTCTAATTTGTAGAAGACTTACGCTAGCGTCTGTAGTTACCCATCACATTCTGTCGACTTTTCAATTTCTGTTCGAGCCACGAACATAAGAGTGTTGATGTATGCACAAAAAACCGAATTAAAAAAAAAAAAAGAAACGGCCAGAAAGATGAGCAGTATTGAAGCAGGATTTTATTTATAAATTTTAATTTTCAGCGCCAAAGTCGTGGGAGGGTGTAAAAGTCTGATCAGGAGTAGGGAAATGTAAATGTAGTCCCATAGTGACAAAAGCAATTTTTGTATGCGTTCGCGATCTTTCACTTCTAGTGAAGTCCCTAGAGACTAAGAACTGAATTTTGCGTATTAATCCGTTTTTTCCTGGTAGCCGTCTACACAGGGGTCCCTCGCCGCACAGGCAGATAAGTCTGTCTTCGGAGGTACTCATATTATTTTCCGTCGATGAGTAATTGACGTTTCAAGCCGGGCCTCGCTGCTGAGACTAGGGGTGGTTGCCGCAGAGAGAAATCATAAATAAAAATGACATCTGGTGTAGCCGAGATTTCAACTCACAACCTCTCTATCTCGAGATCGTCGTCTTGCCTCTAGACCAATCAGTCCCCCATATAAACAAATAAAAAGACTATTGGAGAACACAAAATTGGTATTCTCAGAAGAATGTTAAGAGTTCCCTAGAAAGCTAAAAAAGACCAAAGAGGTCATTCACAAAAAGGGAGCTGCTAAAATATATCAGAAAGATGTATCAGAAGCAATCGACATTTTTCTGGCACATCATGAGAGAAGGAGAGTTCCGAGATTGTCCATGATTCACAACCGTAGGTTCTTCTACTTTCGTTCCTCATTGAAGGCTTGTTTTTATTTTTCTGCCTTATAACGTGCCCACACCATTTCATATGTTGTCTCTTTATTAAAGGGAGCTTAAATTATTCCCAGCTTTTTCTCAGTTCCTCATTTCTGATATTATCACTTAGGTTGTCTCCTGCCATTCGTCTAACACATTTCATCTCAGTAGAGGTTATTTTTCTTATTGTTCTTGCATCTAGGGTCCAGGTCTGGCATTGGTAGTACAACGTTGGGATGAAGATTAAATGTAGGTTGGTATTGTAAAACATTCTCAGAGTAGTTGTAATGTTACTGTCATCTTGGTATTGCGTCATATGTACTTCGTGTAATTTATTTATTGTGTAGAAAGAAGGTTCGATAATTAACGGAAATCTTTCCCATGTATCTGTAATACCGGAAAAGTTCAGTCCCCTTAGTAGATTCTTGACTGACAAGAAGATTTCTCCATTTTGCAAGATTTATGAATCTTCTAAGTGGAGCACGTTTAGCCATGCGGCTAAATCCACTGTTTCGCTGGCTAAAGTTCCAGGTTTGTTCGAAACCCGCGGTAGACAGAAAGGATTTTTTTCTATCGAGGGTGAATTAAAAATCTTGAGTCTCACACGTCGTGGCGACTGCTTTGACCAAGCGGCCTTTATCCCTCTGGTTCTATCGTGAGCCCCCCGACATACACCAGCAATGGTACTATGTGTCGTACCGTTAGTTTTTTTTAATGAATATTCTTCACAGACCACACTGAGTCGTGTCCACAATGTATGACACGGCGTCCACTGTTCTCTACCAAGTTGGGTTTACTCTGTTTCTCCTTCACCCCGTAATCCACAGGCGTACCCAACATATGCAGCTTCACCGTCTCCCTTTCTTTTCTCTCTTCACTTCCTCTTGTACGTGTGCAGCTGTCGAGGGAGATACAAAATTTTGGTTTTCGTCCTTTTTGGCTGCTTACTCATTGACTCATCGTCTCCCTTTCTTTTCTTTCTTCACTTCCTCTTGTCGATGTTCGGGTGTCGAGGGAGATACAAAGTTCTGGATCACACCATTTTTGTCGCTCACTCATTGACTCGCCGTCTCCTGATATTAAAAAAGTAGTAAAGCACCCCCGTCACGCCAAGTGACGTATAGGGAATATGGTGTTAGTGACCATAAATTTTACAGACCTTCGGCTCATGCTTTTTGGGGTAATGTGGTCGGTATTACGCCCGTGTCGCTTTACTTTCCCAGAAAAAAAAATGCGGTACCCATTTAAGGTTGGGTGAAACCGGAAGCCGTCGGTTGGGATCGAACCCTACCCCTTGTCCTTTGTAGTCCAGCTCACTAACCACTGAGCTATGGCGTCTCTCTCCTGATATTGAACAATGATAAAGATCCCGGAGCGACCGCTTACTCCCAGAACCGTGTAGCCCTTCTCCACGCCCCTGCATCCTGCTCTCAAATTCCATCAACACTTTGGGAATTCTTTTTCTCCCCATTTAAATGGGATTAATACCCTCAGAACCCATAGTCATGCTGGCAATAATTGATGTGCCAGGAAATCCTTAGAAATTTGAGCCAATTTCTTTTTCAACTCGAAAATATTGTCTTCTTTGTTTAGAGGTCAAGAAATTATATTTTATTTTCTCTTGACAGATGTCCAAATATTACAATTTTGACATAACTTCCATCTTGATATCAAAGGGTTTGTGTTAACGGATATTTTTGGGGGGATATTTATATTTACAATAATCGAGAAAATCCACAAATAAAATTTAAAAAATAAAAAAGCCCCATCATGACAAGCGGCGTATAGGGAATATGGTGTTCTTCCCCCTCTTCTTCTATCCTTCCTCTGCTGCCGTTGGCGTCGAGGGGAGAAACAATCTGCGATTCTTTGCTCTTCTGTTGGCCTCTTCTGGTGTTATCCCTCCTAGTGACTCTAGTATTCCCTTTATCCATCTCTTTCTCGGTCTTCCTCTTAATCTGGTGTTAGTGACCATAAATTTTACAAACCTTCGGTACATGATTTTTATGGAAATGTGATCGGTATTACGCCTGTACCGCTTTACTTTCACATAACTAAATCCGGTACCCATTTGGTTGGTTGCGTTCGCCCGATGACTAAAGTATTCTAGAGTGTCGTGGTAGACTAGAATATTCCTCTTCATCATCCGCCCTTACAAGGACGTAGTGGACGTGTCTGCGTTGTGTTGTGGTTTGCAGTATAACTGTTATATTTGCTCCTTTCGGCCCAATACATCCGACTTCAGCACGACATTTTTGAGTACCGGGTTGTATTCCCTATTCGATCTATGCACGCTTGACCAGACTAGACAGGTTAGTCTGTTACTGGAGTCACCACGGAGAGGTGGAGCAGGGTCTGGATGGTTTTGGTTCACCGATCCTGGCGCAAGCCATCAACTGTGGGTCGCTGACAATTTCCAGCTCTGGTGCTGGGAGGCGCGCCTTCGCCTCCGTACCCATTTAAGGCTGGGTGAACCCGGAAGCGGTCGGTTGGGATCGAGCCCTTCCTCTTGTTCTTTGTAGCCCAGCTCACTAACCGCTGAGCTATCACGGCCCCCAAACTCCACAAATAAACAACAGAAAACACAAAGGACCATAGACAGCCTGAAGCAAGGTGGAACTTGTACTCCTAGATAAAGTGCTTTATTACGAGAAATATGCATTTGAGCACACTGCCAACTAAGCAACCACTAGTGTTAATCCTTGCTGTCATTTGGCGTGTTGAACAACATGTTCAATTTTGGGAAACAAGTGGTGGTGTGTAACATAGACTCCAACATAGTGTGATGATAGCTCTACAAAAAAGGACAATACAAAGCATTTTACGTTGCGGCCTAGATGCGGATTTATTCAGAGAGGCGATAGTCTCAGACATCAAGTATAAAAATAATATATTAAAAATTATATGGTGCTGCGAGTATAGATAAGAAAACTGGACCAACACAAACATACAATGATGTGAAGATATAGTCTACCTCATGTTCTGAAGTAATAAAACTAATACTACATATAAGGAAGAGATGAAACGATAAGAAAACATGTAAGGAGAATGTACTATATCACATGTATAGCAGTACAACAAAATTGACAATCACAAAGATACAGACTTTCATTAATGGATGCTTACGCAGAATAAAAGGATGGAAATGGCAGGACAAAATCACTAACATAGAATTATGGAAATGTACCAGTCAAATACCAGTGGGTAAAGAGATACAGCGAAGACGATGGCGATGGATAGGACACACACTGCGGAAGCCAACTGAGAGTATTACACATTAGGCCCTTTTTTGGAATCCCCAGGGGAAAAGATAAAGAGGAAGACCAAAGAATTTTTGGAGAAGACAGATAGAAGCAGAGATGAAGATGATGGGGAAGACATGGAATAATCTTAAAAGAAATTAGCAAAAAACAGAACGACTTGGAAAGTGTTTGTTGAAGACCTATGCTCCACAGGGAGCTGAAAGATACAAGAAGTGAAAAGGAAGACGCAATAGCTCAGCGGTTAGTGAACTGGACTACAAAGGACACGAGTTCGTTTTCGATCCTGACCGACGGCTTCCGGGTTCACCCAGACTTAAATGGCTACTGGATTTTTTTTTCTGGGAAAGTAAAGCGGCACGGGCGTAATACCGACTACATTACCCAAAAGATCATGTGCTGAAGGTCTGTAAAAATTAAATTATGATCACTAACACCATATTCCCTACACGTCATTTGGCGTGGCGGGGCTCTTTACTTTTATACCACAGAGAGAGCGAGAGAGAGAGAGAGAGAGAGAGCGAGAGAGAGAGAGAGAGAGAGAGAGAGATGGAACCTTGTGTTTATTTGCTTGTTCAGTCTTCCTTTCAGGACAGTGCAATTGTGTTTTAAAAAGAAAGAAAAAAAAATTGAAATTAAATACAATCTAATCAGTGATCAGTCACTAATGGATCATAGGGTATCATCAAAGTCTATAAATAGTTCTGACGCGTCCAGAGAAAGTTAAACAGAAAAGGTGAGGGAGAACACAAAGAAAACATTTACGAACTGAAGAAACAGAACCGAGAAACAGCCGAAGAACAGTAATTAAAAAGGTAATCATTACCCAATAATGGTAATTTAGATAAAAGATAATTTTAACAACAATATAAAAAAAACTCTTGACATCATTACCCCATTATAGGGGTCTGGCGGGGGTGGGTTGTGGGGGATGGGGGGGTCATGCAGGACCGGAGAATAAAGGCCGCTTGTTCTGATCTGTCGACGCGAAGTGTTCAGGTCTCAGTTTTTATTTCACCCCAGACAGAAAACAAAACTTGCGATCCGCCTTGTCCTGGTTCTCCATCAACAAGAAAACGTAGAAGAAGAAAAGAAGAAAAAAACAATAAGACAAAGATGTGGAAAAACAAAAAAGATGGAGAACAAAAAGACAAAGAAAAAAAAGAAACACGAACCTTCAAATGTAGAAGGATTAAAAGAGACAATTGAGTGTGTTAAAAAAGCACACTGAAGAGCAAAACCTCTATCTAAATATGCAGAAAGCGAAGATAATGTCCAGTGGCAAAATAAAAAGAGCAACCGAAAATCATCATCAGGAGTGAAGATTATGAAATTGTAACAAACTATGGATATATGGGATCTGTAGTAACTAACAATGGAGACTGTCAGAAGGAGATCAAAAGAAGATTAGCAATACCAACACAATAATTAAATACGTTGAAGAACACGTGGCACAATACTAGCCAGGCAGAAACATGTTTAATTACTAAGGACATATATATCTTCCCGTTAGCAACATATGGTTGTGAATCATGGACAATCTCGCAAACAGCAGACAAGAAAATCAATTAATTTGAAACAAAATGTTACAGGAAAGATTTTAAAAATACTTTGATAATTAAAAAGAGCAGTGAAGACATTCTAAAAGATTTAAACACTAAAAACGAACAGGCTTATAAACACCATTCTACAGAGGAAATTAAAATAATATGGTCACTTCAAAAGACACAGCGGGCTGGAAGAAGAAGGTTCAAGACATCAAGGAGAACTTGAATATGGCAACAGAAGTGGGAGACCTGGCCAGAGAGAGAGAGAGAAGGATTCATTCCGTCGTGCTATGATGAATGTAACGTTCTGTGGGAGATCTAGCTAGAGACAGATATTCTTTCAGACGGGCTGTGGTGAATGCAACGTTCTGTGGGAGATATGGCTAGAGACAGAGATTCTTTCAGACGGGCTGTGGTGAATGCAACGTTCTGTGGGAGATATGGCTAGAGACAGAGATTCTTTCAGACGGGCTGTGGTGAATGCAACGTTCTGTGGGAGATATGGCTAGAGACAAAGATTCTTTCAGACAGGCTGTGGGGAATGCAACGTTCTGTGGGAGGTCTGGCTAGAGACAGAGATTCTTTCAGACGGGCTGTACTGAATGCAACGTTCTGTGGGAGATCTGGCTACAAACAGATATTCTTTCAAACAGGCTGTGGTTACTGCAACGTTCTGTGGGAGGTCTGGCTAGAGACAAAGATTCTTTCAGACGGGCTGTGGTGAATACAACGTTCTGTGGGAGATCTGGCTACAAACAGAGATTCTTTCAAACAGGCTGTGGTTACTGCAACGTTCTGTGGGAGATCTGGCTAGAGACAGAGATTCTTTCAGACGGGCTGTGGTTACTGCAACGTTCTGTGGGAGATCTGGCTAGAGACAAAGATTCTTTCAGACGGGCTGTGGTGAATGCAACGTTCTGTGGGAGATCTGGCTGCAAACAAAGATTCTTTCAGACAGGCTGTGATGAATGCAACGTTCTGTGGGAGATCTAGCTAGAGACGGAGATTCTTTCAGACGAACTGTGGTGAATGCAACGTTCTGTGGGAGATCTGGCTAGAGACAAATATTCTTTCAGACGAACTGTGGTGAATATAACGATCTGCAAAGGGACATGCATTCTGATGGTGATGACGAACCTTTTTCGGAAATGAGCTTTGGAAGGAATGCATCAATAAAGCAAACATAGATTCACGAATAGATTCATATGAAAGAATGTGAGTAGATATTGCAAACAGAACACGGAAGGAAAAAGCAGGGGAACACAATGATAAAAAATATCTTGGCTTTGTCAATGTTGTTAAGGGAAATAATCCGAGAACAGTGTTTGCAACGATCTTCCTTAACGCTCCTAAATCATTTTTTAAACAAAAATCTGGCTCAGCGATATCATCCGAAACGATAACAGAACGAGGGGTTTTTTTTACCCCCGAACCACGAGTAGCAATCTGTGACGCAAATTCTGGCTCAATCGTCTGCATTAGTGTGCCAGCAGCCATGATGTATTTGTATTTTGATGGATGTCTGTTTGTAGAGATGTAAAAAAAAATTAATAACATTTCATAATCTTCTTCGGTAAAATCTTAATGTAAAAATAATGATTCAACATCTTAGTGAAATTGATGAACACGCGTTGAATCTGATTTTCTCTTATATCAAATTTTTGATCGTAGCAAAACAAAAAAAAAAAAAAAAAGGCAAACAAACAATCAAAAAATGAAGGAATCCATAATTTATAACTGACAAAAAACTTAAATGAGAAAAATCTTGACATGTCAGAAATGATATTTAACTTTGATTTTGAGCTCTTTTAAGAAAACGATTACATTTAATTGACTGGTCACTTTTCTTATGTAGCAATAATGTTAACATTTTAACAAATATGTTAGGGTAAAGGTTGGGATGAAATGGTTGATGTAGCTACCGCTGAATCAATTAATGTTGAATCTAATGATGATATGAATTGTTTGATTCTCATTGTTGATTTGTTTTAAGATTGGCGCCTGAATGTGAGCAAACAGCAATGAAAAGAGAAGATGTAGACACAATTCCGTGCATCTTTATCATCATCATCATCATCATCATCATCATCCTCACCACCATAATCATATTACCAATTCCACCACCATCATCATCATCATCCTCACCACTATAATCATATTACCACTTCCACGACCACCACCATCATCATCATCATCCTCACCACCATAATCATATTACCACTTCCACCACCATCATCATCATCATCCTCACCACCATAATCATATTACCACTTCCACCACCATCATCATCATCATCATCATCATCATCATCCTCACCACCATAATCATATTACCACTTCCACCACCACCATCATCATCATCATCCTCACCACCATAATCATATTACCACTTCCACCACCATCATCATCATCATCATCCTCACCACCATAATCATATTACCACTTCCACCACCATCATCATCATCATCATCATCATCATCCTCACCACCATAATCATATTACCACTTCCACCACCATCATCATCATCATCATCATCCTCACCACTATAATCATATTACCACTTCCACCACCACCACCATCATCATCATCATCATCATCCTCACCACCATAATCATATTACCACTTCCACCACCATCATCATCACCAACATCATCATCATCATCATCCTCACCACCATAATCATATTACCACTTCCACCACCATCATCATCACCACCACCATCATCATCATCATCATCCTCACCACCATAATCATATTACCACTTCCACCACCATCATCATCATCATCATCATCCTCACCACCATAATCATATTACCACTTCCACCACCATCATCATCATCAACACCATCTTCATCAAACCCATTATCATCACAATCATCATTATTACCAAGATGATCTTTACCATTATCATCATCATCATCATGACCAACATCATCATCATCATCAAGTATCGGGCCTCCTGGCGTAGGAGATCATGTCTCTCCACAACTTTCGATCTCGGCAGCTATTTATCATTTCTGTTGTTGACCTTCTGCCAAGCCATTCTCTTAAGCTGTCTGTTATTTTTTCTCTTTGCTTCCCTCTATCTCTTCGTCCCTCAATTTTTTCCAGTTGTTAAAATATATTCCAGTTGTTCTCTTCTCATTACATGGCCAAAAAATGATGATTTTTTCTTCCTAATATTGGAAATTAGCTCTCTTTTTGCTTTGACCTCTCTCAGAACATCTTCATTACTCTTCTTAGCTGTCCATGGTACTCTCAACTGATTTTGTATTTTCTGTAAAACCACATTTCTACAGACTCCAGTGAATTTCTTGTTTGTTGTCCTATTGTCCATGATTCGCATACATATGTTAAGACTGGCTCTACATAACATTTAAGAACTCTTTCTTTTGTTTATATTGTCAAAAATGGATTGCATAGTATCTTCCTCATTTTTTGGAAAGTTGCTTTTGCCTGAGCCATTCTGCATCTCACCCCTTTTGTACATCTTCCGTCTGAGGTTAACAAAGTTCCCAAATATTTAAATTCATTTACCTGTTTTAATATTGTTCCACTTGTCTTTATTGTGTACTGAGGTGATGCCTTTTTCTTTATTGTTACCATTACCTCTGTCTTTTTGCTATTAAGGCTGAGTCCTTTATTTTTACTTTCCTTCACTATAATGTCAAAGATTTCTTGTAACTCATTTTCACTGTTAGCGATTAAGACTGTATCATCAGCATGCCTTAGCTTATTTATTTTCTATCTGTCTATCTGTCTGTCTGTCTGTCTGTCTGTCTGTCTGTCTGTCTGTCTGTCTGTCTGTCTGTCTGTCTGTCTGTCTGTCTGTCTGTCTGTCTGTCTGTCTGTCTGTCTGTCTGTCTGTCTGTCTGTCTGTCTGTCTGTCTGTCTGTCTGTCTGTCTGTCTGTCTGTCTGTCTGTCTATCTATTGACCTTTCGAGCCGTAGCCGGCCCATAGGGCGTAGACCAAGATACTCCTTCTCTTATCTGAATTTTTGTTCTAGCAGTTTTCAGTTTTCAATTCTTTTAAAAATATTTGGCGATTTTAAATCTCGCCATTTGTCTCTGTTCTGTGCAAGCAGTTCTATCTCATTGAGGGAGCCAATTCCTGCTGCTCTTGCCTCTCTCAGCAATGTTCTTCTCAGTGTCTCTCTGGGTCTTCCTCTTTTCCTATTACCTGTTGTTTCCCACATGAGAACTTGCTTTGCTATTCGGTTATTATCTCTTCTCATCACATGTCCAACATGTGACCATCGTCTTTTCTTTATTGCTGAAGAAATTAGTGGTTGATTGGCGATTTCTCTAATTTCCTCGTTTGTTTTGAATTCGTTCCACGCTATACCAAGTATTTTCCTTAGACATTTATTTTCGAATGCGTTCATCTTTGTTTCAATATCTCTTGTTGTTTTCCAGCTTTCACACGCATACGTAAGGGTTGATAGTACATTTGATTTGAATAGTCTGTGTTTGTGCTGATGAGTTTTTTATTTATGTGTTTCCGGTTGTTTCTAAAATGGAGGAATTATTTGTCTCCGGCTTGGTATAGAACCGCTGATCAGAGGTTTAACAAGCTGCTATCGTAAAAACGATGTTGTTAATGAAACGTAGACCTGATACAGAATGTGTAAATTAGCAGTAGATAGTAGTGATAGTTTTTTCGGCCCTAAAACAACAACAAAAATAAGATTCTGGAATGTGCGAACAATGGCCGCGCCGACGAAACATGCACAGGTCGCGAGCGAGATGGATAGATACGATCTAGATATTTTAGGATTAAGCGAAATGCGCTGGCTTGGAACAGGTAGGAGATCTGTTATTTATATTATGACCTCCAATTGTTATTCCAGGCATGTCCCTTATGGATCTTAAAACAAACTCACTATAAATATTAAACAAATCTGGTGACCTTCACCATTATCACTGTCATCATCATCATCATCATCATCATGACCAACAACTTCACCATTATTACTTTCATCATCACCATATTGACCAACAGCTTCACCATTATCACTTTCATCATCACCATATTGACCAACTGCTTCACCACTATCACTATCTTCATCACCACAATCATCAAAACCTTCACCATTACCACTGTCATCATAATCATCATGACCAACGTCTTCACCATTATCACTATCATAATCACCATGACCATCATCGTCATCACCATCATCATCATCATTATCACCATCACCATGAACATCGTCATCACCAGTATCATTGTCGTCATAATCGTAATAATTATCACCACCATCCTCATCATCATGACCACTATCATCATCATCATCATTATTATCATCATTATCATCACCATGAACATTGTCATTATCATCATAGCGACAGCACTACCTTCATTCACCTGCGCCGAATCCGTATAGCCTTCGTAGTTAAACAACCAAACAACATATATAAACAACATGTATAAACAACATATATAAACAACATGTATAAACAACATATATAAACAACAAAACAACATATATAAACAACATGTATAAACAACATATATAAACAACATATGTAAACAACATATATAAACAACAAAACAACATATATAAACAACATATATAAACAACAAAACAGCATATATAAACAACATATATAAACAACCAAACAACATATATAAACAACAAAACAACATATATAAACAACATATATCAACAACCAAACAACATATATAAACAACATATATAAACAACCAAACAACATATATAAACAACATTTATAAACAACCAAACAGCATATATAAACAACCAAACAACATATATAAACAACATATATAAACAACCAAACAACATATACATGTATAAACAACATATATAAACAACCAAACAACATATATAAACAATCAAACAACATATATAAACAACCAAACAACATATATAAACAACAAAACAACATATATAAACAACCAAACAACATATATAAACAACATATATAAACAACCAAACAACATATATAAACAACATATATAAACAACATATATAAACAACCAAACAACATATATAAACAACATATATAAACAACCAAACAACATATATAAACAACCAAACAACATATATAAACAACCAAACAACATATATAAACAACATATATAAACAACCAAACAACATATATAAACAACAAAACAACATATATAGACAACAAAACAACATATATAGACAACAAAACAACATATATAAACAACCAAACAACATATATAAGCAACATATATAAACAACCACACAACATATATAAACAACCAAACAGCATATATAGACAACAAAACAACATATATAGACAACAAAACAACATATATAGACAACAAAACAACATATATAGACAAAAAAACAATATATATAAACAACCAAACAACATATATAAACAACCAAACAACTTATATAGACAACAAAACCACATATATAGACAACAAAACAACATATATAGACAACAAAACAACATATATAAACAACAAAACAACATATATAGACAACAAAACAACATATATAGACAACAAAACAACATATATAGACAACAAAACAACATATATAAACAACCAAACAACATATATAAACAACATATATAAACAACCAAACAACATATATAAACAACATATATAAACAACATATAAACAACCAAACAACATATATAAACAACCAAACAACATATATAAACAACCAAACAACATATATAAACAACATATATAAACAACCAAACAACATATATAAACAACAAAACAACATATATAAACAACCAAACAACATATGTAAACAACCAAACAACATATATAAACAACCAAACAACATATAAACAACCAAACAACATATATAAACAACCAAACAACATATATAAACAACCAAACAACATATATAAAGAACAAAACAACATATATAAACAACAAAACAACATATATAAACAACAAAACAACATATATAAACAACACATATAAACAACAAAACAACATATATAAACAACATATATAAACAACATATATAAACAACATATATAAACAACAAAACAACATATATAAACAACATATATAAACAACAAAACAACATATATAAACAACAAATATAAACAACAAAACAACATATATAAACAACAAAACAACATATATAGACAACAAAACAACATATATAGACAACAAAACAACATATATAAACAACAAAACAACATATATATAAAAACAAAACAACATATAAAAACAACAAAACAACTGATTTTGCCCATCTTGAATGCGGGCCTTGCGATTCTTCACCATACAAAGCTTATACTGAAAGAGGAGAAAGACGAAGAGCGAGAGGCAGGCCCAAAGTAAAATGGACAGACAAATTAAAAACCCGCTCCAACGACATCAAAAACAGAAGACTGAAAACATAATTTTCTATCTCCTTGGACACCCGAATAGGTTCAAGAGAAATAAATAATGAAAGAAAAGACAGAAAGAAAGAAAGAAAGAAAGAAAGAAAGAAAGAAAGAAAGAAAGAAAGAAAAAAAGAAAAGTAAAGAAAAGAAAAGAAAAGAAAAGAAAAGAAAGAAAGAAAGAAAGAAAGAAAGAAAGAAAGAAAGAAAGAAAGAACGAAAGAAGGAAAGAAAGAAAGAAAGAAAGAAAGACAGAAAGAAAGAATAGTAAAATTCTCAGAGTGCCCATGTCTGGTCCATATGTTCTGCCACACCCTCCATTGCTCTCCATACATTTCTCAAAGGGCCACCACTCCTTTATCTCCTTTAACACAAAAGTCTCTTCTTGTAGCATAGATTAATTTCTTGATAAGATTGTGACGTATTTCACAGTCTCTGAGTACAAAAAAGACAAACAAATGAAAAGACGATTAGAGGCCACAGAGATGGGATTTCTCAGAAGAATGTTGAAAGTTCCCTGGACAGCTAAAAATACCAATGAGAAAGTTCTCAAAGAGGCCAACACAAAAAGGGAGCTCTTTTAAAACATCAGAAAGAAGCAATCAACATTTTTTGGGCACATCATGAGAAGAGGAAAGTTGGAATACTTGGTTACAACTGGCAAAATACAAGGAAAGAGAGATCGCGGACGACAAAGAGAGAAAATATTGGATAGCTTGGTGTCATGGCATAGAAAACAGTCAACAACAGAACTCATACGATGCACTGTGGATAGAAGATTGTGGAAGGACATGATCGCCAACGCCAACCGGTACGGCACATGATGATAATGAGTAAAAAAAACCTCGTCCACGCCTCGGGCGTGACGTATAAGGATTACGATGATGGTGTCCATATTGGTTCAAACACCAATACATATTAATGTAATGTGGTCAAAACTACATCAGGCCGCCTTTCTTTCACACACGCACACACAATCTTGGATATTCACAAAAGGCTGTGAAAAATTGGAAGCCGATTGGTCATCAGTTTAAACTTGATCACTCTGTGATCACTTGTCACCAGTTTGCAAGCCACTGTACTTTTGTGTCAGCGATTTCATGTTGTAGAAAGTTCTATAGAGATGGCAACAATCTCATTTTGTAGAAAGTTCTATAGAGATGGCAACAATTTCATTTTGTAGAAAGTTCTATAGAGATGGCAACAATTTCATTTTGTAGAAAGTTCTATAGAGATAGTAAAAGTTTCATTTTGTAGAAAGTTCTATAGAGATAGTAAAAGTTTCATTTTGTAGAAATTTCTATAGAGATAGTAAAAGTTTCATTTTGTAGAAAGTTCTATAGAGATAGTAAAAGTTTCATTTGGTAGAAATTTCTATAGAGATAGTAAAAGTTTCATTTTGTAGAAAGTTCTATAGAGATAGTAAAAGTTTCATTTTGTAGAAAGTTCTATAGAGATAGTAAAAGTTTCATTTTGTAGAAAGTTCAACAGAGATAGTAAAAGTTTCATTTTGTAGAAAGTTCTAAAGAGATGGCAACAATTTCATTTTGTAGAAAGTTCTATAGAGATAGTAAAAGTTTCATTTTGTAGAAAGTTCTAAAGAGATAGTAAAAGTTTCATTTTGTAGAAATTTCTACAGAGATAGTAAAAGTTTCATTTTGTAGAAAGTTCTATAGAGATAGTAAAAGTTTCATTTTGTAGAAAGTTCTAAAGAGATGGCAACAATTTCATTTTGTAGAAAGTTCTATAGAGATAGTAAAAGTTTCATTTTGTAGAAAGTTCAACAGAGATAGTAAAAGTTTCATTTTGTAGAAAGTTCTAAAGAGATGGCAACAATTTCATTTTGTAGAAAGTTCTATAGAGATAGTAAAAGTTTCATTTTGTAGAAAGTTCTAAAGAGATAGTAAAAGTTTCATTTTGTAGAAATTTCTATAGAGATAGTAAAAGTTTCATTTTGTAGAAAGTTCTATAGAGATAGTAAAAGTTTCATTTTGTAGAAAGTTCTAAAGAGATGGCAACAATTTCATTTTGTAGAAAGTTCTAAAGAGATAGTAAAAGTTTCATTTTGTAGAAAGTTCTAAAGAGATAGTAAAAGTTTCATTTTGTAGAAAGTTCTAAAGAGATAGTAAAAGTTTCATTTTGTAGAAAGTTCTATAGAGATAGTAAAAGTTTCATTTTGTAGAAAGTTCTAAAGAGATGGCAACAATTTCATTTTGTAGAAAGTTCTAAAGAGATAGTAAAAGTTTCATTTTGTAGAAAGTTCTATAGAGATAGTAAAAGTTTCATTTTGTACAAATAATTAAAGGTTTTTGTCTGTAGAATGTTCTCTCATTATACAATAATTTGACGGCGGTGTCCCAAATATTTGAAAGTTCTTAATCTCGGCAGGCTCGTTACGATTATACATCCGTTGATCAACTACAACTGCCCTGTACCATGGACAATTACAGCTAAAGTTTCGAGACATGGACTTGAAGCAATAACAAAGAAAGCAACAGCCAAAAAAAGAAGAGATAAAAAAGAAAGATTATTCCTTTTTTCTTTCTTCACTTCCTCTTGTACCCGGGTGTCGATGAAGATAACAAAGTTCTGGTTCTCGTTCTATGTGGTGGCATCACTCATTTGTTAATTGAAGTTGTTGTAACGTTTCTTTGATGTTGTTTCTCCATCTTACTCTGGGTCTGCCTCTTGCTCTTCTCTTGTCTCCTCTTTTAATATGTCCAAAAAAGAACAGAAAAGGAAAAAAGAAGATTTAGGACAAGAAATAGATTGTGAAAATAACGGTTATGAGCGGTAATACAACGCAGAAATGGGAAGATAATTGCTGCAACAAATAGACCCTCATTTCTTCAAATTAAACTCAAGAAATGGGAAGATAATTGCTGCAACAAATAGACCCTCATCTCTTCAAATTAAACTCAAGAAATGGGAAGATAATTGCTGCAACAAATAGACCCTCATCTCTTCAAATTAAACTCAAGAAATGGGAAGATAATTGCTGCAACAAATAGACCTCATCTCTTCAAATTAAACTCAAGAAATGGGAAGATAATTGCTCCAACAAATAGACTCTCATCTCTTCAAATTAAACTCAAGAAATGGGAAGATAATTTCTGCAACAAATAGACTGTCATCTCTTCAAATTAAACTCAAGAAATGAGAAGATAATTGCTGCAACAAATAGACCATCATCTCTTAAAATTAAACTCAAGAAATGGGAAGATAATTGCTGCAACAAATAGACCCTCATTTCTTCAAATTAAACTCAAAAAATGGGAAGATAATTGCTGCAACAAATAGACCCTCATCTCTTCAAATTAAACTCAAAAAATGGGAAGAAACTGCAGAGATGTCACCAGCCTTGAGCTGACGAACGTTTTCTTCGAACTTATTAATAGTGACGTCTAGATAACGTCTGGAAGAAGAAGAAAAGATGAAGCAGAAGAATATGAGGAAGAGAAATGCATGATGATGATGTTATATTAACTGATTTCAAATTAACCACGGCAGATTATTCTTTGCAATTTCTTCCTTTCTGCCTCTGAACACTCCTCTAACATGCCATTAAAAGCCGTTATCTCTCACGCATGCTTCATTACGCACGGAGATAACATGTCCATGAGCTGTATTAAAAAATGGTGATTGTTATTTGAAAGCGCGTAATATAAATACAGAAATGCGCAAACTGTCTTCTATTGATATTGCGTGCGTGTTTCTAATTTAAGTTTGATTTGTATCACTCCGCTGACATAACTGGTCTCAATTCCGCGAAGAAGAAATAGTTCGTGTTCTTGTGAAATAGAACCACCTTCAGTGCATTTGAGCAAAGCCATTTTGGCATATGTTAACTCTGGCGACATCTCCCATGACATGCCAGGTATTTTCTGCTTTTATGGCTAATTTAGAATGGGATTCTGAACTCTCTTGTAAAATGTTTTTTTTTAATCTTCGATGTTTCAGTTCTATAACAAGATCGTCTTGTCTTGCAACTTGGTGTCAACAATATTCAGTCTCCACACGACTGCTTAAATAAGAGAAAAGAACAGACAATTGGAGCCTTTAATATGTGGATTTATTAGGTGATCATCATCATCAAGTACCGGGCCTGCTGGCGTAGGTGATCATGTCTCCCAACAACTTTCGATCTCGACAGTTATTTATCATTTATGTTGATGACCTTCTGCCAAGCCATTCTTTTAAGCTGTCTGGTATCTTTTCTCTTTGATTCCTTCTATCTCTTCATCCCTCAATTTTTCCAGTTGTCACAATAAATATATTCCAGCTGTTTTCTTTTCAAAACATGACCAAAAAATGATGATTGTTTCTTCCTAATATTGGATATTAGCTCTCTTTTTGATTTGGTCTCTTTCAGAACATTTTCATTACTCTTCTTTGCTGTGTTTGGTACTCTCAACATTCTTTTGTAAAACCGCATTTCTACAGCCTCCAATCATTTTCTTGTATGTTGTCCTATTGTCCATGATTCACATCCATATGTAAGACTAGCTCTACATAATATTTAAGAACACTTATTCTTGTTTCTATTGTCAAAAATGGATTGCATTTATCTTCCTCATTTTTTGGAAAGCTGCTTTTGCATGAGCCATTCTGCATCTCACCTCTTCTGTCCATCTATAGGGGATATATAATAATAAATAAATATGGAGAATTGGGGGAGCCGCGATAGCTCAGTGGTTAGTGATCTGGACTACCACGGACAAGGGGTAGGGTTCGATCCCAACCGACGGCTTCCGGGTTCACCCAGCACTTAAATGGGTACCGGATTTTTTTCTGGGAAAGTAAAGCAGCACGGTCGTAATACCGACCACATTACCCCAAAAATCATGTGCTGAAGGTCTGTAAAATATAGGGTCACTAACACCATATTTCCCTATACGTCACTTGGCGTGACGGAGGTACTTGACTTACTTATGGAGAATTGGGTGGAAGTAAAAGAAGAGAAACAAAGAAGTTTTGTATCAGGTGAAAATGAAGAAATAACTACTTAACACAATTTGGAAAAAAGAACTAAAATATTTTGGACATGTGAAGAGATGCCCTTCTAAAAGTCATCTTGGAAGGGAATGTACAAAACAGAAGAGGCAGATGCAGACTAATGTGGACTTATAACATCAAATGGTGGCCAGGTGAACCAATGACAACGTGCATCATAATGCACCATAAAGACAAGGGGCAGAGTAAAATAGCACTCTATGGTAGGTAACATTCGATGTGGAGACGGCACACAATGAATGAATGGTCGCTTCATGGTAGCCAACCTTCGATGTGGAGACGGCACCAAATGAATGAATGTCGCTCCATGGTAGCCAACCTTCGATGTGGAGACGGCACCAAATGAATGAATGTCGCTCCATGGTAGCCAACCTTCGATGTGGAGACGGCACCAAATGAATGAATGTCGCTCCATGGTAGCCAACCTTCGATGTGGAGACGGCACCAAATGAATGAATGTCGCTCCATGGTAGCCAACCTTCGATGTGGAGACGGCACCAAATGAATGAATGTCGCTTCATGGTAGCCAACCTTCGATGTGGAGACGGCACCAAATGAATGAATGTCGCTTCATGGTAGCCAACCTTCGATGTGGAGACGGCACCAAATGAATGAATGTCGCTCCATGGTAGCCAACCTTCGATGTGGAGACGGCACCAAATGAATGAATGTCGCTCCATGGTAGCCAACCTTCGATGTGGAGATAGCACCAAATGAATGAATGTCGCTCCATGGTAGCCAACCTTCGATGTGGAGACAGCACCCAATGAATGAATGGTCGCTTCATGGTAGCCAACCTTCGATGTGGAGACAGCACCCAATAAATGAATGGTCGCTTCATGGTAGCCAACCTTCGATGTGGAGACAGCACCCAATAAATGAATGGTCGCTTCATGGTAGCCAACCTTCGATGTGGAGACAGCACCCAATAAATGAATGGTCGCTTCATGGTAGCCAACCTTCGATGTGGAGACAGCACCCAATGAATGAATGGTCGCACCATGGTAGCCAACCTTCGATGTGGAGACAGCACCCAATGAATGAATGGTCGCACCATGGTAGCCAACCTTCGATGTGGAGACAGCACCCAATGAATGAATGGTCGCACCATGGTAGCCAACCTTCGATGTGGAGACAGCACCCAATGAATGAATGGTCGCTTCATGGTAGCCAACCTTCGATGTGGAGACAGCACCCAATGAATGAATGGTCGCACCATGGTAGCCAACCTTCAATGTGGAGACAGCACCCAATGTATGAATGGTCGCACCATGGTAGCCAACCTTCGATGTGGAGACAGCACCCAATGAATGAATGGTCGCACCATGGTAGCCAACCTTCGATGTGGAGACAGCACCCAATGTATGAATGGTCGCACCATGGTAGCCAACCTTCGATGTGGAGACAGCACCCAATGTATGAATGGTCGCACCATGGTAGCCAACCTTCGATGTGGAGATAGCACCCAATCTATCTATCTTTCGTTCGCCTGAAGCATTGTCTATATCTGCAATGTCGTTTCCTGTATAAATGTTACTGTCTTTTGTAATTCTTGCAGTGGCCCATATAGTTTTGTCTGTAGTGTTGTATCTATGGGCCAATGGATTTTCCTCAGTCTACTATATTCAGTGCAGTCTTGAAGTATGTGTTCAGCAGTCTGGGGCGCCTGTCCACATGTACAAGTAGTTGAGGTGCCGATCTTGAATTTTGTATACATGTGACTATGGAGTCGATTGTGTCCTGTTCTGAGACGTATAATGATAACTTGTTCATATCTATTCATATTATAAAAGGCATCCTGATTTGGGGCTTGTGGTCCTCTGATTGATTTGATTATCTGTTTCTTATGATGGTATGTAACAGGTGTATCTAGTTGTGTGCCTGTTGAACCTTCCTTTGCCAACTGATCTGCTTTCTCATTTCCTGGTATTCCACAGTGAGATGGGATCCACTGCAGGGCAACCCTGTGGTGCTTGCAGAGTTCAGTCAATAAGGTCTGCAAATGTGGTAATTTTCTGGATTGTAGTGCCTGGAGTACTGATCTTGCATCTGTCAAAAACACTACAGGCTGTGGGCTAAGATTAATGTTCAGCAGTTTTTCTATTGCTAACTTTATTGCTTGTATTTCTGCATCATAATTGTGACAATATTTCCCTGTTGCTATTTTATTCATATCCCTAGTGTTATTTGGGTATTCTATATATGCACCTGCTCCTCCATTTTTTACTGCATTCTGTGCTGATCCATCTGTATACACACGAATCCATAGGTCTTGTGGGTATTCTTCATCCAGGAAACTGAGAGTTATTGTTTTTCGCTGTAGACTATTCTGTTCCTCTTTATCAACTATTCCTTTCACTTCTGTCCGTATTTGAACTGATAATCCTGATTCCTCTGTCCAGGGAGTCTGTTCTGGTATGGGCAGTAGGGGGTTAACAGCTCTTGGCATGTCTGGTGTTTGTCTACTAATACGCTTGGCTTGGTGGATAAAACTGCTTCTCTTAAGTCGTCCCAATGCAAGATTTTGGAATCGGTCCTTCATTGGATGTCTCGGCATGCAAGCAAATTTTTCTGCCTGTATCAGCACCTTTGTGTCCCTCCGTTCTCTCAGTGCTGGTATCCTCCACAATTTCTCCATCTCTAATATTGGTGTTGATTTCATTGCTCCTGTGATGACCCTAAGTGCCTGGTTTTGTACTTTATCCAGTTCTTGAAGTGTGGTGTTTGATGCTGAACACCATGCAGATGATCCATATTCTAAATGTGGGCGTATACTCTGTTGGTAAACTTTACGGAGTATTTTCCCACTCGCACCCCACGTAGTTCCACACAGCTTTCTTAGAATAGCCAATTTTCTCCTTGCTTTTTGGGTTGCCTTATTTATCTGCTGTTTCCAAGATAGTTTGTTATCAAATGTAACTCCGAGATACGTAGCCTGTATGTCTTCTTTCACAGGCTCATTGTTTATATAGATGGCTCCTGCTTTTTGTTTTGGGGAAAGAGTGAAAAGTGTAGTACTGCATTTGTCTGTATTGATGCTGATACACCATCTATTTGTCCATGAATTCAGTGCATTCATAGCTCTTTGTAACAATTTGGAGGCCACTGTTGCATACTCCTCTGTGCACCACATTACCAAGTCATCTGCATACATTGCCACTTTGATACCATGTGGTAGTTCAGTAACTAGGTCATTGATGTAGATCAGAAAAAGTGTTGGAGATAGTACCCCTCCTTGTGGAACGCCCTGGCGCAGTAAGACCTTCTTACTCTTAAGACCATCCAGTTGCACTCTGGCTCTCCTGTTATGCAGGTATGCTTTGACCCATTTGTACATCCTGCCATTTACTCCATAATTTCTCAGTTTCTTCAAAAGCCCTTCCTTCCATACCTTATCAAATGCTTTCTTTAGGTCTATCCATGCTGCTAGTACCAGTTTCTTTTCTTGAAACGCATCCTCAATTTCCTGGGAAAGATAGGTTGCCTGATCTTCGGTAGAGTAACACTGTCTAAAGCCTGCTTGTTGTGGGACAAGGAGATTTTCACTTTCCAGGTACCACTGCAGTCTGAGATTGATTATACGTTCCATTGTTTTGCACAAACAGCTTGTAAGGCTGATTGGTCTATAGCTGGATGTCATTGAACCATCTTTTCCTGGCTTTAGTAATGGTATCATAATTGCTTCTCTCCATGCCTGTGGCACTTTACCTGTGATCCAGCAAATGTTGTAGATCTGCAGTAGTTTTGCTTTAGCTGCAGTTCCCAAGTTCTTAATCATTTCATTAGACACTCCATCATTACCTGGTGAC
This sequence comes from Megaustenia siamemsis, assembly GCA_032433765.1. Lineage (NCBI taxonomy): Eukaryota > Metazoa > Mollusca > Gastropoda > Stylommatophora > Ariophantidae > Megaustenia > Megaustenia siamemsis. Next base: position 5,918,711 of record JAVIAB010000046.1, read on the forward strand.
TTTTTCATTTTTAATTTGGATATTGCCAGCTCTAGCTCTCTTTGTGTAATGGGTATTTCCATGACTTCATGTGCAGTCTCTTCTTGTCTTGCATTTTGTTGTTTTAGACGGGTCTCTTGACGTTTCTCTAGGCTAATTTCAATATTGTTGTCATTTGCAAAGGAGTCTGCAAAGTGATTTGCTGCATGTTTACCTGTTAGAATGTTTCCATCCTTCTTCAGTGTAATTTTTGTGTTCCTTTCTGTACCCTCATCATTCAGCTGTTTTACAAGCTTCCACACTTTTCTTGTGTCTCGTTCTAGATTCAAGTACTCTGTTTTCTCTTTCCAACTTCTCCGTCTGGCTTGCAGTTTAGCCCATTGAAATTTGGCTTTAGCATGCTGATAGTTATTGTGGTGTTCCTGGCAGGGGTTATTTTCTGCTTGTTTTCGAGATGTTTCCATGTCATTGTGCAGTTGCTCTAGTTCACTATTCCAGTATGGTTTGTAGTGTTTCCGTGCCCCTCTGGGTATTGTTTCACTGGCAGCTTGTATTATTAGTCTACTGAATTCATCAACTATCTTGTTGATGTCTCTGTCTGTATTTAGATCTTTAGTCAGTACACTGGTGTAATGTTGATACATTTTCCAGTCTGCCTTTTTGTAATTCCATCTGGAGAGAGTGCTGCTCTCCCTGACGGCCTCATTTTGCACCACTAAAAAGACAGGTCGGTGGTCGCTGCCTCCAAGTTGTTTCCCAACAATACGTGTGATATTCCAATCCAGGTCTGGTGAATGGAAAGCAAGGTCTGGTGTAGATGTGGTATGCCATGATCTGGAATAGAATGTTGGTGGATCTGTTGCCTGGTTTAATAGTATAAGCCCATTGTCATCCTGCCAATTTTCAAGTTCTTCACCTCTCTTGTCCATATCTTCATAGCCCCAGCTCTGTGAATGGCTGTTAAAGTCTCCACATACAATTATTCTTTCTTTTAATGTAATTGTGTCTAGTGCTAGTGGGCGGTCACTCGGACAGTAGTAGTTTAGTAGATGGAAGTCTGTATTTCCTGTCCTGAGGTGCAGTATTTGATATTCCGCCCCATCCATATACACTTCAATCTGACATGCATTAATGTTGTTCCTTACAAGAGTCAGTATTCCGCCCTTTTGTCTGTTTTTCCTGTCAGATCGGTAGCACTGGTATCCCCTAATCTTCAAGGCTATGTCGTTGTTTAGATGGGTTTCCTGCAAACAGCATATGCTTACTTGTTCTTCATGCAGGATATTTTCTAATTCTATCTTTTTACTGTACCCATCTCTTTTGCTGTTGATGCCTTCAGCATTCCAGTGCATTATTTTGAGTGGTCTTATTTTGGGTTGGCCAGTAACTCTATTCTCTCGCCCCCTGACTCCACAGAGCGATTGAGAAGGACGTCCAGTAATATAGGTTGGGCCCTTTCGAGGCTGAGGGCCCGGCGCTGCACCTGCCTGAGTGTCCATCACAGGGCGAGTGCCATATCGATTTGCAGTTATAGGCATGCTTCCCATTGGCGTGAGTGCGTGGCATCCTGATTTTTGTAGTGCGCCTTTTGGCTGGTTGCCTCCGACTTCAGCACTTAAAATTGCTAGAGCAGACTGTGGTCTTGCACGGGTGTAGGAAGGCCTGGCCAGTCTTGGTTTTCAGTCCCTGGTGACTGTTAAGCCCCATCCCCACGACAAGGAGCTGGCCTTGATGGGGATAGCACCCAATAAATGAATGGTCGCTTCATGGTAGCCAACCTTCGATGTGGAGACAGCACCCAATGAATGAATGGTCGCTTCATGGTAGCCAACCTTCGATGTGGAGACGGCACACAATGAATGAATGGTCGCTTCATGGTAGCCAACCTTCGATGTGGAGACGGCACACAATGAATGAATGGTCGCTTCAAGGTAGCCAATCTTCGATGTGGAGACGGAAACCAATGATTGAATGGTCGCTTCAAGGTAGCCAACCTTCGATGTGGAGACGGAAACCAATGATTGAATGGTCGCTTCATGGTAGCCAACCTTCGATGTGGAGACGGAAACCAATGATTGAATGGTCGCTTCATGGTAGCCAACCTTCGATGTGGAGACGGAAACCAATGATTGAATGGTCGCTTCATGGTAGCCAACCTTCGATGTGGAGACGGAAACCAATGATTGAATGGTCGCTTCATGGTAGCCAATCTTCGATGTGGAGACGGAAACCAATGATTGAATGGTCGCTTCATGGTAGCCAACCTTCGATGTGGAGACGGAAACCAATGATTGAATGGTCGCTTCATGGTAGCCAACCTTCGATGTGGAGACGGAAACCAATGATTGAATGGTCGCTTCATGGTAGCCAACCTTTGATGTGGAGACGGAAACCAATGATTGAATGACCCTCCAAGGCAGCCAACCTTTGATGTGGAGACAACATTCATTGAATGAACAAGCCTGAGTTATTCTGAAGACAGAATTCTAATGTTCGTCTGACATCGTCATCATTCAGTCAGTTTTCGATTCCATATTTTTATTAAGTAAAGTCTTCTTATTTCTCCATCACTGTGGATTAAATATAAACATCAATAAATAAATAAATAAATATAAACATAAACACGTGAATAAATAAATACAGATATAAATACCTGCACTTTCAGGAATCGTCATAATGTGGGTTCATAAAGGAATAGATAAAGCTGAATTTTATCACGGAAGGAATGGTTGAAGACAATCAAGGAAGACATCCGATTAAAAGTACAGAGGATTTTGTCACAGAGGAACTGCTACATCACTTTCATAATGTAACGAGAATGTAACGAGAATGTAACAAGAATGTAACAAGAATGTAACGAGAATGTAACGAGAATGTAACGAGAATGTAACGAGAATGTAACGAGAATGTAACAAGAATGTAACAAGAATGTAACAAGAATGTAACGAGAATGTAACGAGAATGTAACAAGAGTGTAACGAGAATGTAACAAGAATGTAACGAGAATGTAACAAGAGTGTAACAAGAATGTAACGAGAATGTAACAAGAATGTAACAAGAATGTAGCAAGAATGTAACACGAATGTAACAAGAATGTAACAAGAACATAAGAGGGCGACAGAGATATGGAAGAGAGAGTAGGATTAAGAATTTGAGAACTTAAAGCCGGTCAGGAAGCTGAAGTTGTTCTTGTTTGTTTGTGTTTTGAACCCGAACCCTTGAAACTAGTAGACGAGAGCTCTAGCAACTCTGCCATAGAGGACTCGTGTTCAAATATTGCACATTTTAAGCACTTACCCACACAGATCACAATTATATAGGGTTGTCTTTACCCATCCATTAATGTCACAGCATTATTCTGCTCCACAGAGGCGAGAAAGTGACTCCATCAATGCTATATAGAGACCATTCTAACTTATGGAAGCGAGTCATAGACAGTAGACAAACAAACGAAAAGACAAATAGAGGTCACAGAGAAGGGATTTTTCATCAGAATTTTGAGAGTTCCCTGGACAGCTAAAAAGATCAATGAGGACATTCTCAAAGAGGCCAACACAAAAAATGCAGCTCCTAAAAAAACATCAGAAAGAAACAATCAACATTGCTCTGGCACATCATGAGAAGAGGAAAGTTGAAATACTTGGTTACAACTGGCAAAATACAAGGAAAGAGAGATCACTGGTAGACAAAGAGAGAAGATACTAGACAGCATGGTGTCATGGCATGAAAACAGTCAACAACAGAATTGATACGATGTACTGTAGATAGAGAATTCTGGAAGGTCATGATCGCTTACGCCAATCAGTTTGAAAAGTTTTAAAAACTACTACAATTAAGAACTAATGTTTTACCAAACTACTGCCTTATGATTGCTCGCTACCAGCGTCTGTGATGACCCCAAAGGCCATATATATATATATATATATATATATATATATATATATATATATATATATGTATATGTACATGGCGTATAATGATTCTCTTACATTCTCCTTAATGCTCACATTCTAATAATATTATTGTTCTTGTCTCTGTCTTGTCATTGGAGCTTGTTGAAGACAATTTGTTCTACATCCGGTTTGCATCCATCCAAGCAGGTGATTGGATATTGCCAGACATCTGTCGAGCTTTAAGCCCTGCAGTGCGCATGACACAGAAACATTGTCTATACATTTGCATATCATTGTAACTAGACAAAACCAGATCTTGCTGGATCTGGCTTCTATTTGCTGGCGTCAAGAGCCAGATTAAACCGATTTCTTCATTTACATTTCAATCTTACTTTGGCAGTCAGTTTTTTTTTTAATATAAACAAAAGAGAGGACATGTTTTCAAGAAGTGGGACAATATTTCATGTTTACATCTGCAATTATACTTTTCTTCTTCTTCTTAATCATCTGAACTGCAGTCGGAGCTTAGGGCACTCACAAGAAATCTCTACCTATCATAAGGGACTTACAATAGATCTCCACCTATCATAGGGAACTCACAAGAGATCTTCACCTATCACAGGGGACTTACAATAGATCTCCACCTATCATAGGGAACTCACAAGAGATCTTCACCTATCATAGGGGACTTACAAGAGATCTCCACCTATCATGGGGCACTCACAAGAAATCTCTACCTATCATAAGGTACTTACAAGAGATCTCCACCTATCATAGGGCACCCACAAGAGATCTTCACCTATCACAGGGGACTTACAATAGATCTCCACCTATCATAGGGCACCCACAAGAGATCTTCACCTATCATAGGGGACTTACAAGAGATCTCCACCTATCATAGGGCACTCACAAAATATCTCCACCTATCATAGGGCACCCACAAGAGATCTTCACCTATCATAAGGGACTTACAAGAGATCTCCACCTATCATAGGGCACTCACAAGAAATCTCCACCTATCATAAGGGACTTACAAGAGATGGAGGCTAGTTGAACGCCAAATGTTTTCAAGTACATTGAGTGTCTGTACTGACAAGCGGAATCTTACTATCGTGTGTATAATTATATATATATAGTGGAGCCCTGGTATCCGAACACCTCTGTACTCGGAATTCTTACATTTCGAGTAAAATTCAACTTGGTGTTCCAATGTTGCCCCTGAATTTGTCGGCCCCTCTCGATTGTCACGTGGTTCCAGGAATTTAAGTGGCGTTGAAATTATTCTTATTATTTTTAGGGGGAAAGAGATTTTAGTGCGCTTACTTCTCTCTTTGTCTTTCTTTCTTTCTTTCTTTCTTTCTTTCTTTCTTTCTTTCCAATGTTGTTGTGGTCATTGTGTGCGTCAAACTGTGATAATCTAGATAACGATAGTGATAACGTTGTGAGAAATAATCGATGGACACGTAGAAATGGACACGTTATCCAAGGACTTCCGGAAAAATGGCGGCCATTGCCGTAGACCTATTTAGAGAGTAAAAAAGTTAAAAAGTAAAGTACCCCCCGTCACGCCAAGTGGCGTATAGGGAATAAGATGTTAGTGACCATAAATTTTACAGACCTTCAGCACATGATTTTCGGGGTAATGTGGTCGCTATTACGCCCGCGCCGCTTTACTTTCCTAGAAAAATCCGGTACCCATTTAAGGCTGGGTGAACACGGAAGCCGTCGATTGGGATCGAACCCTACCGCTTGTCCTTTGTAGTCCAGTTCACTAACCACTGAGCTATCGCGGCTCCCATTTAGAGAGTGCCAACACTGAATACATTTTTGTTTTGGCTGGTTTCTGTGTGGTCTTTTTCCCGATTTATTCGAGTGAACTGGAGATGGCTGTGATCGCCCTCTTTTCGATGATGTCTATTAGAATTGTCGCCCGTGCAGCCGACTTGGCTCGCACTGGAGCTCGACCTTGCTAGCGTCCGCCAACAGACAATACAAAAACAAAATGGCGGCATGTCGCCCTGTTTTTGCAGAGACTAACGCAGTCATTTAAACCGTTCCGGTTGTTTTGTTTTAAATGTATTTTTATATGTGTGTTTTATATGTGTGCTTTTAATGTGTGTTTTATATGTGTGTTTTATATATGTGTTTTTAATGTGTGTTTTAGATGTGTGTAATATATGTGTGTTTTAGATGTGTGTTTTTAAAAAAAACTTGGGAGTGAGGAAGTGACTGTACACACCTCTATTCAATGGAAATTGTTTTTGATCGTCGCCTGTATAGTTAAGGGCTGCACGGTAGTCGACCTTGTCAACAGAATTCGCATTCGCGCTTTGAGGGGAGCTGTGACATGAGTGGAGCGGATATGGGAAATACCTGACTGCAGGGACACTGATTCCATAAACACAACGGAACAGAGGATATAAGAGGCGGAGCAAAATAAGCGTGTAACTAAATTAGGAAACAAGAAATCAAATGGTTTATTAAACACGATCACCAACAGACAGCTTCCTCCAACGATTATGTCGTTAGAACAGCTGATATAAAGGCACTCTGTGTGGCCCCAAAGGTGATCACTGCCAGCCCGTTAACCTAGCTTGAAAGAAGGACGAAGAATGGGCTTGTAAATTGGTTGCAGTAGCTCGATAGTTATTAACTCCTCCCATATGACAGGGAACAGTTGGCTGTGTTCACTATCGGTGCGGTTTCGCTTTGTGTCTTTTGGCGTGTGCTGAGACTACTATGATGGGGACTACAGTTACCTTTCTTTGTTTGGGAGATGAGATAGTAATTCAGTTGATTCCACTGGCACGGGCGGTTGAGCAATTGTGGATTTTAATTCGTTTGCAGTGATACCGGGGCCTTCCATAACCATAACCATAACTCCTCCCATTCTACATTTCATTCACTTCACTCACTTTTTTCTACTTGTTCCACGCTTGATTTTAAATTCATTCACATCCCGGCATGCATTACCATCAATTCTTTCATGAAATAAATAATCACCTACACACATCAAGGAATCTCCTTTGTTCACAACGAATATACCAACAATGGACAGCTCTTTAATTATTTTCCTACAAATCAAAACACATTTAGCTTCCTAACACACAACGCCCCACCTTGAAACCACACTACCTACCTTCCACACTTTACAAGCGGCCTAAATTACTTTCAGCGCTTGACTATCGTGCTAATCAAACCGCTAGGAAAAGTTTCATTCTAATCAAACCGCTAGGAAAAGTTTCATTCTAATCAAACCAGCACTATCATGAAATTAACCAAGAACGGTAACTCGCGTACAAAGCCCAAGATGTTATTTCGTTGATTAAACTCCCCTTTGTTGTTAATGTAATGACATCTTGCAGTGGTTCCCGAAATGTGTGTCTTGGCTTTTAGGGAGGCCCGGAAGCTGAGGCGCGGAGAAGATATCGTCACATGTATAGTCAGTGGCTAGAAGTAATAAAATAGCACCATCCGCATTGGCTTTATAGTTTGTGTTTTACTATAAACGATCTTCTACAGGAGAGTGTTCATTATGTCGGCATTTATTATATTATATATCCTACATGCGGCAGGAACCCTTGAGGCTCTGTGTGTGAGAGTGGTTCTTGCTGCCGGTTCCTCATATTCCAAATCCGTCTTGCTGCCGGAGCTACTGAGTTTAGTGCTCTACGCACACCGTGAGCTGTGTTTTTCACCCGGATCGTGTTTCGATATATTCAGATTGCTTGCGATGAATGATGATTTCGTATGACGAAGGACAGTTCGCCTGAGTTCACTTTCGATGCGGCTTGGCCTTATGTCTTTTGGCATGTGATATGGCTGCTTTAATGGGATTTGCAGCTGCCTTTCCTTGTTTAGATCCTTCAATGAGGTGAGTTTTAATTCGAATGATTCCACTGACACCGGCCGTTAGTGATTATGGATTTTAATTCATTTGCAGTGATACCGGGACCTTCGACTAACTATAGCTATAACTATCTTATCAGTGAGTTCCTTAAATTAATGTTCATCACCGTCATGGCCTTTACCCGACCTACACTGTGATAAAGAAAGGGCGCTCGGGGTATGGCCTTTACCCGACCTACACTGTGATAAAGAAAGGGCGCTCGGGGTATGGCCTTTACTCGACCTATACCGCGATAAAGACCATAAAGGGCGCTCGGTGTATGGCCTTTACTCGACCTACACTGTGATAAAGACCATAAAGGGCGCTCGGTGTATGGCCTTTACTCGACCTACACTGTGATAAAGACCATGAAGGGCGCTCGGTGTATGGCCTTTACTCGACCTACACTGTGATAAAGACCATGAAGGGCGCTCGGGGTATGGCCTTTACACGACCTATACTGTGATAAAGACCATAAAGGGCGCTCGGTGCATGGCCTTTACACGACCTATACTGTGATAAAGACCATAAAGGGCGCTCGGTGTATGGCCTTTACTCGACCTACACTGTGATAAAGACCATGAGGGCGCTCGGTGTATGGCCTTTACTCGACCTACACTGTGATAAAGACCATGAAGGGCGCTCGGGGTATGGCCTTTACACGACCTATACTGTGATAAAGACCATAAAGGGCGCTCGGTGCATGGCCTTTACACGACCTATACTGTGATAAAGACCATAAAGGGCGCTCGGTGTATGGCCTTTACACGACCTATACTGTGATAAAGACCATAAAGGGCGCTCGGTGTATGGCCTTTACACGACCTATACTGTGATAAAGACCATAAAGGGCGCTCGGTGTATGGCCTTTACACGACCTATACTGTGATAAAGACCATAAAGGGCGCTCGGTGTATGGCCTTTACACGACCTATACTGTGATAAAGACCATAAAGGGCGCTCAGTGAATGGCCATAATGCAAAGTGAGCTCCGGGTTCCAACAATTTTGGAACCACTGACAATGTACCATTCAGTGTTTTCTGAGCATATTTATGCTCATAGAGCCACTCCTGACGATAAAATATGAATTCACAGAGTGCACGGTTTTATTAATCTTCTATTTAGGGGTACTGGTTAGACTAGAGACAGAGGGGTTGTGGGTTCAAATCCCGGCTGCACCAGTTGAGATTTTTATTTATGATTTCTCTCTGCGGCAACCACTCCTGGTCTCAGCAGCGAGGCCCGGCTTGAAACGTCAATTACTCATGGACGGTAAAAATATGAGTACCTCCGTAGACGGAGTTATCTGTCTGTGCGGCGAGGGACCCCTGTGCACACGGCTGCCAGGGAAAAATGGATTAACACGCAAAATTCAGTTCCTAGTCTCTAAGGACTTCGTCAGAGGTCAAAGCTGGCGAACGAAAAAAAAACACGTCTTATATAAAGACGTCTTGTATGTAGATGTCTTGTATGTATATGGCTTGTATGTAGACGTCTTGTATATAGATGTCTTGTATGTATGCGGTTCTTGTTCCTGAGCGTACAGAGCATAAGCTGGCATGGTGTCATTGTTAGATGAAGAAATGTGTCTCACGCGAGTCGCGGGTTCGATACTAAAAAATATTAAGATATCAATCAATCGGCCAATAAATAAATAAGTCTAAATAACGTCAGTCATTCAACCAGTCAGCCAATCAGTCAGTAAATCAATCAATCAATATGTCGATCGATCAATCAGTCAGTCAACCAGTCAATAAATCAATTAGCCAGTCAATCAATCAATCAGATTACCAATTACTCCATTATTTCATGCCAATCAATCAATCAGTAAATAATTCCATCAATCGATCAACTAATCAGTCTGTTAATGAATTAATCACTTACGGTCTTGTAGACCCCTTTTTGAAGCAACAGATGAGCTCTCCCCATCCACCGCTTTTCTTGAAGACTTTCTAAGTTTCTTCCCAGTCTAGACCAATGATATACGTCACTTTATATTTGACTGCATGACATCATTCTATGTTTCTTCTCAGTCTAGACCAATGATATACGTCACTTTATATTTGACTGCATGACTTCATTCTATGTTTCTTCTCAGTCTAGTCCAATGATATACGTCACTTTATATTTGACTGCATGTCTTCATTCTATGTTTCTTTTCAGTCTAGACCAATGATATACGTCACTTTATATTTGACTGCATGACTTCATTCTATGTTTCTTCTCAGTCTAGACCAATGATATACGTCACTTTATATTTGACTGCATGGCTTCATTCTATGTTTCTTACCAGTCTAGGCCAATGATAAACGTCACTTTATATTTGACTGCATGACTTCGTTCTATGTTTCTTTTCAGTCTAGACCAATGATATACGTCACTTTATATTTGACTGCATGACTTCATTCTATGCTTCTTCCCAGTCTAGACCAATGATAAACGTCACTTTATATTTGACTGCATGACTTCACTCTATGTTTCTTTTCAGTCTAGACCAATGATATACGTCACTTTATATTTGACTGCATGACTTCATTCTATGTTTCTTCTCAGTCTAGACCAATGATATACGTCACTTTATATTTGACTGAATGACTTCATTCTATGTTTCTTCCCAGTCTAGACCAATGATAAACGTCACTTTATATTTGACTGCATGACTTCATTCTACGTTTCTTCCCAGTCTAGACCAATGATAAACGTCACTTTATATTTGACTGCATGACTTCATTCTACGTTTCTTCCCAGTCTAGACCAATGATAAACGTCACTTTATATTTGACTGCATGACTTCACTCTATGTTTCTTCTCAGTCTAGACCAATGATATACGTCACTTTATATTTGACTGCATGACTTCACTCTATGTTTCTTCTCAGTCTAGACCAATGATATACGTCACTTTATATTTGACTGCATGACTTCATTCTGTGTTTCCGGAGACCCTTCCTATTCCAATAATGGAGGAGTTGATTCCCTTGTCTGCCTTATTGTAACCTCGGGATCTTTGAAAATGTAAAAGGTTGTTAATATATCCTTAAACCTGCCGAATCGCTTCTTGCGACATGTATGGCAGATGATGTTGATTCTATTCCCCCATCTCCCCTGACTGAGATCAGCGCCCTCGAAGTCACATGGGAGTAAAATCATCAGATGGCTGACATTTATTTAGTGAACTATTTCTTAGCAGATCACACCAGCTAGGACTGAAGATAAATAGAGATAAGACCAACATTATAAGAATTAATACAGTTGGCAATAACCAAATAAAACTAGGAGAAATACCTCTACTAGACGTACAATCTTACATATATCTGGGAAGTAATATAGATAAAGAGGGAGAAACAGAAAATGATACCAACATAAGGATATCGAAAGCAAGAGGAGCTTTCGTTGCACTGGAAAATGTATGGAAATCCAAAGAAATTAGGTTAAATACAAAAATAAACATTTTCAACACAAATGTTAAGTCGGTCCTATTATATGGCTGTGAAACATGGAGAACAACAAAATTGACAATCACGAAGATACAGACTTTCATTAATAGATGCTTATTAATGTATTACGCCCGTGCCGCTTTACTTTCCCAGAAAAAATCATGTACCCATTAAAGGCTGGGTGAACCGGAAGCCGTCGGTTGGGATCGAACCCTACCTCATGTCCTTTGTAGTCCAGCTCACTAACCACTGAGCTATCGCGGCTCCCACGAAAAAGATGGATTGACGGAATATTAGAAACACTAGGAAACAGTACAGCAGCAGAAGCAAACAGAAGAACAAAAGATCACAAATTGTATCTCCCCTCAACGCTGAAAGGCAAATGAGAAGGTAAAGAAGAGGAAGCAGTAGAAGTAACTTCTGTTTTAAAATAAGCCGTGATCATAGACACATATCTTCACAAAATTCTCCATACGCAAATCAAGATAGGGTATAAATCGTATGCTTCTTTCCTTATAACTTTTCTTCTGTGTTGCACTTGTGTTATCTGAAAACCTGAAAATGGTGGAAAACATCGACATAAAATTGTAGTCTAGACAGCTTAGGTCCTGGGACATTCTGTCTAAACTAGTTTACTTGTAGCCATCAAGGATTTGAAAGATGTTATTAAAAGATGCTCGACTTACTGATGGGAAGTATATGTTAACGGTGTTTATAAAGTAGATACTTTGTCGACCAGACGGATACAGCGGTTTACATGTAAATGGAACACGTCGACATTTGGTAATCACGAAGTCTTGACGTGTTATAGCGCTCAGTAGTCGAGATTTAGTTCCCGGTTTGGTGCAGGATCAAGGGATTATACTCTGGTAAAATTAAATCTAGAGGGAGAAAATCCTAGGTTAAATATCCATGTATGAGAAGTATTATAATCCGTAGGGACAATCCACTTAATAAAAATGAAACTTGAAGTTAACCGCAACTGAACAGTGTCGTTAGATTGTTAAGACAGCTTTTGGTAAGGGAGATAATATCTGGTGACAAACAAATCACTGAAATCCAACAGAAAAGAGCAATGGTTAAAAGTTAAAAGTCTAGTTTGCTATAGCCTAGTGTTTAACTTCTGTATCAGAATGGGGAAGGACTAGACATGGATATAAAGTGATACTTTGAGCTTATGAGAGCTTGCATTATTCTAATGTAAGGTCTGGTTAGGAGTAATTTCTCTCATAGAATACATAAAGAAACAACAGATAAGATGGTTTACTCACGTGATAAGACAGAAAGAGGAAAAACACAATACAACGAACCTTCAATAAACGTTACGAGAACACGTGACCCAGAGACAGACCACGAAAAAGATGGATTGATGGAAAAATTAGAAACGCTAGGGATCATAACAGCAGGAGAGGCCAACAGAAGAGCAAAAGATGGATTGATGGAGTATTAGAAACACTAGGAAACATAACAGTAAGAGAAGCCAACAGAAGAGCAAAAGATGGATTGATGGAGTATTAGAAACACTAGGAAACATAACAGTAAGAGAAGCCAACAGAAGAGCAAAAGATGGATTGATGGAGTATTAGAAACACTAGGAAACAATAGCAGGAGAAGCCAACAGAAGAGCAAAAGATGGATTGATGGAGTATTAGAAACACTAGGAAACAATAGCAGGAGAAGCCAACAGAAGAGCAAAAGACTACAAATTATATCTCCCCTCCTCGATAATAAACATAAATGAGGAAAGAAAGAAGAAGAAGAAGAAGAAGAAGAAGAAGAAGAAGAAGAAGAAGAAGAAAGTCTAGCTGTTTGATCTCTCTTTCACTAGTTTGGTTCTACGTCACGATAAATCGTTCTCAATGTTTGCCCATCCCTTCCTTTTCTATGCCACTTTCTGTGTTTGTTCGATCGTCTTTCACGTACATTCTTTATTATCGTCGTTCGTTGGATGCGTTCGACGCCAGCTATTTACAGCTCCTTAATATGGATTGTTCTGCCATATCAACTGAATGTTCCACTTTAGGGATTCTGCGCCATTGCTACGGTGTCTCGTGCATTTTGGCTGCATTATTTTAAGTGAATCGGGCGTTGCGAGTCAAAGGGAGATATACTGTTTTAGCATTTTGTTCTTCTGATGGCCTCTCCTGCTGTTACTTTTTCTATTGTTTCTAGTATTCCATCAATAAATATTTTTCGTCCTCGACCTTTGAGTCTGGTGTTCTCGCAACGTTATTTAAAGGCTCGTTGTCTTGCATTCTGTTTTCTACCTTATCACGTGACCAAACCATTTAATCCATTATTTCTCTTATGTAATCCATTGTAGGATTTTTATAATCCTTATGAGACGAGCAATACTTCTGTTTTCTTTGTGTTTGTGCTGCCCTGTCCTCTCACTCTCTTTCACTAATTCTTCGATCTTTTTATGCAACATTTTTCCATCCTTGTCTTATTAATTGTATGTAATCCATATAGTTCAAGCCATTATATCTGGTTACGAATAGTTTCCTTCTAATAAAAAGGTTACTTCCCCTGCCTTGCAATGCGTATCGGGAATATGGAGTTAGTGACCAGATTTTCTAAGACCGCGTTGCATTTTTTTGGGTGATGTTGTCGGTTTCACCTCAGGCCGCCTTTACTTCCCAGAACAATCTCTGGTACCCATTTCTAGAGGCTCGATAAACCCCGGAGCCTTGTAGGTTCGGAAAAAAAAATAAATCTGCCACTTCTAGGGAACGAACCCTGACCCTTTTGATCAGGGAGTGAGCGCACTAACCACTCAGCCACCGGGGCTCCAGTTTAATTAAGTTTGTTTATAAATTCGTGAATATCTTTAAAAAATTATAACTTCCCAACCTTCTGAAAGAATTAATTGAAACTTGGTATGCACACTGTTGATCACTCCAAACTTAATCAAATACATCTTGGCCTTAGAAAACTAATCATCTGTAGGACTTTTCTTATTTGGTAAAGTACCCCCGTCACGCCAAGCGGCATATAGAGAATATGGTGTTAGTGACCATCATTTTTACACACCTTCAGCACATGATTTTTGGGGTAATGTGGTCGGTATTATGCCCGTGCCGCTTTACATATTCAGAAAAAAAATCAGGTATCCATTTAAGACTGGGTGAACCCGGAAGCCGTCGATCAAGATCGAACCCAATCTTTTGTCCTGTGTAGTCCAGTTCACTAACCACTGAGCTATCCCGGCTTCCTTTTCTTATTTGAATTATGTAAACAATGCTTGTGGCTGCTGGGACAGACAAACCTAAGTGTTACCGACCATTCAGCTCTTCCGTTCAATTACTGTACACCACTTTTACTGTACAGTTTAAACACGCGGAAGCGAACTGTATTTTTGGGCGAACCAATCAGCACCGTTTCATCAATGCTGTAATTACCGTATCATCAATGACGTATTTTGCTTTAGCGTCTTTATATAAAGTGAAAAGTAAATAGCCCTGTCATGCCACGTGACTTCTAAAGAATATGGTGTTAGCCCCCATTTTTTTTTTCATAGACCTTCATCCCATTATTTTTGGGGTAGTGTGGTCGGTATTACGCCAAGCTACTTTATTTTACCCTAAAAAAGTCCATTACTGATTTAAAGGCTTTGGGAATCTGAAGTGGTCGATCCGGATCGAACCCGACATCTTATCCCTAGTAATCCAGCTCACTAACCAGTGAGCAGTTGCAGCTCCCTTCTTCATTAAAGCATTCGTCATTTAAAAAAAAAAGTGATTTACTGCTAAAATCTCATGTTTAGGACCCCATTTTTTTTTAATTTTCCCAAAATTATATCACTAAAACGAATTGTGCGAAGTCTAGGCTATCTTTTGACTTTAATGTTAAACAATCTTAAATTCTGTGAAAATCTAAGAGTGCGTGCAAAAATTCACTGCAACTGATCAAATAATTTCCGAGAAAATTTACGGACACAGCGTCCGTCAATTTTCTCGGAAATTATTTGATCACGAATTTATGAACGGACCATAGAACTTTCTATTTATCTGAAGACAACAGATGAAGGATATGATAAGATGAGAGCAAGAAATACGATGTCTCATTCTCAGAAAGGATATTTTCCTGCACTTTAGATTCATCTATTTCTTCTACGATTTCATTAATTGCTGAGAGATCTGATTCTTATCAGTTAATTATACTAGTGCTCTAGAAATCGACAAAGCGGATTTACTTTTCGGTGTAATACCTTCATCAGGATAAATAACAGAGAGAAATCAATATGAGACGAGATCAATTACAAATTAGAAATAGTGTGGTTTTTTAGGGATTTTAGGGATGGGGAGTAGTGGGGAGTAGAGATAAAGGGAGCAATTGGGAGTAGCGGAGAGAGTAGGGTGTGGGGAATAAAGGAGTGTATGGAGAATGGAGGTAAGTTGGAGGGATATGGGAGGTGAAAAGTAATTTAATACGGAATGAGAGATTGAATGAGTAAAGATTGACTGTAAGATAAGGAATATGGATTGAATGGAAGAAGGAATAAAGATATCAGGGAGCCATAATGTAAAATATGATAGAGAGAAGGATGAAAATGGATTGAAAAAAAAAACAAAGGAAAAGGATGAATTGTCAAGTTATTTTTTCTCTTTTATATGTTGTTCTATGTTTTCTTTTGTCTTCTGATGTTGCTCTGTCTGTGTTCTTCATATGTTGTTCTATGTTTTCTTTTGTCTTCTGGTGTTGCTCTGTCTGTGTTCTTCATATGTTGTTCTATGTTTTCTTTTGTCTTCTGGTGCTGCTCTGTCTGTGTTCTTCATATGTTGTTCTATATTTTCTTTTGTCTTCTGGTGTTGCTCTGTCTGTGTTCTTCATATGTTGTTCTATATTTTTTCTATCATCCTGTGTTGCTCTGTCTGTGTTCTTCATATATTGTTCTATGTTTTCTTTTGTCTTCTGGTGTTATTCTGTCTGTGTTCTTCATATGTTGTTCTATATTTTCTTTTGTATTCCGGTGTCGCTCTGTCTGTGCTCTTCATATGTTGTTCTATATTTTCTTCTGTATTCAGGTCTCGTTCTGTCTGTGTTCATCATATGTTCTATATTTTTTTGTCTTTCCGGTGTTGCTCTTTCTGTGTTCTTCATATGTTGTTCTATGTTTTCGTTTGTCTTTCGGTGTTACTCTTTCTGTGTTCTGTCTCTGTTGTTCTATTTTCGTTTGTCTTCCGATGTTGCTCTGCCTGTTTTTATTCTATGCTGTTCTGTTTTCTTTTTTTCTTTCAGTGTTGCTCTATTCTTTTTATGCTGTGTTCTGTCTTCTTTAATGTTGCAGTGTTGCTTTTCCTTCTTTTCTGTTGTTCTGCGTCCTCGTTTCCTTCTTTTCTGCTGTTCTACGTCCTCTTTTACGTTACGTGATGAGAGAAGCTTGACGTGTCTTTCTCTGCTGTTTATTTTGTCCATTTTCTGGCGTTTTATTTTTCTGTTAACCCTTCAATTCGGAAGTCTTCCAATTTCGCTGTTGAATTCTGTTGTTTATGATTGATGTGGGAAGCTTGTTGTCTGTGATCCTTCTGTTTGTACAACGCGTTGTTTTTTGGTGTATATCATCTATATCTTCATTTATCGCCCTCGAGCGAGCTATATCTTCAAATATTGCTGTTGTACGAGCTATATCTTCAAATATTGCTGTCGTACGAGCTATATCTTCAAACATTGCTGTCGTACGAGCTATATCTTCAAATATTGCTGTCGTACGAGCTATATCTTCAAATATTGCTGTCGTACGAGCTATATCTTCAAATATTGCTGTCGTACCAGCTATATCTTCAAATATTGCTGACGTACGAGCTATATCTTCAAATATTGCTGTCGTACCAGCTATATCTTCAAATATTGCTGTCGTACCAGCTATATCTTCAAATAATGCTGTGTACGAATTATATCTACAGATCTAGCTGTTGTACGAGCTATATCTTCATATATTGCTGTGTACGAGCTATATCTTCAAACATTGCTGTCGTACGAGCTATATCTTCAAATATTGCTGTCGTACGAGCTATATCTTCAAATATTGCTGTGTACGAGCTATATCTTCAAATATTGTTGTTGTATGAGCTATATCTTCAAATATTGCTGACGTACGAGCTATATCTTCAAATATTGCTGTCGTACGAGCTATATCTTCAAATATTGCTGTCGTACGAGCTATATCTTCAAATAGTACTGTGTACGAATTATATCTTCAAATCCAGTTGTTGTACGAGCTATATCTTCAAATATTGCTGTTGCACGAGATATATCATCAAATATTGCTGTCGTACGAGCTATATCTTCAAATATTGCTGTCGTGCGAGCTATATCTTCAAATATTGCTGTCTTACGAGCTATATCTTCAAATATTGCTGTCTTACGAGCTATATCTTCAAATATTGCTGTCTTACGAGCTATATCTTCAAATCTAGCTGTTGTACCAGCTATATCTTCAAATCTAGCTGTTGTACCAGCTGTATCTTCACTTCTTGCTCTCGAATGAGCTATATCTTCACTTCTTGCTCTCGTACGAACTAAATCTTCACTTTTTGCTCTCGAATGAGCTGTATCTTCACTTCTTACTCTCGAATGAGCTATATCTTCACTTCTTGCTCTCGTACGAACTAAATCTTCACTTTTTGCTCTCGTAAGTGCTATATTTTCACTTCTCGCTCGTGTGCGAGATGTATCTTCGCTTCTTACTCTCGTACGAACTAAATTTTCACTTTTTGCTCTCGTAAGTGCTATATTTTCACTTCTCGCTCGTGTGCGAGATGTATCTTCGCTTCTTACTCTCGTACGAACTAAATTTTCACTTTTTGCTCTCGTAAGTGCTATATCTTCACTTCTCGCTCGTGTGCGAGATGTATCTTCGCTTATTACTCTCGCTATTCTCCTCGCATTCTACCAGAGACCTAAAAAATGTACAAGCGAAATATTTGTAGTAATACAACAGATAATTATTGTAAAAATAGTTACCTCCCTGTCTTGCTATGGAAAATATGGAATTTGTGATCATATTTTTTATGACCACGGCACACTTTTGAGTATTGTGGTCGGCATCACGTCAGACCGTCTCTACATCCCAGAAAAAAATGTATGGTATCCACTCTTAGAGGCTCGATAAACCCCGGAGCCTTGTCGGTTCGGGAAAAAAATAAATATTAATATATGGCTGTGAAACATGGAGAACGAACAAAATTGACAATAATGAACATACAGACTTTCATTAATGGATGCTTACGCAGAATAAAAGGATGGAAATTGCAGGACAAAATCACTAACATAGAATTATTGAAATGTACCAGTCAAATACCGGTGGATAAAGAGATACAGCGAAGACGATGGCGCTGGATAGGACACACACTACTGAAGCCAACTGAGAGTATTACACAACAGACCCTTTTTTGGAATCCCCACAGGAAAAGACAAAGAGGAAGACCAATGAATTCTTGGAAAAGACAGATAGAAGCAGAGATGAAGATGGTGGGGAAGACATGGAATGATCTTAAAAGAATGGCAAGAAACAGAACGACTTGGAAAGTGTTTGTTGAAGACCTTTGCTCAACAGGGAGCTGAAAGTGTTTGTTGAAGACCTATGCTCCACAGGGAGCTGAAAGTGTTTGCTGAAGACCTATGCTCCACAGGGAGCTGAAAGTGTTTGTTGAAGACCTATGCTCCACAGGGAGCTGAAAGGTAGAAGAAGAAAAAGAAGACTCTTAGAGGCTGCGTGAACCCCGAACCCTTCTCATTGCAAAAAGATAATTATGTCACTTCTAGGAGCTGAACTCGGACTCTTCTGGTCCGGAAGAGAGCGCGTTAACTACTCAGACACTGAGGCTGACTGAGGCCATGAATGAAGCGATCCAGGGCGGGAACATCAACACTTAGAGAATCATTTCAGGGGAAGAGGTATGTCTACAGCACTGAACAAATTCGCAAATAATCAGCAACAGAACAAATGGTTAGTTGCGTTCGCTCGATGACTAAAGTATTCTAGAGTATCGTGGTAGACTAGAATATTCCTCTTCATCATCCGTCCTTACAAGGATGTAGTGGACGTGTCTGCGTTGTGTTGTGGTTTCCAGTATAACTGTTATATTTGCGCCTTTCGACCCAACACATCCGACTTCAGCACGACATTTTTGAGTACCGGGTTGTCCTCCCTCTTCGATCCCTTCACGCTTGGCCTGACTAGACAGGTTAGTCTGTTACTGGAGGCACCGCGGAGAGGTGGAGCAAGGTCTGGATGGTTTTGGTTCACCAATCCTGGCGCAAGCCATCATCTGTGGGTCGCTGACAACTTCCAGCTCCGGTGCTGGGAGGCGCGCCTTCGCCTCTAGAACAAATGAAAGAACAATGGACAGCCTGAAACAGAATCGAACCCGTAATTCTCGACACAGCGCCTTGCCACGAGAAACAAACACTAGACCACATTGATTATTTATGATTGTTCCCCCCCCCCCCCCCGAGTGTTATAAACATACCTCCTTCTCCTTTGAAATGATTCGCTGATTATCGCCTCGGAAGTTTCCCTCTATAATAATATTCATTTATTATTATTTGTCTCCAGTCTAAACCACTGGAAACTACTATCCGTGCTGTTCCGTCCTATAACTGTTTGCCTACAAAGCAAGTACTCAGCCTTACACTATCCGGGAGATACTTGTCTTAATAGGAAAATACAGATATACAATTTATTCCCGAGTTGTGATCGTAACCCTGTGTTATAGTCATGAGTACACCTGCGTGTAAGACATCGCCAATGACAGCTATCTTTTTAGATAGCTTAGTTGGTCGTGTGACCTAGCGTTTAGTTTCTCGTGGCAAGACGCTGTGCCAAGGAGTACGGTTCCATCCTGCTTCCGTCTATATGTTGTTCTTTTTTTTCCCGAGTGCTGTAAACATACCTCTTACTGTCATACTTCTCTATCTCGTCATGTTTTTCTTCTCTGTTTTCTTCTGCTAATATTTCTCTATCAACACTGTCATAATTCTCTTTCTGAACGGATACGCTATTCGGAAGTTTCCTCCCAGAATAATATTCATTTATTATTATTTGTTTCATATTATTTGATGGCCAAGGGC
Organism: Megaustenia siamemsis; assembly: GCA_032433765.1. NCBI lineage: Eukaryota > Metazoa > Mollusca > Gastropoda > Stylommatophora > Ariophantidae > Megaustenia > Megaustenia siamemsis. The sequence goes on from JAVIAB010000046.1 coordinate 5,938,984, forward strand.
AGGTAATCGCATGTACAGAAGAGATGCATGGACATAATCATTGCCTAGACTCTATAGATCAGCGCTGTTCCTCTTTTTCTTCTTTCCTTCCTCATTTGCCTTTCAGCGTCGAGGGGAGATATAATTTGCGGTCTTTTGATCTTCTGTTCGCCTCTACTGCTGTTATGTTTCCTAGTACTTCTAACATTCCATCGATCCATCTTTTTCGTGGTCGACCCTTGGGTCTGGTGTTCGCACAACGTTTACTGATGGCTCGTTGTGTTGTGTTTTGATCTTTCTGCCTTGTCATGTGGCCAAACCATTTTATCTGTTGTTTCTTTATATATTCTATAGCGGGAACTGTTCCTAGCTTTTTTCTCAGTTCTTCATTTCTGATATTATCTCTCAGACTGTTTCCTGTCATTCATCTAACACATGATTATTATTAGCGCTGTCCAAGTGTGTATATTATAGGGTCCATCTGACTGCTGGCCGAGGGGACGCCTGGGCCAAGTTACTATTGCTATAATAACAACAATAATAATGGACATTTACATCACGCTCGGCAGGCAGAATAGTCAAAGAAGACATTGGTACATACGTCATGACCACGAGTAGCATGACAATGGAGGCGATGGCAGTGACCAAGGCATTCAAATGGTTAGAGTCACAAGACTGCATCCATGCCTGTATACTGAGTGATTCGATGAGCATGATAAAAAAGTGAAGGCGGGCTCTGTACGCATGCAATGGGTAGAGTCATTGCAGAAGTTAAAAATACGTAAGGTCACCTTTGTTTATGTCCCTGGACATGCGGGTGTACGAGGAAATGAAAGAGCGGACAGGTTGGCTAGCTGCGCTGTCGTTGAGGACGGTCAACCAGTGGATCGGGCGGACATCATCAGTGCCCTCCGAGATGTGGGAAGAGCACAGGAATTCGACAACCACAAATCCACGTCACTCCTTCGGATGAAAGAGGTGGGAGTTAAAATGGGCACAGCCAGAAATGAGAAACTTAGTGGGCGTGTAAGAAGACTTATCAACCAACACAGAACTGGAGTCGTCAGTCGCTGGACACTGCGGGACTTGCTGAGGAAGGGATCTGAGCACCTATGGACATGTTCGGAGTGCAATGATGACCCGCACATAACTCAATAACTCAATTTGCCTATCAGCGCCTAGAGAAGTTATAATTTGCGGTCTTTCGCTCTTCTGTTAGACTCCCGTGCTTGTACATCTCCTTGCGTTTCTAATATTCCAACAATCTATCTTGAGTCTCACAAGAGGTAGGGTTCGGTTCCAACCGACGGCTTCCGGGTTCACCCAACCTTTAATGGGTACCGGATTTTTTTCTGGGAAAGTAAGGCGGCACGGGCGTAATACCGACCACATTACCCCAAAAATCATGTGCTAAAGGTATGTCAAATATATGATCACTAACACCATATTCCCTATACGCCACTTGGCGTAACGGGCGTTCTCTACTTTTTTTTTACTTTCTTGAGTCTGGTGTTCTTATTGAAGTCTCGTTCTGTTGTGTTATGATCTTTCTGCCTTATCACGTGGCCAAACCATTTTATCTGTTGTTTCTTTATGTTTATCTATGACCAGAATTATTCCTAACCTTTTCCTCACTTCTTCATTTCTGATCTAAGGCTCTTTCCCGTCATGCGTTTAAAACATATAACTTCCGTACTGGTTATTTTTTCTAATTGTTCTCAACTTGGTATGCTATTAATATTATGAATTATTCAAACTGTTTAAATTATTGATATTAACTAATGATATTTAAATATTTAAATTGTTCAAATTGTTGATATTAATTAATGATATAGAATTATTTTTCAACTGTTTAAATTATGGATATTAATTAACGGCATTAAATGACTCAACAAATGAAAATACGATAAGAGGCCACAGGGATGGGATTTCTCAGAAGAATGTTGAAAGTTCCCTGGACAGCTAAAAAGATCAATGAGGAAGTTCTCAAAGAGGCCAACCCAAAAAGGGAGCTCTTAAAAAACATCAGCAAGAAGCAATCAACATTTTTCGGGCACATCATGAGAAGAGGAAAGTTGGAATACTTGGTTACAACTGGCAAAATAAAAGGAAAGAGAGATCGCGGACGACAAAGAGAGAAAATACTGGATAGCTTGGTGTCATGGCATGGAAAACAGTCAACAACAGAACTGATACGATGCACTGTAGATAGAAAATTGTGGAGGGACATGATCACCTACGCCAACCGGTATGGCACATGATGATGATTAAATGACTCAAATTATCGATATTAATTAACGGCATTAAATTACTCAAATTATCGATATTAATTAACGGCATTAAATGACTCAAATTATCTATATTAATTAACGGCATTAAATGACTCAAATTATCTATATTAATTAAGGGTATTACATTCTTTTTTGGCTCTCCTCCACAGAAAACACCTTCAAAAATGTTTAAGTGTCTGCTCGTCTTCTTGCTCGTCGTTTCGGTAGCCATCTTGGAGGTCAGCTGCTCAACGCACATGCTGTCACCCCCAGAAAGACCTAGAGAGTTCAAGAACCCCAACGAGCTAAGGCAATATTTGAAGGAGCTCAACGAGTACTATGCCATCATGGGGAGACCAAGGTTAGAACTTGTTATCACGTTATGAGATTAATGTGAAACACTTACTTGACTGGAAGCCGCGATAGCTCAGTGGTTAGTGAACTGGACTACAAAGTACAAGGGGTAGGGTTCGATCCCAACCGACGGCTCCGGGTTAACCCAGCCTTAAATGGATACCGGATTTTTTTCTGGGAAAGTAAAGCAGCACGGGCGTAATACCGACCACATTACCCCAAAAATCATGTGCTGAAGGTCTGTAAAATATAGGATCACTAACACCATATTTCCCTATACGCCACTTGACGTGACGGGGGTACTTTACTTTTTACTTTTACTTGCTCGACGGGGCTGCTTCAGATGATCAGATTGCCAGCTGCAGCGAAGCTCTGTATAAAGAGTTACCTATTACAGAAAGAGAATTATGACAATGTTGATAGAGAAGTATCAGCAGAAGAAAACATAGAAAAAAACATGACGAGAGAGAGAATTATGACAGTGATGCTTGTCGAAGAAAACAGAAAAGGAAAACATGACGAGAGAGAGAATTATGACAGTGACGCTAGAGAAGATTAAAAGGAATAGACACAAATATATAATATATTATATTACATACAATACAATAAACAGAGACAGCAAAGACCTAAGAATAAAAGAAAACATGTACTGAAAATACTCAGCGGAGAAAAGAAGTGGAAATGGTGGTGGTGGTTTTGGTGATGATAATGGGGTTGGTGGTGGTGGTTTTAGTGATGATAATGGGGTTGGTGGTGGTGGTTTGGTGATGATAATGGGATTGGTGGTGGTGGTTTTGGTGATGATGATGTGGTTGTGGTGATGATGTTAGTGGTGGTTTTGATGATGACGACGACGACGACGACGATGATGATGATGATGATGATGATGAAAGACAAAATTTTTAAAAAAAAGGAAAGATGAAGGAGAAGAAAGAAAATGCAATTAGCAGTAGAAGATGAGTGAAGCCAACATAAAAGACGAAGAAGAAGAAGAAGACGAAGAAGAAGAAGAGGAAAAGAAGTAGAAGGAAAACATGGAGCTAATGGGACGTCATTAAAAAAAATATAAAAGAGAAGAATTACAAAAGAAGAAGATGATCATTCTATAATGAATAAAAAGTAAATAAAAATGTAAAAAAATAGATTTGTCCAACCTCTAAAAGACAATAAATGAATGTTGTTGACGCTCTTAAAGTTGGTGTCCTGGGTATTAAGGTCCAGCATCTTCCACAAGAGCAGTTCCGTGACACTGTCGTTAATCCTGCTACTACTAATCATGTAATGTTACATCATTTCATCAATGACATTCCAGCTACATCAATATCATGATATTAATATGAATAATTGTTTCGTTTTCTTGTGTGATTTGTTCGTTTTATCATTTCTCTCTCAGATTCGGCAAAAGAACTGGAAACACTGGATACAATGATTACCTGAGCCAAAATGGTTTGTTTATTTTATAAATGTCGATTGCTGCTGAATTTATGCTTACATCAATTGTTTAAGACTAAATTACTAAACTGTTTAAGAATAAATTACTAGTTGTTTAAGACTAAATTAATATATTATTATTTCAGACTAAATTACTATGTTGTTTAAGACTTAATTACTAAGTTGTTTAGGACTAAATTACTATGTTGTTTAAAACTAAATTACTAAACTGTTTAAAAATAAATTACTATGTTGTTTAAGACTAAATTACTAAAGTGTTTAAGACTAAATGACTATGTTGTTTAAGACTAAATTACTAAAGTGTTTAAGACTAAATGACTATGTTGTTTAAGACTAAATTACTAAAGTGTTTAAGACTAAATGACTATGTTGTTTAAGACTAAATTACTAAAGTGTTTAAGACTAAATGACTATGTTGTTTAAGACTAAATTACTAAAGTGTTTAAGACTAAATGACTATGTTGTTTAAGACTAAATTACTAAAGTGTTTAAGACTAAATGACTATGTTGTTTAAGACTAAATTACTAAAGTGTTTAAGACTAAATGACTATGTTGTTTAAGACTAAATTACTAAAGTGTTTAAGACTAAATGACTATGTTGTTTAAGACTAAATTACTAAAGTGTTTAAGAATAAATTACTATGTTGTTTAAGACTAAATTACTAAAGTGTTTAAGACTAAATGACTATGTTGTTTAAGACTAAATTACTAAAGTGTTTAAGACTAAATGACTATGTTGTTTAAGACTAAATTACTAAAGTGTTTAAGACTAAATGACTATGTTGTTTAAGACTAAATTACTAAAGTGTTTAAGACTAAATGACTATGTTGTTTAAGACTAAATTACTAAAGTGTTTAAGACTAAAATGTTACGAGATATACAAAAAGCACCCACTGGACAAACAATGATAGGATTATACAACTGAACATGAAAGCAAGACCGCTCGACACAACAGATGAAAGTTATAACTACTTTGGACATACTATAACCAGTTAGGGAAAATGTGAAGTAGACAAAAACAAAAGAATAAGAATAGCAAAAAACAATTTTAATGCTATGAGAAATATAATAATATCAAAACAAATAGGAACGGCAGCTGTAAATCCCATCATAGAAGCCACAGCACACGCCAGAAGACATAAGGCGCAGCCGCACCGAAAGTGAACACAGTCGAACGGTCCTTCCTCAAACGATATAATCATTCATCGTAAACAATCGTACTATCGAAACACTATCCTGATGAAAAACACAACTCACGGTGTGCACAGAGCATTAAACTCAGTAGCTCCGGCTGCAAGCCGGAATTGGAATATGAGGAAACTGTAACAAGCTGGAATTGGAATATGAGGAAACTGTAACAAGCCGGAATTGGAATATGAAGAAACTGTAACAAGCCGGAATTGGAATATGAGGAAACTGTAACAAGGAACACTTTTCAGGCAGAACCTCAATAGTTCCTGCCACATATTCCCCTTATTGACCAGAAGCAAAATATTATATCTTCTTGAGTGCCTCCGAAGTCGGAGTTATCTGCCTGTGCTGCGAGGGACCCCTGTGCATACGGCTGCCAGGGAAAAATGGATTAACACGCAAAATTCAGTTCCTAGTCTCTAGGGACTTCGTCAGAGTTGAAACCTGGCGAACGCAACAACAACATATCTTCTCAACATTCATGTTTGTGTAGAAACATGGACATTAGACAAGAAAACAGAACAGAAAATTGAAGCCTTTGGAATGTGGATTTATAGAAGAATAGGTAGAATTGGATGGAAAGAAAAGAAAACAAACGATGAAGTCTTAAAACAACTAAAAATGAAAAGAGAACTACTAAACACAATTCAAACAAGACAAATGCGATTTTTGGGGGCATGTTAAAAGACATAACAGCCTACTAAGAGTAATCTTGGAAGGGAAAAATACATGGTAAGAGAGGCAGACCAAGACTAACATGAACGAGTAACATCAACCGTCCACCAGCCTTTCAGAAGTTAAACAACCACACCAGGCATAAACTGAACATTAAATTACGCGGATCAGTAACAGCAAAAGATGGACAAGTCAGCCTATGACAACCTACACTATTAAATCAAGAGAGAGCGAGAGAGCGCGGAAAAAGGCGCTTCATGGTAACTAACCTTCGATGCGGAGACGGCACACAATGATGATGATTAAGCCTCAGTTAATTATTCACGGTTTTTGGGTAGAATATTTACGACTTAAAGTACACTGTTTACGACATTGAACAGATAATTAAAAACATTTACGTATAATATTTACAGCTTAACTTACGCATATTTATGATTTTAAGTGAAGTGTTTACGACATTATGCAGAATATTTACGGTTTTGATTAGGATATAAATAAATTATTTACGACTAAAGCAGAATGTTTACAACTTTAGGTAGAATGTTTACGCCTTTAAACATAATGTTTACAACTTTATGTAGAATGTTTACAACTTTAAACAGAATGTTTACAGCTTTAAGCAGAATGTTTACGATTATAATATGGTATAAACACATTATTTACGACTGTAAGTAGAATGTTTACGATTATGGATATGGTATACGTAGATTAGTTACGACTGTAAGGAAAATGTTTACAACTTCAAGCAATTAGATCGTTTGCGACTTTACTTTCACAGTGTTTAGTGACTTTACAAAGAATGCTTACAACTTAGATAGAATGTTTACAACTTTAGATAGAATATTTAGGACATTATATAGAATATTTACGACTTTAGATATGATATTTACGACTTTATATAGAATGTTTACGACTTTATATAGAATGTTTACGGCTTTATATAGAATGTTTACGACTTTACATATAATATTTACGACTTTAGATATAATATTTACGACTTTACATAGAATATTTACGACTTTATATAGAATGTTTACGACTTTAGATAGAATGTTTACGACTTTAGATAGAATGTTTATAACTTTACATAGAATGTTTACGACTTTAGATAGAATGTTTACGACTTTAGATACAATGTTTATAACTTTACATAGAATGTTTACGACTTTAGATACAATGTTTATAATTTTACATAGAATATTTACGACTTTAGATAGAATGTTTACGACTTTATATAGAATATTTACGACTTTAGATAGAATGTTTACGACTTTAGATACAGTGTTTATAACTTTACATAGAATATTTACGACTTTAGATAGAATGTTTACGACTTTAAATAAAATGTTTATGACTTGAGATAGAATATAAATATATGAAGACGCCCGCAGCTTCCGGAAATAGCCAAAAACGCTTACAGCTCGGGGTGTCTAGAAAGATCGAATTTGACTCGATTTGACTGTAGATATTGCAATATCTATGTTCAAAACACATCAAACAAACTGTGATTGCTTCAATCCATTCTATCTACTTCTTCTAGCAATGGAATTTAGATTGCTTCATATAACTTTCTTTAATGTATTACTATGATGTCAAAGTTTGTTAAATGACAACTATGTTGAATTACTTTTAACGAACTTACATTTGTTGGTTCAATTTTTTTTTCTTGTAATTGTTCATTTCAGAATGGGAAGACGTACTGACCTCCCAGTGACGTCATTAAACACCGCTGTCATCCGCCGGGAAAGGTCACAAAAATGGCGGCTGTTTTTATGTGAAACAATCAATGATTTAATGAAACAATCAAGTAACTAGATTCATTTATCAAAATTTTTATTATTTCAAAGTCAAAGTTTTTTTCTCGTTTACTGGAAACAAAAATGTTGAATAAATTTATTGATTTCTAGACAATTACTGGCAGTGTTGGTCATTACTTGTGTTGATTCAATTTCTGTTTGCTGTCTTTCCTTATTCAATCTTCTTAATGTTGTCACCATAGCACTCCGGGAAAACTCGTAGGTGCTAACTAATTTTCAACAAATGATGAAGTATATGTACATTGATTGTCTTGTTTGTCTTGTTGATTGTCTTGTTGTTTGTCTTGTTTATTGTCTTCTTGTTTGTCTGCGTTCGCCAGCTTTGGATCTCCAGCGAGGTCGTGAGGGACTGAGTTTTACATGAAAATCACTTCTTTCCTCTTTTATATTTCACACCGTGTCATCGCATGTGCGGGGGACTGATTGGTCTCGAGGCAAGACGCCGGCCTCGAGACAGAGATGTTGTGGGTTCAAATCCCGGCTGTACCGGTGTGATAGTATACAGCCAAGAGGGCATGTGTTGAGTGTATTTAGGGGTGAGAGTAGCTATGATAGAAACAGACCATAGATAGGTGTAATAGTATACAGCCAAGAGGGCATGTGTTGAGTGTATTTAGGGGTGAGAGTAGCTATGATAGAAACAGACCATAGATAGGTGTAATAGTATACAGCCAAGAGGGCGTGTATGCAGGTGGAGTCATGGAAACGTGAAGGTCACCGGGTAATGGTAGTTATGTTAGAGATAGACCATAGGTAGGGGCAATGTCAAAGGGCTCATACAGAAGGGATCTGGAAGGTTCTAGAAGTGACGTATTTAGTACGCAGGTTTTAAGAAAAGGAGAATGCAAGATCGTAAACAATTGGTTACAGAGGACTCTGGGATTGTGAATTGGGGGAAGTATAAATAGTTAGGACGAGAGAAATCTCTCTCTCTCTCTCTCTCTCTCTCTCTCTCTCTCTCTCTCTCTCTGGTCGATCACTGCCATAGTTCATGTAACCACTGAACGGCTTTTATACGTGGAGTGAATTGTCTCTATATTTTGTACAGACATTGTCAACAGAATAATGTAAATAAACGTGCTAGTCTGTTTAACGACGAATGTTGTTGCCTCCACTTCATTAAAGACATCACGGCGTTTTGCCTACTACACCGGTTGGGATTTTTATTTGTCATTTCTCTTTGCGGCAACCACCCCTGGCCTCAGCAGCGAGGCCCGGCTTGAAACGTCAATTACTCATCTATGGAAAAAATATGAGTACCTCCTAAGTCGGAGTTATCTGCATATGCGGCTAGGGACCCCTGTGCACACGACTGCCAGGGAAAAATGGATTAACACCCAAAATTCAGTTCCTGGACTCCAGGGACTTCGTCAGAGGTATAAGCTGGCGAACGAAAATGTGTCCCTCGCCATACACGCAGATATTCTCCTAGTTTAGAGGTGCTATTATTTGTTGTCATCGAGAGCTTTGACGTTTTGAGTTTATTTTTCCCCTCCAATTTTGTCCGGGCAGAGACTAGTTTGCTCTATTCTTTTCGATTTATAATTCCCAGCGGTTTTTAACGTGCGCAAAGTGCACGCGGAACCTCCTGAAATGTACCTTTATTCCAGAAGGCTTGACATCGAGTCTCACTACCCAGAGAACAGGGGAGGGTAAAGCCAAGAAAAAAAAACCCACAGATTCGGAGAGAAAAATGTCCACCTTTCCTCTGTCTATACTCGCCTAGCTCTGTCTATACTCGTCTAGCTCTGTCTATACTCGTCTAACTCTGTCTATACTCGTCTAGCTTTGTCTATACTCGTCTAGCTCTGTCTATACCCGTCTAGCTCTGTCTATACTCGTCTAGCTCTGTCTATACTCGTCTAGCTCTGTCTATACTCGTCTAGCTCTGTCTATACTCGTCTAGCTCTGTCTACACTCGTCTAGCTCTGTCTATACTCGTCTAGCTCTGTCTATACTCGTCTAGCTCTGTCTATACTCGTCTAGCTCAAGAGCCTCTTCTAGTTATATATTCTATCTCGGCTCTTCTTTAATAGTAAGTCCAGCCAAGCTTTGCTACTTACATATTGACTATACACTGGCCAGATACAAGGACAGTTGATGATGGATCAAGGAGGTTTGTCGAGAACAAATACATGGACAAGTGGAATACAGAACACCAGGACTACCCAAAAAAAAAAATCATACAAAGGTCAAGGTAAAGTACGAGACTTGAAGAGACTTAACACGCGAATTTCCGCCCATATGTGCTCGACCGCCTATCCAGAAGTGTTCGGTGACTTGTGGATAGTGTCGCTTCAAGCATCGAAACTCACGATGAGAGGCGGCATTCCTCACCTTCTCAGACTACTACCAGGGTACCCATTTCTGCCAGCGGCTGGGTGGACCGCGGGATTTTTTTTTTCCAAACCACGAGTACAACCCACACCGCTTCCAGCGTGAATCGAACACGGGTTGTCCGAACGTCGGTAGCCCAGTCGGGTGGGTTTCCCAACTAGGCTACCAAGGGCCCCAGATTGAACAGAAAAGGACAAGTGACCAACTCGGAACAAGCCAAAATAAATAAAAGGACCGCTTTGTCATTACCTTGAGGATAGGAACCTCTCTTGAATGCGAACTTAGAACAGACAAAATGGCAGCTGAACATCTGCTGCGATCGAGCCCAACATATGATGGATAGAGAAGGCTCGTGTGGTCATCACCGGTACCATAGAGGGACAAGTTGTATGGAGATGTCCCTAGTCTTGAGCTGAGGAAACCTTTCTTCAAACTTATTAATATTGACGCCTAGAAGTGTGCCCAGAAGAAGGAGATTTTTGCTATTCCCCATTGGTTAGTTTCTGTAGTTATGATATTCCCTTTGGCAGCAGATGTGCCAACGTTTTTACACCACTAGGCTTCCATCCAGGTAGCAGCAGAAATGAGAAGTTGAAAGTATTACACAACAGGCCCTTTTTGGAATCCCCAGAGGAAAAGACAAAGAGGAAGACCAAGGAATTCTTGGAGAATACAGATAGAAGCAGAGACGAAGATGATGGGGAAGACATGGAACGATCTTAAAAGAATGGCAAGAAACAGAACGGCTGGAAAATGTTTGGTGAAGACCAATGCTCCACAGGGAGCTGGAAGTGTTTGATGAAGACCTATGCTCCACAGGGAGCTGGAAGTGTTTGATGAAGACCTATGCTCCAATGGGAGTTGAAAGTGTTTGTTAAAGACTTATGCTCCAAAAGGAGTTGAAAGTGTTTGTTGAAGACTTATGCTCCAAAAGGAGCTGAAAGTGTTTGTTGAAGACTTATGCTCCAAAAGGAGCTGAAAGTGTTTGTTGAAGACTTATGCTCCACAGGGAGCTGAAAGGTAGAAGAAGAAGAAGGCTCTCATCCAATCAGTGTCTAAGGTTTATTATGTAAATACCACATGGTGTCACGTGGCTGTGAAGTACATGTAGCTCGCTGGTTATAAATAATTATAATGTGTTCCTGCCATCGACTCATCCTACTCGTGCCTAGCTCGACTCAAGACTCCACCGTTTGAGAGCGTCACGTTCCCTAGTCACGGTGACGCTCTCAAACAAACCGACACCCCCCCCCCCCCCGAGACACCTTCCTTGTCACGCTTCAACCTTTCCACTCCCGGTGAACTCAATCCAAATCGATCAGCTTTTCATTGACACTGACTCCTAGCTGACCGACACAATAATCATAATCCAGCTTGGTTTAAGCAAGCTCAGCAAATTATGAGCAGACCAAGATCTTCAGACTTAGAACAGGTAGCATCAGAGCACACCTACACAAGATAGGACCCAGAGCAGGTAGTATTAGAGCACACCTACACAAGATATGACCCAGAACAGGTAGTATTAGAGCACACCTACACAAGATATGACCCAGAACAGGTAGTATTAGAGCACACCTACACAAGATATGACCCAGAACAGGTAGTATTAGAGCACACCTACACAAGATATGACCCAGAACAGGTAGTATTAGAGCACACCTACTAAAGATGGGACTCTGTGACTTTGCAACATGTGATTGTGGAGCATTCAGACAAATTCCAGAGCATTTTCTGCAACACTCTCAACACAGAAGCATCCAGACAAATCCCAGAGCATAGCCTGCAACACTCTCAACACAGAAGCATCCAGACAAATCCCAGAGCATAGCCTGCAACACTCTCAACACCCTAAGAACACAAATATGGGTCACAGAAGCAATCCCACATGACGAGCTATGGGGAATTGTAAAGGTCTCAAACGCACCGTCTTGTTTGTGACCCATGCTGGTCTAAATGTCTAAATGAATAGAAAAAGAAGAAGGTAAAGAGGATGAAGAAGAAGAAGAAGGTGAAAAGGATGATGATGAAGAAGAAGAAGAAGGAGAAGAGGAAGAAGAAAAAGGTGAAGAGGACGATGATGAAGAAGAAGAAGAAGAAGGAGAAGAAGAAGAAGAAAAAGGTGAAGAGGACGATGATGAAGAAGAAGAAGAAGAAGGAGAAGAAGAAGAAGAAAAAGGTGAAGAGGACGATGATGAAGAAGAAGAAGAAGGAGAAGAGGAAGAAGGAGAAGAGGATGATCATGAAGAAGTAGAAGAAGGAGAAGAAGGAGAAGAAGAAGGTGTAGAGGATGAAGAAGAAGAAGAGGAAGAAGAAGGTGAAGATGATGAAGAATAAGAAGAAGAAGGTGAAGGTGAAGAGGATGAAGAATAAGAAGAAGAAGAAGAAGAAGGTGAAGAGGATGAAGAATAAGAAGAAGAAGAAGAGGATGAAGAAGGTGAAGAAGAAGTTGAAGAGGATGAAGAAGAAGAAGAAGTTGAAGAGGATGAAGAAGAAGAAGAAGTTGAAGAGGATGAAGAATAAGAAGAAGAAGAAGAGGAAGAAGAAGAAGAAGAAGTTGAAGAGGATGAAGAAGAAGAAGAAGAAGTTGAAGAGGATGAAGAAGAAGAAGAAGTTGAAGAGGATGAAGAAGAAGAAGAAGTTGAAGAGGATGAAGAAGAAGAAGAAGTTGAAGAGGATGAAGAAGAAGAAGAAGAAGTTGAAGAGGATGAAGAAGAAGAAGAAGAAGTTGAAGAGGATGAAGAAGAAGAAGAAGAAGAAGTTGAAGAGGATGAAGAAGAAGAAGAAGTTGAAGAGGATGAAGAAGAAGAAGAAGAAGTTGAAGAGGATGAAGAAGAAGAAGAAGAAGTTGAAGAGGATGAAGAAGAAGAAGAAGTAGAAGTTGAAGAGGATGAAGAAGAAGAAGGAGAGGAAAAAGTTGAAGAAGAAGAAGAAGTTGAAGAGGATGAAGAAGAAGAAGAAGAAATCACCCAGCTATTAGAAATGGCAGCTACACCAAAATTGTCGCTGCCCATTGTAGCTTCCACCACGAGCGGTAGCTATTATTGTGTTTACTCTGAGTTGTTGCTAGAAAATGTGAGAAAATTGTTTGATGCTCTTTTCCTTCATGGGCATAGCTACAGTATTCGATGAGCATAACACAACAGACCCATCACATTAATTGAAAGTCAGGAGCAGGCTTCTCTGCCCCCTGAATTTGAATGCAGCGTGTCAGACAAAAGAGACAAACGACAACAAAGAAACAATGTGCCAGTTTAGGGCCGTGGTATTAAAGAAAATCAATACTTAAGCTGATAAGCCATATCAAGATAATTGATGTCCGGAAATTCTATAAAGATAACATTAGTAATTTTAGTAACAAGAAAACTAAACTCACATCAAAGTAAATAAGATCAGAACTAAGGCTAAGAATAGCAAATTACTATATCTGCTCAATGTTCCTATATGTTGCAAAATGGAGATGTTAAATATTAAAACAGAGCAGAAATGAAGCCTTTGAAATGCGGTTCTACAGGAAAATGGAAAGAATTGGGCTGAATGAAAAGAATACAAACAAGGACGTTTGAATCAGAAGAAATGGAAGAAAGAATTAATAAACTTTGAACAAGACAAGTGAAACTTGTGGGGCATGTGAAGACACACTATACCAAGGTGAAGGTCATCTTGGAAGGGAAAGTACAAGGCAGACAAATCAGACCAAGACTAAAGTGGACTGGTAACGTCAAGAGATGGATAAGTCATTCTATGACAACCTGCACTATCAAAGCAAGAGACAGCCTGGAGTGGCGCTCCATGGTAGCCAACCTTCGACGTAGTGACGGCATCCAATGAATGAATGACGCTCCATGGTAGCCAACCTTCGATGTAGAGACGGCATCCAATGAATGAATGACGCTCCATGGTAGCCAACCTTCGATGTAGAGACTGTATCCAATGAATGAATGACGCTCTATGGTAGCCAACCTTCGACGTAGTGACGGCATCCAATGAATGAATGACGCTCCATGGTAGCCAACCTTCGACGTAGTGACGGCATCCAATGAATGAATGACGCTCCATGGTAGCCAACCTTCGACGTAGTGACGGCATCCAATGAATGAATGACGCTCCATGGTAGCCAACCTTCGACGTAGTGACGGCATCCAATGAATGAATGACGCTCTATGGTAGCCAACCTTCGACGTAGTGACGGCATCCAATGAATGAATGACGCTCTATGGTAGCCAACCTTCGATGTAGAGACTGTATCCAATGAATGAAAGGTGCTCAATGATAGCCAACCTTCGACGTAGAGACGGCACCCAATGAATGAATGACGCTCTATGGTAGCCAACCTTCGACGTAGTGACGGCACCCAATGAATGAATGACGCTCCATGGTAGCCAACCTTCGACGTAGTGACGGCATCCAATGAATGAATGACGCTCTATGGTAGCCAACCTTCGACGTAGTGACGGCATCCAATGAATGAATGACGCTCCAT